>CM039677.1:33590796-34190796 GCA_022496015.1 Hordeum marinum
GGCGCTTGCTCTTCCTCTTATGGCAATATATACCTTGGTATAATGCGGGAGAGAGAGAGATGAACTGAACCGCACCAACGGTCAAAATATTAGAGGAAGAATCACGACTGTTGTCATGGGATCACTTCCTCCATCTTCCCCATGTGGTACACATTTTGGTAATGCACGCGGGGACGAAGGGAGGAGCGGCCAACACTGAGGGTCGAAATTTCTATCGAGAGGAGCGTTCACCACATACACCGTACCACCACATCAATGTGAGGGAGTGCGCTATTGGAAATATGCCCCAGAGGCAATAATAAATTGGTTATTATCATATTTTCTTGTTCATGATAATCGTTTATTATCCATGCTATAATTGTATTGATCGGAGACTTAGATGCATGTGTGGATACATAGACAAAACCATGTCCCTAGTATGCCTCTAATAGACTAGCTCGTTGATCAAAGATGGCTATGGTTTCCTAGTCATGGACATGACATGTCATTTGGTAACGGGATCACATCATTAGGAGAATGAGGTGATGGACAAGACCCAAACTACAAACGTAGCATATGATCGTGTCGGTTTATTGCTACTGTTTTCTGCATGTCAAGTATATGTTCCTATGACCATGAGATCATGCAACTCACTGACACCGGAGGAGTACCTTGTGTGTATCAAACATCGCAACGTAACTGGGTGACTATAAAGGTGCTCTACAGGTATCTCCGACGGTGTCTGTTGGGTTGGCATGGATCAAAACTAGGATTTGTTACTCCGTTTGACGAAGAGGTATCTCAGGGCCCATTCGGTAATACAACATCACAATAAGCCTTGCAAGAATTGTGACTAAGTGTTAGTCACGAGATCTTGTGTTACAGAACGAATAAAGAGACTTGCCGGTAACGAGGTTGAACTAGGTATGAAGATACCGACGATCGAATCTTGGACAAGTAACATACCGAAGAACAAAGGGAACATCATACGGGATTAACTGAATCCTTGACATAGAGGTTCGACCGATAAAGACATTCAGAGAATATGTAGGAACCAATATGGGCATCCAGGTCCCGCTATTGGCTATTGACCGTAGAGGTGTCTCGGTCATGTCTACATAGTTCTCGAACCCGCAGTGTCTACACACTTAAGGTTCGGTGACGTTCGGTAGCATAGAGTTATGTATGGTGATGACCGAAGGTTGTTCGGAGTCCCGTATGTCACGAGGAGCTCCGGAATGGTCCGACGTAAAGATTGATATATAGGAAGTCCTATTTTAGTCGCTGGAAAAGTTTCGGGCTCATCGGTAATGTATCGGGAGTGCCGGTAGTGTACCGGGAGACCATCGGGAGGGGTATTTCGACCTAAGAGGCTCCATGGGTTGTGGGAGAGTGTTTACCAGCCCTTAGTGGGCTGGTGGAAGTCCCACATAAGGCCCATGCGGCTGGGAAGAAAAGCCCAAAGCGAAAAAGGTGGAAAAAGGCAAAAAAGGCAAAAATAAGGAGGAGTCCTAGTCCTACTAGGATTGGAGGAGGAATCGTCCAATCCTGCTTGGTTCGGCCGACCCAAGGGATGGATCCTTGGGATCCAAGCCTCCTCCTCTCTTCCTCCTATATATACTAGGGGTTTTAGGGTTTTTGGCACTAGTTTTTCAGTGTGCCTGCAGTGCATAGTTTCTCCTCTAGACCGGATTTCTACAGTGCTTAGGTGAAGCCCTGCCGGAATAGCTCCACCACCATCGCCGGAGCGCCGTTATGCTGCCGGAGAACTCTTCTACCTCTCCGCTCCCTCTTTCTGGATCAAAAGGCGGAGATGGTCATCAAGCTGTACGTGTGCTGAACGCGGAGGTGTCGTCCGTTCGGCGCTAGATCGGAAGGACCGTGATCAAGATCGCGAGACGGAACGTGATGACATCGCGGGACGGATCGTGATGAGTTCATGGGACGGATCGTGATTGAATCACGGGACGGATCGTGATCAGATCGCGGGATGCTCGGCGATTTGGATCGAGAAGACGTTCGACTACACCAACCGCGTTTCTTAACGCTTCCCGCTTAGCGATCTACAAGGGTATGTAGATCCACTCTCCCTCTCGTAGATGCTCATCACCATGGATAGATCTTGCGTGTGCGTAGGAAATTTTTTGTTTCCCATGCAACGTTCCCCAACAGTGGTATTAGAGCTAGGTCTATGTGTAGATGAGATCTCGAGTAGAACATAAAGAGTTTGTGGGCGTTGATGCTTAGATTGCTTCCTCCCTTGGTCGTGTTTTGGTTCAGCCGTATTATGAGATGAAGCGTCCCGGACCAACATTACTTGTACGCTTATGAGAGACCGGTTCCCTCAACCGTAACTTGTTGCATAGATGGCTTGCGGGTGCCGGTTTCTCTCACTTTAGTTGGATCGGATTCAACAAAGGCGGTCCTTGAGAAGGTTGAAAAGCAATTAGTGTATCACCGTTGTGGTTTTTGCGTAGATAAGAATTGTTCTTGCTAGATACCCATAGGAGCCATGTAAAACATGCAACAACAATTAGAGGACATCTAACTTGTTTTTGCAGGGTATGTTGTGATGTGATATGGCCACTTACATGATGTGATATATGTGATGTATGAGATGATCATGTGATGTATAGGTTATCACGACTTGCATGTCGATGAGTACGGCAACCGGCAGGAGCCATAGGGTTGTCTTTAATTATTGTATGACCTGCGTGTCAATCATTAAGCGCTATGTAATGCTTTACTTTATCGCTAAACGGTAGAAATAGTAGTACAAGAATGATTGGCGTGACAACCCCGATGGCGACAAGTTGATGGAGATCAAGATGATGGAGATCATGGTGTCGTGCCGGTGATGATGGTGATCATGCCGGTGCTTTCAAGATGGAGATCAAAAGCACAAGTTCATGGCCATATCATGTCACTTATGATTTGCATGTGATGTTAATCCTTTTATGCACCTTGTTTTCCTTAGGACGACGGTAGCATTATAAGGTGATCCCTCACTTAAATTTCAAGATGAATTGTGTTCTCCCCAAGTGTGCACGGTTGCGAAAGTTCGTCGTATTGAGACACCACGTGATGATCGGGTGTGATAGACTCTACGTTCATATACAATGGGTGCAAGCCAGATTTGCACATGCAGAACACTCGGGTTAAACTTGACGAGCGAAGCATGTACAGACATGGCCTCGAAACACAAGAGACCGAAAGGTCGAACATGAGTCATATAGCAGATATGATCAACATGATGATGTTCACCATTGAAACCACCTCAACTCACGTGATGATCGGACTTGAGTTGGTGAATTTGGATCATGTATCACTCGAATGACTGGAGGGATGTCAATTTGAGTGGGAGTTCTTCAGTAATATGATTAATTGAACTCATTATCATGAACATAGTCAGTAGTGTCTTTGCAAATTATTTTGTAGGTTACTTACTTGCGCTGTAGCTCCCTTGAATTTTTATATGTTCCTAGAGAAATAGAGTTGAAAGATGATGGTAGCAATATTGCGGACTGGGTCCGTGATCTAAGGATTGTCCTCATTGCTGCTCAGAAGGCTTATGTCCTTAATGTACCTCTCGGTGCGCCAAGCCCTCTAGCGTTGTCTGTAGATGTTGTGAACATCTGACAGACACATTCTGATGACTACTTGATAGTTTAGTGTGTCATGCATTACGGCTTAGAATTGAGGCTCCGAAACGTTTTGAATGTCACAGAACATATGAGATGTTCTAAGAGTTGAAATTAGGATCTCAGGCTCGTGCCCGTGTTGCGAGATATGAGATCTCAAACAGGATTCTTTGCCTGCAAGATGAAAGAGAATAGCTCAATCGTTGAGCATGTGCTCAGATTGTCTGGGTGCTACAATCGCTTGAATCGAGTGGGAGTTTATCTTCCAGATAAGATAGTGATTGATATAGTTCTCCAAGTCACTATCACTAAGCTACTAGGACTTGGTGATGAACTCTAAGATGCGAGGGATAGAAATAATGATCCCTGAGCTGTTCGCGATGTTTGACACCACGAAGGTAGAAATGAAGAAGGAGCGTCAAGTGTTGATGGTTAAACCACTAGTTTCGAGAAGGGCAAGAGCAAGGAGGGAGACTTCATGGATAGCAAGTTAGTTGCTGCTCCAGTGAAGCAACCCAAAGTTGAACCCAAACCCGAGACTAAGTGCTTCGATTATGAGGAGAGTGGTCGCTGAAGCGGAACAACCCTAGATACTTGGTAGATAAGAAGGCTGGCAACATCGACAGAAGTGTATTTGATATACATGTTAATGATGTGTACCTTGCGAGTACTCCTAGTAGCACATGGGTATTGGATACCGGTTCGTTTGCTAAATGTTAGTAACTCGAAATAAAAGCTACGGAATAAACGGAGAACTAGCTAAGGGTGAGGTGACGATGTGTGTTGGAAATGTTTCCAAGGTCTATGTGATCAACATCGCACGCTCTCTCTACCTTCGGGATTAGTGATGAACCTAAATAAATGTTATTTGGTGTCTTGTGTTGAGCATGAACGTGATTAGATCGTGTTTATTGCAACATGGTTATTCATTTAAGTTAGAGAATATTGGTTATTCTGTTTACATGAATAATACCTTCAATGGTCATGCACCCAGTGAGAATGGTTTGTTGCATCTTGATCATAGTAATACACATGTTCATAACATTGATGCCAAAAGATACAAAGTTAATAATGATAGTACCACATACTTGTGGCACTGCCACTAAATGTCATATTGATATAAAACGCATGAAGAAACTACATGTTGATGGATCTTTGGACTCATTCGATTTCGAATTGGTTGATACATGCGAACCATGCCTCTTGGTCAAGATGACTAAGGACCCCATTTTCTGGTTTGATGGAGCGGGCAAGTGATTTAATGGAAATGATACATGTTGATGTATGCAATCCAATGAGTCTTGTAGCGTGCGGTGGATATCGTTATTTTTGTACCTTCACTGATGATTTGAGTAGATATAGCGTATATTTACTTAATGAAACACAAGTATGAATCGTTTGAAAGGTTCAAGCAAATTAAGAGTGAAGTTTAAAGATCATCGTGACAAGAAGATGTCTGCGATATGATCGTGGAGGTGAATATTTTAGTTACGAGTTTGGCATACAACTTTAGACAATGTGAAAGTTGTTTCACAACTCACGCCACCTGGAACACCATAGTGTGATGGTGTGTCCGAACGTCATAGTCGTGCTCTATTGGAAATGGTGCTTGCTATGATGTCTCTTATTGTTTTGCTAGTATAATTTTGGGATTATGCTTTGGAGACAACTACATTCACTTTAGATAGGGCACCATCTAAATCCGTTGAGATGACACCGTGTGAATTATGGTTTGATAGAAACCTAAGCTGTCATTTCTTAATGTTTGGGGCTGCGATGCTTGCGTGGAAAATGTTATTACCTAATGAGCTCGAACCCAAAGCGGACAAATGCATCTTCATAGAATACCCTAAAAACAGTTGGGTAAACCTTCTGTCTCAGATCCAAGCATAAAGTGTTTGTTGCTAAAACTAGGTCCTTTCTCGAGAAAGAGTTTCTCTCGAAAGAATTGAGTGAGAGGAAGATAGAACTTGATGAGGTTATTGAACCTTTGTTTCAACGAGAGAGTAGTGTAGTGTAGGAAGATGTTTCTGTGAAGCCTACGTTAGTTGAAGAGGAAGTTAATGATGATGATCTTGAAGCTTCAGATCAAGTTACTATCGAACCTCGTAGGTCGACAAGGACGTGTACTGCTCCTGAGTGGTACGACAACCCTGTTTTAGAGGTCATGTTGTTGGCCAACAATGAACCTACGAGCTATGGAGAAGCGATGATGGGCCCAAATTTCGACAAATGGTTAGCGGCCATGAAATCCGAGAAAGGATCCATGTATGAAAACCAAGTATAGACTCTGGTAGACTTGCTCGTTGGACGGCAGGTCGTTGAGTATGAATGGACCTTTAAGATGAAGACAAACGCTGATGGTGAATGTCACCATTTATTAAGCTCGACTTGTCGCAAAGAAGTTTCCAGCAAGTTCAAGGAGTTGACTACGATGAGACTTTCTCACTCGTAGCGATGCTAAAGTCTGTTGGAATTATGTTAGCCGTTGCTGCATTTTTCAACTATGAAATCTGGCAGATGGATGCCAAAACATCGTTTCCTTCCTTAAGGAAAGGTTGTATGAGATACAACCAGAAGGTTTTGTCAGTCCTAAGGATGCTAAAAGGTGTGCAAGCTTCAGTGATCTTTCTATGAACTGAATCAAGCATCTCGGAGTTAGAATATACACTTTGATGAGGTGACCAAAGTTTTTGAGTCCATACAAAGTTTATGAGAAACTTGTATTTGCAATCAAGTGAGTGGAAGCACTATAGAGTTTCTGGTAAGCATATGTGGTTGACATATTGTTGATCGGAAATGATGTAGAATTTCTGGAAAGCATAAACGGTTGTCTGAAAAGAGTTTTTCAAAGGAAGACCTGGATTAAGCTACCTAATTGTTGAGCATCAAGATCTATAGAGATAGATCAAGATGCTTGATGAGACTTTCAAGGAGTACATACCTTGATAAGATTTTGAAAGAGTTCAAAATGGATCAGTCAGAGAAAGAGTTCTCGCCTGATTTGTAAGGTGTGAATTTGAGTGAGACTCAAAGCTCGACAACGGCAGAAGAAAGAGAAAGGACGAACGTCGTCCCATATGCTTTAGCCATAGGCTCTATATTATGCCATGTTGTGTACCGCACCTGTGTGTGTGCCTTGCCATGAGTCTGTCAAGTGCTGCAAGAGTGGTCCAGGAGTGGATCACTAGATAGCGGTCAAAATTATCCTTAGTAACCAGACAACTAAGGAGATGTTTATCGATTATGAAGGTGATAAAGAGTTCGCCGTAAAGAGTTACGTCGATGCAAGCTTTAACACCAATCCGGCAGACTCGTAGTAGCAATCTGGATACGTATAGTGGAGCATCCATTTGGAATAGTACCTAGTGGAGTGTGGTAGCAGTGCTTACAGTTTGACATAGAGATTTTGCAAAGTACAAACGGATCTGAATGTCGCAAACCCGTTGACTATAAGACCTCTCTCACATGCAAAGCATGATCGAGCCCTAGAACTCATTAGGTGTTAGACTCATAACAATGCGAATCACATGGTGATGTGAACTAGATTATTGACTCTAGTGCAAGTGGGAGACTATTGGAAATATGCCCAGAGGCAATAATAAATTAGTTATTATCATATTTCCTTGTTCATGATAATCGTTCATTATCCATGCTATAATTGTATTGATCGGAGACTTAGATGCATGTGTGGATACATAGACAAAACCATGTCCCTAGTATGCCTCTAATAGACTAGCTCGTTGATCAAAGATGGCTATGGTTTGCTAGTCATGGACATGAGATGTCATTTGGTAACGAGATCACATCATTAGGAGAATGATGTGATGGATAAGACCCAAACTACAAATTTAGCATATGATCATGTCAGTTTGTTGCTACTATTTTCTGCATGTCAAGTACATGTTCCTATGACCATGAGATCATGCAACTCACTGACACTGGAGGAGTACCTTGTGTGTATCAAACATCGCAACGTAACTAGGTGACTATAAAGGTGCTCTACAGGTATCTCCGAAGGTGTCTGTTGTGTTGGCATGGATCAAGAGTTGGATTTGTTACTCAGTGTGACGGAAAGGTATCTCAGGGCCCACTCGGTAATACAACATCACAATAAGCCTTGCAAGCAATGTGACTAAGTGTTAGTCATGGGATCTTGTGTTACGGAACGAGTAATGGGACTTGACGGTAATGAGGTTGAACTACGTATGGAGATACCGCCGATCGAATCTCGGGCAAGTAACATACCGAAGAACAAAGGGAACATCATACGGGATTAACTGAATCCTTGACATAGAGGTTCAACCGATAAAGATCTTCGTAGAATATGTAGGAACCAATATGGGCAGCTAGGTCCCGCTATTGGTTATTGACCGTAGAGGTGTCTCGATCATCTCTACATAGTTCTCGAACCCACAGGGTCTGCACACTTAAGGTTCGGTGACGTTTCGGTAGTATAGAGTTATGTATGGTGGTGACCGAAGGTTGTTTAGAGTCCCAGATGAGATCCCGGACATCACAAGGAGCTCCGGAATGGTTCGGAGGTAAATATTGATATATAGAAAGTCCTATTTTGGTCGCCGAGAAAGTTTCGGGCTCATCGATAATGTACCGGGAGTGCCGGTAGTGTACCGGGAGACCGTCGGGAGGGGTATTTCGACCCAAGTGGCTACATGGACTGTGGGAGAGTAAATACCAGCCCTTAGTGGGCTGGTGGAAGTCCCACACAAGGCCCATGCGGCTCGGAAGAAAAGCCCAAAGAGAAAAATGTGGAAAAAGGCAAAAAATGCAAAAATAAGGAGGAGTCCTAGTCCTACTAGGATTGGAGGAGGAATCCTCCAATCCTCCTTGGTTCGTCCGACCCAAGGGATGGCTCCTTGGGAGCCAAGCCTCCTCCTCTCTTCCTCCTATATATACTAGAGGTTTTAGGTTTTTTGCACTAGTTTTTCAGCCACATGCTACCCGTTCCTCCAGTGCATAGTTTCTCCTCTAGATCGGATTTCTGCAGTGCTTAGGCGAAGTCCTGCCGGAATAGCTCCACCACCATCGCCGGAGGGCCGTCATGCTGCCGGAGAACTCTTCTACATCTCCGCTCCCTCTTGCTGGATCAAGAAGGCGGAGATCGTCATCAAGTTGTACGTGTGCTGAACGCGGAGGTGCCATCCATCCGGCGCTAGATCGGAAGGACCGTGATCCAGATCGCGAGACAGATCGTGATGAGATCGCGGGACGAATCGTGATGAGTTCGCGGGACGGATCGTGATTGGATCGCGGGACGGGTCGTGATGAGATCGCGGGATGCTCAGCGATTTGGATCGCGAAGACGTCCGATTACACCAACCGCGTTTCTTAACGCTTCCTACTTAGCGATCTACAAGGGTATGTAGATCCACTCTCCCTCTCGTAGATGCTCAACACCATGGATAGATCTTGCGTGTGCGTAGGAATTTTTTTGTTTCCCATGCAACGTTCCCCAACATGCGCACCATATATACACTATGAGATAGTTTTTCGAGGAAGCACCAAAACTCAACCCATGCAGAGTAGTATCCGGAATAATTGTCGTTAATTTTTAATATTTGAATCATAAACACAGGAAATGACTGGCAACGTTAGGATCCCTGGGTGTGACTACTGCGGCGACAATCGGGGTATGCGCGACATGTCTCACCTGCAAAATGGTAGGTTCTTCACCATCATGCTGGACGAGACCTTTGATGGTTTTACGGTACGTAACAATGACAAGCATTTTTTCGTAATTAATCATGACTTGTGTTTCTTTGCTTCAAGTGTAATTTCCATTTTTTTACATTTCGACTAGTGCATCCGCTGCCATGCAAGACGGTATGTCTTGAAGAAGCTCAGTTTCCAAGATAGTGAGAATATGGAGACAGGAGTGCTCACCTGAGGACTAAACATGGTTACGGATTTCAGGTTAAACCATACAATGCAGTTAATCACCCACATTTTGGTTGATCAAATTGGGAAGCTCTACGCATGGTATATGGATTTCAGAAGGATATGGAAAAAACATTGATATTCATCCTGAAGATGATATTGATGATAATATTGATATTTGGGTGGATGTAGATACGTTTCTAGTTTTACCTCTATGTAAACTTCACAACCATATTTGTTAAGTAATTTATATTGTTTATTCAAAAATAGTTGGTGTTCATCCCTATTAAACTTGTTTATTTATAATTTAGAGCTTATTTTCTTTCTTCGAGTGATACATGGAAGATAGTAGACAGGACACACTACACTTATGGATCACATCTAAGTTGGGAGGAGAAGGATGTTCTTATCACCTTTGTTAACGGTGTCATGTCTACTATGGACGACATGTATAATGGATTTGATCAACATTATGCATTATACATGCCACTAGTGCATAAGTTGAGGGCAGATGACACTTGCATAAATATCTAGGAAAGAGTTGTTAACTACTCTACTATTATGTAGATTACATTGCTAATTATGCTACTATCATGTAAATTACATTGCTAACGAGGCTACTATTATGTTCTTCAATAGAAACTGACAAATTATGTTGTGCCTCCGTTCATGCATGGCAAAGGTAAGATGGCAATTACTAGCCATACGAGGGCGCATTTCATTTTTCCATACTCGACTGAATACAAACCACAAGAAAAACTCTAAATTAAAGCGTGGAGAGAAATAAAGAAGGATCGTAAGCCACAAGTTGGAGACCGTTGGATCTCTTTGCTTCATCATGGAGACTTATGTGTTGTTATGTTTTATGATATTTTACCTAGGAGAGTGGACTAGGTCCTGTGAGAGAGGAGTTTTTCTGGTTTATATGACATATATTAACTTGGCATGATTAAGATGATGATGATTATGGTGTTTTCCGGTTTTATGACATTTTAACTTGGTACGGTTAAGATGACGATGACTTGTTAGATGATTAAGAGGATGATAAGTTATCTTACATATATTAGATTAAAGTGGATAATGAGCTAGATTAAAGTGGATATGAATGCAAGTGATCAAGTTGAATTAGAGGAAAATATGATGTTGCGCATTCGCAACATCGTATTTTTTTCTAATTCAACTTGGTCTCTTGCATCCATCTACTGAGGTTATTTCTTCTACAATTTTTATTCATGTTGTATATTAATATGTATAACCATGTGAAAATACAATATAAATATGCGCGATTAGTAATGACGCGGGTTATAGCACACACTGCTAACAGTTTAGCAATAACATGGTAAGAAAAACGCGCTACTGATAAATTAGTTACCAACAACGCCGGACAACCCACGCTACTGCTAACAGCCCCGCTGCTGCTACGCCTTTAGTCCATGCTACTGCTGAGCTTTTCCCTAATAGAGATCCGAGGACAAATGCCATGGCGCGGTGGAGGTTTGCTTCGGTTTGGGTGGTAAGGAGGAAGTTGGATGGAGAATAGCGATGGAGAGTGGAGGTTATATGTGCAAGAAGGATGCATGTGAATGAATGCACTATGTGTGTGAAAACCGGGTTTTTCTGGAGAAACTAATTGGGCGGAGCAGTCAATTGATTGAACTACAGCTGCATTTTTGTGTAAATCGAACGAACAGAGCCCGACCAACAGCCCAGCCCTGCAAACGAACGAACGCTCCCAGCCCAGCCCAGCAAACGATCGAGCGCACCCAGCCTAGCAAATATCGCCCAGCCTAGCCAGAACGCTTCGTCCTGACCGAAAAAAAAAGGTTGTTCATGTTATTTTCCACTGTCATTTTTCCGTTGCAGCGCAAAGTGTCACGTTCTATAAAACGCACTCGGTTAGTCATGGCCATCAACGGCGTGCCGTCACCACGGTCGGCCCGCGAGTGATTGGCCATCTCAAAACGCACTTAAAAAACAATTCAATGTTTTTTGCCACTGTCATATTTTCGATGCGATACAAAGTGTCACGTTTTATAAAATAATGGTTTTCTGAGAGTTATCACGCGAAAGTGATGGTTTTATGCATTTTACTGCACAAATACTAGTTAAATAAAAAAGACACTGCTCATGCGTTTGAGGCATGACCGGGCCAGGGCTTGGTGATTGGCATCGTGTTTTCTGAAGCTAAATGTGCGGTATTATCTGGTCTTTGCACAGTGGCTTTTGTAGCAGCGGCAGGAGCCCATCGTGAGATGTGGGAGGAGAAAATCGGTGTTCAATTGTTATATGACCCAAGTCTTTATCGTGGATCAACATGTGATTAAATGGTTAGAGGGACAGTGGTGTTTCAGTTCATAAGGGTATAACTTGTGGTGTTCGCATTGCTGCTGGATTTACTCCCATATTTTTGACGATGTGCATTTAGTAGAGGAGACGTTTTCGTCAACAACGAGGCTTCTACAATGATTTTATAAATCTCAAGATGATATGCCAGCTTATTCTCTCGAAGATGCTCATAAAAATATGATGTATATGTGTGCATTTGTTTTTTTGATGGGAAGGCCTTTTTGGCTAGCTTTATTAAACTCAAATGACACTTACATCATCCGCTAAAAACTTTAACGGGAAAGTAGGCGGTGTTTCCACCCAAAGAGTAGGGTCGTTAGCACTATCATAATGAGCTAGCTCATGCGCAACCTTATTAGACTTTCTAATACAATGTTCTATGACAGCCTTCCTGAAGTCTCTTATCAACTCTCGACAATCTTGAATGATAGGGGCCGCCATCATTGAGTGCCCTTCATTATTTCGCAATGCTTCAACTACTATGACATTAACCATACGTATTAGGAGATTGTTGCGTCCAGTACTTTGTGCTAATTTAAGCCCTTCGAACAGTGCCACCGCTTCCGCTGAAACCACATCCGGAATGTGGTCAATTCGAGCCGTAGCAGCTCTGATAAAGCCTCCTCGACTGTCGCGCAACACAGCTCCATAAGCTCCTGTGAAATCATCATCTGAAAAAGGACGCGTCGACATTCAAAATTTGTTGTCCCGCCGGACTAGGAGCCCATCTATTCATGCGTGGAACTTAGGTCATCTTCCCTTTTGCTCGTACAAAGTTTGGTGCTAAAGCGTATATTGCTGGAGCAGTTCGTTCAGGAGTTTGAACTTGTTCACCACGGACCATTTGTCTTTGTTGCCACCAGATATACCAACATGCCATTGCAAACAACTCTGGTACTTCAACAATGTCCAAATATAGTCGCTGGGCAGATTGGTCACATAGCAGGAAATCAATCACAGCCGATCCAGCCCGATCCACTAGCGAGGCATCGGCCACTTCCTTTGCTAATCCAAGAGCCTCCCATATTATCCTTGCACGGCGACATTTAAAAAGGGTATGCATAATATCTTCTGCACCCGCTGAGCGAATGGGGCACTGGGAATTACTGCCGATGTGGCGATTTGCGTGAATGCATAGACATGGAATAGCGTTGTGCAAACACCTCCACAGAATTTTTTTGATCTTCCCAGGTAGC
This sequence comes from Hordeum marinum, assembly GCA_022496015.1. Classification (NCBI taxonomy): domain Eukaryota; kingdom Viridiplantae; phylum Streptophyta; class Magnoliopsida; order Poales; family Poaceae; genus Hordeum; species Hordeum marinum. Next base: position 33,603,857 of record CM039677.1, read on the forward strand.
CTGAGACTCCATGTTTTTTTCCAAACCTGGTGTGTGTTGGTGGAAATCCTAACCTAACTCACGCGATCACGATGGAGAGGATGAGCTGACTCACGAACACAACACAAGGCAGTTTGTGCCGCGCCCAACAACTGCGGCTTTTCAGTTTTTACTTCCTCTTATTCTACAGGAGCAAAGCTCGTTGTTACATGCATAACTAATTCGCCCAAATCCAGCCTTTTCTAATCGTGCCATCCCAAGATTCGGAGTTGGCGAACATGACTAACTCAACGCATTACACCTAGATGCAAACACGTACATCTCAGGTTTATAGAAAACTTGTCACGACCAACCGTGACTGAAACAAATTCAGACCAAGGTTCTAGCCTGACACTGATGTTAACACCCCCTAATCATGATATTTTTCCTTTCACTTGCTGAACGCCCAGCCTCTTTCTTAGCTCAAGAAACTTCACTCGTCCAAGAGCTTTGGTCAACAAGTCTACCAACTGATCCTCCGTCGGCACGTGCTCCACTTCTATCACTCCTGATTCAACACATTCGCGTATGTAGTGATAACGCAAATCAATGTGTTTACTTCTGTCATGCATCACTGGGTTCTTACTTAAAGCAATGGCTGATTTATTATCAATCCCCAACAGGGCCTTCTCTGCATCTTGTTTCTTCAGATCAGCAAGAAGGCGACTCAGCCATACACCTTGACAGGCAGCAGTGGCGGCCGCGATGTACCCCGCCTCACATGATGAAAGTGCAACGTTTTTTTGTTTCTGAGATGCCCAAGTGATCAGGTTAGGCCCAAGAAAATATACTATCCCAGTCGTGCTCTTTCTATTGTCGATGTCTCCAGCTAGGTCGTTGTCACTATACCCAACTAGAGACACACCTCTGCTTTCACTCTTCCTGTACACACACCCATAGCCGATTGTGCCAGCAAAATACCTCAAAATATGCTTCACGGGCTGCCAGGTGCTACGTTGTTGGTCTCTCCATGAATCTACTTACAATCCCAACAGCGTAGGCGATATCAGGCCTTGTATTCATCAAGTATCTCAGGCTACCTACGATGCTTCGATATACCGTTGCATCCACAGGTTTTCCTTCTCCTTTCTTACTGAGCTTGAGACGGTGTTCCATTGGGGTTGCATAAGGAATACAGTCTGTCATGCTGCGTTTTCTAGAATCTTTACTGTATTGCTGATTGACATATTTCAATTCTTCCTTGTGACTGCTTTACTTTGATCCCCAAATAGTAACTCAAAAGACCAAGGTCACTCATGCTGTAGAGTTGTTGCATCTGATTCTTGAACTCCACTATGTCCCCGACACTAGATCCGGTAATGATGAGGTCATCGGCATATACACCTACTAACAAGAAATAATTCTTACTCTCCTTGCGGTACACAACATGCTCCATCGGGCTTCTCTCGAACCCAAGTGACACAAGCGTCTTATCCAACTTAAAGTTCCAAGCTCTAGGTGTTTGCCGAAGTCCATAGAGTGCCTTCTTCAATTTCAGGACCTTTTGTTCATCATTTCCTTCAATGAAACCTGGCGGCTGCTGCACATAAACCTCATCGGCTAGTTCACCATTGAGGAAGGCTGATTTAACATCCATATGATGTATTTCCCAGCCTCCTTCTGCTGCCAATGCCACAAGTACTCTCACTGTGTCCATGCGAGCTACAGGGGCAAACAATTCATCAAAGTCCACCCCCTATTTCTAAGCATATCCCTTTGCTACCAATCTTGCCTTATGCTTCACTATGGTGCCCTCGGAATCCTTCTTTACTTTAAACACCCATTTAAGGCCTATGGCCTTGTGTTCTTCTGGAAGTGTTGCTACTGTCCAAGTATTATTCTCTCTAATAGACTCCATCTCTGCATCCATAGCTTGCTTCCAGGGTCTGCTCCTCATGGCCTCCTCAACACTGCATGGTTCCTCAGCTGCAATCAAACACAAACCTGAATATTCGAGTTGTACCTCTGTTGTTTCATCATAGAGCTCCTCGAGTAGGCGCTTGCCTTGCGGTCCTTGTGAAGGTTCAGACCAGGCTATACTCGAAGTCGCAGTCGCCGGAGTCATGGAGAGGCTCGGGGTCCCCGACGGCGCACTCGCTGCTATTGGAGTTTTAAAAGCAATGGAGGTGTTCTCGTTACCATGGCACGAGACTGTGCTATGGCAGCAGGTTCTGTGGTTGCAGTAGGATTCTTGGGCTTTTCTTTTGCCACGGCGGAGAAGTTTGGCCAAATCACTGTATACATGTCACCTCCACCTATCTTGTCTCCCTGCTCTTGTTTGCTTGGGCTCCAGTCCCATTCCTTTTCTTCCTCAAAGACTGCATCCCTCGTCACATGTAGCTTCTGTGTCGTGGGATCAACCGCTTGATATCCTTTTGTCACTGGATCATATCCCAAAAAAAACATAGGCCTACTACGGTCTTCAAGTTTCTTGAGGTGAGGCTTGACAATCTTCACATGGACGATGCAGCCGAATGTGCGCAAGTGATGTACTCTCGGTTTTCTCTGGTACCAGGATTCGTATGTGGTTTTACCTTGCACACTTTTCGTTGCCGCACGGTTCAACAGGTACACTGCCGTAGTAACTGCTTCTCCCCAAAACCTCCCTGGCATGTGCTTGTTCTTCAGCACAGTGTGAGCCATCTCAACAATGGTTTGATTCCTTCACTCAGCAACTCCGTTCTGCTGCAGAGAATACCCTGCCGTGAGAAAATGTTTCACGCCGAGCTGATCACAGTACTTCCCAAACTCGGCTGAGACAAATTCCCCTCCATGATCAGTTCGAAGTGCCTTCACCTTGCTCCCTGCTTCTACTTCACCACGAGTCATCACTTTTTCAAACGTCGCAAGAACTTCATCCTTGCTACTGATGAGCACTACCCACATCATTCTGGTCAGATCATCAACAACCAAGAGAAAATATTTTTTCTTCCCAGGCGTAGCTGGTGTGATTGGCCCACATAGATCAGCATGCACAAGTTCAAGTGGTTGAGCTTCTCTATACACTGCAGTTTTTAGAAACGGTGTGCGGTGGTGTTTGCCGGCTAGGCAGGCTTCACAAACCTGCTCAACATGTTCTATTTGTGGCATTCCTTCCACCATCTTCTGCTTGGACATGTCATGCAGCGCTCTGAAATTTACATGCCCGAAACGTGCGTGCCACAACCACTCCTTCTCTGTATACTTTGCTAGCAAGCAAACCGGCTGAGCTCGAGTAGTGTGTAGTACATATAGGCGGTTTAGACTCCTCTTCACCTTTGCAAGCAATCTGTCCCTATCAATCAGATGCAGAAAACCATGTTCAATCACAGTCTTGCACCCAACCTCGTCTAGCTGACCCAGACTCACAATGTTGCTGCGTAAACGAGGTATATAGTACACACTTGTCAGGACTCGGTGTTCCTTGTTCGTGCCCTGAAAAAATACCTTGACACGTCCATGTATCTCCACCACAGAGCCATCTCCAAAATGTACTAACCCCTTCACGGACTCGTCCATATCAATGAAGATTTCCTTGCACCCAGACATATGGTTGCTTGCACCGGTGTCAAGATACCAGGCATCCTGCTCCAGCTCACCACTCAGCTTTGGCTTAACTGTTTCCTCGTTCAGCAGCATAGTTTCCTTTACCACACTACATTTCATTTCGCATGCCACAATTATCAGCAGGGCAGGGTCATCATCTTCCTTTTCAGCAAGATTTGCTCTTTCTTTCTTATGCTCTGGACAATCAGAAGCAAAATGACCAAGCTCATTGCAATTAAAACATCTCACTTTAGTGATGTCAAACTTACGATGCTTCTTTTGTTTTCCATTGCCGTTGCCACCCTTCTTTCCGCGGTCGCCACGGTCACCTCGTCCAGCCTGCTCACTGGCAGGAGGCCCTTTCCCCTATGTTCTGCTGCTGCCAGCGCCTGACGCACCCTTTTTCTTCTGCATCAGCGACTCGAGCGCACGCGTCATGAGGAGCAGTTGATCGTCCTTGCCGGCACGGTCATCATGGCGATCAGACTCACTTTCCTCGAACGTCCGAAGACGCCTCACAGCCTCGGCCACCGACATCTTGGAGATGTCTCCCCATTGCTCAATGGTGCTGATGATGGGAGAGAACCGCCATGGCATCGTTGCAAAGAGCCTCTGTACCACCGTCTTCTCCTGGACTTTCTCTCCTAGAGAACGGAGTTCACCCACCAGCACGCTGAGTCGTCGACAGAACGCCGACACGTCCTCCCCATCAGCCATGGACAGCGGGTCAAAATGTCGCAACAGCGACTGGATCCGAGCCTGCACAACACGGTCCTCGCCAATCCACATCGTGCAGATCGCTGCTCACGCCTCATGCGCGGTGTCGAACTCAGCGATCATCATCATGACGTCGTTAGGGATGGATTGAGAGATCGCCGCCATCGCCCCTTGATCCTTCTCTTCGTCGTACTCGGCTTCGCCCTCGACCGCCGACCACACGCCCATGGGGCGCATGATGATCTTCATCTTCGCCGCCCGCAGCTGATAGTTCGATTCCGTCAGCTGCGGGTACTGGACAGGGACATTGGTGGCCCTCTGCACAATCCTTGGAACGACGATGGCACCCTCCTCTGATGTGCCGTCTCCGCCAGTGCACTTGTCCTTCAGGACGGGTGGCTGATACTTTGTGCCCCCAATAGGTCGTTCGCCGTGTTGCCTGTCATTGCTGTCATGCCGCCACCGATGCGCCTCCTCTCGCCGCGACCACGTCGCCGGGATCACAGAAACCAGCGGCTCTGATGCTAACTGTTGGTGGAAATCCTAACCTAACTCACGCGACCACGATGGAGAGGATGAGCTGACTCACGAACACAACACAAGGCAGTTTGTGCCGCGCCCAACAACTGCAGATTTTTAGTTTTTAGTTCCTCTTATTCTGCAGGAGCAAAGCTTGCTGTTACATGCATAAGTAATTCGCCCAAATCCAGCTCTTTCTAATCGTGCCATCCCACGATCCGGAGTTGGCGGACATGACTAACTCAACGCACTACACCTAGATGCAAACACGTACATCTCAGGTTTACAGAAAACTCGTCACGACCAACCGTGACTGAAACAAATTCAGACTAAGGTTCTAGCCAGACACTGAAAACATCAGGATTATTCTAGCAGTTTGTAGATGATCGACCATACTGTATAAAACCAGGATCAGATGCATAATAGTCTTCCCACTTCTTGTAATATGCTGATCGAACAGTAAAGACGCGGTTCTTCGTTAAGTGTCATACTACATAATCTTCTGCCTCCTGATGATGAATAGCTATATGAAGAATGCGGTCAACATCTATAGGCCAGAAGTTCTCATGTATAAGCACTTCGTGCCATTCCCCGAATATTGGGTCAATCGGTTTAACTCTTGTGAGAACTTGTGTTGGAAATATACCCTAGAGGCAATAAATAAAATGTTTATTATTATATTTCCTTGTTCATGATAATCATTTATTGTCCATGCTATAATTATATTAATTGGAAACATATTACATGTGTGGGTAAATAGACAACACTTTGTCCCTAGTATGCCTCTAATGAACTAACTCGTTGATCAAAGATGGTCAAGGTTTCCTAGCCATTGACATCTGATGTCATTTGATAACGGGATCACATCATTAGGAGAATCATGTGATGGACAAGACCCAAACTACAAACGTAGCATATGATCGTGTCAGTTTATTGTTACTGTTTTCTGCATGTCAAGTCTATATTCCTATGACCATGAGATCATGCAACTCACGGATGCCGGAAGAGTGCCTTGTGTGTATCAAACGTCACAATGTAACTGGGTGACTATAAAGGTGCTCTACAGCTATCTTCGAGGGTGTCTGTTGAGTTGGCATGGATCAAGACTGGGATTTGGTACTCCGTGTGACGGAGAGGTATCTCAGAACCCACTCGATAATACAACATCACAATAAGCCTTGCAAGCAATGTGACTAAGTGTTAGTTGCGGGATCTTGTATTAAGGAACGAGTAAAGAGACTTGCCGGTAATGAGATTGAACTAGGTATGGAGATACCGACAATCGAATCTCGGGCAGGTAACATACCGAAGAACAAAGGGAACATCATACGGGATTAACTGAATCCTTGACATAGAGGTTCGACCGATAAAGATCTTCGTAGAATATGTAGGAATCAGGTCCCGCTATTGGTTATTGACCGTAGAGGTGTCTCCGTCATGTCTACATAGTTCTCGAACCCGCAGGGTCTGCACACTTAAGGTTTGGTGACGTTTCGGTACTATAGAGTTATGTATGGTGGTGACCGAAGGTTGTTCGGCGTCCCGGATGAGATCCCGGACGTCACGAGGAGCTCCGGAATGGTCCGGAGGTAAAGAGTCATATATAGGAAGTCCTGTTTTGGTCGCCGAAAAAGTTTCGGGCTCATCGGTAGTGTACCGGGAGTGCCGGTAGTGTACGGGGAGACCATCGGGAGGGATATTTCGACCCAAGAGGCTCCATGGGCTCTGGGAGAGTGTTTACCAGCCCTTAGTGGGGTGGTGGAAGTCCCACACAAGGCCCATGCGGTTTTGGAAAAAAAGGTCCAAAGAGAAAAAGTGGAAAAAGGCAAAAATAGGGTGAATCCTAGTCCTACTAGGATTGGAGGTGGAGTCCACCTTCTCCACCTAGTTCGGCCGACTCCTTGTATAATTGGCCCTTGTGCCAAGCCTCCTCATCTCTTTCTCTTATATATACCGGAGATTTTAGGGTTTTTGCACAGAATTTTCAGCCACGTGTTGCCCGTTCTTCCAGTGCATAGTTTCTCCTCTAGATCGATTTTCTGCGGCGCTTAGGCGAAGCCCTGCCGGAATAGCTCCACCACCATCGCCGGAGCACTGTCACGCTGCCGAAGAACTCTTCTTCCTCTCCGCTCCTTCTTGCTGGATCAAGACGGCGGAGATCGTCATCAAGCTATACGTGTGCTGAACACGGATGTGCCGTCCGTTCGGCGCTAGATCGGAAGGATCGTGATCAAGTTCGTGGGACGGATCGTGATCAAGTTCGTGGGACGGATCTTGATTGGATCACGGGACGGATCGTGATTGGATCTCGGGACGCACGGTGATTTGGATCGTGAAGACGTTCGACTACACCAACCGCGCTTCTTAACGCTTCCCGCTTAGCAATCTACAAGGGTACGTAGATCCACTCTCCCCCTCATAGATGCTCATCACCATGGATAGATCTGCGTGTGCGTAGGAATTTTTTTGTTTCCTATGCAACGTTCCCCTACAGTGGCATCATGAGCTAGGTCTATGTGTGGATAAGATCTCAAGTAGAACACAAAAGATTTGTGGGCGTTGATGCTTAGATTGCTTCCTCCCTTGGTCAGATTTTTGATCAGCGGTATTGTGAGATGAAGCAACCCGGACCAACATTACTCATATGCTTACGAGAGACCGGTTCCCTTGACCGCAACTTGTTGCATAGATGGCTTGTAGGTGCCAGTTTCTCTCACTTTAGTTGGATCGGATTCGACAAAGGTGGTCCTTGAGAAGGTTGAAAAGCAACTAGTGTATCACCGTAGTGGTTTTTGCATAGATGAGAATTGTTCTTGCTAGATACCCGTAGCAGCCACGTAAAACATGCACCAACAATTAGAGGACGTCTAACTTGTTTTTGCAGGGTATGTTGTGATGTGATATGGCCAATTACATGATGTGATATATGTGATGTATGAGATGATCATGTGATCTATAGATTATCACGACTTGCATGTCGATGAGTACGACAACGGGCAGGAGCCATAGGTTTGTCTTTAATTATTGTATGACCTGCGTGTCAATCATTAAGCGCTATGTAATGCTTTACTTTATCGCTAAACGGTAGCAATAGTAGTAGAAGCATGTTGGGCTCGACAACCCCGATGGCGACACATTGATGGAGATCAAGATGATGAAGATCATGGTGTCATGCTGGTGACGATGGAGATCATGCCAGTGCTTTCTAGACAGAGATCAAAAGCACAAGTTCATGGCCATATCATGTCACTTATGAATTGCATGTGATGTTAGTCCTTTTATGCACCTTGTTTTGCTTAGGACGACGGTAGCATTATAAGGTGATCCCTCACTTAAATTTCAAGATGAATTGTGTTCTCCTCGAGTGTATACCGGTGCGAAAGTTCATCGTGTTGAGACACCACGTGATGATCGGGTGTGATAGACTCTACGTTCACATACAACGGGTGCAAGCCAGTGTTGCACGTGCAGAACACTCGGGTTAAACTTGACGAGCCTAGCTTGTACAGACATGGCCTCGGAACACAAGAGACCGAAAGGTCGAACATGAGTCATATAGTAGATATGATCAACATAATGATGTTCACCATTGAACCCACCTCAACTCACGTGAGGATCAGACTTGAGTTGGTGGATTTGGATCATGTGACACTCAGATGACCTGAGGGATGTCAATTTGAGTGGGAGCTTTAGTAATTTGTTTAACTAAACTCATTATCTTGAACAATAGTCTAAGTAAACTTTGCATATTTATGTTGTAGATCATTGGCTCGCGTAGTAGCACCCCTGAATTTTAATGCGTTCCTAGAGAAAGCTAAGTTGAACGATGATGGAAGTAACTTTGTTGACTGGGCCCGTAATCTGAGGATTATCCTCACGGCTTCCCAGAAATCATATGTCCTTGATGCACCGCTTGGTGACCAACCAGAAGACATGACCTTCGAAGACGTTAAGAATGCTCGCGGGGCACGTACTGGAGATTACTCAATAGTTCAGTATGCGATATTGTATGGCTTAGAACCGGGACTTCAAAGACGTTTTGAACATCGTGGAGCATATGAGATGTTCTAGGAGTTGAAGTTTATCTTTCAGAAGAACGCCCGGATCGAGAGGTATGAAACCTCCGATAAGTTCTATGCTTGCAAGATGGAGGAGAACGGGTCTATCAGTGAACATATACTCAGAATGTCTGGGTATTCAACTCGTCTAGCAGAGTTGGGAATTGCCCTTCCGCTAGAGGAGATCACTAACAAAGTTCTTCAATCACTACCACCTAGTTACAAGAGCATTGTGATGAACTATAACATGCACGGGTTGAACAAGTCAGTCGCCGTGCTGTTTGCGATGCTAAAAGTCGCTGAGTCTGGAATCCAGAAAGAACATCAAGTGTTGATGGTCAATAAAACCACTAGTTTCAAGAAAAATGGCAAGGTCAAGGGCAAGGGCAAGAAGGGTAAAACCAAGCAGGATGGCAAAGCAGTTGCTACTCCTATAAAGAAGCCCAAGCATGGACCCAAGCCAGAAAAAGAGTGCTTTCATTGCAAGGGAACTGGTCACTGGAAGCGGAACTGCCCTAAGTACCTGGCTGACAAGAAGGCGGAAAATGACAAACAAGGTATATATGATATACATGCTATTGATGTGTACCTTACTAGCTCTCGTAGTAGTGCCTGGGTATTTGATACCGGTTCGGTTGCTCACATTTGCAACTCAAAGCAGGAACTACAGAATAAACGAAGGCTGGCAAAGGACGAAGTGACGATGCGCTCGGAAATGGTTCCAAGGTTGATGTGATCGCCGTCGGCATGCTCTCTCTTCGATTACCGTCGAGATTAGTGATGAACCTGAATAATTGTTATTTAGTGCCTACGTTAAGCATGAAAATTATATCTGGATCTTGTTTATTGCGAGACAATTACTCATTTAAATCAGAGAATAAAGGTTGTGCTATTTATATGAGTAATATCTTTTCTGGTCATGCATCCAATGTTAGGGGTTTATTCATATTGAATCTTGATAGTGATGACACACATGTTCATAACATTGATGCAAAAGATATAGAGTTGATAATGATAGGACCACTTTCTTGTGGCACTGCTGTTTAGGTCATATTGGTGTAAAACGCGTGAGGAAGCTCCATGCTGATGGACTTTTGGAGTCGCTTGATTTTGAATCACTTGACACACGTGAGGCATGCCTCATGGGCAAGATGACTAAAACTCCGTTCTCTCGAACAATGGAACGGGCGAGTGACTTATTGGAAATCATACAAATTGATGTGTGCGGTCCAATGAATGTTACAGTGAGTGCTGGATATTGTTATTTTCTCACCTTCACTGATGACTTAAGTAGATATGGGTATATGTACTTAATGAAACACAAGTCTAAAACGTTTGAAAAGTTCAAGCAATTTCAGAGTGAAGTTGAGAATCATCATAACAAGAAGATTAAGTTCCTACGATCTGATCAAGGAGGTGAATATCTGAGTTATGAGTTTGACAGTCACTTAAGACAGTGTGGAATTGTTTCACAGTTGACATCGCCCGGAACACCACATCGTAATGGTGTGTCCGAACGTCGTAATCGAACCTTATTAGATATGGTGCGTTCTATGATGTCTCTTGCTGATTTGCCACTATCGCTTTGGGGTTATGCATTAGAGACAACTGCATTCACTTTAAATAGGGCACCACCGAAATCCGTTGAGACGACGCCATATGAACTGTGGTTTGGCAAGAGGCCAAAGTTGTCGTTTCTTAAAGTTTGGGGATGTGATGCTTATGTCAAAAAGCTTTAGCCTGAAAAGCTGGAACCCAAAGCGGAAAAATGCGTCTTCATAGGATACCGAAAGAGACAGGCGGGTATACCTTCTATCTCAGATCCGAAGGCAAAGTGTTTGTCACTAAGAACGAAACATTCTTGAGAAAGAGTTTCTCTCGAAAGAATTAAGTGGGAGCAAAATAGAGCTTGATGAGGTTATTGAACCTTTACTTCAACCAGAAAGTAGCGCAACGTAGAAAGATGTTTCTGTGGAAACTACGACGGTAGAAGAGGAAGTTAATGATGATGATCATGAAGCTTCCGATCAAGCTACTATTGAACCTTGTAGGTCGACAAGGCCGCGTACTACTCCTGAGTGGTATGACAAACCTGTCTTGGAGGTCATGTTGTTGGACAACAATGAACCTACGAGCTATGGAGGAGCAGTGATGAGCCTGGATTCCGAGAAATGGTTAGAGGCCATGAATCCGAGATGGGATCCATGTATGAAAACAAATTATGGACTTTGGAAGTACTACGTGAAGGGGCGAAAGGCCATTCAGAACAAATGGATCTTTAAGAAGAAGACAGACGCGGACGGTAATGTCACCGTCTATAAAGCTCGACTTGTGGCAAAGGTTTTTTCACAAGTTCAAGGAGTTGACTACGATGAGACCTTCTCACACGTAGCGATGCTTCAGTCTGTCAGAATCATGTTGGCAATAGCTGCTTATTTCGACTATGAAATTTTGCAGATGGATGTCAAAACAGAGTTCCTCAATGGTTTCCTTGAGGAAGAATTGTATATGATGGAACTAGAAGGTTTTGTCGATCCAGAGAATGCTGACAAACTTTGCAAACTCCAGCGATCCATTTATGGGCTGGTGCAAGCATCTTGGAGTTGGAATAAGCGTTTTGATGAGGTGATCAAAGCGTTTGAGTTTATACAAGTTTATGGAGAAGCTTGTATTTACAAGAAAGTGAGTGGGAGCTCTATAGCGTTTCTAATATTATATGTGGATGACATATTGCTGATTGGAAACAATATAGAAATGCTGGAAAGCGTGTAGGAATATTAGAACAAGAGTTGTTCAATGAAGGACCTCGGAGAAGCTCCTTTCATATTAGGCATTAAGATCTATAGAGATAGATCGAGACGTTTAATAGCACTTTCACAGAGCACATACCTTGATAAAGTTTTGAAGAAGTTCAAATTGGATCAGTCCAAGAAGGGGTTCTTGCCTGTGTTACAAGGTGTGAAGTTGAGTAAGACTCAATGCCTAGTGACTGCAGAGGATAGAGAAAAGATGAGTGTCATCCCCTATGCTTCAGCCATAGGCTCTATCATGTAAGCAATTTTGTGCACAAGACTCGATGTCAGCCTTGCCATAAGTATGGACGGAAGGTTTCAAAGTGATCCTGGAATGGAACACTGGGCAGCGGTTAAGAATATCCTTAAGTACTTGAAAAGGACTAAGGAAATGTTTCTCGTTTATGGAGGTGATCAAGAGCTCGTCGTAAAGGGTTATGTTGATGCAAGCTTTGACACTGACCCGGATGACTCTAAGTCACAAACCGGATACGTATTTATTCTCAACGGGGAAGCGGTAAGCTTGTGTAGTTCCAAGCAAAGCGTGGTAGCCGATTCTACGTGTGAAGCGGAGTACATCGCAGCCTTGGAGGCGGCGAAGGAAGGTGTCTGGATGAAGCAATTCATGACATATCTTGGAGTAGTGCCCAGTGCACTGAATCCAATGAACCTGTTCTCTGACAACACTGGTGCGATTGCTCTGGCAAAGGAACCAAGGTTTCACAAGAGGACCAGACACATAAAGCGGCGCTTCAACTCCATCCGCGATTACATCGAGGAGAAGGACATAAATATTTGCAAAGTGCACACGGATCTGAATTTTGCAGACCCGTTGACTAAACCTCTTCCAAGGGCTAAACATGATCAACACCAGAACTGCATGGGTGTTCGATTCATTACCATGTAAATCACATAGTGATGTGAGCTAGATTATTGACTCTAGTGCAAGTGGGAGAATGTTGGAAATATGCCCTAGAGGCAATTAATAAAGTGTTTATTATTATATTTCCTTGTTCATGATAATCATTTTTTGTCCATGCTATAATTATATTAATTGGAAACACATCACATGTGTGGGTAAATAGACAACACTTTGTCCCTAGTATGCCTCTACTGAACTAGCTCGTTGATCAAAGATGGTCAAGGTTTCCTTGCCATGGACATGTGATGTCATTTGATAACGGGATCACATCATTAGGAGAATGATGTTATGGACAAGACCCAAACTACAAAGGTAGTATATGATCGTGTCAGTTTATTGCTTCTGTTTTCTGCATGTCAAGTATATGTTCCTATGACCATGAGATGATGCAACTCACGGATGCCGGAAGAGTGCCTTGTGTGTATCAAACGTTGCAACGTAACTGGTTGACTATAAAGGTGCTCTACAGGTATCTCCGAGGGTGTCTGTTGAGTTGGCATGGAATAAGACTGGGATTTGGTACTCCGTGTGACGGAGAGATATCTCAGGTCCCACTCGGTAATACAACATCACAATAAGCCTTGCAAGCAATGTGACTAAGTGTTAGTTGCGGGATCTTGTATTACGTAACGAGTAAAGATACTTGCCGGTATTGAGATTGAACTAAGTATGGAGATACCGATGATCGAATCTCGGGCACGTAACATACCGAAGAACAAAGGGAACATCATACGGGATTAACTGAATCCTTGACATAGAGGTTCGGCCGATAAAGATCTTCGTAGAATATGTAGGAACCAATATGGGCATCCAGGTCCCGCTATTGGTTATTGACCGTAGAGGTGTCTCCGTCATGTCTACATAGTTCTCGAACCCGCAGGGTCTGCACACTTAAGTTTGGTGACATTTCGGTAGTATAGAGTTATGTATGGTGGTTACAGAAGGTTGTTTGGAGTCCCGGGTGAGATCTCGGACGTCACGAGGAGCTCCGGAATGGTCCGGAGGTAAAGATTCATATATAGGAAGTCCTGTTTTGGTCGCCGGAAAAGTTTCGGGCTCATGGATAGTGCACTAGTAGAAAACAAACGTTTCGTCCCGAGCTTTAGTCCCGGTCTGGTCACGAACCGGTACTAAAGATGGTATTAGTCCTAGTTCTTGCCGGCTACAGCGGCTAGGAGCAGGGCGACCTTTAGTACCGGCACGTGAGGGACCTTTAGTACCGGTTCATCTCACGAGCCGGTAATAAAGGGGGCGTGGTAGGGTTTTGGTCAGACATGGGCCCTGCTTGCACCTTTAGTACCGGCTGGTGTCACCAGCCGGTACTAAAGGGCAACCTTTAGTACCGGCTGGTGACACCAGCCGGTACTAAAGTCTTCCTACATATACATCCGTCCGCAGCCGATCGAAAGAGCTCTGTTTTCTCCCCTGTTCCTCTTCTTGCTCAAAGCTCATCCTCCATTTTGCCAAGGATTTGTCAAGATTTAAAGGCACCCCATCTATCCAAGTGCTCATAAAGGTTAGCAACTTTGCTCCTTCATCTCTTCCTATATTAGCTTGTGGTATGCTCAAAGATATGTGATATGTGATTTGTGGGAGTTTATTTGATTTACATCCAATTTGAGCTCAAATTAACTTGTTAGGTTGCATATGTGTAGGTGTGGTTTATTCGGTGTGCCTTCCCATGTTTTTATTCTTGCTCGAAGCTCATCCTCCATTTTGCCAAGGATTTGTCAAGATTTAAAGGCACCCCATCTATCCAAGTGTTCATAAAGGTTAGCAACTTTGCTCCTTCATCTCTTGCTAGATTAGCTTGTGGTATGCTCAAAGATATGTGATATTTGATTTGTGGGAGTTTATTTGATTTATATCCAATTTGAGCTCAAATTAACTTGTTAGGTTGCATATGTGTTGGTGTGGTTTATTTGGTGTGCCTTCCCATCCCCGACCGTCCTAACCACCGTCCATCGTCCGCACCGTCTCGTCGCGGCACCGACCACCTTGGTGAGCCTCTTGTTCTTCTTAAAATCTTTAAAAAAATTACTTGTATGATTTAGATAGCTGCGTGTACGATTTACTTACTTGTATTATTGTTAGTTATTATATAGTGTGATGGTTATGGTATCCGCCCACATCGGCCCTCGTCCAGTCTATGATTCAGATGTGGTATGTCGTTAATGATCTTTTATAACTATTTCACACATCATCTAATGTCTATGGAAATTAATTATTCCACAAAATTGACGTAGATATTTTTATCTATAGGAAGTAGTTAAACCAGAAATTCCAACCGACTATGCACTTCTGCTCGAGAAATTAACACAAGCTGAAAAAGAAATTGATCATTTGAAAGAAAAATTGAAAAGAACTGAAGATGAGAAGATGGGATTGGAGTTGCATGTTGCCGATATCGTCGATGATCACAAGAATAAGATGGTTGGAATGCGCTTGAAGCTTAGAAAGATTAGAAAATATGCCATTGATAAAGAGGCTTGGTATCATTATGTTGTTGGCTCAATTGTTACTTTAGTTGCGACTATGATCGCATTTGTTGTTGTATTCACATGTTTTAGATAGTTGGTGTTGTTTTATGAGATGAATATGTATGAACTATAAGTATCCATTATTTGCAGTAATAACATTTGGTCACTGCTAGCTCTACTTTTGGTTGTAATGTGATGATGAAGTTGTATTAATTTGGTCACTTCGATGTTGTGTAGTGAACATGAGCCGGCAATGGATGTACGATGACCGACTAAGTCCAAGGTTTCTTAATTGCCTGCATGATTTTATTCGTGTGGCTAAGACAAATAAGCAGAATGGTTTCATGTGTTTTCCACGTCGTGACTGTAAGAATGATAGAAATTACTCTAACTCAAAAACCCTACACTACCACCTGCTAAAGTCCGGTTTCATGTCTGGCTATAGCTGTTGGACCAAGCACGAAGAAAGAGTTATAATGGAAGACAATGAAGAAGAAGAGGATGATGACAACTATCCTTTCATTGATACAACAATGGGGGAAGCTGAAGAAGAGGCATCAATGGGGGAAGCTGAAGAAGAGGCATCAGATGAGCCCGCTGATGATTTGGGTCAGGTCATTGCTGATGCAAAGAGAAAATGCGAAAATGATAAGGAGAGGTTGAAGTTGAAACGCATGTTAGAGGATCACAAGAAATTATTGTATCCAAATTGTGAAGATGACCAGAAAAAGCTGGGTACCACGCTGGAATTGCTGCAATGGAAGGCGAAGAATGGTGTAACTGACAAGGGATTTCAAGAATTGCTGATAATGATAATGAAGATGCTTCCAAAGGATAACGGATTGCCTAAAAGTACATACGAAGCAAAGAAGGTTGTGTGCCCTCTAGGATTAGAGGTGCAGAAGATACATGCATGCCCTAATGACTGCATCCTCTACCGCGGTGAGGAGTACGAGAATTTGGATGCATGCCCGGTATGCGGTGCACTGCGCTATAAGATCCCCCGCGATGACCCTGGTGATGTGGAGGGCGAACGCCACAGGAAGAGGGTTCCTGCCAAGGTGATGTGGTATGCTCCTATAATACCACGGTTGAAACGTTTGTTCCAAAACAAAGAGCATGCCAAGTTGTTGCGATGGCACAAAGATGAACGTAAGAAAGATGGGATGTTGAGAGCACCCGCTGATGGGTCGCAGTGGAGAAAAATCGAGAGGGAGTCTTAAAGAAATATGTTCATAACCGTGCTAGGCTAGAAGGAAGCATCGCCAAGGGATATGGAACAGAGGAGGTTATTGAGTTTTGTTTTGACTTTTTTCCTGACATTAAGCCGATTGGTCTTCCTAAATCGCGGCATGACGGGAGACTAGGTGGAAAAGGCACATTAGGAAAGAAAGAAGCAATAAATATGGACGGGCATTCTTTCACTCAAGCACACTACACGGTTCTACAAAATTCCACCTTGGTGACTCCATGTATGGAGGAACACAAGGATATTGTACGGTCCAAGAACCCGGAGCAGACTGACCCCTGGATTGAACGTAAACACATGGAGACTTTTGCCAGTTGGTTGCAAACAAAGCTCATCAATGACAACGATGTTCCAGATGAACTGTACTGGTTGGCCAAGACACCAAGTTCGACTGTAACGACTTTCAAAGGGTATGAGATAAACGGGAATACATTTTACACGATCGCCCAAGATAAGAAGGGCACCAACCAAACCAATGGTCACTAGTAGAATGTCGATCAATAGTCCCGGTTGGGATGGACCTTTAGTATCGGTTCCCCAACCGGTACTAACGGGTCGGGACTAAAGGTCCTAACCTTTAGTACCGGTTGGACCACGGACCGGTACTAAAGGCCCTCCACGTGGCTGCCTGCGTGGACTGGTGGTGGAAGACCTTTAGTACCGGTTGGAGATACCAACTGGTACTAAGTCTTCTGTTTTTTTATTTTAGCTTTTAATTAGGTTTTAATTTCACCCTCTATTTTTTGCGTTTTCCATTTATTTCAAATTTATTTTACGGTGCTACATACTGTAAACAGTACACAAGTTCATGCATATATATATGTAATATAATATACAATATCTCATACCCAGTATATATATATACAAATGGAATTACACATCCATATAAATTCGGGACTTATAGTTAACTTAAGGCCCAAAACCCAGCCGGGACTAGCTAGCTAGTGCTCCGGATGAAATCTCAGTTCTCTACTACTGATTTGTTGGCATTATTGAGGCAGTGGTAAGGAATAGTTCTCTCCGTTTACATGAATGACATGTTGAAGAAGAAATGCCACAAATTCCTCTTGAAGTGCTACAAAGCGTTTCTCGGGTGGGATCTTCGACATCATCTCCCAAACCTGGAGTTGTCTTTCACGTGCTGCTCTGCGATGTATATGACTTTCGGTCTGGATGCGAATGTTCTCGCAAAGGAAATATCCACATAAATTTGTCCCCTGTGGCTGCTTAGCGCACTTTGCAAAAGAATAGAATTGAATAAGATAATTAATTATCAAGCATGATAATGGTATTGAAAATAGAATTAATGAGATGCGCGGACCTAGTAGTACTACTTAATTACCTTCATCTTTTTCCACTTCAGCTTCGGTTTCCATTGACGACCGTGATGGGTTTTTTCTATCATATTTTTCCAAACACTACCCGTCAAAGAAAAATAACGAATGAGTTATTATAATTACTTTTGATATCAGGAAATAATGAAAGAAAGCGACATCGATAAAGATTGAAATTACCGTTCTATCATAAAATACAAGTCCATGTGTGATTGTTCTAGTGTATCTAGTGAGTCGTACACTTGAACAAGTCCATCCGCGAGGATAATATATAGGAGGATATAGTGGTCTCTGCGTAGAAGTTTATATAATTAAGCAGGCATGCGCATATAACTCATGAACTACACTTGATAGCGAGCTAGTAAGCAAAAATAGAATTTGTAGTATACAAGAGAGTAAACACTCAGCCCATGTTGTAAGGAAATATTATAGTAGATTTGTTGGTATTCATTATTGCCTCAAGAAAATTTTACAAGAGATCTTCTGTGTCCTTGGCATAATGTTTTACCACATGACCATTAACGGTACTTGGGTCGATGAACCCAATGTCATCGATTCCCTCTTGTTTCAATTCCCACATCTTCAATCTGCATAATAGCATAGAAAAGAACATATATAGTGAGGATAAACCAATGAATGATATCTTAGCTGGAGAATTAAATTACTAAAGATATAAATCACTTACAGACAATAGCAACTGATGAGAGTTTTGTCGATAGAGTCCATGTGGTATAACTGGAAAAGTTCTGAGAATTCAAGACATATGTCACATGCATTGACGTAATGCTCTTTCCTTACTTTGACCATGACCACTGTCTCCCCTCGCTTTGCTTCATGCATGTAGCAATCATGCAACCTTCGCATCGCAGTTGGTAGTTCCTTGTACTGCTCGGGTGTGAAAAGTGGTTTTCCGACGGCATATTGCATTGCGTACTCAGTTGCATCATAGCCGCGGATTTCCTTGGTGCCAAGGATTTGGTCAAGAGTGAGACCTGCAGCCTTTAGTACTTCGAGGTCGATTGGGTTGCCTTGCACGTCGACTTGTTGGATCGGTTGCTTGCTTGGATTGGTACTCACCTTGAGCGGAGAGATCGATTGCTTGGATTGTTCTCCGAGTTGGGGAACTGTTTGCCCTGTAGTTGATGCCGTACTTCCCGACTTCTTCCTTGGGCTGGGCCGAATTCTCTGCTCACTTGCCCTCTGAATTTGTCGCTCATAGTCTGTCGGCATACACTCGATATATACCGCGGTTCGATCAATAAAGTGTTCCATAAAGTGATCTTGGACTTCCCTGGGTATTACCTCCTTTGGCGGCACGGTCTTGTTCGCAAAAAAGGCTTTCACTTGGAGATCGCATTCAATTTTATTTTCCTCCGGTGTCATGTCAAAAGGCATCTTCCTTTTGGCCGGAGGCTCGGGTTTCTTCTTTGCTTTCTTCCGAAGAGGACTGCTGGTGGCCTTCCTCTTTTGGGAGCCCTGCTGGCAGGACCGCTGTCGGGGTGGAGTCGGCTCACGCGGCGGAGATTGATATCGATGATGATATGAACCCGCGTTGTGCTCCGCCCCGAGGTTGGTAGGACCGCTCATGGCGAGGTGAGGAGGACTGCGGCGAGGTGGGACGCCTCTCAAGGTGGGGACGACTGTGGGGATCTCGAGGTGGGGAGGACTGCTGGCGAGGTGACTGCTGCCGAGGTGACTGCTGGCGAGGTGGGGAGGACTGCTAGCGAGGTGGGGAGGACTACTGGTGCTGCGATGCCTCTGGCTGGGATCCCTCGTGCTAGACATCGATACTCGGAGGAGCCGGTGGCCTTAGCGCCGAGTGTGGAAGGACGAGGCAGTCCTTACTCCATAGAATGAGACCACGGCCGGCTTCTGCCAATGTGGACTCCCCCTCACCTCCAGGGATGTCAAGCAATAGTTCATCATATCCCGGCTCTATTGCGTCCACCGCGACATGAGCATACCCAGCTGGAACTGGATTGCAATGCCAGAGAACATCAGGTGTATTTGGTAAAGCATAGCCCGTCGTGACCCTCACGGGTATGTTCTTCATTTTTTGGATTAGCTCACAAGATGTCTTCTCGGTGATATCATCCACGGGGGTATGACCCAGCGGTGCCCCCGTGGAACCCACGCTGCTTTTCTACATTGTAGATGAGATGGCTTCTTCCCCTGCCTCATGCTGCGGAGTTTCCCTTTGCTGGGTCAATACCTGTATCTGCAGCTGCTGCTGCTCGTACTTTTGTTCCAACTTCGAAAGTCGGTATGCTTCCACCTTCTTTTTTCTCGAATGGCTTTTATAACTGTCCTGCCATCCCGCAAACCCCTCGTACCACGGAACAGTGCCCATGCCTCATGTTCGTCCTCCGTGTTCAGCATTCCCGAGGGCGCGTGTAAGCTCTTCGTTCTCTCTATCGGGGTGAAACCGTCCTTCTTGGGCATCTTTGATTGCTTGAATCAACTCATCTAATGAATGCTTCACACTGGCCAGTGCAATAATCTTCCATGTGGCTGGGTCCAACTTTCCCCCATGCGCAAAAAACTAATTCCTGCACCTCCTGGGCCAGTTGAAGGTTACTGGAGTGATCCCTTCAGCAAGCATCTTATTCTCTAATGCATCCCACTTAGGAATGGCTGACTTGTATCCACCTGTCCCTAGTTTATGGCGATACTTTTTTTCTCAGCATTTATCTTATTCTTTGCCGACTTCTCCATAGCAGCTATCGATGTCTTGTACTCTATAAATGCGTCCCAGTGATCCCTTACCTTCTCATATATTCCTTTGAATTCGGGCGCCTTCTTGCCTCTAGTGTTGTACTCGGTCCATAATCTTTTCTTCCAAGTTTGGAACGCGTCGGCCATCTTATGGAGAGCAAACTCCTTGACTTTGTTCTTTTGACGCTCCGAGAGAGAATCTGGTAGGGTGAAATGCTCCATGAGCTCTCGCCAAAGGGCATCTTTAATTCTTGTATCCACATAATTCACTCCTGTTTGTGGTTTCTTCGGCTGAATCCGTTCATGCATTGTGATCGGGACTCCGTCCCTAACAACCACTCCGTATTTACGCACAAATGTCTTGGCATTGGCTTCAGGGTGAGTCGGTTCGCCATTATGTTTGAAAGCATCAAGATTGAGCTTTACGTTGTCGTCCAATATTTTGGCAGCGCCTCGTACAATTCTACTAGATTGGCTCGATCCGGAGGGCTGATAATTAAAATAAGAAAGATTTGTTAATATATATATATATATATTCAAATCAATTAATACACATGTAATGATCACCAGAGGCTAATGGATGTGTATATACCTCGCGGAACATTCTTGGTTGTTCCGGATTTTGGAACATAAGTTGTTCTTCCTCGGTCTCACATCCATCACCGTGATCGTTCAGATATTGTGAGCCATCATCATGATCATGTGATGATTCACCTCGAAGGTCCGCTGGGTTTTCGGAGGAGCGTATCATGTCGAACATGTACTCTTCATGAGCTCTACCAGTATTGTCCATAGCTTAATAACTAGTCCATAATAATATAGATAAAACAAATTAGTATTTAAATTAGCATGCATTCACGAAGCAAAATAACTGATAGTTAATTAATAATGCATCATCGAATGCATATATAGTATAGTTCTTAGAAAAGATCTCATGTGCATAATCTTGGATAATTTTCGATACATCGGCTAATCTCCATCAATCTAGCTAATACATCATAATAATACATCATAATAGTAGCTAGCTAATATATCGATCTAGCTAGAACCCTAGCACTCGGCGGATATCGGGGCGGGCGGTGGACACCCAAAGAGAAGGAACCATCACAGGAACATAGCTGCAGTGAGATCCCTGAAGAATCTGCCAGGTATTGTGGGAGCTGGCCTCCAAAGCTGCCATGTAGCGACCGATGTGCTCGTTCTCCTTGTTGACATGGTACTGTACCACCTCCGCAAGCGACTCAAGCCTCTGAAAACTCCATGGCCCATGCGGTTGCCACCACAGAACCTCCGGGTCGACGACGGGCTGGCTCCTCACCAAGCTGTGCCGCCCGGAAGGCAGCACCTGCCAGTACCAGCCCGGCGGAGCCGAGTCCCTAACAGGGCCCCTCGGCTCAAGCAAGTGACCTCCTTCGGAGACTCGACGACGAGGATGCGGGATCGGCATCGTCGATGTCGAGAAGAAACACTTAATTATGAAAACAAATTAAATAAAACTTAGCAAAATTAACACTTAACAAAATTAACACTTAGCAAAATTAACACTTAGCATCTAGCAAAATTAAGAATTACGGCACACTTTGGATCCTAATGCATGTGTGACTATCGGTCTGTCGAGACTTTCCTTAAATAACTCTCACATATCTCATGGTGTGTTGGTGCACACTCTCTCACATTGATACGGTGGTGTATATCTGTTGGTGGACACTCTCTCGCAGTAATAGGTTCGACCGGCGGTGATGGACGCTTCCCCTCTCCTCTTCTTGCACAATATATCGATGAGTATATCGCAAAGAAGACGAGAAAGAGAAAGCACCCCCATCAAGAACACACATGAAACCCTAAACTAAATTAGGATCGATGACAGACCGAAAGTCACACACGCATTAGGATCCAACTAAATTAAACCTAAAACTAAACTAAACATAAACTAAATTAAACCTAAACTAAACATAAACTAACACATATCCTAATAACCTGACAACCTAACTAACTAACTAACTAAATAGGGGTGTTGTGTCGTGGTCGGGGTCGGGTGTCGGGGGTGTCGTGTCGGGGTATCGGGGTTCGACGTCGAGGGACCCTAGATACCCTAGCATCTACACACTAGTCCGGCGATCACGGGGCAACGGTCGGGGAGAGGGATCGGCCGGGAGATCTCACCTAGCCTCCTAACCCGGAGGTGGCATTGGCGACGGTCTCGGGCGGCGGCAACGGGATCACAGAGCGGCGGCCGGAGTGAGCGGGCCGGCGGCGACGGGACCGACGACGAGGGGCGGCGTCCGAGTAGGCGAGGGCGACCGCGGCGAGGGAGACGGCGGCGGTAGTGAGGGCGACGGCGGTGAGGGGCGGCGTCCGGGTAGGCGAGGGCGACGGCGGCGAGGGGTGGCGTCGGGTAAGCGAGGGCGACCACGGCGAGGGCGGCGATGGCGATGGCGACGGCGGCGCAACCGACGGCGTCGAGGGCGATGGCGGTAGTGGTGCGACGACGGCGGTGGTGAGGGCCGGCGACGGCAATGGCACGATTGTGGTGCGAGGGCGGCGAGGGCGACGACGGTGAGAGCAACGGCGACGAGGTCGACGGCAGCGAGGGCGACCGCGGCGAGGGCGACCGCGGCGAGGGCGACCGCGGCGAGGGCGACGACGCCGGTAGTGAGGGTGATGACGGCGGTGGTGAGGGCGATGACGGCGAGAGTGACAGCAGCGACGGCGATTTTGGCATCCTGGCGGCACAAGTTGGAGCTCTCCCGGTGCGTGGCTCGGCCCGGGACGACGAAGTGCTCAATTTATACCAGGCACCCCTTTAGTACCGATGCATGACTAGCACGGGTACTAAAGACCCTTTAGTACCGGTGTGTACCACACACCGGTACTAAAGGTCCTCCCAACAGAGCGCGGGGCGGTGGAACTTTAGTACCGGTGCGTGACTAGCACCGGTACTAAAGATCCTTTAGTACCGGTGCTAGCCATGCACCGGTACTAAAGGTCCTCCCAACAGAGCGCGGGGGCGGTGGACCTTTAGTACCGCTGCGTGGCTAGCACCGGTACTAAAGGGTCTTTAGTACCGGCGCTAGTCACGCACCGGTACTAAAGGTGTTTTTAAATTAAATATTAGTTATTATTTTCAGGAAAACCCCATAAACTTTAGAAAATCATAGAAAAAAACGTAGGACTCCAATGGAAATAAATATTATATGAAAAAATATCAGAAAAATATAAAGAATCTGTTTATGGCATTTCCATGCATGTTTGAACAACTTCAATTGCTGTATAAGATAATTTGATTAAATATGGCATTTGAAATATTCATATCTCGCGTTTGAAAAGCAGTACAAATGAACTCTGAAAAGGTTGTAACTTGGCATGACATCATAAGTTCACCCACGTAGCAACTTCTAGAGAGTTGAGAGGGTTACGATAAAAACTGGATGCACTTTGTGTACAAATTGGACAATCTCATAAGAAGTATGAGGGTTTCGGACAAAAACTCATCTATTACAAAGGGACTTCATTTTTTATAACTTATTTTAACTCCATACTTTTTGTCTATTCAATATGCACCATTCAAAGGCACATCATCAATTTTCAACCCTTTCTGACTTCATTTGTTATTTTTCATGCATTTAATGATTTATTTTGAGCTAAATGACCTTGAATTTGAAAAGCAGTACAAATGAACTCTGAAAAGGTTGTAACTTGGCATGACATCATAATTTCACCCACATAGCAACTTCTGGAGAGTTGAGAGGGTTACGGCAAAAACTGGATGCACTTCGTGTACAAATTGCACAATCTCATAAGAAGTATGAGGGTTTCGGACGAAAACTCATCTATTACAAAGGGATTTTATTTTCAATAACTTATTTTAACTCCATACTTTTTGTGTGTTCAATATGCACCATTCAAAGGCACATCATCAATTTTCAACCCTTTCTGACTTCATTTGATATTTTTCATGCATTTAATGATTTATTTTGAGCTAAATGACCCTGAATTTGAAAAGCAATACAGATGAACTCTGAAAAGGTTGTAACTTGGCATGACATCATAATTTCACCCACATAGCAACTTCTAGAGAGTTGAGAGGGTTACGGCAAAAACTAGATGCACTTCGTGTACAAATTGGACAATCTCATAAGAAGTAGGAGGGTTTCGGACGAAAACTCATCTATTACAAAGGGATTTCATTTTTAATAACTTATTTTAAATCCATAATTTTTGTGTGTTTAATATGCACCATTCAAAGGCACATCATCAATTTTCAACCCTATCTGACTTCATTTGATATTTTTCATGCATTTAATGATTTATTTTGAGCTAAATGACCCTGAATTTGAAAAGCAGTACGAATGAACTTTGAAAAGGTTGTAACTTGGCATGACATCATAATTTCACCCACATAGCAACTTCTAGAGAGTTGAGAGGGTTACGGCAAAAACTGGATGCACTTCGTGTACAAATTGTTATAAAGATATACCATGCTAGCTAGGAGATGCATGCATGTCCTTCACATAAATATATAGAAAGTGATGACGGTGAAGCCGGTCACATCCCAAAGTGGGATCTCGCGGTGTAAGACTTTTTCGACGTGTTTGTTCCTTTCTAATGATTGCGCCGTAACCATGGATAATCTTCATCATTTAACAGGATGCTTGGGTCACTCTTCATCCTGAAGGGAGGGATTTCATGAAACTTTTCCTAATCTTCGGACATGTCTCTCTTTTCCTCCACTCCCACAATGTTTCTTTTCCCTGAAAGAACTATGTGGCGCTTTGGCTCATCGTATGATGTATTCGCTTCCTTATCTTTTTTCTCCTCGGTTTGCTAGACATTTCCTTCACATAGAAAACCTGATCCACATCATTGGCTAGGACGAATGAGTCGTCTGTGTATCCAAGATTGTTGAGATCCACTGTTGTCATTCCGTACTGCGGGTCTACCTGTACCCCGCCTCCAGTATATTTGACCGATTTGCACCGAAAGAAAGGGACCTTAAGATCAGGTCCATAGTCAAGTTCCCATATCTCCTCTATGTAACCATAATATGTGTCTTCAAAGTTGGTTGCATCATAGCGGACACCACTGTTTTGGTTGGTGCTCTTCTTATCTTGGGCGATCATCTAAAATGTATTCCCATTTATCTCATACCCTTTGAAAGTCGTTACAGTCTAACTTGGTGTCTTGGCCAACTAGTACAGTTCATCTGGAACATCGTTGTCATTGATGAGCTTTGTTTGCAACCAACTGGCAAAAGTCTCCATGTGTTTCCGTTCAATCCAAGGTTCAGACTGCTTTGGGTTCTTGACTGTACAATATCCTTGTGTTCCTCCATATATGGAGTCACCAAGGTGGAATTTTGTAGAACCGTGTAGTGTGCTTGAGTGAAAGAATGCCCATCCATATTTACTGCTTCTTTCTTTCCTAATGTGCCTTCTCCACCCAGTCTCCCCTCATGCCACAATTCTGGAAGACCAATCGGCTTAATGTCAGGAAAAAAGTCAACACAAAACTCAATAACCTCCTCTGTTCCATATCCCTTGGCGATGCTTCCTTCTGGCCTAGTACGGTTATGAACATATTTCTTTAATACTCTCATGAACCTCTTGAAGGGGAACATATTGTGTAGAAATACAGGACCCAGAATGTTAATCTCTTCGACTAGGTGCACTAGAATGTGCATCATAATATTGAAGAAGGATGGAGGGAACACCAACTCAAAACTGACAAGACATTGGACCAGGTCATTCTATAACCTTGGTAGGATTTCTGGATCGATTACCTTCTGAGAAATTGCATTGAGGAATGCGCATAGCTTCACAATGGCTAATCGAACATTTTCCGGTAGAAGCCCCCTAAGTGCAACCGGAAGTAATTGCGTCATAATCACGTGGCAGTCATGAGACTTTAGATTTTGAAATTTTTTCTCTGCCATATTTATTATTCCCTTTATATTCGACGAGAAGCCAGACGGGACATTGATACTGAGTAGGCATTCAAAAAATATTTCCTTCTCTTCTTTCGTAAGAGCGTAGCTGGCAGGACCTTAATACTGCTTTGCAGGCATGCCGTCTTTTTCACTAATTCTTTGCTTGTCCTCCCGTGCCTCCGGTGTATCTTTTGTCTTTCAATACACGCCCAAGAAGCCTAGCAGGTTCACACAAAGATTCTTCGTCACATGCATCACGTCGTTGCATTGCGGACCTCTAGGGCTTTCCAATATTCAAGTTCCCAAAATATAGATTTCTTCTTCCACATGGGTGCATGTCCGTTGGCGTCATTCGGAACAGATTGTCCGCCAGGACCCTTTCCATAGATTACCTATAAATCCTTGACCATATCAAATATATATTCACTAGTACGGAGGCCAGGCTTCTTCCGATTATCTGGCTCACCTTTGAAATGGTTGCCTGCCTTTCTTAAGATATGCTTGATCGGTAGAAATCGACGATGTCCCAGGTACACATTCTTCTTACATTTATGCAAATATATACTTTCAGTATCATCTAAACAGTGCGTGCATGCATTGTATCCCTTGTTTGTATGTCCTGAAAGGTTACTAGGAGCAGGCCAATCATTGATGGTTACAAACAGCAACGCTCGTAGGTCAATTTCCTTCTGTGTGTGCACATCCCACACACGCACACCTGGTTTTTTCCACAACTGTAGAAGTTCATCAACTAGTGGCCTTAGGTAGACATCAATGTCGTTGTTGGGTTGTTTAGGGCCTTGAATGAGCACTGGCATCATAATGAACTTTCGCTTCATGAACAACCAAGGAGGAAGGTTGTAGATACATAGAGTCACGGGCCAGGTGTTGTGACTGGAGCTCTGCTCGCCAAAAGGATTCATGCCATCTGTACTAAGACCAAACCATAAGTTCGTTGCGTTAGCTGCAAAGTCCTCAAACTCCCTCTCGATTTTTCTCCACTGCGACCCATCAGCGGGTGCTCTCAACATCCCGTCTTTCTTACGTTCTTCTTTGTGCCATTGCAACAACTTGGCACGCTCTTTGTTTTGGAACAAACGTTTCAACCGTGGTATTATAGGAGCATACCACATCACCTTGGCAGGAACCCTCTTCCTGTGGCGTTCGCCCTCCACATCACCAGGGTCATCGCGGGGGATCTTATAGCGCAGTGCACCGCATACCGGGCATGCATCCAAATTCTCGTACTGCTCACCGCGGTAGAGGAAGCAGTCATTAGGGCATGCATGTATCTTCTGCACCTCTAATCCTAGAGGGCAGACAACCTTCTTTGCTTTGTACGTACTTTCAGGCAATTCGTTATCCTTTGGAAGCATCTTCTTTATCATTATCAGCAATTCTTGAAATCCCTTGTCAGCTACACCATTCTTTGCCTTCCATTGCAGCAATTCCAGCGTGGTACCCAGCTTTTTCTGGTCATCTTCACAATTTGGATACAATAATTTCTTGTGATCCTCTAACATGCGTTCCAACTTCAACCTCTCCTTATCATTTTCGCAGTTTCTCTTTGCATCAGCAATGACCTGACCCAAATCATTAGCGGGCTCATCTGATGCCTCTTCTTCAGCTTCCCCCATTGATGCCTCTTCTTCAGCTTCCCCCATTGTTGTATCAATGAAAGGATAGTTGTCATCATCCTATTCTTCTTCATTGTCTTCCATTATAACCCCTCTTTCTCCATGCGTGGTCCAATAGCTATAGCCGGACATGAAACAAGACTTCAGCCGGTGGTAGTGAAGGGTTTTGAGTTAGAGTAATTCCTATCATTCTTACAGTCATGACATGGACAACACATGAAACCATTCTGCTTGTTTGTCTCAGCCACACGAATAAAATCATGTAGGCCATTAAGAAACCCTGGACTTAGTCGGTCATCGTACATCCATTGCCAGCTCATGTTTACTACACAACATCGAAGTGACCAAATTAGTACAACTTCATCATCACATTACAACCAAAAGTAGAGCTAGAAGTGACCAAATGTTATTACTACAAATAATGGATACACATATACATCTCATAAAACAACACCAACTATCTAAAACATGTGAATACAACAACAAATGCGATCATAATCGCAACTAAAGTAACAATTGAGCCAACGGCATAATGATACCAAGCCTCTTTATCAATGGCATATTTTCTAATCTTTCTAAGCTTCAAGCGCATTCCAACCATCTTGTTCTTGTAATCTTCGATGATATCGGCAACATGCAACTCCAATCCCATCTTCTCATCTTCAGTTCTTTTGAATTTTTCTTTCAAATGATCAATTTCTTTTTCAGCTTGAGTTAATTTCTCGAGCAGAATTGCATAGTCGGTTGGAATTTCTAGTTCAACTACTTCCTATAGATAAAAATATCTATGTCAATTTGGTGGCATAATTAATTGTCATAGAAATGAGATGATGTGTGAAATAGTTATAAAAGATAATTAACGACATACCACATCTGAATCATAGACTGGACGAGGGCCGACGTGGGCGGATACCATAACCATTACACTATAGAATAACTAACAATAATACAAGTAAGTAAATCGTACACGCAGCTGTATAAATCATACAAGTAATTTTTCTAAAAATATATTTTAAGAAGAACAAGAGGCTCACCTAGGTGGCCGGTGCTGCGACGAGACGGTGCGGACGATGGACGGTGGTTAGGACGGCTAGGGATGGTGGTAAGGCACACCAAATAAACCACACCTACACAGATGCAACCTAACAAGTTAATTTGAGCTCAAATTGGATATAAATCAAATAAACTCCCACAAATCACATATCACATATCTTTGAGCATTCCACAAGCTAATCTAGCAAGAGATGAAGGAGCAAAGTTGCTAACCTTTATGAACACTTGGATAGATGGGGTGCCTTTAAATCTTGACAAATCCTTGGCAAAATGGAGGATGAGCTTCGAGCAAGAAGAAGAACATGGGAAGGCACACCAAATAAACCACACCTACACATATGCAACCTAACAAGTTAATTTGAGCTCAAATTGGATATAAATCAAATAAACTCCCACAAATCACATATCAAGTATGTTTGAGCATACCACAAGCTAATCTAGCAAGAGATGAAGGAGCAAAGTTGCTAACCTTTATGAACACTTGGATAGATGGGGTGCCTTTAAATCTTGACAAATCCTTGGCAAAATGGAAGATGAGATTTGAGCAAGAAGAAGAACAGGGGAGAAAACAGAGCTCTTTCGATCGGTTGCGGACGGATGTATATGTAGGAAGTCTTTAGTACCGGCTGGTGTCACCAGCCGGTACTAAAGGTGCAAGCGGGGCCCATGTCTGACCAAAACCCTGCCATGCCCCCTTTAGTACCGGCTCGTGAGACGAACCGGTAATAAAGGTCCCTCACAAGCCGGTACTAAAGGTCTCCCTGCTCCTAGCCGTTGTAGCCGGCACGAACCGGGACTAATACCATCTTTAGTACCGGTTTGTGACCAGACCGGGACTAAAGCTCGGGACGAAAGGTCTGTTTTCTACTAGTGGGTGTCCGCTATGATGCAACCAACTTTGAAGACACATATTATGGTTACATAGAGGAGATATCGGAACTTGACTATGGACCTGATCTTAAGGTCCCTTTGTTTTGGTGCAAATGGGTCAAATATACTGGAGGCGGGGTATAGGTAGACCCGAAGTACAGAATGACAATAGTGGATCTCAACAATCTTGCATACACAGATGACTCATTCGTCCTAGCCAATGATGTGGCTCAGGTTTTCTATGTGAAGGACATGTCTAGCAAACCGAGGAGAAAAAAAGATAAGGAAGCAAATACAACATATGATGAGCCAAAGCGCCACATAGTTCTTTCAGGGAAAAGAAACATTGTGGGAGTGGAGGACAAGATAGACATGTCTGAAGATTATGAAAAGTTTCCTGAAATCCCTCCCTTTAGAGTGAAGACTGACACAAGCATCCTATTAAATGATGAAGATTATCCATGGTTACGGCGCAATCATAAGAAAGGGACAAACACGCAGAAAAAGTCTTACACCACGAGATCCCACTCTGGGATGTGACTGGCTTCACCGTCATCACTTTCTATATATTTATGTGCAGGACATGCATGCATTTCCTAGCTAGCATGGTATATCTTTGTAACAGTTTGTACATGAAGTCCATCCAGTTTTTGCCGTAACCCTCTCAACTCTCTAGAAGTTGCTATGTGGGTGAAATTATGATGTCACGCCAAGTTACAACTTTTTCAGAGTTCATTTGTACTGCTTTTCAAATTCAGGGTCATTTAGCTCAAAATAAATCATTAAATGCATGAAAAATATTAAATGAAGTCAGAAAGGGTTGAAAATTGATAATCTGCCTTTGAATGGTGCATATTGAACACACAAAAAGTATGGAGTTAAAATAAGTTATTAAAAATGAAATCCCTTTGTAATAGATGAGTTTTCGTCCGAAACCCTCATACTTCTTATGAGATTGTCCAATTTGTACACGAAGTGCATCCAGTTTTTGCCGTAACCCCCTCAACTCTCTAGAAGTTGCTATGTGGGTGAAATTATGATGTCATGCCAAGTTACAACATTTTCAGAGTTCATTTGTACTGCTTTTCAAATTCAGGGCCATTTAGCTGAAAATAAATCATTAAATGCATGAAAAATATCAAATGAAGTCAGAAAGGGTTGAAAATTGATGATGTGCCTTTGAATGGTGCACATTGAAGACACAAAAAGTATGGAGTTAAAATAATTTACTAAAAATGAAATCTCTTTGTAATAGATGAGTTTTGGTCCGAAACCCTCATACTTCATATGAGATTGTCCAATTTGTACACGAAGTGCATCCAGTTTTTGCCGTAACCCTCTCAACTCTCTAGAAGTTTCTATGTGGGTGAAATTATGATGTCATGTCAAGTTACAACCTTTTCGGAGTTCATTTGTACTGCTTTTCAAATTCAGGGCCATTTAGCTCAAAATAAATCATTAAATGCATGAAAAATATCAAATGAAGTCAGAAAGGGTTGAAAATTGATGATGTGCCTTTGAATGGTGCATATTGAACACACAAAAAGTATGGAGTTAAAATAATTTACTAAAAATGAAATCCCTTTGTAATAGATGAGTTTTAGTCCGAAACCCTCATACTTCTTATGAGATTGTCCAATTTGTACATGAAGTGCATCCAGTTTTTGCCGTAACCCTCTCAACTCTCTAGAAGTTTCTATGTGGGTGAAATTATCATGTCATGCCAAGTTACAACCTTTTCGGAGTTCATTTGTATTGCTTTTCAAATTCAAGGCCATTTAGCTCAAAATAAATCATTAAATGCATGAAAAATATCAAATGAAGTCAGAAAGGGTTGAAAATTGATGATGTGCCTTTGAATGGTGCATATTGAACACACAACAAGTATGGAGTTAAAATAAGTTATTAAAAATGAAACCCCTGTGTAATAGATGCGTTTTTGTCCGAAACACTCATACTTCTTATGAGATTGTCCAATTTGTACACGAAGTGCATCCAGTTTTTGCCGTAACCCTCTCAACTCTCTAGAAGTTGCTATGTGGGTGAAATTATGATGTCATGCTAAGTTACAACCTTTTCAGAGTTCAATTGTACTGCTTTTCAAATTCAGGGTCATTTAGCTCAAAAAAAATCATTAAATGCATGAAAAATATCAAATGAAGTCACAAAGGGTTGAAACTTTATGATGTGCCTTTGAATGATGCATATTGAACACACAAAAAGTATGGAGTTAAAATAAGTTATTATAAATGAAATCCCTTTGTAATAGATGAGTTTTCTCAGAAACCCTCATACTTCTTATGAGATTGTCCAATTTGTACACGAAGTGCATCCAGTTTTTGCCGTAACCCTCTCAACTCTCTAGAAGTTGCTATGTGGGTGAAATTATGATGTCATGCCAAGTTACAACCTTTTCAGAGTTCATTTGTACTGCTTTTCAAACTCGAGATATGAATATTTCAAATGCCATATTTAATCAAATTATCTTATACAGCAGTTGAAGTTGTTCAAACATGCATGGAAATGCTATAAACAGATTCTTTATATTTTTCTGATATTTTTTCATATATTATTTTTTCCATTGGAGTCCTACGTTTTTTTCTATGATTTTCCAAAGTTTACGGGGTTTTTCTGAAAATAATAACTAATATTTAATTAAAAAACACTTTTAGTACCGGTGCTAGCCACGCACCGGTACTAATGGTCCGCCACCCCCACGCTCTTTTGGCAGGACCTTTAGTACCAGTGCATGCCACGCACCGGTACTAAAGGTGTGCCTGGTATAAATAGAGGACTTCGTCGTCCCGGGCCGAGCAACGCACCGGGAGAGCTCAACTTGCGCCGCCAGGCTGCCGAAATCGCCATTGCCTTCGCCCTCGCTGCCCTCGCCGTCGCCGCCGTCGCCCTCACCGCCGTCACACCACCACGGCTCCATTGCCGTCACCCTCACCACCGCCGCCGTCGCATCACCACCGCCGTCGCCCTCGCCGCCGTCGGTCGCTCCTCCGTCGCCCTCACCACCGCCGTCGTCGCCCTCGCTGTTGTCGCCCTCGGTGCCATCGCCCTCGCTTACCCGGACGTCGCCCCTTGCCGTCGTCGCCCTCACCAATGCCGCCGTCACCCTCGCCACTATCGCCCTCGCCTACCCGGACGCCGCCCCTCGTCGCCGGTCCCGTCTCCGCCGGCCTGCTCACTCCGGCCGCCGCTCCGCGATCCCGTTGCCACGGCCCCGAGCCCGTCACCGACGCCACCTTCGGGTCAGGAGGCTAGGTGAGATCTCCCGGCCGACCCCTCTCCCCGACGATCGCCCCGATGATCGCCGGACTAGTGTGTAGATGCTAGGGTATCTAGGGTCCCTCGACATTGAACCTCGACACCCCGACACGATACCCCCGACACCCTACCCCGACCACGACACAACACCCCTATTTAGTTAGTTAGTTAGTTAGGTTATCAGGTTATTTGGATATGTGTTCGTTTATGTTTAGTTTAGGAGCCAACCCGTCGTCGACCCGGAGATGTATTATTATGATGTATTAGCTAGATCGATGGAGATTAGCCGATGTATTGAAAATTATCCAAGATTATGCAGATGAGATCTTTTCTAAGAACTATACTATATATGTATTCGATGATGCATTATTAATTAACTATCAGTTATTCTGCTTCTTGAATGCATGCTAATTTAAATACTAATTTGTTTCATCTATATTATTATGGACTAGTTATTAAGCTATGGACAATACCGGTAGAGCTCATGAAGAGGACATCTTTGACATGATACGCTCCTCCGAAAACCCAGCGGACCTTCGAGGTGAATCACATGATCATGATGATGGCTCACAATATCTGAACGATCACGGTGATGGATGTGAGACCGAGGAAGAACAACTTATGTTCCAAAATCTGGAACAACTAAGAATGTCCGGCGAGGTATATACACATCCATTAGCCTCTGGTGATCATTGCATGTGTATTAACAAATCTTCCTTATTTTAATTATCAGCCCTCCGGATCGAGCCAATCTAGTAGAAATGTACGAGGGGCTACAAAAATATTGGACGGCAACGTAAAGCTCAATCTTGATGCTTTCAAATATAATGGCGAACCGACTCACCCTGAAGCCAAAGCTAAGACATTTGTGCGTCAATGCGGAGTGGTTGTTAGGGACGGAGTCCCGATCACAATGCATGAATGGATTCAGCCATAGGAACCAAAACCAGGAGTGAATTATGTCGATACAAGAATTAAAGATGCCCTTTGGCGAGAGCTCATGGACCTTTTCACCCTACCAGATTCTCTCTCGGAGCGTCAAAGGACCAGAGTCAAGGAGTTTGCTCTCCATAAGATGGCCGACGCATTCCAGACTTGGAAGAAAAGATTATGAACCGACTACAACGCTAAAGGAAAGAAGGCACCCGAATTAAAAGGAATATACGAGAAGGTAAGGGATCACTGGGACGCATTTATCGAGTCTAGGACATCGATAGATGCTATGGAGAAGTCGGCAAAGATTAAGATAAATGCTGAGAAAAAAAATTATCACCATAAACTAGGGACAGGTGGATAGAAGTCAGCCGTTCCTAAGTGGGATGCATTAGAGAATAAGATGCTTGCTGAAGGTATCACTCCAGTAACCTTCAACTAGCCCAAGAGGTGTAGGAATTGGTTTTTTGCGCATTGGGGAAAGTTGGACCCAGCCACATTTAAGATTATTGCACTGGCCAGTCTGAAGCATGCATCAGATGAGTTGATTCAAGCAATAAAAGATGCCCAAGAAGGACGGTTTCACCCCAATAGAGAGAACGACGAGCTTACACGCGCCCTCGGGAATGCCGAACACGGAGGACGAACACGAGGCATGGGCGTTGTTCTGTGGTACGAGGGGTTTGCGGGATGGCAGGACAGTTATAAAAGCCATTCGAGAAAAAAGAAGGTGGAAGCAGACCAACTTTCGAAGTTGGAACAGAAGTACGAGCAGCAGCAGCTATAGATACAGGTACTGACCCAGCAAAGGGAAACTCCGCAGCAGGAGGCAGGGGAAGAACCCGTCCCATCTACAATGCCGAAAAGCAGCACGGGTCCCACGGGGGCACCGCTGGGTCACACCCCCGTGGATGATATCAAGACATCTTGTGAGCTAATCCAGAAAATGAAGAACATACCCGTGCGGGTCGTGACGGGCTATGCTTTACCAAATACACCTGATGTTCTCTGCCATTGCAATCCAGTTCCAGCTGGGTATGCTCGTGTTGCGGTGGACGCAATAGAGCCGGGATATGATGAACTATTGCTTGACATCCCTGGAGGTGAGGGGGAGTCCACATTGGCAGAAGCCGGACGTGGTCTCATTCTATGGAGTAAGGACTGCATCGTCTTTCCACACTCGGCGCTAAGGCCACTAGCAACGTGAGGGATCCCAGCCAGAGGCAACGCAGTGCCAGCAGTCCTCCCCACCTAGCCAGCAGTCACCTCGGCAGGAGTCACCTCGCGAGCAGTCCTCCCCACCTCGAGCTCTCCCACAGTCGTCCCCACCTCGAGAGGCGTACCACCTCGCCAGCAGTCCTCCCCACCTCGCCATGAGCAGTCCTCCCAACCTCGGGACGGAGCACGACGTGAGTCCATATCATCATCGATATCGATCTTCGCCACGTGAGCCGACTCCACCCCAGCAGCGGTCCCGCCAGCAGGGCTCCCAAAAGAGGAAGGCCACCAGCAGTCCTCTTCGGAAGAAAGCAAAGAAGAAACCCGAGCCTCCGGCCAAAAGGAAGCTGCCTTATGACATGACACCGGAGGAAAATAAAATTGAATGCGATCTCCAAGTGAAAGCCTTTTTTGCAAAGAAGACCGTGCCGCCAAAGGAGGTAATACCCAAGGAAGTCCAAGAGCACTTTATAGAACACTTTATTGATTAACCCCCGGCATATGTCGAGCGTATGCCGATCGACTATGAGCGACAAATTCAAAAGGCAAGTGGGCAGAGAAGTCGGCCCAGCCCAAGGAAGAAGTCGGGAAGTACGACATCAACTAGCGGGAAAACAGTTCCCCAGCTCGGAGAACAATCCAAGCAATCGATCTCTCC
The DNA here is from genome assembly GCA_022496015.1 of Hordeum marinum. Classification (NCBI taxonomy): domain Eukaryota; kingdom Viridiplantae; phylum Streptophyta; class Magnoliopsida; order Poales; family Poaceae; genus Hordeum; species Hordeum marinum. The sequence goes on from CM039677.1 coordinate 33,639,754, forward strand.
GCTCAAGGTGAGTACCAATCCAAGCAAGCAACCGATCCAATCAGTCGACGTGCAAGGCAACCCAATCGACCTCGAAGTACTAAAGGCTGCAGGTCTCACTCTTGACCAAATCCTTGGCACTGAGGAAATCCGCGGGTATGATGCAACTGAGTACGCAATGCAATATGCCGTCAGAAAACCACTTGTCACACCCGAGCAGTACAAGGAACTACCAACTGCGATGCGACGGTTGCATGATTGGTACATGCATGAAGCAAAGCGAGGGGAGACAGCGGTCATGGTCAAAGTAAGGAAAGAACATTACGTCAATGCATGTGACATATGTCTTGAATTCTCAGAACTTTTCCAGTTATACCACATGGACTCTATCGACAAAACACTCATCAGTTGCTATTGTCTGTAAGTGATTTATATCTTTAGTAATTTAATTCTCTAGCTAAGATATCATTCATTGGCTTATCCTCACTATATATGTCCTTTTCTAGGCTATTATGCAGATTGAAGATGTGGGAATTGAAACAAGAGGGAATCGATGACATTGGGTTCATCGACCCAAGTACCGTTAATGGTCATGTGGTAAAACATTATGCCAAGGACACATAAGATCTCTTGGAAAATTTTCTAGAGGCACTGATGAATACCAAATCTACTATAATATTTCCTTACAACATGGGGTGAGTGTTTACTCTCTTGTATACTACAAATTCTATTTTTGCTTCCTAGCTCGCTGTCAAGTGTAGTTGATGAGTTATATGCGCATGCCTGCTTAATTATATAAACTTATGCGCAGAGACCACTATATCCTCCTATATATTATCCTCGCGGATGGACTTGTTCAAGTGTACGACTCACTAGATACACCAGAACAATCATACGTGGACTTGTATTTTATGATAGAACGGATATTTCAACCTTTATTGACCTCGCTTTCTTTCATTATTTCCTGATATCAAAAGTAATTATAATAACTCTTTTGTTCTTTTTCTTTGCCGGGTAGTGTTTGGAAAAACATGATAGAGAAAACCATCACGGTCGTCAATGGAAACCGAGGCTGAAGTGGAAATAGATGAAGGTAATTACGTAGTACTACTACGTCCGCACATCTCATTAATTCTATTTTCAATACCATTATCATGCTTGATTATTAATTATCTTATTCAATTCTATTGTTTTGCAAAGTGCGCGAAGCAGCCACAGGGGACAAATTTATGTGGATATTTCCTCTGCGCGAACATTCGCATCCAGACCGAAGGCCGTATACGTCGCAAAGAAGCACGTGAAAGACAACTCCAGCTTTGGCAGATGATGTCGAAGCTCTCACACGAGAAATGCTTCGTAGCACGTCAAGAGGAATTTGCGGCATTTCTTCTTCAACATGTCATTGATGTAAACGGAGAGCACTATTCCTTACCACCGCCTCAATAATTCTAGCAAATCAATAGTAGAGAACCGAGATTTCATCTGGAGCACTAGCTAGCTAGTCCCGGCCGGGTTTTGGGCCTTAAGTTAATTATCTGTCCTGAATTTATATGGATGTGTAATTCCATTTGTATATATATATATACTGTGTATGAGATATTGTATATTATATTACATATATATATATATGCATGAACTTGTGTACCATTTACAGTATGTAGCATCGTAAAATAAATTTGAAATGAATGGAAAACACAAAAAATAGAGAGGAAAATTAAAACCTAATTAAAAGCTAAAACAAAAAAAAACAGAAGACTTAGTACCGGTTGGTATCACCAACCGATACTAAAGGTCTTCCACCACCAGTCCACGCAGGCAGCCACGTGGAGGGCCTTTAGTACCGGTACGTGGTCCAACCGATACTAAAGGTCTGGACCTTTAGTCCCGACCCATTAGTACCGGTTGGGGAACCGGTACCAAAGGTCCATCTGGCCTGGGACTATAGGCCTGTTCTGCACTAGTGGTGTACCGGGAGTGCCGGCAGGGTAGCGGGAGACCATCGGGAGGGGTATTTCGACCCAAGAGGCTCCATGGGCCGTGGGAGACTGTTTACCAGTCCTTAGTGGGCTGGTGGAAGTCCCACACAAGGCCCATGCGGTTTGGGAAAAAAGGCCCAAAAGGAAAAAGTGGAAAAAGACATGAATAGGGTGAATCCTAGTCCGACTAGGATTGGAGGTGGAGTCCACCTCCTCCACCTGGTTCGGCCGACTCCTTGGAGGCTTGGACCTTGTGCCAAGACTCCTCCTCTCTTCCTCTTATATATACTGGAGGTTTTAGGGTTTTTGCACAGAATTTTCAGCCACGTGATGCCCGTTCCTCCAGTGGATAGTTTCTCCTCTAGATCGGTTTTCTGCAGCGCTTAGGCGAATCCCTGCCGGAATAGCTCCACCACCATCGCGGGAGCGCCGTCATGCTGCCGGAGAACTCTTCGTCCTCTCTGCTCCTTCTTGATGGATCAAGACGGCGGAGATCTGTTGGGAGACGTAGTAGTAAATCAAAAAAATTCCTACGCGTTCACCAAGATCCATCTATGGAGAAACCAGCAACGAGCAAGGGGAGAGTGGATCTTCATACCTTTGAAGATCGCTAAGCGGAAGCGTTACAAGAACGCGGTTGATGGAGTCGTACTCGCAGCGATTCAGATCGCGGTAGATCCGATCAAGTGCCGAACGGACGGCACCTCCGCGTTCAACACACGTGCAGCCCGGTGACGTCTCCAACACCTTGATCCAGCAAGGAGGAAGGAGAGGTTGGGGAAGGGCTCCAACAGCAGCACGACGGCGTGGTGGTGGTGGAGTAGCAAGGTATTCCGACAGGGCTTCGCCTAAGCGCTGCGGAGGAGGAAGAAGAGAGGTAGGGCTTCGCCGTGAGAGAGAGAGATCAAATCCTGTCTCAAAACATCCAAAACCTCAAGTATATATAGGAGGAGGGACGTGGAGGGCTGGCTTGGCCTCTACTCCAAAGAGGAGATGGCCGGCTGAATTAAAGGGAGAGTCCACCTCCCACAAGGGAGGTGGATCTCCTCCTTTTAAATCCTTTTTGCCTTATCTCCTTATCTCCAGCCGCATGGGCCTTTAGCAAAAGTCTTGCCCAGCCCAATAAGGGCTGGCACACTTTATCTAACAGCCCATGTGGTCCTTTGGTCGTCACACCCCTCCCGGGGGTCCGCCGGCACCCTCCCGGCACTCCCGGTACACTACCGATGAGCCCGAAAACTTTCCGGTGACCAAAACTGGACTTCCTACATATCAATCTTTACCTCCGGACCATTCCGGAGCTCCTCGTGACGTCCGGGATCTCATCCGGGACTCCGAACATCCTTCGGTAATCACGTATACCTTTTCCCTATAACCCTAGCGTCATCGAACCTTAAGTGTGTAGACCCTACGGGTTCGGGAGACACGTAGACATGACCGAGACACCTCTCCGGCCAATAACCAACAGCGGGATCTGGATACCCATGTTGGCTCCCACGTACTCCACGATGATCTCATCGGATGAACCACGATGTCGGGGATTCAATTAATCCCGTATACAATTCCCTTTGTCTATCGGTATGGTACTTGCCCGAGATTCGATCGTCGGTATCCGCATACCTTGTTCAATCTCGTTACTGACAAGTCTCTTTACTCGTTCCGTAATACATCATCCCGTGACTAACTCCTTAGTCACATTGAGCTCATAATGATGATGTCTTACCGAGTGGGCCCAGAGATACCTCTCCGTCACACGGAGTGACAAATCCCAGTCTCGATTCGTGTCAACCCAACAGACACTTTCGGAGATACCCGTAGCGTACCTTTATAGCCACCCAGTTACGTTGTGACGTTTGGCACACCCAAAGTATTCCTACGGTATCCGGGAGTTACACAATCTCATGGTCTAAGGAAATGATACTTGACATTGAAAAGCTTTAGCAAACGAACTACACGATCTTGTGCTATGCTTAGGATTGGGTCTTGTCCATCACATCATTCTCCTAATGATGTGATCCCGTTATCAACGACATCCAATGTCCATGGCCATGAAACCGTGACCATCTATTGATCAACGAGCTAGTCAACTAGAGGCTCACTAGGGACATGTTGTGGTCTATGTATTCACACATGTATTATGGTTTCCGGTTAATACAATTATAGCATGAACAATAGACAATTATCATGAACAAGGAAATACAATAATAACCATTTTATTATTGCCTCTAGGGCATATTTCCAACAGTCTCCCACTTGCACTAGAGTCAATAATCTAGTTCACATCACCATGTGATTAACACTTACATCACCATGTGATCATATCATCATGTGATTAACACCCAATAAGTTCCGGGGTTTGTTCATGTTCTGCTCGTGAAAGAGGTTTTTTAGTCAATGGGTCTGCGACATTCAGATCCGTGTGTACCTTGCAAACTTTCCATGTCATATTTGTAGATACTGCTCCCACGCTCCACTTGGAGCTATTCCAAATGGCTGCTCCACTATACATAGCCAGATTTCTACTAAGAGTCATCCGGATTGGAGTTAAAGCTTGCATCATCGTAACCCTTTACGATGAACTCTTTATCACCTCCATAATCGAGAAATATTTCCTTAGTTCTCAAGTTACTAAGGATAACTTTGACCTCCAGTGATCCACTCTTGGATTACTCTTGTACCCCTTGACAGACTCATGGCAAGGCACACACAGGTGCGGTACACAGCATGGCATACTATATAGAGCCTATGGCTAAAGCATAGGAGATGACACTCATCTTTTCTTTATCTTCTGCCGTGGTCAGGTATTGAGTCTTACTCAATTTCACACCTTACAATACAGTCAAGAACTCCTTCTTTGACCCATCTATTTTGAACTCCTTCAAAAACTTGTCAAGGTATGTCTTCGTCGAAAAAACTTATCAAGCGAATTGATCTATCCCTATAGATCTTGATGCTCAATAAAATAGTAGCTTTATCTGGGTCTTCCTTTGAAAAAACTCTTTTCAAACAACCCTTCATGCTCTTCCAGAAATTCTACATCATTTCCGATCAATAATATGTCAACTACATATTCTTATAAGAAATTCTATAGTGCTCCCACTCACTTTCTTGCAAATACAAGTTTCTCATAAACTTTGTATAAACTTAAACACTTTGATCACCTCATCAAAGCATATATTCCAACTCCGAGATTCTTGCTCTAGTCCATAGAAGGATCGCTGGAGTTTGCATATTATTAGCATCCTTAGGATTGACAAAACCTTCTGGTTGTATCACATACAACTCTTCCTCACAGAAACCATTACGGAAACCTTGTTTTGTCATCCATCTGCCAGATTTCATAATCGAAAAATGCAGCAACTGCTAACAAAATTTTAATAGACTTTTAGCATCGCTACAGATGAGACAATCTCATCGCAGTCAACTCCTTGAACTTGGCGGAAACTTCTTTGCGACAAGTCGAGCTTTATAAACGGTGACATTTCACCATTAGCGTCTATGTTTATTTCAAAGGTCCATTTGTACTCAATGACCCGCCATTCAACAGGCAAGTCTACCAAAGTCCATACTTGGTTTTCATACATGGATCCTTTCTCGGATTTCATGGCTCCTAGCCATTTGTTGGAATCCGGGCCCACCATCGCTTCTCCATAGTTCGTAGGTTCATCGTTGTCCAACAACATGATTTCCAAGACAGGGTTGTCGTACTACTCAGGAGCAGTACGCGTCCTTGTCGACCTACGAGGTTCGATAGTGACTTGATCCGAAGCTTCATGATCATCATCATTAACTTCCTTTTCAACTGAGTAGGCTCTACAGAAACATCTTTCTGTGTTGCGCTATTCTCTGGTTGAAACAAAGGTTCAACAACCTCATCAAGTTCTATCTTCCTCCCACTCAATTCTTTCGAGAGAAACTCTTTCTCAAGAAAGGACCCGTTCTTAGCAACAAACACCTTTTGCGCTTGGATCTGAGATAGAAGGTATACCCAATGTCTCATTAGGGTATTCTATGAAGATGCATTTGTCTGCTTTGGGTTCGAGCTCGCTAGGTGAAAAAACCATTTTCACATAAGCGTCGCAGCCCCAAACATTAAGAAATGACAGCTTAGGCTTTTGTTAAACCACAATTCTCACGGTGTCATCTCAACAGACTTAGATGGTGCCCTGTTTAAAGTGAATGGATTTGTCTTTAATGCATAACCCCATAACGATAGTGGTAAAACGATAAGAGACATCATAGTACTCACTATATCCAATAGAGCACGACTACGACGTTCGAACACACCATCACACTATGGTGTTCCAGGAGGCGTGAGCTGTGAAACAATTTCCACATTGTCTAAAATTGCATACCAAACTCGTAACTTAGATATTCACCTCCATGATCGTATCATAGACATTTATCTTCTTGTCACGATGATCTTTAACTTCACTCTGAAACTCCTTGAACCTTTCAAACATTTCAGATTCGTGTTTCATTAAGTAAATATCCCCATATTTACTCAAATCATCAGTGAAGGTAAAGAAAAACAACGATATCCACTGTGTGTTTCAACACTCATTGGACCACATACATCATCATGTATTAATTCCAATAAGCCACTTGCCCGCTCCATCATATTGGATGACGGGGTCTCAGTCATCTTGCCCAAGAGGCATGGCTCGCATGTCTCAACCGATTCGAAATCGAGTGAGTCAAAAAAAAATCCATCATCATGGAGTTTCTTCATGCGATTTATACCAATATGACATTACGTGGCAGTGCCACAAGCATGTGGTACTATCATTATTAACTTTGTATCTTTTGGTACCAATGTTATGAATATGTGTACTACTACGATCATGATTCGATAAACCATTTCGAGTGGGTGCATGACCATTGAAGGCATTATCCATGTAAACAGAATAACCATTATTCTCTAACTTATATGAATAACCGTATCACACTAATCATGATCTAATCACGTTCATGCTCAACGCAAACACCAAATAACATTTATTTAGGTTTATCACAAATCCTGAAGGTAGAGAGAGCGTGCGATGGTGATCACATCAATCTTGGAAATACTTCCAACACACATCGTCACCTTTCACCTAGCTAGTCTCCATTTACTCCGTAGCTTTTATTTCGAGTTGCTAACACTTAGCAACCGAACCGGTATCCAATACCCAGGTGCTACTAGGAGTACCAGCAAGGTACACATCACTAACACGTATATCAAATATACTTCCATTGACATTACCAGCCTTCTTATCTACCAAGCATCTAGGGGTTTTCCGCTTCAGCGAACATTCTCCTCATAACAGAAGCACTTAGTCTCGGGTTCGGGCTCAACCTTGGGTTTCTTCACTAGAGCAACAACTGGCTTGTCATTCCTGAAGTTTTCCGTTCTTGCCCTTGCCCCTTTTGAAACTAGTGGTTTCACTTAACCATCAACACTTGATGCTCCTTCTTGATTTCTACCTTCGTGGTGTCAAACATCACGAACAACTCAGGGATCATCTTATCCATCCCTCGCATGTTATAGTTCATCACAAAGCTCTAGTAGCTTGGTGGCAGTGACTTGGAGAACTGCATTAATCACTATCTCATCTGGAAGATTAACTCCCACTTGATTCAAGTGATTGTAGCACCCAGACAATCTGAGCACACGCTCAGCGATTGAGCTATTCTCCTTTATCTTGCAGACAAAGAATCTTGTTGGAGGTCTCATACCTCTCAACATAGGCACGAGCCTGAGATCACAATCTCAGCTCCTAGAACATCTCATAGGTTCCGTGACGTTCAAAACGTTTTGGAGCCTCAATTCTAAGCCGTAATGCATGACGCATTGAACTATCACGTAGTCACCAAAAAGTGTCTGTCATATGTTCACAACATCTACAGACAACGCTTGAGGGAGTGATGCAGTTAGCGGTACATCAAAAACATAAGCTTTCTTTGCAGCAATGAGGACAATCCTCAGATCACGGACCCAGTCCGCATTATTGCTACCATCAACTTTCAACTTACTTTTCTCTAGGATTGTATCAATAAAACTGGGGAGCTACAGCGCGAGCTATCTACGACATAATTTGCAAGGACATTTTTAGACTAAGTTCTTGATAATTAAGTTCATTTAATCAAATTATTAATGAACTCCCACTTAGATAGACATCTCTCTAGTCTTCCAAGTGATACATGATCCATGTCAACTAGCCCGTGTCCGATCATCACGTGAGACGGACTAGTCATCCATGGTGAACATCTTCATGTTGATCGTATCTTCTATACGACTCATGTTCGACCTTTCGGTCTTCCGTGTTCCGAGGCCATGTCTGTACATGCTAGGCTCGTCAAGTCAACCTAAGTGTTTCGCGTGTGTAAATCTGGCTTACACCCGTTGTATGCGAACGTTAGAACCTATCACACCCGATCATCACGTGGTGCTTCGGAACAACGATCCTTAGCAACGGTGCACAGTTAGGGTGAACACTTCTCTTGAAATTTTATTGAGAGATCATCTTATTTACTACCGTCGTTCTAAGCAAATAAGATGTAAACATGATAAACATCACATGCAATCAATATAGTGACATGATATGGCCAATATCATTTTGCTCCTATGATCTCCATCTTCGGGGCACCATGATCATCACTGTCACCGGCACGACACCATGATCTCCATCATCATGATCTCCATCATTGTGTCTTCATGAAGTTGTCTCGCCAACTATTACTTCTACTACTATGGCTAACGCTTAGCAATAAAGTAAAGTAATTACATGGCGTTTATGATTGACACGCAGGTCATACAATAAATAAGACAACTCCTATGGCTCCTGCCGGTTGTCATAATCATCGACATGCAAGTCGTGAATCCTATTACAAGAACATGATCAATTCATACATCACAATGCATCACATCACATCCTTTGGCCATATCACATCACAAGGCACATGCTGCAAAAACAAGTTAGACGTCCTCTAATTTGTAGTTGCAAGTTTTTACGTGGCTGCTATAGGTTACTAGCAAGAACGTTTCTTACCTACGTCAACACCACAACGTGATTTGCCAATTGCTATTTACCCTTCATAAGGACCCTTTTCATCGAATCCGATCCGACTAAGGTAGGAGAGACAGACACCCGCTAGCCACCTTATGCATCTAGTGCATGTCAGGCGGTGGAACCGGTCTCACGTAAGCGTACGTGTAAAGTTGGTCCGGGCCGCTTCATCCCACAATACCGCCGAATCAAGATAAGACTAGTAGCGGCAAGCAAATTAACAAACTCGACGCCCACAACTGCTTTGTGTTCTACTCGTGCATAGATTCTACGCATAGACCTAGCTCTGATACCACTGTTGGGAGACGTAGTAGTAAATCAAAAAATTTCCTACGCGTTCACCAAGATCCATCTATGGAGAAACCAGCAACGAGCAAGGGGAGAGTGGATCTTCATACCTTTGAAGATCGCTAAGCGGAAGCGTTACAAGAACGCGGTTGATGGAGTCGTACTCGCAGCGATTCAGATCGCGGTAGATCCGATCAAGTGCCGAACGGACGGCACCTCCGCGTTCAACACACGTGCAGCCCGGTGACGTCTCCAACACCTTGATCCAGCAAGGAGGAAGGAGAGGTTGGGGAAGGGCTCCAACAGCAACACGACGGCGTGGTGGTGGTGGAGTAGCAAGGTATTCCGACAGGGCTTCGCCTAAGCGCTGCGGAGGAGGAAGAAGAGAGGTAGGGCTTCGCCGTGAGAGAGAGAGATCAAATCCTGTCTCAAAACATCCAAAACCTCAAGTATATATAGGAGGAGGGACGTGGAGGGCTGGCTTGGCCTCTACTCCAAAGAGGAGATGGCCGGCTGAATTAAAGGGAGAGTCCACCTCCCACAAGGGAGGTGGATCTCCTCCTTTTAAATCCTTTTTGCCTTATCTCCTTATCTCCAGCCGCATGGGCCTTTAGCAAAAGTCTTGCCCAGCCCAATAAGGGCTGGCACACTTTATCTAACAGCCCATGTGGTCCTTTGGTCGTCACACCCCTCCCGGGGGTCCTCCGGCACCCTCCCGGCACTCCCGGTACACTACCGATGAGCCCGAAAACTTTCCGGTGACCAAAACTGGACTTCCTACATATCAATCTTTACCTCCGGACCATTCCGGAGCTCCTCGTGACGTCCGGGATCTCATCCGGGACTCCGAACAACCTTCGGTAATCACGTATACCTTTTCCCTATAACCCTAGCGTCATCGAACCTTAAGTGTGTAGACCCTACGGGTTCGGGAGACACGTAGACATGACCGAGACACCTCTCCGGCCAATAACCAACAGCGGGATCTGGATACCCATGTTGGCTCCCACGTACTCCACGATGATCTCATCGGATGAACCACGATGTCGGGGATTCAATTAATCCCGTATACAATTCCCTTTGTCTATCGGTATGGTACTTGCCCGAGATTCGATCGTCGGTATCCGCATACCTTGTTCAATCTCGTTACTGGCAAGTCTCTTTACTCGTTCCGTAATACATCATCCCGTGACTAACTCCTTAGTCACATTGAGCTCATAATGATGATGTCTTACCGAGTGGGCCCAGAGATACCTCTCCGTCACACGGAGTGACAAATCCCAGTCTCGATTCGTGTCAACCCAACAGACACTTTCGGAGATACCCGTAGCGTACCTTTATAGCCACCCAGTTACGTTGTGACGTTTGGCACACCCAAAGTATTCCTACGGTATCCGGGAGTTACACAATCTCATGGTCTAAGGAAATGATACTTGACATTGAAAAGCTTTAGCAAACGAACTACACGATCTTGTGCTATGCTTAGGATTGGGTCTTGTCCATCACATCATTCTCCTAATGATGTGATCCCGTTATCAACGACATCCAATGTCCATGGCCATGAAACCGTGACCATCTATTGATCAACGAGCTAGTCAACTAGAGGCTCACTAGGGACATGTTGTGGTCTATGTATTCACACATGTATTATGGTTTCCGGTTAATACAATTATAGCATGAACAATAGACAATTATCATGAACAAGGAAATACAATAATAACCATTTTATTATTGCCTCTAGGGCATATTTCCAACAAGATCGTCATCAAGCTGTATGTGTGCTGAACGCGGAGGTGCTGTTCGTTCGGCGCTAGATCGGAAGGATTGTGATCAAGTTCGTGGGACGGATCGTGGTCAAGTTCGTGGGACGGATCGTGATTGGATCGCGGGACGGATCATGATAGGATCGCGGGATGCACGGTGATTTGGATCGCGAAGACGTTCGACTACACCAACCGCATTTCTTAACGCTTCCCGCTTAGCGATCTACAACGGTACGTAGATCCACTTTCCCTATCGTAGATGCTCATCACCATGGATAGATCTGCGTGTGCGTAGGAATTTTTTTCCCATGCAACGTTCCCCTACAACTTGGTTACCATGTACTGTCACTACTTTCCTGGACGATCTATTCGGGATCCAGCAGTCTTCCCAAATATTTATTTTCGCTCCATCTCCAACACTCCATATACTTACTTTCTTGAACATTTGAATTCCCGCCCATATACACTGCCAGATATAGGACGAGGCCTTCTTCAATTCACAATTTATTATATCACCTAAGGGATGGTATCTTGATCTCAAAACCCTCGCATAGAGAGAATCATAATTTTCAATCAGTCTTCAACATTACTTTGCGAGCATCGTTAAGTTGAAACTATGAATGTCCCGAAAACCCATTCCTCCCCTGTCTTTTGGCACACACATTTTCCATCATGCAAACCAGTGCATACGGCGTTGATTCTCATCATCACCCCACCAATACCGTGACATTGTGTCAGTAATCCCCTTGCAAATTTTCTTCGGGAATTTAAACACACTCATCAAATAAGTTGGCATGGCTTGAGCCATCGCTTTTATCAAAGCTTCTTTTCCTCCATAATATAGTGTCCTCTCTTTCTAACCATTGACCATTAGCTCAATCCTCTCTGAGATGTATAAAGCCATCTAATCGGTCGACTCCAATCATAGAAGGGAGGCCAAAGTATTTATCTAAGAAAGATTCAGTCATTATATTCTGAATTTGGCACACCTCCGCCTTCACCTCCACATTAGTATTGGGACTGAAATATATTGAGTACTTTCCTTCACTCACCAACTAACCTGAGGCAACAGAGTATTCATCTAGTATGTTTCTCAAAGTATTTGCATTCGTTGCATCTGCTCTCATCAGAATAAGTGAATCGTCGGCAAACAACAAATGAGAAACGTTGGGAGAGTCTCGACACACCTGCACACCAATCAGATGCCCTGCTGCTTCCTCATGGGCTATAAGAGCTGACAAACCCTCGGAACAAAGGAGAAACCAATATGGAGACAGAGGGTCCCCCTGCCTTAAGCCCCTCATCGGACGAAAGGGTGTATATGTGTTCATTTATAAAAATGAGTGTATACATTTGTATATGAGCTTGTGTCTATGCTGTGTTTAAAAAAAGACCCGAATCTTCACCGAATATTACAGCGTCGCTGGATGGACTCTGCCATCTGATATAGCATCATAGAAGGAAGGTCCCATGTCAGTTTTCATGCATTCGCCCCTTGTAGACCGAAATTGTTGGAAATATGCCCTAGAAGCAATAATAAATTGGTTATTATCATATTTCCTTGTTCATGATAATCGTTTATTATCCATGCTATATTTTTATTGATCGGAGACTTAGATAGACTAGCTCGTCGATCAAAGATGGTTAATGTTTCCTAGCCATGGACATGAGATGTCATTTGATAGTGGAATCACATCATTAGGAGAATGGTGTGATGGACAAGACCCAAACTACAAACATAGCATATGATCATGTCAGTTTAATGCTACTGTTTCTGCATGTCAAATATCTGTTCCTATGACCATGAGATCATGCAACTCACTGCCACTGGAGGAGTGCCTTGTGTGTACCAAACGTCGCAACGTAGCTGCGTGACTATAAAGGTACTCTACAAGTATCTCCGAGGGTGTCTGTTGGGTTGGCATGGATCAAGACTGGGATTTGTTACTCCGTGTGACGCAGAGGTGTTAGTCACGGGATCGCAACTCGGTAATACAACATCGCAACAAGCCTTGCAAACAATGTGACTAAGTGTTAGTCACGGGATCTTGTATTACGGAACAAGTAAAGAGACTTGCCGGTAACGAGGTTGAACTAGGTATGGAGATACCGATGATCGAATATCGGGCAAGTAACATACCGAAGAACAAAGGGAACATCATACATGATTACCTGAATCCTTGACATAGAGGTTCTACTGATAAAGATCTTCGTAGAATATGTAGGAATGAATTTGGGCATCCAGGTCCCGCTATTGGTTATTGAACATAGAGGTGTCTCAGTCATGTCTACATAGTTCTCGAACCCGCAGGGTCTGCACACATAAGGCTTGGTGACGTTTTGGTAGTATAGAGTTATGCATGGTGGTGACCGAAGGTTGTTTGGAGTCACGGATGAGATCCCGGACGTCACGAGGAGCTCCAGAATGGTTCGGAGGTCCTATTTTGGTCGCCGGAAAAGTTTCGGGCTCATCGGTAGTGTACTGGGAGTGCCAGTAGTGTACCGGGAGACCATCGGGACGGGTTTTTCGACCCAAGAGGCTACATGGGCTGTGAGAGAGTGAATACCAGCCCTTAGCGGGCTGGTGGAGGAGTCCCACACAAGGCCCATGCGGCTAGGAAGAAAAACCCAAAGAGAAAAATGTGGAAAAAGGCAGAAAGGCCAAAATAAGGAGGAGTCCTAGTCCTACTAGGATTGGAGGAGGATTCCTCCTCTCGTATCCACTTCAGCCGAAGCCTCCTAGGGATGGCCCTTTGGCCAAGTCTCCTCCTCTCTTCCTATTATATATACTAGAGGTTTTAGGGTTTTTGCACTAGATTTTCAGCCACGTGCTACCCTCTACTCTAGTGCATAGTTTCTCCTCTAGATCGGTTTTCTGTAGTGCTTAGGCGATGCCCTTCCAGAGTAGCTCCACCACCATCACGGCAACGCCGTCGTGCTGTCGGAGAACTCATCTAACTCTCTGCTCCCTCTTGTTGGATCAAGAAGGCGGAGATCGTCATCGAGTTGTACGTGTGCTGAGGTGTCGTCCGTTCGGCGCTAGATCGGAAGGACCGTGATCAAGATCGCGAGACAGGTCGTGATGAGATCACGGGACGGATCGTGATGAGTTTGCGGGACAGATCGTGATTGGATCATGGGACGGATAGTGATGAGATCGCGGGACGCTTGGCGATTTGGATCGCGAAGACGTTCGGCTACACCAACCGCGTTTCTTAACGCTTCCCTCTTAGCGATCTACAAGGGTATGTAGATCCACTCTCCCTCTCGTAGATGCTCATCACCATGGATAGATCTTGCATGGGCGTAGGAAATTTTTATAGATTACTTGCTCACGCTATAGCTTCCTTGAATTTTTATATGTTCCTAGAGAAATAGAGTTGAAAGATGATGGAGCAATATTGCGGACTTGGGTCCGTGATCTGAGGATTGTCCTCATTGCTACATGGAAGGCTTATGTCCTTAATGCACCGCTCAGTGCGCCACCCCCTCTAGCATCGTGTGTAGATGTTGTGAACATCTGATAGGTGCGTTTCGATGACTACTTGATAGTTTAGTGTGTCATGCATTATGGTTTAGAATTGAGGCTCCAAAACATTTTGAACGTCACGGAACATGTGATATGTTCTAAGAGCTGAAATTAGGATCTCAGGCTCGTGCCCGTGTTGCGAGATATGAGATCTCCAACAAGATTCTTTGCCTGCAAGATGAAAGAGAATATCTCAATCGTTGAGCATGTGCTCAGATTGTCTGGGTGCTACACTCGCTTGAATCGAGTGGGAGTTTATCTTCTAGATAAGATAGTGATTGATATAGTTCTCCAAGCCACTGTCACCGAGCAACTAGAACTCGTTGATGAACTATAAAATGCTAGGGATAGAAATAATGATCCCTGAGCTGTTCGCAATGTTGGACACCGCGAAGGTAGAAATCAAGAAGGAGCGTCAAGTGTTGATGGTTAGTAAAACCACTAGTTTTGAGAAGGGCAAGGGCAAGGAGGGAAACTTCATGGATGGCAAGTCAGTTGTTGCTCCAGTGAAGGAACCCAAAGTTGAACCCAAACCCGAGACTAAGAGCTTCGATAATGAGGAGAAGTGGTCACTAAAGCGGAACAAACCTAGATACTTGGTAGATAAGAAGGCTGGCAACATCGACAGAAGTATATTTGATATACATGTTATTGATGTGTACCTTGCTAGTACTCCTTGTAGCACCTCGGTATTGGATACCGGTTCGGCTGCTAACTGTTAGTAACTCAAAATAAAAGCTATGGAATAAACGGAGAACTAGCTAAGGGTGAGGTGATGATGTGTGTTGGAAATGTTTCCAAGGTTGATGCGATCAACATCGCACGCTCTCTCTACCTTCGTGATTAGTGACGAACCTAAATAAATGTTATTTGGTGTTTTACGTTGAGCATGAACATGATTAGATCGTGTTTATTGCAACACAGTTATTCATTTAAGTTAGAGAATAATGGTTATTCTGTTTACATGAATAATACCTTCAATGGTGATGCACCCAGTGAGAATGGTTTTTTCAATCTTGATCATTGTAATACACATGTTCATAATATTGATGCCAAAAGATACAAAGTTAATAATGATAGTACCACATACTTGTGGCACTGCCGCTAAATGTCATATTGGTATAAAACGCATGAATAAACTCCCTGCTGATGGATCTTTGGAATCATTCGACTTCGAATCGGTTGAGACATGCGAACCATGCCTCTTGGTCAAGATGACTAAGGACCCCGTTTTCTGGTTTGATGGAGCAGGCAAGTGATTTATTGGAAATGATACATGTTGATGTATGCAATCCAATGAGTCTTATAGCGTGCGGTGGATATCATTATTTTCTTGCCTTCACTCATGATTTGAGTAGATATAGTGTATACTTAGTTAATGAAACACAAGTTTGAGTCGTTTGAAAAGTTCAAGCAAATTCAGAGTGAAGTTTAAGATCATCGTGACCAGAAGATAAAAATGTCTGCGATATGATCATGGAGGTGAATATCTGAGTTACGAGGTTGTTATACAAATTTAGACAATGTGAAAGTTGTTTCACAACTCACGCCACATGGAACACCATAGTGTGATGGTGTGTCTGAACGTCATAGTCGTGCTCTATTGGATATGGGGCATGCTATGATGTCTCTTATCGGTTTGCTACTATAATTTGGGGTTATGCATTAGAGACAACTACATTCACTTTAAAAGGCGCACCATCTAAATCCGTTGAGATGACACCATATGGTTTGGCGGAAACCTAAAGTTGTCATTTCTTAGAGTTTGGGAATGCGACACTTATGTCTGATAAGCTCGAACCCAAAGCGGACAAATGTATCTTCATAGAATACCCAGAACAGTTGGGTGAACCTTCTATCTCAGATCCAAGCATAAAGTGTTTGTTGCTAAAACTGGGTCCTTTCTCGAGGAAAAGTTTCTCTCGAAAGAACTGAGTGGGAGGAAGATAGAACTTGATGAGGTTGTTGAACCTTTGTTTCAACCTGAGAGTAGCGCATCGCAGAATGATGTTTTCTATGGAACCTACGTCACTTGAAGAGTAAGTAAATGATGATGATCATGAAGCTTCGGATCAAGTTACTATCAAACCTCGTAGGTTGACACGGATGTGTATTGCTCCTGAGTGGTACGACAACCCTGTCTTGGAGGTCATATTGTTGGACAACGATGAGCCTACGAGATCTGGAGAAGCGATGATGGGCCCGGATTCTGACAAATGGTTAGAGGCCATGAAATCCGAGAAAGGATCCATGTATGAAAACCAAGTATAGACTTTGGTAGACTTGCTCATTAGACGGCAGGTCATCGAGTACAAATGGACCTTTGAGATGAAGACAGACGCTGATGGTAAATGTCACCATTTATAAAAGCTCGACTTGTCAGAAAGAAGTTTCCGACAAGTTCAGAGAGTTGACTGCGATGAGACTTTCTCACTTGTAACGATGCTAAAGTCTGTTGGAATTAGGTTAGCAGTTGCTGCATATTTTAATTATGAAATCTGGCAGATGGATGATAAAACATCATTTCCTTAACATTTTACTTGAGGAAAGGTTGTATGTGATACAACCAGAAGGTTTTGTCAGTCCTAAGGATGCTAAAAGGTGTGCGAGCTTCAGCAATCCATCTAAGGGCTGGAGCAAGCATCTCGGAGTTGGAATATACACTTTGATGAGGTGATCAAAGTTTTGTAGTTTATACCAAGTTTAGGAGAAACTTGTACTTACAATAAAGTGAGTGGGAGCACTATAGAATTTCTGATAAGTATATGTGGATGACATATTGTTGATCAGAAATAATGTAGAATTTCTGGAAAGCATAAACGGTTGTTTGAAATTTGATTTTCAAAGGAAGACCTGAATAAAACTACCTAATTGTTGAGCATCAAGATCTATACAGATAGATCAAGATGCTTGATGAGACTTTCAATGAGTACATACCTTGAAAAGATTTTCAAAGAGTTCAAAATGGATCAGTCAGACAAAGAGTTCTCGCTTGATTTGAAAGGTGTGAAGTTGAGTGAGACTCAAATCTTGACAATGGCAGAAGAAAGAGAAAGGATGAATGTTGTCCCCTATGCCTTAGCCATAGGCTCTGTATAGTATGCCATGTTGTGTACCACACCCTTGTGTGCCTTGCCATGAGTCATCAAGGGGTACAAGAGTGATCCAGGAGTGTATCACTGGACAACGGTCAAGATTATCCTTAGTAACTAAAAGACTAAGGAGATGTTTCTCAATTATGGAGGTGATAAAGAGTTCGTCGTAAAGAGTTACGTCGATGCAGGCTTTAACACCAATCCGGATGACTCGTAGTAGCAATCTGGATACATATAGTGGAGCAGCCATTTGGAATAGTACCAAGTGGAGTGTGGTAGCAGTGTTTGCAGTTTGACATATAGATTTGCAAAGTACTCACGAATCTGAATGTTAAAAACCCGTTGACTATAAGACCTCTCTCACATGCAAAGCATGATCGAGCCCGAGAACTCATTGGGTGTTAGATTCATAATAATGCGAATCACATGGTGATGTGAACTAGATTATTGACTCTAGTGCAAGTGGGAGACTGTTGGAAATATGCCCTAGAGGCAATAATAAATTAGTTATTATCATATTTCCTTGTTCGTGATAATCGTTTATTATCCATGCTATAATCGTATTGATCGAAGACTTAGATGCATGTGTGGATACATAGACAAAATCATTTCCTCCTAGTATGCCTCTAATAAACAAGCTCGTTGATCAAGGATGGTTAAGGTTTCCTAGCCATGGACATGAGATGTCATTTGATAATGGGATCACATCATTAGGAGAATGGTGTGATGGACAAGACCCAAACTACAAACGTAGCATATGATCGTGTCAGTTTAGTGCTACTGTTTTCTACATGTCAAGTATCTGTTCCTATGACCATGAGATCATGCAACTAACTGACACCGGAGGAGTGCCTTGTGTGTATCAAATGTTGCAATGTAACTAGGTGACTATAAACGTACTCTACAGGTATCTCCGAGGGTGTCTGTTGGGTTGGCACGGATCATGACTGGGATTTGTTACTCCGTGTGACGGAGAGGTTTCTTAGGTCCCACAGTGTAATACAACATCACAACAAGCCTTGCAAGCAATGTGACTAAGTGTTAGTCACGGGATCTTGTATTACAGAACAAGTAAAGAGACTTGCCGGTAACGAGGTTGAACTAGGTATGGAGATACCGACAATCAAATCTCGGGCAAGTAACATACCGAAGAACAAAGGGAACATCATACGGGATTAACTAAATCCATGACATAGAGGTTCGAACAATAAAGATCTTCGTAGAATATGTAGGAACCAATATGGGCATCCAGGTCCCGCTCTTGGTTATTGACCGTAGAGGTGTCTCGGTCATGTCTACATATTTATCGAACCCGTAGGGTCTGCACACTTAAGGATGGGTGACGTTTCGGTAGTATAGAGTTATGCATGGTGGTAAACAAAGGTTGTTCGGAGTCCCAGATGAGATCCCAGACATCACGAGGAGCTCTGGAATTGTCTAGAGGTAAAGATTGCTATATAGGAAGTCATATTTTGGTCGCCGGAAAAGTTTCGGGCTCATCGGTAGTGTACTGGGAGTGCCGGTAGTGTACCGGGAGACCATCGGGAGGGGTATTTCGACCCAAGAGGCTACATGGGCTGTGGGAGAGTGAATACCATCCCTTAGTGGGCTGGTGGAAGTCCCTTACAAGGCCCATGCGGCTGGGAAGAAAAACTCAAAGAGAAAAAGGTGGAAAATGGCAAAAAGGCCAAAATAAGGAGTCCTAGTCCTACTAGGATTGGAGGACGATTCCTCCTCTCCTATCCACTTTGGTCGAAGCCTCCTAGGGCTGGCCCTTTGGCCAAGGCTCCTCCTATCTTCCTCTTACATATACTAGAGGTTTTAGGGGTTTTGCACTAGATTTTCACCCTCGTGCTACCCTCTCCTCTAGTGCATAGTTTCTCCTCTAGATCGGTTTTCTGTAGTGCTTACGCGAAGTCCTGCCGGAATAGCTCCACCACCATTGTGTCAACTCCTTCGCGCTGCCGGACAACTCGTCTACCTCTCCGCTCCCTCTTGCTGGATCAAGAAGGCGGAGATCATCATCGAGCTGTATGTGTGCTGAACGCGGAGGTGCCGTCCGTTCGGCGCTAGATCGGAAGGACCGTGATCAAGATTGCGGGACGAATCGTGATGAGATCGCCTGACGGATTGTTATTAGTTCGCGGGATGGATCGTGATTGGATCTCTAGACGGATCGTGATTGGATCGCCGGACGAATTGTCATGAGATCGTGGGACGCTCGGCGATTTGGATCACGAAGACGTTTGACTACACCAACCGCGTTTCTTAACGCTTCCCGCTTAGCGATCTACAAGGGTATGTCGATCCACTCTCCCTCTCGTAGATGCTCATCACCATGGTTAGATCTTGCGTGTGCATAGGAAATTTTTTGTTTCCCATGCAACGTTCCCCAATGGAAACATAGGTCGACTGGCCGACCTGCGCGCCCTAACAACTCCGTGCCAGAATGGGGATGGATAACGGTGAATTTTACAACATGGTGGGTACATGTCTTGTAGTGAATTTATCCAGGATTTATTATAGATAGTACTAGAAGTAACCTTCGATCTTTGGTGTGCGGTATGTACCACAAGCCCGGTGAATTTTTTTTGCCATGGAGATAGACACACATTTTCTGTTGATTTTTAAGCTTGTTGTAATGCACCCTTGCACCACAAACCCGAGTTCACCTGGCATTTTTTTGTCCTTGCCTGCATATGGCATTTTCATCCTCAGATATGCCCCCCATCCTGTAGAAATGAGGGTTTCAGATTGGAAAGAAACACACAGAGTGAAGATAAGGAGCTTCTCCTATTGGTTGCTTGATATCCTCTCTCCCTGGCCTAGCTTCCACGGGAAGCTCTCTATAGCTGGCCAGTAGTAGAAAGCTACCACATTTAGATGTACGGTTGTCAAAAACTACCACTTTTTAAAAATTGTCTAAAACCTATCACTTTTTTGCTTCATTGTCTTAAAAAACTACCATGTTGCACTAATGGATGTGTTAGTTAAATTTAATTACATTATGACAACTTGGGTCCACTTGTCAAGTCTGATGTGGCATAATTATGACTGGTGGAGTCCACATGTTGGTCCCTTAAAAAAGCAATAAGGTCCTTGTAGCTTTTTAGAAAACACAATGGGGTCGCTGTCAGTTTTAAAAAAAACAATTGGATCCCTAAAAAACAAAAAACTATCAAGTCCCACAAAAAGGTTAAAAAGCAATGGGTCCCTCCTTGGCCGTCAACAACCTTTGTCGTGGCCTAGGGTCGCCGCCATGCGCCAATGTCGATTTTGCAATGTCCACTTACCAGGTACGGGATCTAGGCAGGTACTAGGCTGGTGAGCGAGCTCCAACTCTCCCTTCCTTGACCTCAATGACACCAAGTTGTCGCCTGTATGGAGCTCCCTTTCGTTGCCATTGACGTGTATGTCACGACCATCGATGCTCGGGAGAAGCTACAAAACAAGATGCCGCCATTGTATTTGCTAGGCATGGTGCTAGCCGGTCGTGGCTGTCGCAACAATGGAGAACAGTGGCAATCAGCAATGATGATGGATAGCATCGGAGGCGAGCAACAACAGATAGCATCAGCGATGAAGAGCAATAGTAGTGATAGCTTCCGGCCATAGCTTGGGGGCTACGGGAGAGAGACAGAGCGAGGCGGAGGAGTAGTTGACAAAGCGAGGTGCATCGGGTGGGTGTTGGGATACAGAAAATAGAAGAGAGAGAATATAAGAAGTTGACATATGGGCACCATTTGGTCATAACGGTGAACTTAGCTATTTAGATAACGGACGAGTGGGCTTTCATGTCATATACCGGATTCATACATAATCATTCAATCATTAGTGGTTTTAAGACAATATGCCAATAAAGTGGTAGGTTGTAGAAAATTTGAAATAACTAGTAGTTTTTCAAAATGCATGTGTGGTACATGTACTCGATGCATGACTTGCCGGCGTATGCGCTATTCGTTGGCTGGTGTGTGCATGGAAGGTTTCCGTGCCCCACATGCAAGGCAGCTCTTCAGTTCCGTTGGCTGGTGGCAGGTCGCAAGTTTCCTTGCTTCGACATGCATAGACAGTTCCTGTATCCTGACCATAAGTTCAAAAAAGACAAGAAGAATTTCATCAAAGGTAGAGTTGTGAAAAACACTGCACCACCTGCATTGATAGGCCAACAGATCCTGGATCAGATAAACGCTCTCGAGCCAAATCCAGATCGTCGAGAGTATTTCAAAGGGTATAATACAAAACACGCCTGGACTCACAAGATATGTTTGTGGGATCTGCCTTACTTTAAAGACCTCCTTTGCCCACACAACATCGACGTGATGCACACTGAAAAGAATATCGTGGAGGGGAAGTCGAAGGATAATCCTAAGACTAGAGTCGACCAGGAGGCTCTATGTGATAGACCATTACAAAACATTCGACAACCAAAAGGAAAGAAGAACAAAAGGAAGCCAAAGGCATGGTTCAATCTTGGAAGGCCAGCTATGAGGGAAATGATCTTGTGGGTGAAAATGCAGTTGATGTTCCCCGATGGGTATGCAGCGAATCTAAAGAGGGGAGTGAGTCTTGAAAAACTGAAAATATTTGGTCTCAAGAGTCATGATTGGCACATATGGCTCGAGCGGGTAATGTTGGTAATGTTGCGTGGCTTTATCCCTAAGGATGAATGGCTAGTACTGGCAGGGCTGAGCTATTTCTTCCGTGCTCTTTGTGCGAAAGAACTATCGCCTGACGTGCTAGACGAACTGGAAGAGTTGGCGCCAGAGTTGATCTACAAGTTAGAATAGATATTTCCAGTGGGCTTCTTTAATCCAATACAACATTTGATTTTACATCTCCCGACCGAGGTACGATTGGGGGGGCCCGTGCAAAATCGTTGGTGGTCGCAACTGAGAGGATGCAGAAGACGCTTCGAGCAAAATGTAAAAATAAACGTAGAGTTGAAGCATTGATGGCCGAGGCATTCATTACTGAGGAGGCGGCAAACTTCATGACAGCACACTACGAAGCCAAGAATTGCCATTTTCATAATCCGAAGCCTCGGTACAATGATAGCGACCGTGAAAAAGGTCGACCCAACCTCAGCCTATTCAAAGGGAAGCTCGCACCAGCCGGTGCTTCGAAATCAATAGGGTTGGATGTCGAAGAATGGCGGATCATTTCGTTGTATATCTTCAACAACCTAACAGAAGTGCGGCCATACATCGAGTAATTTCTCGGTACATTGTTTCGTAACTTCTAATTCCTTTGAAATGCTTTTATTCCTAGATATGTCATAGAGTCGATACGTCGCCAAATTCTCGGATGGAGCGGTGATCCAAAAGGATTCCATCAAAGAGTATGAGGTTCTGGCAAAGCATGGAGGCGGCTATCCTGGTTTCATCTCTTGGTTCAAGCAAACGGTAATTTCATTAATTAGACGATTTCATTTCTTCGCCTAGTTTGCGGCTAATGCAACAATTCTTTCGTATTAAACTTGTAGGCTAATCCAGAGTCTATTGAGTCCGAATTGAGAGAAGTCGCTAATGGTTTTTACTTTAAGGTCCATTCATTTGACAATACGACATCAACGGGTATCGCTTTCGTACTTTGGGCAAAGAACTATCTATGGCCGACCAAAAGTCTACAAATTGTTGTGTGTCCGCTGTCGGCGAAGGAGGGGTCGAGTATTATGGAAGAGATGAAGCAATTTATGAACTTACATTCTTTGGTGAAAACCCACCAAACGTCGTAGTCTTCAAATGTTATTGGTTCCAGGCGAAGGAGACTAGAAGGACTCATGAACATATAGGGCTAGTCGAAATCAAACAAATCACCCATTTGGATGTTCCCGATGCCTATATTACGGCTCAACAGGCGACCCAAGTTTTTTATCTACCATGGGTCTGCTAAACGGATCCAAATTTGAAAGGTTGGGATGTCGTTTATCATGTGCCGTCACATTTTAGACCACCTCCCCTCAATGAAGATGATTATGAACCTCACATTAACCTAGACACATATGAAGGAGAATTCTTCCAAGAAACACGTGTTTCCAAAAAACGTTTCAAGAACCTCTCTACTTCACCCCAGAACTTTGAGGTCGACGGCGACAGTGAACCCGACTTCACCCCTAAGAGGGAACAAGAAGAGACGGAAGAAGAAGAGGTTACAGCTGCGGATGACCTGACAATGCTTGACCGATTACATAGAGGCCTTCCACATGTTGATGCATTTATTGATGATGCTAATGAGCACATCATTACTGATAGTGATGATGATTATGCATTTATTGATCCCGGAGCATATATAGACGATGAAGATTAATATTAGTAATGTGAGGTATTCAATTATTATTATGTACATATACTCCCTCCGTTCCTTTATATAAGGTGTGTTTGTTTTTTAATAAAATTCCACAATGTAAGGTGCATTTCTTCTAAATCCTCATAATTCCTTTTTTAGCCCTCTAGAAAGAGCAAAGTATGTCTTTGTTGATTTCATGCATCTCTCCTTGTCTAGAAAGAAGGAAACTATCTCTCTCGATTGCAGGTATCTCTTACTTTTGTGGACTAACTGATTTACTTACCACTAACGAACAAATTTGTCAAGAGTAATTTTGTACTAATACCTCTATAATTATGCGCCTTGGTCATCGTGCTGAAAATAATACACCTCACATAAAGAAATAGAGGGAGTATATTATTAATTAGTTCATGTTATTAGGTATTCAATTTTTTATGTTGAACTAATTTTGTTCACTCTTTGTCAATGCAGGTGTTGACAGATGGTGGGCGGGAGTCGAGAGCGCTCTGAGCCTCCTTCCTCGGCGCCTTTTGGGAGGGGTGCTATTATTCCACCCCAGCAACTCCAGAGAGCGCTGGTACATAGCATGCAGACACCGGCGGGCGCTTCTTCTTCGACCGGGAGAGGTCGGGGGAAGCCGAAGAGAGGTGCTAGTGGTAGGAAGGCTGATGCGCCGTCCTTACCTCCACCCCCAGTTGATTCTCTTGACCACAGGAGTGCTCCGTCTCAGGTGGACCCGTCTGGCTTGGACCCGTCTCGGACCTCGGTCCATGAGTCTCGGGTCGACGAGCCTCGAGTCACCGAGCCTTCGTCCTAGAAGACTCTGGTTCCAGAGTCTTCGTCCCAGGAGACTCGGGTCCCAGAGTCTTCATCCCACGTGACTCCGAAGGCTAGTGGCCATGCTGATAGTGGCGAGGACAACTTGTCTGAGGACACGTATAGCAAGGGCGAGCTGGTTGAGGAGGGCAAGAAGGTCTACCAGCATGGTTGTACAAAGCTGCCGCCTCTGCCGACGACCCACGAGCAGAGGTGGTTGATTGCGCCTAATGCGGACAAGTAAGTGCATTTACTCTTGTTTAACCTTTTGCCTTCATGTTTCTTCAAATTAATATCTAATGTGTTGGCCTTGTCCTACTACAGGGGTTGGAGATACGAGCGTGGTGTCCGCAAGCCCAACTAGGTCCTTGGTGTGCTTCTCCGGCACCACTTCTCGGGGAAGGTCCAGTTGCCCGGTGAGGGTGAGTCTCCACAGGTAGCACTGACCTGGAAGCTATACAAGGCTGCCCCAGCCCTGCCGGAGGAGATGGTCGACGGTGTCTTGTGCAAGACGGTGACTGACATTGTGATCCGTTGCTTTTGGGTAATTTCTCCTTTACAGAATTAAAAATCAACAACACCTAGTGATTGTACTAATCAGTTTTGTCTTGTTTGATTGCAGACCTTCTACACGTGTCTTGAGGAAGACGAGGCAAAAGCAGTAGTTGTTCTCGAAGCCGAGTGCAAGCGCCTAGATCAGAACTTACAGCACGAGGCTCGGGTGGAGGCTATTCAAGACTACTACACCTCGACTAACATTAGAGGGCCAAGAAGAAGTGCCACAAAAATTATCTGAGTAAGGAGAAGTTAATGAACGTAATTATCTATTCTTAAGGCCTTGTACTTAGTTTCTTTGATTTGATTCGTAGGCGTAGTGCTGAAATTTCTCTTGTCTAACTTAGGTGCCCCCGAGATGGTGTGCGGATAGGATGTACTGTTGGGCAGCATTGGTGGATGAGTGGTGCTCTCCCGAATGGCTAGTCGAACACAACAAGGCAAGGATAAGCGTGCCCAAATGAGAGGTGTGCCACACCATCAAGGGAGCTCCAACCTTTTTGAGTTCGGGGATAACTGGGTATGTGGTTTGCTTCATGATTCATGCAATTTCGTTCTTCATGCTAGCTTGAGCCCTTAACTAATATTTTGTTCCTCTCTTTTAGGCACGACACAACAAGAAGGAGGTGCCACCTCTGTTCGCCCTCGATGCCATGGCCCATACTGCCTCGTACAAGAAGGCCAATGCATTCTCTGAGGATGACCTCGATCATCCACAGAGCTTCAACAACATCTCCTCCCACAACAAGCTCGTGAGGTATAGGGATGAGGGGAAGGCGAGGAAAGGGGAGGACTTCAACCCGAGCCAGAGGCCTTTTGATCCAGAGCTCGTGATGATATCTGGTGGCGGGAGGCCCCATGGCTTGATAGCCATTGGGGATGGACTGATACGTTGTCCTAGCACTCTCCCAGAGATCAAGAAGCGCCACACGAGCTCTGATCCTGAGATAAGGCCTCGTCCACGGCCAATGGAGCTCGCCATTGAGGCTAGGGTGCAGGAGATTCTGGCGGAGGCAAATAGGCAGGCGGCACAGAGGGAGAGGGACATGGAGGACAGGACGGCTAGGCTGTTGGAGGAGGAGAGGAACCAGAACAACGCGTCTCACCGGGCCCTATACGAGCTCCTCGTGGTAAGTTTCTCCTGCATATTAGCGAAAATATGCACGTAGTGTTATTTTCATCACTAACTAATATGAATGACTCGTGAAAACAAAATGTGCAGACCGTGTGCCAGAACAATGGTCAGACCCCTCCGTCGATGCCCCATATTGCTATAGCACCCACGGTGAGTTTCATTTAAATGGTCATTAGTTACTAGTATTCACATTTGAGTTGCATAATGCTAAGGAGACATTGCAAATGATCTTTCGTGCAGCGTGCCTCCCGACAAGCATCGACCGATCCTTCTGCGTCTGCCGCAACCCCGACCGGTCCTTCTACGTCTCACCCTGGCGCAAACCCTACCGGTCCTTCACTTCCGTGTTGATGGTAAGTTTTCCCAAGTGTTTTCATTAACAAATGCATACTTAGCTTAAGAAATTACCTACTTAGCTGGAAAATGACCTATACTTAGCTTATTTTCCTCAAAAATGACTTGATATGCTTAGTTAGCTGGAAAATGGTATATTCTACCTAGGATAGCTATAAATGACCTATACTTAGCATTTTTTCCTCCAAAATGACTTGATATGCTTAGTTACCTAGAAAATGGCATTACTACCTAGTATAGCTCAATAATGATCTATAGCTAGCTTAGCTAGTTCATTTATGATATAATTAGCTCACTTAGGTACAAAATGGCATAACTACCTAGGATAGCTCAATAATGATATATAATTAGCTTAGCTAGTTCATTTATGACATAATTAGCTCACTTAGGTAAAAATTGGCATAATAACCTTGGTTTAGCTCCAAAATGGCCCATACTTAGCTTATTTTCCTCAAAAAGGACATAATAACCTTACTTACCCACAAAATGATATATTCTACCTAGGATAGCTAAAAATGACCTATACTTAGCATTTTTTCCTGCAAAATGACTTGATATGCTTAGTTAGCTAGAAAATGGCATTACTACCTTGGAAAAGATGAGAGAAGAGGAGAAAAAAGAAAGAGAAGATAAATTCTTCTTCTTCTTTTTCTTCTTTTTCTTCTACCTAGTCTTCTTCTTCTTCTAACTTTCATCTTTCCTACTTTGCAGATTTGCTATAGATGACGAAGCTTGCATTGATGGAGTGTACTCTTCTACTTCTGCTTCCTTTTTGTTTATGGAAACTTGTTGGAAACTTGTTTTGGATATGTATGTTGGATATGTTGTTCGAAACTTGTATATGTTGGATATGTTGTTGGAACTTATTGTTGGTATGCTTGTTGGAACTTATTGTTGGTATGCTTGTTGAAACTTATTGTTGGTATGCTTGTTGGAAACTTGTATTGTTGATATGTTGGATATATATGTGATATTCTATCAAATTGAAAGATTTTAAGAAAAAACAGAAAAAACAGGGGCCATATAGCCACTTTGCCGGCTGCTCGCAGACGATAAAGGTCTTTGCCGTCAGCTTGCAGACGGCAAAGCTGCCACGTGGTAGCTACCTGTGCAACCTGGGGTTGGCCTAGGTGGGTTCTTTGCCGTCCACTGGCAGATGGCAAAGAACTAAGGTGTTTGTTGTCCGCCAGCAGATGGCAAAGAACCCAACTAGGCCAGCAAAACTATCGGTCCTTTTCTGTTCGCTGGCAGACGGCAAAGAACTAAGGACTTTGTCGTCTGCCAGCGGACGACAAAGCACGCCGTTAAGCCTTAGTGGAGCTAAGGTGCCATGTGTGCCGTCCAGGCCCTTTGCCGTCCGCTGGCGAACGGCAAAGATTCAAAGGTATTTGTTATCCGCCAGCAGCCGGCAAAGCGCCTTTTAACGTAGCATATTCGGCCAGACGGTTGGCCGTCTGCTGGCGAACAACAAAGAATTTGCCGTCCGGTATGTATGCCTTTGTCGTTCGGGATGGATGACGGCAAAGTGCCTGATTCCTGTAGTGGATGACGGCTTTTCCTCTGCATCGCGTTTCGGAAGATCAGACTGAAGCTGCACAGGAGGCCATGATCCAGGCAGAGCAGATGATGCTGTGCATGAAGGAGGCGTACGAGGCCAACAAGTTGGCTTATGATGCCAGCACAGCGCTTCGCATGAAAGTCTGAGTAAGTTCGATTCTAAGTAAATTTCTGATTGAATTCCTGTCTTCTTTGACTGCACACCCAGTGGGTGTTTATTATCCATTCGTAGAATGTTTTGGATCTCTCCACTCGAATAGACCAGGTCTTAGTCGAGTAGGTTTTGGTTCAGTGAGGGCACGCTAAGTGCACCCACTAGGTGTAGTCCCCAAGACCACTGTCGAGTGCTTGACTCAGCAGGGGTCTTAGAGCCCGCCGTATGCGGGATACGTTTGCCCTTAACCGCGCTACTCCGCAACTACTTTGTAGGTTTCATGGGTATCAATGATCAACCACGATATGACACTACATAAGGATAGACTGCGCTTCACGAAGTGTAGGGGATATGTCACTCGAAAGATCAAGTGACGGATGTTCTGTTGATGGATATTTTCTGCTACTCGACAGGTCGAGAATTGGCAGATCCAGTGGGGGCACGCTAAGTGCACCCACTGGGTGTAGTCCCCGAGACCGCTGTCGAGTGCTTGTCTCGGAAGGGGTCTTAGAATTTGTCGTATCAATGCAGGATACGTTTTCCTTCCACTTCACCACTCCTAGGCTACCTTGTAGGTTTCATGGATATCAATGATCAACCATGATATGACGCTACATAAGGATGGATTGCACTTCACTGAGTGGGGGTGGGGAGCACGTTACTCGACAGATCGAGCGATGGAAGTTTGAAAGGGCAGACCTTGTCGACTGTTTTATAACCAGTGAGGGCACGCTAAGTGCACCCACTGGGTGTAGTCCTCGAGGCTACTGTTAATCGCAGACGATAAGCAGTAGTCTTGAAAACTCAAAATTGGAATTTCTGTCATACGCGGAGTACGAGCACCACTCGACATGTCGAGTGTATTATTTTGTCTTTTTGACTGTTCCGCTCTGGAGACGTTGTGTCAAAGGTGCGGAACGGGGTCGATGGAACACTCGACGGATCGTGTGTTAACCTTTGCAGTGGGGGCACTCTGAGTGAACCCACTGGGTGTAGTCCTCGAGACCGCCGTCGAGTGCTTGCACTGGCGGCGTTCTGATAAAAACTGTCTTGAACTCGTTTATAGTACGCGGAGTACACGAGCCACTCGACATGTCGAGTGTACTTTTGGTTAAATTATCTTTCCCCTAGATGCAGGTTTCGTGAACATCATTGATCAACCATGATATGACGCTACTCCAGGGTAGTGGGGCGGGGCAACGTGCGCTGCCCAATCGTGCATTTTCGGTCTTCTGCATTTCCTGCTAGAATTTTTTGTCGATTGAATTTCTTTCTTTGTTGATTTCAGAGGGCTTGTGAAATTGGAACGCAGTACAAGGATCTTGAGGATGAAAGGAACCAGTTGCGCGTGGACTTGGATACCTCCAATAATGCTTTGGAGCGGGTGCGTGCCGAGCTGAAAACTCTGGGAGGTAACTTTCTTCGACCCACTGTATTCTCATTTTCACTTTCCATGCTTTGAACCAAGTGCTTTCACTCGAACAGATGTACGCAATGAAAACTGTCGACTCCAAGCGCGACTCAACCATGTTGTTTCTTTAGATTCCATGAAGAAGGCACTGGAGGACAAGGAAAAAATGCTCGCCGACGCCCATCTTGTGGCAAAGGAGAAAACTGAGGCTGCTGACAAGAGGCTGCCTGCCGCGAAGAGGATGGAGGAAGAAAACTCGAAGCGGAAGCAAGAGCATGTGGACCTCATCAAGAAGAATGAGCAATTAACCAAGAGGTGCAACGGTCTGGAGAGGCATCTGGGAGAGTTCTCGAGGAAGATGTATATTCTGCTCAACGGTGAGTTTTTCTGTCGACTGAACTTTATAGAATCCTTGACGACTGCATCTCACGAGTCCTTATCCCATTCTCTCATTCTTCTTTCCTAGAATTCTAACAAGACTTTGAGAAAGAGACCGAGGATATCGAGCCCAACCTGGATCCCACCAAGTCACATGTTGGGGATGCGGTGGCCATGAACATGCTCAGACTCAACTTCAAGCTTCAGGATGTCCAAGCATATGTCCTTCGATTGAAAATGAATGGAGAGGATCGACAAGGAGCTGTGGCCCGAGGACACTCTTCAGCTTGACCTCACATATGTGATGACACGCCTGAACAACCTCCCTAGTCGAGTGAAAGCTTGGAAGAAATCTGCTGCTCGCTGCGGTGCTGACGTGGCGCTCTCCCATGTGAGGGTCCATTGCAAGGAAGTGAGGCAAGATAAGCTCAAGGAGCTCCGAGTGGTTAACACGAAGAAGCTCCAGTTTGAAGATTTCATGGAGACCTTCATTGACGCAGCCACCAGGATTGCGGACGGCATCGACTTGGACACTTTCGTCGAGCCAGCTAACCCGTCACGCGCTTAAAAACTTGATCTTTGGAAGAAAACTTTATTTGCCTCAGTATGCCGAGTGAAACTGTATTGGCTTTAAAACTTCACTCAGGCCTTAGGCCTGAGCACTTTTGCTTTCTTGCAAAACTTTTATCTGCGATTAGACCTTTGGATTTATCCGTATTTGGCTTTCACTCGTTTGTTCCCTTGAGTTTGTTTTTAGCCTTAGGCGAACACATGTTCATAGCTAAGCCCCCAAGTGTGAGGATTGCTCAATACTCGTATGTTTTTGACCCTAAGCGAGGATTCATTCCCGACTAGGGCATCGAGTGGATGTATCACTATCTACTCGACGGAGAATTTTAACTTAGGCAAAAACATGTTCGCAGCTAAGTTTCCGAGCGCGAGGATTGCTCGACACTCGTAATATTTTTGACCCTAGGCGAAGATTTATTCATGGCTAGGGTATCGACTGGATGTATTACAATCCACTCGGCAGGGTGTTTAACTTGTGAGAAAGCATGTTCGCAGCTAAGCCCCCGAGTGTGAGGATCGCTCACCACTCGGAATATTTTTGACCCAAAGCAAAGACTGATTCGCGAGTAGGTCGTCGAGTGAATGGACTGCTATCCACCCGACAAGGTTTTTAACTTAGGCGAAAGCATGTTCGCAGCTAAGCCCCCGAGTGTGAGGATTGCTCGACACTCGGAGTATTTTTGACCCTAAGCGAAGACTGATTCGCGAGTAGGTCGTCGAGAGAATGGACTACTATCCACCCGACAAGGTTTTTAACTTTGGCGAAAGCATGTTCGCAGCTAAGCCCCCTAGTGTGAGGATTGCTCGACACTCGGAGTATTTTTGCACCTAAGCGAAGACTGATTCGCAAATAGCTTGTTGAGTGAATCGATTGCTATCCATCCGATAGGATTTTTAACTTAGGCGAAAGCATGTTCGCAGCTAAGCCCCCGAGTGTGAGGATTGCTCGACACTCGGAGTATTCCCAAGAGTGAAACTGTACAATCAGAATCGACAATATATATTGCAGAAGTTTTGATTGCAATAATGAAGTATTCTTATTACATCAGAAGACTCTTCTGTCTCTAAGTATAAAAACGTAGGAGCAGATCTGCATTCCAGGCTCGTGGCTCGTCTATCCGCTTCATGAGATTGTACAGATGATAAGCTCTGTTGTTCAGCACTTTAGTGACGACGAAAGGACCTTCCCATGCAGGAGCAAGCTTATGAGGTCAGTGTTGATTCACTCGGAGCACCAAGTCTCCCTCATGAAACGATCGACTATTGACATTCTTTGCATGGAAGCGACGCAGATCCTGCTGATAGGCTGCAGTCCGGATCAAATCCATCTCTCATTCTTCCTCTAGGAGATCAACACCATCCTGCCTAGCCTGTTCAGCTTCAGCCTCAGAATAAAGTTCCACTCGGGGAGAATTGTGAAACAAGTCACTTGACAAGACAGCTTCAGTACCGTAGACCAGGAAAAAAGGAGCTGTCCAGTCGACCGATTTGGTGTAGTTCTCAGGCCCCATAACACATATGACAACTCAGTTACCCAGGCACCAGCGACATGATCCATATCGCGCATGAGACGAGGCTTCATACCTTGCAGGATGAGTCCATTGGCTTGCTCGACTTGCCCATTGGTTTGCGGGTGAGTGACAGATGCATAATCTAACCGAGTGCCCTGACAAGTGCAGAAGCTTCTAAACTCTTCCGAGTCAAAGTTGGTGCCATTATCTGTGATAATGCTGTGAGGCACGTCGTACCGAAAAATTATTTCTCTCATGAATGTAACCGTCGTACAAGAGTTAAATTTCTTGATGGGCTTGGCTTCTATCCACTTGGTAAAGTTGTCGACTTCAACCAGCAAATGAGTGAAACCGCCTTTTCCGGTCCGAAAGGGACCAACCATGTTGGGTCCCCAATCAGCGACTGGCCAGGCAAGGGGAATCGTCTTAAGAGCAGAGGCCGGTTTATGTGACAAGTTTGCATAGAACTGGTATCCATCACAATGATCAACAATGTCTTTGGCCATTTCACTAGCTCATGGCCAGAAGAAACCAGCTTGGTATGCTTTAGCGACAATTGTCCGTGAAGACGCATGATGGCCACAAGTTCCCGAGTGGATCTCATCCAGAATCATTCGACCTTCTTTGGGAGAGATGCAACGCTACGTCACGCCAGTCGTGCTTTCTCTGAATAGCTTATCTCCCATCACAGTAAATTCCTTGGTTCCACGCACAATCTGCTGAGCCTCTGTTTCATCTTCTGGAAGTTCTTGTCGGAGGATATAGGCAATGTAAGGCACTGTCCAATCAGGAACAACAACCAGAATTTCCATGATCAAATCGATTACTGCAGGGACATTGACTTCAGTCGGATCATTGGAGCTCAAAGCTTGCGGGGGCTCTTCGGTGAAAGGATCTTCTTGCACCGAAGGAGTGTGCAAGTGCTCTAAGAACACATCACTGGGGATGGGCCGTCGAGTGGACCCAATCTTGGCTAGCTTGTCGGCCACCTGATTTTTCAGTCAGGGAACATGATGAAGTTCCAGGCCTTCGAATTTCTTCTCCAAATTTTTGACGGCATTGCAGTACCTAGTCATAGGGGGGTTTCGAACATCCCACTCTTTCATCACTTGATTCACCACCAAATCTGAGTCACCATAAACCATCAGGTGCTTCACGACGAGTGAGATAGCCATGCGCAAAGCATACAAAAGTGCTTCATCTTCTGCCTCATTGTTGGAGGAATCGAAATGAATTTGCAAGACATAACTGAGGTTGTCTCCCCCGGGAGATATCAAGACAACACCAGCACCGGACCCATTCAATATTTTAGAGCCGTCGAAGAACATGGTCCAATGTGCCGAGTGAACCTTGATTGGCTGTTGTTGTTCAATCCACTCGGCCATGAAATCTGCCAATGCCTAGGACTTGATTGCTTTTTTGGCTTCAAACCTGATGTCAAAATGTCCGAGTTCGATTGCCCACTTAGCCACTCGACCAGATGCGTCTCGATTATTGAAAATCTCGGACAATCGAGCATCACTGACGACTGAAATCGAGTGGTCTTGAAAATAATGCGTCACCTTCTTCGCTGATAGTTAAATACCATAAACCAGCTTCTAGTAGTGTGGATATCTTTGCTTCGAGGGGGACAGAACTTCGTAGACATAATAAACTGACCGTTGGACTTTGTAAGCTTTACCCTCCTCCTCTCGCTCGACAGTTAGCACTGCTTGACGACCTGATTAGTGGCCTTGATGTACAGGAGCAATGGCTCTTTGCTGCATAAAGCGCAAGCACCAGCTGTGTGGAGAACAGGTCTTTGAGTTTAACAAACGCTGCCTCGGCTTCTGGAGTCCACTCGAATGTATCATACTTCTTCATCAATTGGTACAGAGGTAATGCCTTCTCACCGAGAAGAGAAATGAATCGACTCAATGCTGTGAGGCAACCTGTGAGTTTCTGAACATCGTGCACTCGCACGGGGGTCTTCATCCAGATAATGGCGCTGATTTTCTCAGGGTTGACATCCATCCCTCGTTCAGAAACGAGAAAACCGAGTAACTTGCCGCCAGGGATGCCGAAAGTACACTTCATTGGATTCAGCTTTATGTCGTATCTCCTCAGATTGGCGAATGTTTCGGCCAAGTCAGCCAGCAGGTTTGAACCTTTGCGGGACTTGACCACTATATCATCCATGTATGCCTCAACATTCCGAGGGATCTGGTCGAGTAAACACTTTTGAATCATGCGTATAAAAGTAGCACCGGCATTTTTCACGCCGAATGGCATAGTGATGTAGCAAAAACACCCGAATGGGGTGATGAAGGCTATCTTTATTTTATTTGGTCCATACCGACGGATCTGATGGTACCCAGAGTAAGCAGCTAGAAACGATAAGCGATCGCATCCCGCAGTCGAGTCAACAATCTGATCTATGCGGGGGAGCGAAAAAAGATCCTTCGGGCAGACCCGATTGAGATGTTTGAAGTCAATGCACATGCGCAACGACTTATCTTTTTTGGGCACCATCACGACATTCCAAATCCACTCGGAGTGGTAAATCTCTCGAATGAACTTGGCTTGCAAGAGACGGGCAACTTCTTCACCAATTGCTTTACGCTTCTCTGCCGCCGATCGATGCAAATGCTCCCTGACGGGCATAGCCTTAGGATCAACTCTCAGACGGTGCTCAGACAGTCCCCTAGGAACCCCCGACATGTCAGCAGGCTTCCATGCGAAGATATCCCAGTTCTCACAGAGGAACTGGATGAGCTCGGCTTCCTATTTGTTGTCGATTGTTGATGATATATTCGTCGGGTTAGCAGTTGGGTCCGTCGGGTGGATGTGCACCTTTTTTACTTCCCCTACCGACTGAATGGCCGACTCAGAAGTGGGCTTCTTTGCACGGAGCAAATCAGCAGGGTTAGCGCTCTTCTTGTACTCCTCCAGCTCGACCATGGCCATGTGATGATCGGCGATCTTGGAACCTTGCTGGAGGCATTCTTTAGCTCGTTATCGATTGCCAGTGACCGTGATCACACCCTTAGGGCCCGACATCTTCAACTTGAGATACACGAAACATGGCCGGGCTATGAAACGAGCATACGCAGGTCGACCCAAAATAGCGTGATAGGCACTCTGGAAATCCACGACTTCAAACGTCAACTTTTCCTTTCGAAATTTTTTGTCATTCTCGAATGTCACGTCCAACGCAATTTGGCCGAGTGACATGGGCTTCTTCCCTGGGATGACTCCGTGAAATTGCATGTTTCTTTCACTCGGTCGGGACATCAGAATGCCCATCCCTTTTCAGGTCTCCGCATAGAGGATATTCGGACCGCTGCCACCGTCTATGAGGACCTTTCTGAGTTGAGTGCCCCCCACCACTAGATCAACTACCAGAGCCTGTTGACCAGGAGTGGCCACATGAGCAGGATGGTCTGTCTGGTCGAATGTGATAGCATATTGGCACCACTTGAGGTAGGTGAGGGTAGCAGGTACAGCCATGTTGACTTCTCTGTTGATGACCATCAGTCGACTCTTGCTCTTGACATTAGCAAAAATCACAAGTGTAGCAGTGACATCTGGGAATGTTTCTTTATCTTCATCTTCCTCTTTTTTAGGAGTTTTGTCACTCGGAGGAGTCTCCTTGAACTGCTGAATGAGCGTTCGACACTACCGAGTTGTGTGCTTGGGCAGAATCACATTGCCCTCTTCATCTTTTCTCGTGTGAATTACACACGGTTGATCCATAATATCAGTCCTTGACTGATTGTTTCCTTTCTTGGGGGCATACTGTGCTTTAGCCTTCCCCTTATTCTTTCCTTGGGTCGCCAGCGCGGCTGCTTCTGCTTGAACTGGACCGTCAGCTTTTCACCTCCGTTTCCGATTGGAGTTGCCGCCATTATCGATGATGACTGTCTTTCCTTTGCCGCTATGGAGGTGGTCTTCTTCGTCGCCATTGGCGTACCGAGTGGCCATTTCCATCATCTTGCCGAGTGAAATATCACTCATTCGACCGAACTTCAAATAGAGCTCTCTGTATCTCACACCGGCCTTGAAAGCACACACAACCTGGTGTTTCGACACATTCTCCATTGTATGATGCAGAGTGGACCACCGCTGAATATAATCTCTCAAAGTCTCATTGGGCTTTTGGACACAATGCTGTAAGTCGACCAAACCTGCAGGACGCTTGCAAGTGCCCTCAAAGGTTCGGATAAACACTCAGGCAAGATCCTCCCGGCAATATATACTGGAAGGAGCCAAGCGATTCAGCCAAGCACGAGCTGAACTATCTAGCATCAAAGACAGGTGCGTCATTGCGACATTGTCATTGCCGCCACCAATCTGTACAGCCACTCAGTAATCATCTAACCAAGTCTCTGGCTTGGACTCGCTAGAAAATTTTCCGATCCCAGCCACCAACATGAAGTTGGGGGGAGTCTCTGCAGAATGGATGGCTCTGTTGAAAACTCAGGACCAGAAATCACGGCCGAGCTACCACTCGGAAAGTCTCTATCTTGGCCTTCTCTGTCGGCTCTGCCCCTATCAATCCGCTTCTGGGTGAGGAGATCTCGGGCATCAAACTCCGCATTACGCTCATCACCAAACGAGCGCCTTTCGTCCGGGTGCTGGGGCATGCGCGGATCGCCCTTGAGAGGAATGGGCACTCGACGGTGGTCTTTGCGGTGAAACTGATTTCTAACTTGATCTTCGTGAAAGCCTCCACCCCTACGATGCAAGGGCGATCAAGGGATGTGTGCCGACTGAACGGTTTCTGCCTTGGGTGAGTTGCTGTGTATGCTATTGCGGGACTGTGAAACTACAGAATTCTGATGCTGCACTGCATCTAACAGTGCTCTGATCTGCATCAACCCTCTTCCAGCTTCTGACCGCGACGGCTAAATGGAGTCTGCTATCCTAGCAACAGCTGCTACATTTAACACAGGGGTACGATATACCTCAACGTCATTGCGAGATCCAGTCGGGAACAGCTGTTGTTACCGTCGACAGGCAACTGGTGGGCGCTGGCGAGCGCGCTCGTCGAGTTCTCGCTGGAGCTCTTCCAACTGAATACGTGTGGCCTCCAAGGCCTGAGCCTCGGCGGTCGTACCAATGATGGGAGTATGACGAACTTCACCATCACGACGGGGATGATCGCTCGACGCGTCGCCAGCATCGCGCTTGCCATGGCCAAAGCCCGGCGGCGGGCTTTGATGAGAGCCCTGTTGGGGAACGTCGCATGGGAAACAAAATTTTCCTACGCACACGCAAACCTATCCATGGTGATGAGCATCTACGAGAGGGAGAGTGGATCTACGTACCCTTGTAGATCGCTAAGCGGGAAGCGTTAAGAAACGCGGTTGGTGTAGTCGAACTTCTTCGCGATCCAAATCGCCGAGCGTCCCGCGATCCAATCACGAACCGTCCCGCGAACACATCATGATCCGTCCCGTGAACTCATCACGATCCGTCTCACGATCTTGATCACGATCTGTCCCGCGAACTCATCACGATCCGTTCCGTGATCACATCACGAACCGTCTCGCGATCTCGATCACGGTCCTTCCGATCTAGCGCCGAACGGACGGCACCTCCGCGTTCAGCACACGTGCAGCTTGATGACGATCTCCACCATCTTGATCCAGCAAGAGGAGGTGGAGAGGAGAGAGAGTTCACCGGCAGCGTGACGGCGCTCCGGTGATGGTGGTGGAGCAATTCCGGCAGGGCTTCGCCTAAGCGCTGCGGAACTACGATCTAGAGGAGAAACTATGCACCGGTGGAACGGGTAGCACGTGGCCGGAAATTCTGTCCAAAAACCACCCAATCCACTAGTATATAGGAGGAGAGGAGAGGAGAGGCAGCCAAGGCCTTTGGGTCGGCCGAAATAGGAGGTGGGAAGAAATCCTACTTCACCTCCAATCCTAGTTGGAGTAGGATTGCCTCCTATTGGCTGATTTTCCACTTTTTGCTTTAGGACTTTCTCTCCTGCGCCATGGGCCTTTGTGGCTGTTTTCCCAGCCCAATAAGGGCTGGTTATTATTCTCCCACAGCCCATGGACCTCTTGGGGTCGAAATACCCCTCCCGGAGGTCCTCCGGTACACAACCGGCACTCCCGGTACAATACCGATACTCCCGGTACACTACCGATGAGCCCGAAACTTTTCCGGAAACCAAACTGGGACTTCCTATATATGAATCTTTACCTCCGGACCATTCCGGAGCTCCTCGTGACGTCCGGGATCTCATCCGGGACTCCGAACAAACTTCGGTCACCACCATACATAACTCTACACTACCGAAACATCACCGAACCTTAAGTGTGCAGACCCTGCGGGTTCGAGAACTATGTAGACATGACCGAGACACCTCTACGGTCAATAACCAATGGCGGGACCTGGACGTCCACATTGGTTCCTACATATTCTACGAAGATCTTTATCAGTCGAACCTCTATGTCAAGGATTCAGTTAATCCCGTATATCGTTCCCTTTGTTCTTCGGTATGTTACTTGCCCGAGATTCGATCGTCGGTATCTCCATACCTAGTTCAACCTCGTTACCGGCAAGTCTCTTTACTCGTTCCGTAATACAAGATCCCGCAACTAACAATTAGTCACATTGCTTGCAAGGCTTATTGTGATGTTGTATTACCGAGTGGGCCCTGAGATACCTCTCCGTCACACGGAGTAACAAATTCCAGTCTCGATCCATGCCAACTCAACAAACACCATCGGAGATACCTGTAGAGCACCTTTATAGTCACCCAGTTACGTTGCGACGTTTGATACACACAAGGCACTCCTCCGATATCCGTGAGTTGCATGATCTCATGGTCATAGGAACATATACTTGACATGCAGAAAACAGTAGCAATAAACTGACACGATCATATGCTATGTTTGTAATTTGGGTCTTATCCATCACATCATTCTCCTAATGATGTGATCCCGTTATCAAATGACATCTCATGTCCATGGCTAGGAAACCTTAACCATCCTTTGATCAATGAGCTAGTCCATTAGAGGCATACTA
This sequence comes from Hordeum marinum, assembly GCA_022496015.1. Lineage (NCBI taxonomy): Eukaryota > Viridiplantae > Streptophyta > Magnoliopsida > Poales > Poaceae > Hordeum > Hordeum marinum. The sequence continues at coordinate 33,679,179 of CM039677.1, forward strand.
GGGACATGGTTTTGTCTATGTATCCACACATGCATTTAAGTCTCCGATCAATACAATTATAGCATGGATAATAAATGATTATCATGAACAAGGAAATATGATAATAACTAATTTATTATTGCCTCTAGGGCATATTTCCAACAGTCTCCCACTTGCACTAGAGTCAATAATCTAGTTCACATCACCATGTGACTCGCATTGTTATGAATCTAACACCCAATGAGTTCTGGGGCTCGATCATGCTTTGCATGTGAGAGAGGTCTTATAGTCAACGGGTCTGCGATATTCAGATCCGTGTGTACTTTGCAAATCTCTATGTCAAACTGTAATCACTGCTACCACACTCCACTTGGTACTATTTCCAAATGGCTGCTCCACTATACGTATCCAGATTGCTACTACTAGTCATCCGGATAGGTGTTAAAGCTTGCATCGACGTAACTCTTTACGACGAACTCTTTATCACCTCCATAATCAAGAAACATTTCCTTAGTCCTCTGGTTACTAAGGATAATTCCGACCGCTGTCCAGTGATCCACTCCTGGACCACTCTTGTACCCCTTGACAGACTCGTGGCAAGGCACACATAGGTGCGGTACACAGCATGGCATAATATAGAGCCTATGGCTAAGGCATAGGGGACGACATTCATCCTTTCTCTTTCTTCTGCCGTTGTCGAGCTTTGAGTCTCACTCAACTTCACACCTTACAAATCAGACGAGAACTATTTCTCTGGCTGATCCATTTTGAACTCTTTCAAAATCTTGTCAAGGTATGCACTCATTGAAAGTCTCATCAAGCATCTTGATCTATCTCTATAGATTTTGATGCTCAACAATTAGGTAGCTTTATCCAGGTCTTCCTTAGAAAAAAACACTTTTCAAACAACCTTTTATGCCTTCCAGAAATTCTACATTATTTCCGATCAACAATATGTCAACCACATATACTTATCAGAAACTCTATAGTGCTCCCACTCACTTTATTGCAAATACAAGTTTCTCGTAAACTTTGTATAAACATCAAAAACTTTGATCACCTCATCAAAGTGTATATTCCAACTCCGAGATGCTTGCTTCAGTCCATGGAAGGATCACCAAAGCTTGCACACCTTTTAGCATCCTTAGGACTGACAAAACCTTCTGGTTGTATCACATACAACCTTTCCTCAAGTAAACCGTTAAGGAAATGATGTTTTGACATCCATCTGTCAGATTTCATAATTGAAAACGCAGCAACTGCTAACATAATTCCAACAGACTTTAGCACCACTACGAGTGAGAAAATCTCATCGTAGTCAACTCCTTGAACTTGTCACAAACTACTTTGCAACAAGTCGAGCTTTACAAATGGTGATATTTACCATCAGCGTCTGTCTTCATTTTTAAAGATCCATTTGTACTCAACGACCTGCCGTCCAACGAGCAAGTCTACCAAAGTCTATACTTGGTTTTCATACATGGATCCTATCTCGGATTTCATGGTCTCATCCATTTGTCGGAATCCGGGCCCATCATCGCTTCTCCATAGCTCGTAGGTTCATCGCTGTCCAACAACATGACCTTTAAGACAGGGTTGTTGTACCACTCAAGAGCAGTACACGTCCTTGTCGACCTACGAGGTTCGATAGTAACTTGATCCGAAGCTTCATGATCATCATCATTAACTTCTTTCTTCAACTAACATAGGCTTCACAGAAACAACTTTCTGCGCTGCGCTACTCTGATTGAAACAAGGTTCAATAACCTCATCAAGTTCTATCTTCCTCCCACTCAATTCTTTCGAGGGAAACCTTTTCTCAGGAAAGGATCCATTCCAGCAACAAACACTTTGCACTCGGATCTGAGATAGAAGGTATACCCAACTGTTCTTGGCGTATTCTATGAAGATGCATTTGTTCGCTTTGGGTTTGAGCTCATTAGGTGAAAACATTTTCCACACAAGCTTCGCAGCCCCAAACATCAAGAAATGACAGCTTTAGGTTTCTATCAAACCATAATTCACACGGTGTCATCTCAACGGATTTAGATGGTGCCCTATTTTAAAGTGAATGCGGTTGTCTCTAATGCATAACCCTAAAACGATAGTATTAAAACGATAAGAGACATCATAGTATGTGCTATATCAAATAAGGCATGACTACGACGTTCGGACACACCATCACACTATGGTGTTCCAGGTGGCGTGAGTTGTGAAACAACTTTCACATTGTCTAAATTTGTATGCCAAACTCGTAACCCAGATATTCACCTCCACGATCATATCGCAGAAATTTTTATCTTCTTGTCACGATGATCTTTAAACTTCACTCTGAACTTTGCTTTGAACCTTTCAAACAATTCAGACTTGTGTTTCATTAAGTAAATATACACTATATCTACTCAAATCATCAGTGAAGGTAAGAAAACAATGATATTCACTGCAAGCTATAAACACTCATTGGATCGTATACATCAACATGCATTGTTTCCAATAAGTCACTTGCCCGTTTCATCAAGCCAGAAAACGGGGTTTAGTCATCTTACCAAAAGGCATGGTCCGCATGTCTCAACCGATTCAAAATCGAATGAGTCCAAAGATCCATCAACATGGAGTTTCTTCATGCGCTTTATACCAATATGACATTTAGCGGCAGTGCCACAAGTATGTGGTACTATCATTATTAACTTTGCATCTTTTGGCATCATTGTTATGAACATGTGTATTACTATGATCAAGATTCAATGAACCACACTTACTAGGTGCATGACCATTGAAGGTATTTATTCATGTAAGCAGAATAACCATTATTCTCTAACTTGAATGAATAACCGTGTTGCAATAAACATGATCTAACCACGTTCATGCTTCAATGCAAAACACCAAATAAAATTTAGGTTCGTCACTAATCCCGAAGGTAGAGAGAGCGTGCGATGTTTGATCATATCAACCTTGGAAACATTTCCAACACACATCGTCACCTCACACTTAGCTAGTTCTCCATTTATTCCGTAGCTTTTATTTCGAGCAACCGAACCGGTATCCAATACCCAGGTGCTACTAGGAGTACTAGCAAGGTACACATCAATAACATGCATATCAAATATACTTCTGTCGACTTAGCCAGCCTTCTTATCTACCATGTATCCAGGGTTGTTCCGCTTCAGTGACCGTTCTCCTCATAATGGAAGCACTCAGTCTCGGGTTTAGGTTCAACTTTGGGCTGCTTCACTGGAGCAGCAACTGACTTGCCATCCATGAAGTTTCCCTACTTGCCCTTGCCCTTCTCGAAAAACTAGTGGTTTTTACTAACCATCAACACTTTGATGCTCCTTTTTGACTTCTACCTTCGCGGTGTCAAAACATCGCGAGAAGCTCAGGAATCATTTCTATCCCTGGCAATTTATAGTTCATCACCAAGTTCTAGTAGCTTAGTGATAGTGACTTGGAGAACTATATCAATCACTATCTTATCTGGAAGATCAACTCCCACTCGATTCAAGCGATTGTGGCACCTAGACAATCTAAGCACATGCTCAACTATTGAGCTATTCTCTTTCGTCTTGCAAGCAAAGAATCTTTGTTTGAGATCTCATATCTCATAACACGGGCACGAGCCTGAGATCACAATCTCAGCTCTTAGAACATCTCGTATGTTCCGTGACGTTCAAAACGTCTTGGAGCCTCAATTCTAAGTCGTAATGCATGACGCACTAAACTATCAAGTAGTCATCAGAACGTGCCTGTCAGATGTTCACAACATCTACAGACGACGCTAGAGGGGGTGGCGTACCGAACGGTGCATTAAGGACATAAGCCTTCTGTGCAGCAATGAGGACAATCCTCATATCACGGACCCAGTCCGCAATATTGCTACCATCATCTTTCAACTCTATTTCTCTAGGAACATATAAAAACACACGGGAGCTACAGTGCGAGCTAGTAATCTACAACATAATTTGCAAAGACACTACTGACTATGTTCATGATAATGAGTTCAATTAATCATATTACTTAAGAACTCCCACTCAAATTGACATCCCTCAGGTCATCTGAGTGTCACATGATCCAAATTCACCAACTCGAGTCCGATCATCACGTGAGTTGAGGTGGCTTCAATGGTGAACATCATTATGTTGATCATATCTACTATATGACTCATGCTCGACCTTTCGGTCTCTTGTGTTCCGAGGCCATGTCTGTACATGCTAGGCTCGTCAAGTTTAACCCGAGTGTTCCGCATGTGCAAATCTGTCTTGCACCCGTTGTATGTGAACGTAGAGTCTATCACACCCGATCATCACGTGGTGTCTCAACACGACGAACTTTCGCAACGGTGCACACTTGGGGAGAACACAATTTATCTTGAAATTAAGTGAGGGATCACCTTATAATGCTACCGTCGTCCTAAGCAAAACAAGGTGCATAAAAGGATTAACATCTCATGCAATTCATAAGTGACATGATATGGCCATCAACTTGTGTTTAAGATCTCCATCTTCGAAACACCGGCATGATCTCCATCGTCACCGGCACGACACCATGATCTCCATCAACGTGTCGCCATCGGGGTTGTCACGCCCTGCATGCTTCTACTACTATTGCTACCGTAGCGATAAAGTAAAGCATTACATAGCGCTTTAATGATTGACACGCAGGTCATACAATAATTAAAGACAACCCTATGGCTCCTGCCGGTTGCCGTAATCACCGACATGCAAGTCGTGATAATCTATACATCACATGATCATCTCATACATCACATATATCTCATCATGTAATTGGCCATATCATATCACAACATACCCTGCAAAAACAAGTTAGACGTCCTCTAATTGTTGTTGCATGTTTTACGTGGCTGCTACGGGTATCTAGCAAGAACAATTCTCACCTACGCAAAACCACAACGGTGATACACTAGTTTGCTTTTCAACCTTCTCAAGGACCGCCTTTGTCGGATCCGATCCAACTAGAGTAAGAGAAACTGTCACCCGCAAGCCAGCTAAGCAACAAGTTGCATCGCGGGAACCGGTCTCTCGTAAGCGTACGAGTAATGTTGGTCCGGGCCGCTTCATCTCACAATACCGCTGAACCAAAATCCGACCAAGGGAGGAAGCAATCTAAGCATCAACGCCCACAAACCTTTTGTGTTCTACTCGAGATCTCATCGAACCATCAACCTAGCTCATGATGCCACTGTTGGGGAACGTCGCATGGGAAACAAAATTTTCCTACGCACACGCAAACCTATCCATGGTGATGAGCATCTACGAGAGGGAGAGTGGATCTACGTACCCTTGTAGATCGCTAAGCGGGAAGCGTTAAGAAACGCGGTTGGTGTAGTCGAACTTCTTCGCGATCCAAATCGCCGAGCGTCCCGCGATCCAATCACGAACCGTCCCGCGAACACATCATGATCCGTCCCGTGAACTCATCACGATCCGTCTCACGATCTTGATCACGATCTGTCCCGCGAACTCATCACGATCCGTTCCGTGATCACATCACGAACCGTCTCGCGATCTCGATCACGGTCCTTCCGATCTAGCGCCGAACGGACGGCACCTCCGCGTTCAGCACACGTGCAGCTTGATGACGATCTCCACCATCTTGATCCAGCAAGAGGAGGTGGAGAGGAGAGAGAGTTCACCGGCAGCGTGACGGCGCTCCGGTGATGGTGGTGGAGCAATTCCGGCAGGGCTTCGCCTAAGCGCTGCGGAACTACGATCTAGAGGAGAAACTATGCACCGGTGGAACGGGTAGCACGTGGCCGGAAATTCTGTCCAAAAACCACCCAATCCACTAGTATATATAGGAGGAGAGGAGAGGAGAGGCAGCCAAGGCCTTTGGGTCGGCCGAAATAGGAGGTGGGAAGAAATCCTACTTCACCTCCAATCCTAGTTGGAGTAGGATTGCCTCCTATTGGCTGATTTTCCACTTTTTGCTTTAGGACTTTCTCTCCTGCGCCATGGGCCTTTGTGGCTGTTTTCCCAGCCCAATAAGGGCTGGTTATTATTCTCCCACAGCCCATGGACCTCTTGGGGTCGAAATACCCCTCCCGGAGGTCCTCCGGTACACAACCGGCACTCCCGGTACAATACCGATACTCCCGGTACACTACCGATGAGCCCGAAACTTTTCCGGAAACCAAACTGGGACTTCCTATATATGAATCTTTACCTCCGGACCATTCCGGAGCTCCTCGTGACGTCCGGGATCTCATCCGGGACTCCGAACAAACTTCGGTCACCACCATACATAACTCTACACTACCGAAACATCACCGAACCTTAAGTGTGCAGACCCTGCGGGTTCGAGAACTATGTAGACATGACCGAGACACCTCTACGGTCAATAACCAATGGCGGGACCTGGACGTCCACATTGGTTCCTACATATTCTACGAAGATCTTTATCAGTCGAACCTCTATGTCAAGGATTCAGTTAATCCCGTATATCGTTCCCTTTGTTCTTCGGTATGTTACTTGCCCGAGATTCGATCGTCGGTATCTCCATACCTAGTTCAACCTCGTTACCGGCAAGTCTCTTTACTCGTTCCGTAATACAAGATCCCGCAACTAACAATTAGTCACATTGCTTGCAAGGCTTATTGTGATGTTGTATTACCGAGTGGGCCCTGAGATACCTCTCCGTCACACGGAGTAACAAATTCCAGTCTCGATCCATGCCAACTCAACAAACACCATCGGAGATACCTGTAGAGCACCTTTATAGTCACCCAGTTACGTTGCGACGTTTGATACACACAAGGCACTCCTCCGATATCCGTGAGTTGCATGATCTCATGGTCATAGGAACATATACTTGACATGCAGAAAACAGTAGCAATAAACTGACACGATCATATGCTATGTTTGTAATTTGGGTCTTATCCATCACATCATTCTCCTAATGATGTGATCCCGTTATCAAATGACATCTCATGTCCATGGCTAGGAAACCTTAACCATCCTTTGATCAATGAGCTAGTCCATTAGAGGCATACTAGGGACATGGTTTTGTCTATGTATCCACACATGCATTTAAGTCTCCGATCAATACAATTATAGCATGGATAATAAATGATTATCATGAACAAGGAAATATGATAATAACTAATTTATTATTGCCTCTAGGGCATATTTCCAACAAGCCCGCCATAAGAACCTCCACTACTGGATCGTAGCTCTCACACTCGGAAGGGATGTTGGACGGATCGGAATCTGACTCGAACACGTCATGAAGAGACTTGACAGGCTCGAGTGCTATGATCTTCGGAGAAGAAATTTGACACGCCACTGCGTGCTTGACCCAGCGCTGAAGTCGTGAGCGGCCAGACCGCTTGCGACAGCGGACAACGAGGGGAGCCGATGCATAAGGAGTCGACGGCTGAGCAGCAACACGCCACAGGAACTCGCGTAGAAGTGCACAGCCCTGCGGACTGGGAGAGCCTTGACATCGAGAGGCGCTTCCTGAAGCCATGCCGAATCGTCGGTGATGAAGGTGAGCGCTCCGAAACTGATCTTGTAGTCCAGAGCGAAAACACCGCCGAAAGACATGTCGAAGGATGAAAAACGCAACCTCGCCGGAAGTCGCTTAGACGCTTGCCCCACAGTGGGCGCCAACTATCGTGGGAACGAGCCTGACAGTAGAAGGTAGGGGTACAAAAGGAGAGGGCAGAGTCCTAGCTACGACGAGGGTGTACACACGGATGTATGAGTTCAGGCCCCTCTCGTGGAGGTAACAACCCTACGTCTTAGTGCTCAGGAGCTTTGTCGTGTGGAATGGAATGTTGAGATTACAGTGGTTGCAAACCCTTGTGCCAGAGGGGAGGGGCGGCTTATATAGAGTGCGCTGCCCCTCATAATTGCCCAACATCTAAGTATCCGATCGTGGGTTTAAAGACTGCCGTTACTGGCAATGTACATAATAAAAGCTACTAATGACGTAAAACCTAACGCCTGTCCATTCGCCTCGTGGAGGTGGCCTCTGGTCTTCTGGCGTTGAGTGGAAATGAGGTCTTCCGAGTGACAGTTGACCGTTGAGTGAAGGAAGAAGTCTCCGAGTGGATTGCCTGTCGTGTGACTTGAGCGCTACTGGGAATCCAGTTGGAATCTTGTCCATGATCTTCAAGTCCTCCAATGTCATGTCCTTAGGTAGGGGGGTCTAGGTCATGCCTAGGACCCTACCCTAGGTACATATCCTTGTCATCCACTATGTAACCATAATATGTGTCATTTCCCCTGTTGGTTGCTACATCAAAGTGGACACCGCTGTTTTGGTTGGTGCTCTTTTGATCTTGGGCGGTCGTGTAAAAACTATTCCCACTTATCTCGTACCCTTGGTAAGTCAATACGGTCAAAGATGGTCCCCTGGCCAACGAGTACAACTCATCAGAAACAGTGTTGTCACCCATGAGAGGTGTTTGCAACCAACTATCGAAAGTCCTGATGTGTTCACCTTTAATCCAGTCGTCACACTTGCCGGGTGTTTGGAGCGCAGAATATTCTTGTGTTCATCGACATAAGGGGTCACCAAGGTAGAATTCTGTAGAACTGTGTAGTGTGCTTGAGACCAAGAATGTCCGTCCGTACATATTATTGAGTCCGCTCCTAGCATGCCTTTTCCAGTCAGCCTCCCCTCATACCGTGATTAAGGGAGACCAATCTTCTTAAGGTCGGGAATGAAGTTAACACAAAACCCAATGACATTCTCTGTTTGAATGCCCATTGAGATGCTTCCTTCTGGCCTAGCGCTGTTACGAATATATATTGTCCGTGTCGTCTAAACATTGTGTGCATGCGTGGTATCCCTTGTTTGTTTGTCCTGAAAGGTTACTGAGAGCAGGGTTGATGGTTACAAACAGCATTGCATGTAGGTCAAATTCCTCCTGTTCTTTCTCATCCCACACACGTACACCTCTTCCATTCCATAGTTGTAAAAGTTTATCAACTAATGGCCTTACGAACACATCAATGTCATTGCCGGGTTGCTTAGGGCCTTGGATGAGCACTGGCATCATAATGAACTTCGGCTTCATGCACAACCAAGGAGGAAGGTTATACATACATAGAGTCAAAGGCCATGTGCTACGCTTGTTGCTCTGCTCCACAGAAGGGTTAATGCCATCTGCACTTAAACCAAACCATACGTTCCTTGGGTCACCTGTAAAGTCGCTCCACTTTCTCTCGATCTTTCTCCATTGCGACCCGTCAGCAGGTGCTCTCAACTTCTCGTCTTTCTTACGGTCCTCTTTGTGCCATCGCATCAACTTGGCATGCTCTTTGTTTCTTAACAGACATTTCAACCGTGGTATTATAGGAGCATACCACATAACCTTGGCAGGAACCCTCTTCCTAGGGCGCTCGCCGTCAACATCACCAGGGTCATCTCGTCTGATCTTATACGGCAATGCACCGCATACCGAGCATGCGTTCAAATCCTCGTACGCACCGTGGTAGAGGATGGAGTCATTAGGGAAGGCATGTATCTTCTGCACCTCCAATCCTGGAGGGCATACAACCTTCTTTGCTGCATATGTACTGTCGGGCAAATCGTTATTCTTTGGAAGCTTCTTCTTCAATATTTTCAATAGCTTCTCAAATCCTTTCTCAGGTACACCATTCTCTGCCTTCCACTATAGCAATTCTAGTGTGGTACCGAGCTTTGTGTTGCCATCTTCGCAATTGGGGTACAACCCTTGTTTGTGATCCTCTAACATGCGATCGAACTTCAACTTCTCCATTTTACTTTTGCATTGTCTCTTTGCATCAACAATGACCCGGGGAAGATCATCATCGAGCACATATCGTCTAGTTCCTCTTGATCTTCATTTCCCCCCGTTGCAGCATCACCGTATTCAGGAGGCACATAGTTGTTATCATCCTCTTGTTATTCGTTGTCTTCCATCATGACCCCTCTTTCTCCGTGCTTGGTCCAAACATTATAGTGTGACATAAAACCCTTCTCAAGCAGGTGGAAGTGTAGGGTTTTAGAGTTGAAGAAAGCATTCGTATTCTCATAGACAGTACATGGACAATGCATAAAACCATTCTGCTTGTTTGCCTCAGCCGCTTCGAGAAAATTATGCAGGCCCTTAATATACTCGGAGGTGCGTTGGTCACCATACATCCATTGTCGATTCATCTGCATGCGTTATAATAAAGTGTATTAAAAACCATTAAAGCATATCATGTATAGAGAAGTGACCAAATTAATAGAAATTCATTATCGCATTAAAGCCAAAGTACAATAGTGACCAAAACAAATACATAAAGTTCATACATAGTTCTCATTATTGAACAACATATAGCTCTCTAGAGCATCTAATTAAAACATACAATGAAACTATGTAAAAAAATTAAATGCACCAAGAAATGCGATGATAACCGCTACTAAGGTACCAGTTGATCCGACGGCATAATGATACCAAGCCTCGGGATGAATGGCATATTTTCTAATTTTTCTAATCTTCAAGCGCATTGCATCCATCTTGATCTTGTGACCGTCGACGACAACGGCAACATGCAACTCGAACTTCATATTCTCCTCTTCAACTCTTTGTAATTTTTCTTTCAAGTAATTGTTTTTTTGAACCAAATTTAACTTCTCGACAAGAATTTCTATGTCGGTTGGAATTTCCGGTTCACATACCTCCTAGATTAAAAAAATCTATGTCACGTTGGTCGGCATAATTATCATAAACACTAAATAAAACAAATAGTTATAAAAGATCATATATACCACATCCGAATCATAGACAAGATGAGGGCCGACGAAGGCGGATACCAAAACCATTGCACTATATAATAACAAACAATAATAAAAGAAAGAAAATCACACAAGTATCTATCTAGATCATACAAGTAAGAATTTTTTTTATTTTAGAAAGAAGATAAGAAGAAGAGGCTAACTACGGTGGTGCCGGCGCCGACATGGGCGAGGACGGTCGACGGCGGTGACGACGGGGACGGGGCAGGATGGACCGCCAAACCTAGACAAATCTTGAGAAAATGGAGCTTGGAAAAGGAACCTCAAGAGGAGAAAGCTTAAGTGTGGCTCACGCATTTCATCGAACACCTCATGTGCATAGGAGCTGAGCTAGAGCACCAGAAAGCTCTCCCACGGCCGGCCAAAAAAACAGAGCAGTGCACTGCTCTGGTCGCGGACAGGGGGTATATATAGGCCAATCATTGGTCCCGATTTGTGGCTAGAACCGGGACTAAAGGACTACATTTGGTCCCGATTTCAGCCACAAACCGACACCAATGATTGTGGGCTAGGAGCGAGGCCAATTGGTCCTGATTCGTGTCTGCAACCGGGACCAAAGGTGTCAGACGAACCAGAGCAAATGGCCCACGATGCCCCGCCGACGCCCTGGCCTCACGAACCGGGACCGATGCCGCCATGGGTCCCGGTTCGTGAGTGAACCGGGATTAAGGGCATTTTAGGCCTGGACCAAAGCCCTGTTTTCTACTAATGAACGCCATAGGAGCACGTGCATGCCGATTATTCTAGATAATGCGTGAATTCGGCAGGAGCTGTTCGGCGCAGAAGATCATGGTGTTTCTATTAATGCCCCCCGGGTGATCGGAATGGTATTTATATCCAGGAAAGAACTATATGTCATATTTTCTCGGTTTCTAAATATAACACTATGCTTCATATTTTCTCGGTTTCTAAATATAAGTCTTTTTAGAGATTTCACTACGAACCACATACTAATCAAAATAAGTGAATCTACAATTTAAAATATATCTACATACATCTGTATGTACTCATTAGTGAAATCTTTAAAAAGACAAATATTTAGGATGAAAGAAGTACTTTTAAAGATCCCTCATTTAATTGATATCTTCGATTAGATAATCCATTTTGACCGAGTCAACAATTCATCAAAGTTCTCTCACTTAATTCTTTAATAGAATACACTATGTTTCTTAATTTTTAAGGCATCACAATTAATTTAAAATTGATTCACTTAATTTTGGTTGGGTCAACAAATTGTGAAGGGGCTCCCTCATTCAATTATTTTAATTCATCATGTTCCCTACTTTTGAAGCTCTTTCATTCCATTGAGCTATTTAATTAAAACCGAGCCAATGATTTTGACCGGGCCAATGATTTCAAATCAATTTGCAGCAATGGGCCTATGAAAACATATCAGTCCAGGACGTCCTTCCATCATCAAGAAAAAAGAAGCACCACATTTGATACTTCAGCACCAATATAGTACATGCAGTCATCAACGCAAAAAATTCGCCACATAAAACTAGGTTCGTTAGCGGATAACACATAATCACACGACGAAAAGCCCACCGAATCACCTATTATAAACAAAACCAAACCACACTCCATCATCTTCCCTACGCGCTAAACTAAATATTCCTAAGGGGTATTAGTTTTTGAAAAGTCATTTTTCTTTAACTAGGGCCGAGTTTAAAGGGAAAAAATATCGATATCCACAATATTCAACCAAAAAGTATAGAAACTGATTTCATGAGGAATCTAACATAGCAATTTTATATTATGGATTTAAAAATATTTCTCCACAAATTTCATCAAACTAAAAGGTTTTACATTCAAAAAATTAATAGAAGTTATACTTCGAAACAAAGTGGGTATTTTTTTAAAGAAACCAAACAACAACAACGACGCTGCAAAGCGTCTCCAACCATTCTAATATTTATGATATTTCATCAAAATAAAGTTGTGAGCTAACGAAATGAAGCTAGGGTTCTGATCTACATCCACCTTACGGCTAGCTAGCAAGGCCAGCATGCTACCGTGTATCTAGTTTCACCCCTTGATATAGAAATATAGAAATGTTTAGATCACTAAAATGTTTTTATATTTTTTTAGGGAGGAAGTAATTAGCAGGTACGATGAGTATGTACATAAACACCTAGGTGCCATCCCAGGATATCTGAAAAATATGCGTGGTTTAGCTTGTACAGGTATGCCGTTGCTACCGACATAATTTGGCGCCTAGTGTCGGTGGTGAGCCTGCTGCGGCTGATCTGGAGCGACCATCCATCCTGCACAGTGGAGACAGCTGGGATCTGGAGCGATCGGCCAAAGCTATTTCAGTCGTGGCGAAACTGAGCAGTGGTCCCATTTTGCGGCCTAGCTAGCTACCTAGCCCAGAATCTCAACCGGAGTCGCCATCAGATGACACGTGTTTGTAACGCGCGTATGTGTTCCTCCGCTGATACGACGGTGATGTCGCGAAAAGTGTAAATGGAGGACGGGTTTTATGGAGGACTTAAAAAAGAAACCATATTTTTATTTCACCAAAAAATTGAAATTTTTCGTACATACACAAATACATATATAACATGTCCATGAAAAATTTCACGACAATATACTTTCGTATGTGGCATATACATAAAAAACAAATACATAAATGAAAATGTGCCCCTTCTTATTGTTGTTGGGCCGGAATTTTGCTTTTTTGTGCAGCTTGCAAACAATAATATTTTTTAATGGAATTTTACAGATCCACTGCAAATCTGTACAAATTTTCACAAATTTTTTTTCGAATTTTTTTAAAACCCAGAAATATCATTTTTCAATCTTTTGAAATAAAGTCCTCCAATGCCCCCATCTTCCAAAACTTCGCAATCAGTGCTGTCGTCGATTCCTCGAGGTTAGGACGTCTACACCTGCAACATGCAAATCTGGCCTCTCGGGCGTCCGCACGTGTCCGGACGTGTCCGCGGATATTGACCGGTCACGTCTTAAAAAAGATTACTGCATCCGGATATTTCATATTAGATTTTCCTCAAATCCATATAAAAGCATGCAACATATAAACCTACGTACTACATACAAACTATTTACTCTTCGTCGGAGAGTTTGACGATTTCCGTGTCCTACGGTGGATAGATGTGCGGCACCTGCAGCTTCGAACCCTCCGATGCCTTTGTTGCGCACCCCTCTGGCTGCTTCGCTGTGGCTTCCTCCGCCATAATCTCCGTCTCGAGCTCGTCGAAGAGGGCATCCGCCACGTTCTGCCTTTGCCGGATGAGCCGACGGTTGGCGTCCACCTCGGCCTCATCCTGGATGGAATCCAGGATGGCCTGCTGGTCCGTCATCTCATCGGCTTGGGCGACAGGGAACTCAGCCTCCGCCTCTGCCATGCTTAGAGCCGGAGCATGGATCTCCGGCTCGTCCTCCTCCATCCCCTTCGACACCTCCTCCTCCTCCTCCTCCATTTCTGGCGATTTTGAAGGGAGACCCTTAGCGATGCGGACATCGCTGCGGCGCGCTAAGCCAGGATCTCCTCCTCGATCTGCCTCCGACGCCTATGACGGATCATACTAACGTCGGAGAGCGGGGGAGTGAAGAAGGATGGGCTTGGGTGACGATGGAGGGAGGGAAGGGATCGATGTGATAGGGCTGGGGGACTCCGGCCAGCTTAAATAGCCTGCTATGGTCTCGGGCGGTGAGCCGGAGCCGCGCCATGCGTTGGTCACACCATGGCGAGAGTCGAGGCGCTCATTGGACCGTCAGGTTTCCAAGCGAGTCCACATGAGGGCACGTCGTCAGGTCAACGTGGTAGGCGGGCCCGGCCGCTCCGGATCTCCTCATATCCACCCCATATTTGGGTTGTATATGATGGGTGCCGGTTTGAAAATTTTGATTGCGTCGTAATTTCGTGACTGGACAATCTGTCGGACGTTTGAAAATGATACGAGGGATCTGGTTGTAAATGCTTTTAGGACAGTATGAATAATCTCTTGATGGGCAAGTTTTGGCGTGGCTCCCATCCGATGGTTTGGTCGCGACTATTGTGGTCGTACGTCGCGCTGTAGAGAACAAGTGCCAGAATCAGGGCTGCAGAGGTGATTGTCTACCGTAGTTTGGGAATTGTCAAGGATAAAGAAAATGACACGAAGGCAACCCTCGACGCCTCCACGAGTGGGAACTCGGTTCAAGGACAAGCTTCCACTGGAGGTGATTGTAGCCATGCACGATTTTTTCAAGCTTGATGACGGACAGGCAAGTGAGGTCGAGGAGGCTCTCATTCCTCATGGAGGAGCTGCACCGCTGGACCTGGGGACGGCTGATGGAAGTGCTGCGTCGCAGCCGGCGGCCACCTCATGTGGTGCTGCTGTCCTGGGGTTACCAAGGTTCCCATGTTAGTAGTACAACATTTTGTACCAGGTGGTTGTTCGCAGCTGGGGTTGCTGTCCTGTAATCGTAGTTTGTTTCTGTGTGTTGGCCTGATGGTGTGTTTCAAGCTTGGTTTGGTACTCTGGTTGTAAGCGCTGTGTTGCTGTTGTCTTAGGCAAGTGCCATGCATGTACCAAGGTGAACCATGTCTCGTTAGCTGTTGTCTTAGCCATGTATCAGGGCGAGTCATGTTTCATTATATTAGAACAAACTATCAACACTAGTAGAAAACAAGGCATTCGTCACAGCTAGATCTACGCATTAGTCCCGGTTGCCTTACGAACCGGGACTAATGTGAGCATTAGTTCCGGTTCGAGCGGCTAGGACGCCGGTCGAGCATTAGTCCCGATTCGAGGGGGACCTTTAGTCACGGTTGGAGACACCAACCGGGTCTAAAGGGGCCGATACCTTTTAGTCCCGGTTCGTATCTCCAACCGAAACTAAAGGCGAAGCCTTTAGTTCCGGTTGGAGACACGAACCGGGACTAAAGGGATTGGGGCTTTAGTCCCGGTTTGTATCTCCAACCGGGACTAAAGGTCCCGCTCTAGAGATACCAACCGGTACTAAAAGGTTTTGAAAGTTTTTTTTTGTTTTTTCTATTTCTTTTCTATTTTTAGTTTCTGTTTTAAATTGCTTATATCTTTTAGAATATTTGATGTTTTTGAGTGATTCTTTTTTATTAGATTCAAAATTTTGTCTACTTTGTGTTTGTGCAATTAGTTTTCAAATTTGAATGGTTTCAATTTGAATTTGTTCAAATTTGCTTCAAACCCTAGATTGTGAATAACTTGAGTTTAAAATAGTTTTTAATTTAATTCTTTTTGCTCCTAGCACATGTTAGATGGTGCATGTTCACACAAAAAGTATGGAGTTGAAATAAGTTTAGAAAAATGAAATGCCTTTGTAACAGATGAGTTCTCGTTCAAAACTCTGATACTTCGAAAAGGATTGTCCAGTTTGTACACAAAGTGCATCTAGTTTTTACCGTAAGCCTCTCAAGTTTTTAGCACATGCTATGTGGGTGAAATAATAATACCAATGCAAGTTTCAACCTTTTCAGAGTTAATTTGTAGTGCTTTTCAATTTCAAGATCATTTAGCTTAAAAAATCATTAAATGTGTGAAAAATAGGAAATGAAGTTAGAGATGGGTTAACTCTGGCTTGGTTAACCTTAGTTGTGACTCTGGCTGGGACGATGCTAGCATATATAGTCGACGGTGAAGTTTAATCAGATTCTCGAAATTCCAAAAGTAAAAAAAAGTTATTTCAAAAAGAAGATTTTTTCCTACAAAATCAAAAAATAATAATTTTTAAAAATAAATAAATGATGTCATATTTGGATTCCTCACATTTTTCTGATAATAATGGATCTATTATTTGTTGAATTTGGATTTACAGATTTAAAGATATTAATTATGCCATATGAATTGAATATATGGCAAAAAATGAATAAATAATAATATTAATTTTTTATTTTCATAGAAATTCAATATTAGTATTACTTATATGGTTTATTTTAATAATTGTTTGGAATTCAAAAAATTAAAGAATGTGACATCAAGACCTAAGCGTTAATAGGATTGATAGCTTACCATTGTCACGAAAACAACAAGTGCAGACTTGGAAACAAAGGGTGATAGAACTCAAAAGTTAGGCATGCTCGGGTTAGAGCAGTGAGAGATGGGTGACCGGCTGAGAAGTTAGATGATTTGGAATGAGTGGTGATTAGAGATTAAATTGTCAAATAATTCAAAAGCAGTGAGAAGGGGTGATTAGAGATTAGATTGTCAGATAATTCACAGATTTGAAAATCGAAAAAAAAATGAAAAACAAAAATAAAAAAAATTATTTAAAAAATACATTTTGTCCCGGTATGTAACACCAACCGGGACTAAAGGTCCCGCTCTAGAAAGCTGTCACGTGGATGACCTTTAGTCCTGGTTCGTAACACAATCGGGACTCAAGGGTGGAGGCTTTAGTCCCGACCCTTTAGTCTCGGTTCCAGAACCCGGACTAAAGGACCTCTAGAACCGGGACTAAAGGCCAGTTTTCTACTAGTGCAACATACTGAGTTGGAAATGTTCGGGGGTTGAATTGCCCAGATCGTCGCTCGACGGTCAGCGCTACCATCACTAGTAGAAAAAAGCCCATTTGTCCCGGTTCGTAAGGCCCATTTGTCCCGGTTTTGGAACCGGGACTAAAGGGTCGGGACTAAATCCCAAAACCTTTAGTCCCGGTTCTCTTACAAACAGGGACAGAAGGAGCTCCACGTGGCCTCTGCGGGGAGCCCAGGCAGGAGGACCTTTAGTCCCGGTTGGTAACACCAACCGGGACCAAAAGGCATCCACGCGTCAGCATCTAGCAGTTACTGGGTTTTTGTTTAAAGGGAGGGGGGTAGGGGGGTTTGGACGGTTAATTTAGGGGTTTTATATTGTTTTAACTAGCTAATTAATAGAGAGAAGTGTCCTCTCTTTCTCCGTGCGTGGTCGACGCTAGCTACTATAGAAAGAACTTGACACGCTAACTAGTAAGCAAATGAAGGAACCATTAAGTACAGAAGATCGTCATGAACATATAGAGATAGAAGTGATCGACATCTCTTTCTCCGAGATATTGGTCGTATAACAAGTTTTCGTATATATATCCGATGCTACTAGCTACATATATACAATATAAGATCTCTTACAATCCCTAACATCTAATTTCAACTTCCATATGGTATTCTCTGATTTTATTTATGACGTGGTTAAGAAAGAATCCCGCCAATTCTTCTTGAATTGCTCGTATGCGATCATGTGGTAGGAGTTCATCCCGCATCTGCCACGTCTAATTTGAAGAAGGGGGTCAATGCATATATGGTAATAAAATAAAATTGTGAATATTATTGCTTACACACTTGAAATTGTTTTTCAGAGTAGCCCCGCTTAGGGGTCGTCGCGTTGTAGATGAACTCGCAAACGTAGTATCCACATAAATTATTCCCGGTTTCCTACCACAAGCACTTTACGAGAAATAGAGTTCAATCAAACTGATAATCAAGCATGATAAATGGTATTGATGAAACTAGAATCAATGGGATATGCGCAGAACTAGCTAGTGGTACTTATTTTCAAGTGTGTAAATCCCAGTTCCCCCGGCAGTGCCGGAACAATTGCTATGAACTCTTTCCAAACCCTGCCAAACAAAGAAAATAATTATTTGATATCAGGAAATGAACAAAGTTGTCGATATGATGCGATAATGATCGATTGAACTTACTTCTGGAGAATTTTAGTCATGTCCGCATATTCCTGGGGATCTTTTCGTTTCGAGTCTAAGACGGTTACTACTCCCCGCTCAAGCTGAATCTCTAGCAGAATAAAGTGGAAACTGTGCACGCATGCATAACTCATCAATTACATTACTATAAACCTCAAGTAATAAGGGAAACCGAATATGCACAAGACAGTAACACTCACTTGAAGTTGTAAGGAAAGAGTATTGTCCCTTTGTTTTGATTGCAATGAAAGACCTGAGCTATATACATAGAGAGACTTAATTACAGAAGTAGTACTTACGAACAGTAGCAAGTCACGATTGTTTTGTCGATGGCCTTTTGATTGTATAACTGCCATATGTCCTCATATTCAATATTCAACATATCATTTCCAACGAGGTCATGCTCCTCTTTAACTGACAGTATCAATGAATCTGTCCCAGACTTGCGGCAGGTTTTCATGTACCATTCATCGAATTTTTGCATCATCGTTGTTAGAGGAGGATGATCAGGTTTGACGAGAGGCCGCCCGTGCTGGTAACGGAATTCATCCACCTCCAACGGTTTAAACTATACATCATCGCTCAGCTAATCACCAGGTTTGGTACCGGGCACCATCCCCAGATGATTAGCGACGATATCACTAGACACCTTGAGTGGGGGGCACGAGTGGTTCCCCAGTTTCGCCGAGCTGGGGAATTTTTTTCCCACTTCTTTGTTTTGCTAACCTTGCATCACTGGAAGTACATCCTGACCGGCACGCAGCTTGATATGTCTTTTTAATACAGCGGTCAAAGTTGGAATCCGGCGGAGGCGGTGGTGGTCACTTTAGGGCATCGATAGTGCGCATCGCTTTCACCGGATATATCTTCTCCTTCGGAGGTGGAGTTTCTTTGCAAAATGGGCCCTCAATTCGGCCTGACATATCTCCTCGTTTTCAGACTCGGTCCTCTCATATGGTAACTTTTCTAGAGGCTTGAGAGATGGACCGTATCTGTATCCCCTCCTACCTATGCTTGTACTGCTAGCCGCCGGAGCGACGGCAGCTCCCCTCCGTCGTTGCTTACTAGGCGCCGGAGGAGCCGAAGCAGCGGCGTTTGTCTTCCGCTGTTGCTAACGAGGCTGAGGAGGAGGCGTACTGCTCCGACATGCCGGAGTAGGCGAAGGAGGAGGCGGAGTGCACTCACGCGTTGGAGGAGCTGGAGAAGGAGGCGGTGTGCTCTGATCACTCGCCGGAGGAGGAGGAGGAGGAGGAGCCGGAGTGCCCTGATTCTCTTGAGAAGGAGGAGAAGGAGGCGTCCGGTTTGGAAGCTTGATGTAATCCTTCTACCATAGACATGTACTCCTCAGGGCACGAACCAACTTATTCTCTCCTTCACCAATACAGTGGTCAAGCACGAGCTCCTCAAATTCCTTCATTACTTCATCCACCATCACATCAGCATAGCCATGTGGAATCGGACGGCAGTGAAAAGTTCCGTTGGGGTTGAGGAGGTGCAACAGAGTCGACAGATGCCTTGAAAGTGAGGTTCCCTCATTTCGTCATAAGCTCGCAATGTTGAGCCTCCGTGATAGTATCCACGGGGTTGATAGGAGACGTGAATTCAGGCTGAACGGGCTCCTTGGAAGCGACGCTGCTTCTCCGCTGAGATGGCAGGGTAGCTTCTGGGTAGCTTCGTGCCGTTGAGATGGTTGTCCGGCAGCTCGCTGGCTCTCAGCTTCCTCTAGCTTTTGTAGTCTTGCATTGAGCTTCTGAATTTCGCTCAGCTCCGCTTTCCGCTTTCTCTCACGACTTCTATAACCGTCTGCATCGGGAAACCCAACCTTCCACGGAACAGAGCCTGGCGTGCCTCGTGTTCGTCCAGGGTGCTCAGCATTCCCTAGGGCCTCACTCAGCTCGTCCTTCTCTCTGTCGGGAATGAATGTCCCTTCCTCCGCTTCGGTGATATATTTCTGAAGCTTGTTCATGGGTATTGCAAGTTGCTCGTCCGTCCAACGGCACTTCCCTGTTTCAGGGTCCAAACTTCCCCAACCCCGAAGAACCAAGTCCTTGAACGGCCTGGCCAGTGATATGTCTATGGTACGATGTTTTTAGCAATCAGGTCATTCTCAGCTTTGTCCCACAACAGTCGGGCTTTGAGGTAGCCACCTGACCCCATGTGATGGTGATACTGCTTCTTTGCAGCATTGACCTTTTTTGTCTCTGACATTTTCTTACTCTTGTCCGATGTCTTGTAGTCCACAAATGCGGGCCAATAATCTCTTATCTTCTCAAATTGGCTGGTGAATTCTGGAGTCTTCCCTTTGTCGACAAACTTTGATTTCAACTCATTCTTCCACCTCCTGAATAGATCTGCCATCTTCTTAAGAGCACACACCTTGACCAGTGCCTCTATAACTGGCTTATTAGGATCCTCCTCTGGCGGTAGGGTGAAATTTGCCTTCAGCGCAGTCCAAAGAACATCTTTTTGTCTATCGGTGACATAATCACCTTCAGGGGCGCCGTCCTTAGGCTTATTCCATTGCTTGATGATGATCGGGATGTTCTCCCTAACAATAGCTCCGCACTGAGAAGAAAATGCGTTCTTGGTCCGCTTGGGTTCAATCGGATGGCCATCATTCGCGGGTGCTGTGATCATGAACTTTCCATTCTTGTGCAACTTCTTCTTCGGGCCTCGTCTCGTTACCGAAGTTTGGCTCAATCCGGAGGGCAATAATAGAAGAAAGAAGAGTTAATTAATATATGTACATACCAAAATAATTAATGCATCAATTAGCTAGTCAGTGGAGCCAAGACTTAATTAATATATATACCTCGCCGGACTTTGCAATAGCTCCCTCCTCCGATCGGTCACCGGAGCCGTCATCATGGTCTCCTTCTTCCTCCGGCATTCGGTCACCGGAGCCATCATGATCATGTCCTTCCTCTTCCATTTGTCGATCACCGGGGCCGTCATAATCCTCTCCTTCCAGACCATCGGTGTCATTGAGAAACGATAAGATATCATGTCCGCCGTGGATTATGTCCCCCAACAACTGTTCTTGTTGTTCGTCTCTTGGATCCATAGTTTCAACAAATATTACAACATGGCAATTAATATACAAACATGAATGTCTGACGTCCGGACCGCCTCTCTCATGAATGTCCGACGGCATCACAGATAGGATAATTAATTATCTTTTTCGTACGAAGTTCAGCAAGAGCCTTCCGAATATCGCTAGTTGGTCGGGTAGGGATGGAGTATATCGACAACGACGCTCTTTCTTCTAGGGTTTGCGTGGCCTCGATAGTTGGTCGGGTGAGCGGACCGCCTCTCTTTGATGCATGTCCGTCGTCCCCTCTCATGTCGAAGTTATCGGGGAGGGGGTAGATCGACAACGACGCTCTTCATTCTAGGGTTTGGATGGCCTTGATAGTTGTTCGGGCGAGCGGACCGCCTCTCTCACTCATGCATGCCCAACGTCCCCTCTCACGTCAAAGTTATCGGGGAGGGGGTAGATCGACAATGACGCTCTTTCTTCTAGGGTTTGTGTGGCCTCGATAGTTGGTCAGGTGAGCGGACCGCCTCTCTCTCATGCATGTCCAACATCCCCTCTCATGTCTAAGTTATCGAGGAGGGGGTATATCAACAACGACATACATTCCGGATCTGTTGGAAAGCTCTCGGGGAGCCGAGGCCAACGTGATGATAAGGGACCGGGGTGCTCCCGTGGCCTTCTTGATAGATAGAGCCGATGCCAATGTGATGATAGAGCCGATGCCAACATTTTCATTTAACAAAAAAACTACCTTAAAAAAAAGACTTGCTTCGCCGTGGATGCACGGTGCGACGTGGACTCGGTGGAAAAAAATTATGAAAATGCGGTGGTGACCGGGCCGGGCGGTTTTCTTTTCCTTCTTCATTTTTTACTTTGTTTTTTCTTATATGTTTGTTTTCGTTTTCAATCTACATTTTTGTACATCTGAAAAACAACGAAGACTTTTTACAGGAACATATACACACATATACATGAGCATACATACATATGCATGAAAAAAACATATACACACATGACACATATACATGAACATATATACATATACATGAAAAAAACATATGCAACATATATACATGAAAAAATACAAGGGGCGGCGGCGGCGGCTCACAGCGGGGGCGGCCGGCGACGGCGATAGTGGGGGCGGCGAGGGCGACGACGACAGTGGGGGCGAGCTAGGGCAGGGGCGGTGGACGGCGACGGCGTGGGCGGCGGACGGCATCGGCATGGGCTCGGGAGAAGGGCAGGTGCACAAGCGACGGTGGTGGCATGGGCGGCGGACGGCGACGGGGTGGGCGGCAGACGGCGTCGGTGTGGGCTCAAGGGGCAGGGCAGGGGCACGGGCGACGGCGACAGCGTCGGGGCAGCCTGGCAGCATCGAGGAGGTCGGCGTTGTCGGGGGGAACTGCGAGATGAGAACTGAAAATTCCTAAGTTCTACTTATATACCCAGAGCATTGGTCCCGGTTTGTGGCACCAACCGGGACTAAAGGTGGGCATTAGTCCCGGTTGGTGCCACCAACCGGGACTAAAGGTGGGTATTGGTCCCGGTTGTAGCCACCAACCGGGACTAAATGGTTGGTCCTGGCGGTCGTGGGAGTTTGGTCCCACCTCTCCAAGCGAGGGGCGCTCGCACCGGTTTATAAGCCCACCCCCCTACCTTATTGAGTTCCTCTCAAATTGAAAAAAGATGCCTTTATGTGGGAAAATTTGCCCCGAAATCAAAGTGAATTTCAGTCTGATTTTCGGTCGAATTTTACTTACATAAGCGCATATCTGTTCATTTTTGTTATTTTTTTATGTTATCTAAAGGGATTTCATTTTTTTGAACTTATTTGAACTCCATACTTTTTGTGTGTTCAAAATGCACCATTCAAAGCCACATCATCAATTTTCAACCCTTTCTGACTTCATTTGGTATTTTTAATGCACTTACTGATTTTTTGAGCTAAATAACCCTGAAATTGAAAAGCACTTCAAATGAACTCTAAAAAGATTGAAAGTTGGCATGGTATCATCATTTCACCCACATAGCATGTGCCAAAAAGTTGAGATGGTTACGTCAAACACTGGATGCACTTTGTGTACAAAATGGATAATCTCTTTCGAAGTATCACGGTTTCGGATGAAAACTCATGCGTTACAAAGGGATTTCATTTTTTTGAACTTATTTGAACTCCATAATTTTTGTGTGTTCAAAATGCACCAGTCAAAGACACATCATCAATTTTCAACCATTTCTGACTTCGTTTGGTATTTTTCATGCACATACTGATTTTTTTGAGCTAAATAACCCTGAAATTGAAAAGCACTTCAAATGAACTCTGAAAAGGTTGAAAGTTGGCATGGTATCATCATTTCACGCACATAGCATGTGCTAAAAAGTTGAGATGGTTATGGCAAAAACTGGATGCACTTCCTGTACAAAATGGACAATCTCTTTCGAAGTATCACGGTTTCGGACGAAACTCATCTGTTACAAAGGGATTTCATTTTTTTTGAACTTATTTGAACTCCATACTTTTTATGTGTTCAAAATGCACCATTCAAAGCCACATCATCAATTTTCAACCCTTTCTGACTTCATTTGGTATTTTTCATGCACATACTAATTTTTTGAGCTAAATAACCCTGAAATTGAAAAGCACTTCAAATGAACTCTGAAAAGGTTGAAAGATGGCATGGTATCATCATTTCACCCACATAGCATGTGCTAAAAAGTTGAGATGGTTACGGCAAAAACTGGATGCACTTCGTGTACAAAATGGACAATCTCTTTCGAAGTATCACGGTTTCGGACGAAAACTTATCTGTTACAAAGGGATTTCATTTTTTTAACTTATTTGAACTCCATACTTTTTGTGTGTTCAAAACGCACCATTCAAAGCCACATCATCAATTTTCAACCATTTCTGACTTCATTTGGTATTTTTCATGCACATATAGATTTTTTTGAGCTAAATGACCCTTAAATTGAAAAGCACTTCAAATGAACTCTGAAAAGGTTGAAAGTTGGCATGGTATCATCATTTCGCCCACATAGCATGTTATAAAAATTTGAGAGGGTTATGGCAAAAACTGGATGCACTTCATCTACAAAACGGAAAATCTCTTTGAAGTATTAGGGTTTCGGACGAAAACTCGTGTGTTACAAAAGGCATTTCATTTCTTCACATGTCACTGCAATGATATAGTTGTGGAGAGAAAGTCTTCACTTTTTCTTCGCTTGTGTCCTTTGCTTATTGCGCTGTAACCATGGATAATCTTCATCGATTAACAGGGTGCTTGGGTCAGCCTTGACTTCGAAGGGAGGAATTTCATGAAACTTTTCATAATCTTCAGACATGTCTGTCTTGCCCTCCAATCCAACGATGTATCTTTTTCCTGAAAGAACTATGTTGCGCTTTGGCTCATCGTATGATGTATTCGCTTCCTTATCTTTTCTTTTTCTCGGTATGGTAGACATGTCCTTCAAATAGAAAATCTGCACCACATCATTGGCTAGGACGAATAGTTCGTGTGTGTACCGAAGATTGTTCAGATCCGCTGTTGTCATTCCATACCGTGGGTCTTCATGTACCCCGCCTCTTGACAGATTGACTCATTTGCACTGAAACAAAGGGACCTTGAAATCATGTCCATAGTCAAGTTCCCATATGTCCACTATGTAACCATAATACGTGTCCTTTCCCCTCTTTGTTGCTACATCAAAGCGGACACCGCTGTATTGTTTGGTGCTCTTTTCATCTTGGGCGATCATGTAAAATGTATTCCCATTTATCTCGTACCCTTTGTAAGTCAATACAGTCGAAGATGGTCCCCTGGCCAACGAGTACAGCTCATCAGAAACAGTGTTGTCACCCATGAGACGTGTTTCCAACCAACTGCCGAAAGTCCTGATGTGTTCATATGTAATCCAGTTGTCACACTGCTCCGGGTGTTTGGAGCGCAAAATATTCTTGTGTTCAACGACATACGGGGTCACCAATGTGGAATTCTGTAGAACTGTGTAGTGTGCTTGAGACCAAGAATGCCCGTCCCTACATATTATTGAGTCCGCTCCTAGCGTGCCTTTTCCAGTCAGTCTCCCCTCATACCGCGATTGAGGGAGACCAATCTTCTTAAGGTCAGAAATAAAGTCAACACAAAACCCAATGACATCCTCTGTTTGATCGCCCATGGAGATGCTTGCTTCTGGCCTAGCACGTTTACGAACATATTTCTTTAAGACTCCCATGAACCTCTCAAAGGGGAACATATTGTGTAGAAATACACGGCCCAGAACGACAATCCCGTCGACTAGATGAACTAGGACGTGCGTCATGATATTGAAGAACGACGGTGAGAACACCAGCTCGAAACTAACAAGACATTGCACCAAATGACTCCTTTACCTTGGCAGGATTTCTGGATCGATCACCTTCTGAGAGATTGCATTGAGGAATGCACATAGCTTCACAATGGCTAATCGAACGTTTTCCGGTAGAAGCCCCCTCAATGCAACCGGCAGGAGTTGCGTCATAATCACGTGGCAGTCATGAGACTTTAGGTTCTAGAACTTTTTCTCTGCCATATTTATTATTCCCTTTATATTCGACGAGAAGCCAGACGGGACCTCCATACTGAGCAGGCATTCAAAGAAGATTTTCTTCTCTTCTTTGGTAAGAGCATAGCTGGCAGGACCTTCATACTGCTTTGGATGCATGCCGTCTTTTTCATGCACACGTTGATGTTCCTCCCGTGCCTCTGGTGTATCTTTTGTCTTTCCATACACTCCCAAGAAGCCTAGCAGGTTCACGCAAAGATTCTTCGTCAAGTGCATCACGTCGATTGCAGAGCAGACCTCTAGGTCTTTCCAATAGGATAGGTCCCAAAATATAGATTTCTTCTTCCACATGGGTGCGCGTTTGTCAACGTCATTCGGAACAGATAGTCTGCCAGGACCCTTTCCAAATATTACATGTAAATCATTGACCATATCAAGTATGTGATCACCAGTATGGAGGGCGGGCTTCTTCCGATGATCTGCCTCACCTTTGAAATGCTTTCCTTTCTTTCAACATTGATGGTTGGTTGGAAGAAATCGACGATGCCTTAGGTACACATTCT
The DNA here is from genome assembly GCA_022496015.1 of Hordeum marinum. Classification (NCBI taxonomy): domain Eukaryota; kingdom Viridiplantae; phylum Streptophyta; class Magnoliopsida; order Poales; family Poaceae; genus Hordeum; species Hordeum marinum. The sequence continues at coordinate 33,705,735 of CM039677.1, forward strand.
TCCTGCATTTGTCCAAATATATACTGTCGGTGTCATCTAAATAGTGTGTGCATGCATGGTATCCCTTGTTTATCTGTCCTAAAATGTTACTAAGAGCAGGCCAATCATTGATGGTTACAAACAGTAACGCATGTAGGTCAAATTCCTCCTGTTCGTTCTCATCCCACACACGTACACCTCTTCCATTCCATAGCTCTAAAATTTCATCAACTAATGGCCTTAGGTACACATCAATGTCATTGTCGGGTTGCTTAGGGCCTTGGATGAGCACTGGCGTCATAATGAACTTCCGCTTCATGCACAACCAAGGAAGAAGGTTATACATACATAGAGTCACAGGCCATGTGCTATGCTGGCTGCTCTGCTCCCCAAAAGGATTAACGCCATCTGCACTTAAACCAAACCATACGTTCCTCGGGTCACCTGTAAAGTCGCTCCACTTTCTCTCGATCTTTCTCCACTGCGACGCGTCAGCGGGTGCTCTCAACTTCCCATCTTTCTTACGGTCTTTTTTGTGCCATTGCATCAACTCGGCATGCTTTTTGTTTCTGAACAGACGTTTCAACCGTGGTATTATAGAAGCATACCACATCACCTTGGCAGGAACCCTCTTCCCGGTGCGCTGGCCCTCAACATCACCAAGGTCATCTCTTCTGATCTTATACCGCAATGCACCACATACCGGGCATGCGTTCCGTTCCTCGTACTGACCGCGGTAGAGGATGCAATCATTAGGGCATGCATGTATCTTCTGCACCTCCAATCCTAGAGGGCATACAACCTTCTTTGCTGCGTACATACTGTCGGGCAATTCGTTATCCTTTGGAAGCTTCTTCTTCATTATTTTCAGTAGTGAACTCAGTCCCTTGTCAGATACACCATTGTCTGCCATCCATTGCAGCAATTCCAGTGGGGTACAGAGATTTTTGTTGTCATCTTCGCAATTTGGGTACAACCCTTTTTTGTGATCCTCTAACATGTGATCGAACTTCAACTTCTCCCTTTCACTTTCGCATTCTATCTATGCATCAACAATGACCCGGCGAAGATCATCATCGGGCACATCGTCTGGTTCCTCTTGATCTTCAGCTTCCCCCATTGCAGCATCACCGTATTCAGGGGGAGGGTAGTTGTCATCGTCCTCTTCTTCTTTGTTGTCTTCCATCATAACCCCTCTTTCTCCGTGCTTGGTACAAACATTATAGTGTGGCATAAAACCATTCTGAAGCAGCTGGAAGTGAAGGGTTTTAGAGTTGGAGAAAGACTTCGTATTCTCACAGACAGTACATGGACAAGGCATAAAACTATTCTGCTTGTTTGCCTCCGACGCTTCGAGAAAATTATGCAGACCCTTAATATATTCGGAGGTGCGTCGGTCACCATACATCCATTGTCGGTTCATCTGCGTGCGCTATATAATAAAGTGTATTAAAAACCATTACAACATATCATGAATAGAGAAGTGAACAATAATAAAAGTAAGAAAATCAGACGAGTAAGTATATTTTACTTTAGCAAGAAGATAAGATCAAGAGGCTCACCACGCGCGAGCGATCGACGGCGGTTTCAGGACGGGGACGGGACAGGATGGACCGCCAAACCTAGAAAAATCTTGACGAAAATGGAGTTTGGACAAGGAGCTTCGAGACGAGAAAGCTTAAGTTTGGCTTAGCCATTTCATCAAACACCTCATGTGCATAGGAGAGCTAGGGCACCACAAAGCTCTCCCCTCGCTGGCCAAAAAAACAGAGCAGTTTGGAGTGCTCTGCTCGCTGGCGAGGGTGTATATATAGGCATCTCATTGATCTCGGTTCGTGGCAGGAACCGGGACTAAAGGACCCCTTTTGGTCCTAGATTCAGCCACGAACCGGGACCAATGGTTGTGGGCCAGGAGCGAGGCACGTTGATCCCGGTTCGTGTCTGGAACCGGGACCAAAGGTTCCAGACGAACCGGCACCAATGCCCCATGTGGCCCGCCCGGCCCCTGGCGTCACGAACCGGGACCGTTGCCCCCATTGGTCGTGGTTCGTGACTGAACCGGGACTAATGGGCTGGCCCGGCCCGAACCAATGCCATGTTTTCTACTAGTGCATCACTACCGTTTCATGCCATATCATGTGGCTTCAGAAGACAAAGCTTGAAAATATGTATTAGTTCGATGCTGCCTTCTTGGGAGGTAATCGGCAGTGCAATTTTGCTCAAAGACAGGCGGATGGAAGCAGGGGGAGTTCGCTTGTTGTGGGACAATAGTATGCTGGAGTTGTTTAAAATTACCACCACCTGGTTGTGCCTCTCATCCTTGGTATAGATCCATGACTCCAATGCGGATATAAAGATCACCTTGTCTATGGGCGAAGCGATGTCTCCCGCAAAGACGCGTTCTTTCCTAAGCTCACTGGTAAAAAAATCGCCACCCGGAGTGGCTTGACTTGCCTCCAAGACTTTAACCAAATCTACCATGCTGAAGTAGAATCAACAGGTTTCTTGCAACACTGCATGCTTATGAGCTAAAAGAGATATATCGTCAGAACCACGGGTACCACTAGTAGAAAACAGACCTTTTGTTCGCACCATTAGTCCCGGTTGGCTTTTCAACCAGCACTAATGTGCCCATTAGTCCCGGTTCGTGACGGGCATCATTAGTGCCGGCTCATTTTGGACCTTTAGTCCCGGTTCGTGCCTCGAACCGGCACCAAAGGTATGGTGGCAAGCTGGCGTCAGTCTTGGGCCCCACGGAAACCTTTAGTCCCGGTTGGTGGCTCCAACCGTGACTATAGGCTAACCTTTAGTCGCGGTTGGAGTCACCAACCGGGACTAAAGGTCCATTTATGAAACCCTTCGGCACCACCCCGAGCACACTCCTCTTTGTTCTTCCCCTTTCCTCTCCTCTCTGTTCTTCCTCTCTTCCTCGAGCTCATCCTCCATTCTTACCAAAATTTGTTAAGATTTGGAGGCATCCCATCCATCCAAGTGTTCACAAATGTTATCAACTTTGTCCTTCATCTCTCGTTGCTAGATTAGCTCTTGCCATGCCCTATAAGTATCGTAATTTGTGGGTTTTAGTTTGTATGTGGTAGTTTTATTAATTTATGTAATTTGAGCTCAAATTAACTTCTTACTTTGCATTTGTAGGTGTGGTTTACTTAGTGCCTTCCCATCTCTGTCCTAACCACCGTCGATTGCCTGCACCGTCCCGTCGCCGGCACCACCTTGGTGCGCCTCTTGTTCTTATTCTTTTTATAAAAAAACATGTTTGTAAGATTTAGTTAGTTATTTGTATAGTTTTCTTATCTATATGGTTGTTTGTTATACATAGTGGCATGGTTTTGAAATCCGTCCTCGTCGGCCCTCGCCAGGTTTATGATGCGGATGTGGTATATACTCTCTTTTATAACTCTTTGTTGCATTTCGTGTTTATGACAATTATGCCTATCAAGTTGACATAGATATTTTTATCTAGGAGGTATGTGAACTAGAGATTCCAAGCGACGTAGATATTCTTGTCAAGAAGTTAAATTTAGTTGAAAAAGACAATGAGTATTTGAAAGAAAAATTGAAAAGAGTTGAAGAAGAGAAGATGAAACTGGAGTTGTATGTTGCCGATTTTGTCGATGATCACAAGATCAAGATGGGTGCAATGCGCTCGACAATTAGAAAAATTAAAAGATATGCCATTGATAGTGAGGCTTGGTATCACTATGTTGTTGGATCAATTGTTACCTTAGTTGCGATGTTGATTGCATTTATTGTTGCATTTAAATGCTTTAGCTAGAGAGTTTGTATGTTGTTTTATGAGAACAAGTGTGTATGAACTTTATGTACGAACTTGTAATAATTTGGTCTTTTCAGTGTTGGGTAATGAAGATGAGCCGGCAATGGATGTACGACGACCGATGCTCTCCCCAGTTCATTAATGGCGTGCATACTTTTCTGGTTGTGGCTGAGGCAAACAAGCGGCCGGATGGTTTTATGTATTGCCCATGTGCTGGCTGTAAGAATGATCAAAATTACTCTAACTCAAGAACCATTCACGTCCACCTGCTTGAGTCCGGTTTCATGTCCATCTATAACTGTTGGACCAAGCATGGAGAAAGAGGGGTCCTAATGAAAGAGAATGAAGAAGAAGAGGATGACGATAGCTCTCCTGGCCATGGGTTCCATGAATACGATGGTACGACAATGGGGGAAGAAGTTGAGCTGACAATGCAGGAAGGAGCTGAAGAAGAGGCATCACACGAGCTCGCTGATAATCTTGGTCAGGCCATTGCCGATGCAAAGAGAAACTGCGCAAGTGAAAAGGAGAAGCTGAAGTTGCAGCGCATGTTAGAGGATCAGAAAAAAGGGTTGTACCCAAATTGCAAAGATGACAAGAAAAAGCTGGGTACCACACTAGAATTGCAGCAATGGAAGGCAGAGAATGGTGTATTTGACCAGGCAAAGTTGCTGATAATGTTAAAGAAGAAGCTACCAAAGGACAATGAATTTCCAAAGAGTACATATGAAGCAAAGAAGGATGTCTTACCTCTAGGATTAGAGGTTGAGAAGATACATGCATGCCCTAATGACTGCATCCTCTACTATGGTGAGTACGAGGATTTGAATGCATGCCCGGTATGTTGTGCATTGCGCAATAAGATTGGCCACGATGACCCTGGTGATGTTGAGGGCGAGCGCCCCAGGAAGAAGATTCCTGCCAAGGTGATGTGGTATGCTCCTATAATACCACGGTTGAAAGTATTTCTCCAAAACAAAGAGCATGCCAAGTTGATGTGATGGCACAACAAAGACCGTAAGAAGGATGGGAAGTTTAGAGTGGCCGCTGACGGGTCGCAGTGGAGAAAAATCGAGAGAAAGTGGAAGGACTTTGCAAAGGACGCAAGGAATGTACGGTTTGGTTTAAGTGCAGATGGCATTTATTCTTTTGGGGAGAAGAACAACAATCATAGCACATGGCCTGTGAATCTATGTATCTATAACCTTCCTCCTTGGCTGTGCATGATGTGGAAGTTCATTATGATGATAGTGCTCATCCAAGGCCCCAAGCAACCCATCAATGACATTCATGTGTACTAAGGCCATTGGTTGAAGAACTTTTATAGCTGTGGAATGGAAAAGGTGTACGTGCGTGGAATGCGAAAGATCATGAGGAATTTGACCTGCATGCATTGTTGTTTGTAACCATCAATCATTGGCCTGCTCTCAGTAACCTTTCAGGACAGACAAACAAGGGATACCACGCATGCACGCACTGTTTACATGATATATTTTGATAAATGTAAGAAGAATGTGTATTCGGGGCATCCTTGATTTCTTCAGAGTAGGCATCCCGTAAGAAAGAAAGGCAAGCATTTCAAAGGTGAGGAAGACCACCGGAAGAAACCTCGCCACCGTACGGGTGATGACATACATCATATGTTCAAGGATTTAAAAGTATTCTTTGGCAAGGGCCCTGGCGCACAATTTGTTCTAAATGACGCTGACAAACGCACACCCATGTGGAAGAATAAATCTATATTTTGGGACCTACCCTATTGGAAAGACCTCGAGGTCCTCTCTACAATCGATGTGATGCACATGACGAAGAATCTTTCCGTGAACCTACTAGGCTTCTTGGGCGTGTATGGGAAGACAAAAGATACGCCAGAGGCACGGGAGGACCAGCAACGTATGCACGGAGAAGACGACATGGATACAAAGCAGCTTCAGGGTCATGCCAGCTACGCTCTTACCAAAGAAGAGAAGGAAATCTTCTTCGAATGCCTGCTGAGTATGAAGGTCCCGTCTGGATTCTCGTCGAATATAAAGGGAATAATAAATATGGCAGAGAAAAAGTTCCAGAACCTAAAGTCTCATGACTGCCACATGATTATGACACAACTGCTTTTGATTGCATTGAGGGGGCTTCTACCGGAAAATGTTCGATTAGCCATTGGGAAGCTATGTGCATTCCTGAATGCAATCTCTCAGAAGGTAATCGATCCAGAAATCCTACCAAGGTTAGAGATAGGTGTTCCTAAATCGCGGCATGAAGGCAGACTCAGTGGAAAAGGCACGCAAGGAAAGAATTCACTAATATGCCGGGACGAGCATTCTTTAGCGCAAGCGCATTATTGGAAATATGCCCTAGAGGCAATAATAAATTGGTTATTATCATATTCCTTGTTCATGATAATCGTTTATTATGCATGTTATAATTGTGTTGATCGGAAACTTGGATACATGTGTGGACACATAGACAACACCATGTCCCTAGTATGCCTCTAATAGACTAGCTCGTTGATCAAAGATGGCTATGGTTTCCTAGTCATGGACATAAGATGTCATTTGATAATGGGATCACATCATTAGGAGAACGATGGGATGGACAAGACCCATACTATTAATGTAGCATATGATCGTGTCAGTTTATTGCTACTGTTTTCTATATGTCAAGTATATGTTCCTATGACCATGAGATCATGCAACTCACTAACACCGGAGGAGTACCATGTGTGTATCAAATGTCCCAACGTAACTGGGTGACTATAGAGATGCTTTACAGGTATCTTCGAGGGTGTCTGTTGGGATGGCATGGATCAAGACTGATATTTATTACTCCGTTTGACGGAGAGCTATCTTAGGGCCCACTTGGTAATAAAACATCACAATAAGCCTTGCAAGCAATGTGACTAAGTGTTAGTCATGGGATCTTGTATTACGGAACGAGTAAAGAAACTTGCCGGTAACGAGGTTGAACTAGGCATGGAGATATCGACGATCGAATCTCGGGCAAGTAACATATCGAAGAACAAGGAGAACATCATACGGGATTAACTGAATCCTTGAGATAGAGGTTTGACCGATAAAGATCTTCGTAGAATATGTAGGAACCAATGTGAGCATCCATGTCCCGCTATTGGTTATTGATCGTAGAGGTGTCTCGGTCATGTGTACATAGTTCTCAAACCCACAGGGTCTGCACACTTAAGGTTCGGTAACGTTTCGGTAGTATAGAGTTATGTATGGTGGTGACCGAAGGTTGTTCGGAGTCCCAGATGATATCCCGGACATCACGAGGAGCTCCGTAATGGTTCGGAGGTAAAGATTGATATATAGGAAGTCCTGTTTTGGTCGCCGAAAAAGTTTCGGGCATATCGGTAGTGTACGGGGAGTGCCGGTAGTGTACCGGGGAACCATCGGGAGAGGTATTTCGACCCAAGAGGCTACATGGGCTGTGGGAGGACTAATACCATCCCTTAGTGGGCTGGCCAAAGTCGCACACAAGGCCCATGCGTCTGGGGAGTAAATTCCAAAGGAGAAAAGGTGGAAAAAGGCTAAAAGGTGGGAATAAGGAAGGAGTCCTAAACCTACTAGGAGTGGAGGAGGAGGATTCCTCCTCTCCCACTTCGGCCGAAGCCTAGAGGGGCTGGCCCTTGCGCCAAGCCTCCTCCTCCTCTCCTCCTATATATACTAAAGGGTTTTAGGGTTTTGGCACAAGATTTTCAGCCACGTGCAACCCTACCCTCTAGTTCGTAGTTTCTCCTCTAGATCGGTTTCGGCTGTGCTTAGGCGAAGCCCTACTGAGATTAATCCACCACCATCGCCGCAGCGCCGTCACGCTGTCGGAGAACTCGTCTAGATCAAGAAGGTGGAGATCATCATCAAGCTGCACATGTGCTGAACTTGGAGGTGCCGTCCGTTCGGCGCTAGATTGGAAGGACCGTGATCAAGATCGCGAGATGGGTCGTGATGAGATCGTGGGATGGATCGTGATGAGTTTGCGAGACAGATCTTGATTGGATCACGGGACGGATTGTGATGAGATCATGGGACGGCCATTTGGATCGCGAAGACGTTCGACTACACCAACCGCGTTTCTTAACGCTTCCCACTTAGCGATCTTCAAGGGTATGTAGATCCACTCTCCCTCTCACAGATGCTCATCACCATGGATAGATCTTGCGTGTGCGTAGGAAAATTTTTGTTTCCTGTGCAACGTTGCACAATAGTGGTATCAGAGCTAGGTCTATCTGTAGATGAGATCTCGAGTAGAACACAAAGAGTTTATGGGCGTTGATGCTTAGATTGCTTCCTCCCTTGGTCGTGTTTTGGTCCAGCGGTATTGTGGGATGAAGTGGCCCGGGCCAACCTTACACATACGCTTACGAGAGACCGGTTCCATCGACTGACGTGTAACTTCGTTGCACAAAGATGGCTGGCGGGTGTCTGTTTCTCCTACTTTAGTTGGATCGGATTCGACAAAGGCGGTCCTTGAGAAGGTTGAAAAGCAACTTATGTATCACTATTGTGGTTTATGCATAGGTGAGAATTGTTCTTGCTAGATACCCGTAGCAGCCACGTAAAACATGCAACAACAATTAGAGGACACTTGTTTTTGCAGGGTATGTTGTGATGTGATATGGCCAATTACATGATGAGATATATGCGATGTATGAGATGATCATGTGTTGTATAGAATATCACGACTTGCATGTCGATGAGTACGGCAACCGGCAGGAGCCATAGGGTTGTCTTTAATTATTGTATGACCTGCGTGTCAATCATTAAGCGCTATGTAATCCTTTACTTTATCGCTAAACGGTAGCAATAGTAGTAGACACATGGTGGGCGCGACAATCCCGATGGCGACATGTTGATGGATATCAAGATGATGGAGATCATGGTGTCATGCCGGTGAATTGTGTTCTCCCCGAGTGTGCACCGTTGCGAAAGTTTGTCGTGTCGAGACACCACGTGATGATCGGGTGTGATAGACTCTACGTTCACATACAACGTGTGCAAGCCAGTGTTGCACATGCAGAACACTTGGGTTAAACTTGACGAGCCTAGCATCTACAGACATAGCCTCGGAACACAAGAGACCGAAAGGTCGAACATGAGTCATATAGTAGATATGATCAACATGATGATGTTCACCATTGAAACCACCTCAACTCACATGATGATCGGACTTGAGTTGGTGAATTTGGATCATGTATCACTCGAATGACCGGAGGGATGTCAATTTGAGTGGGAGTTCTTCAGTAATATGATTAATTGAACTCATTATCATGAACATAGTCAGTAGTGTCTTTGCCAATTATGTTGTAGATTACTTTCTCGCGCTGTAGCTCCCTTGAATTTTTATATGTTCCAAGAGAAATAGAGCTGAAAGATGATGGTAGCAATATTGCGGACTGGGTCCATGATATGAGGATTGTCCTCATTGATGCACAGAAGGCTTATCTCCTTAATGCAGCGCTCGGTGCGCCAACCCCTCTAGCATCGTGTGTAGATGTTGTGAACATCTAACGGGCACGTTCTGATGACTACTTGATAGTTTAGTGTGTCATGCATTACAGCTTACAATTGAGGCTCCGAAACGTTTTGAACGTCATCAAACATATGTGATGTTCTAATAGCTGAAATTAGGATCTTAGGCTCGTGCCCGTGTTGCGAGATATGAGATCTCCAACAAGATTTTTTGCCTGCAAGATGAAAGAGAATAGCTCAATCATTAAGCATGTGCCCACATTGTCTGGGTGCTACAATCGCTTGAATCGAGTGGGAGTTGATCTTCCAGATAAGATAGTGATTGGTATAGTTCTCCAAGTCACTGTCACTAAGCTACTAGAACTTGGTGATGAACTATAAAATGCCAGGGATAGAAATAATGATCCCTGAGCTGTTTGCGATGTTTGACACTAGTTTTGAGAAATCAAGAAGGAGCGTCAAGTGTTGATGGTTAGTAAAACCACTAGTTTCGAGAAGGGCAAGGGCAAGGAGGGAAACTTCATTCATGGCAAGTCAGTTGCTGCTCCAGTGAAGCAAGCCAAAGTTGAACCCAAACCCGAGACTAAGTGCTTTGATTATGAGGAGAGCGTTCGCCAAAGCGGAACAACCCTAGATACTTGGTAGATAAGAAGGCTAGCAACATCGACAGAAGTATATTTGATATACGTGTTATTGATGTGACCTTGCTAGTACTCCTAGTAGCACCTGGGTATTAGATGCCGGTTCGGTTGCTAAATGTTAGTAACTCGAAATAAAAGCTACAGAATAAACGGAGAACTAGCTAAGGGTGAGGTGCCGATGTGTGTTGGAAATGTTTCCAAGGTTGATGTGATCAACATCGCACGGTCTCTCTACCTTCGGGATTAGTGACGAACCTAAATAAATGTTATTTGGTGTTTGCATTGAGCATGAACGTGATTAAATCGTGTTTATTGCAATATGGTTATTTGTTTAAGTCAGAGAATAATGGTTATTCTGTTTACATGAATAATACCTTCAATGGTCATGCACCCAATGAGAATGGTTTGTTGAATCTTGATCGTAGTAATACACATGTTCATAACATTGATGCCAAAAGGTACAAAGTTAGTAATGATAGTACCATATACTTGTGGCACTACTGCTAAATGTCATATTGGTATAAAACGGATGAAGAAACTCCATGCTGATGGATCTTTGGACTCATTTGATTTCGAATCAGTTGATACCTGCGAACCATGCCTCTTGGGCAAGATGACTAAGGACCCCGTTTTCCGATTTGATGGAGCGGGCAATTGACTTATTGGAAATGATACATGTTGATGTATTCAATCCAACGAGTGTTGTAGCATGCGGTGGATTTCATTATTTTCTTACCTTCATTGATGATTTGAGTAGATATAGTGTACATTTACTTAATGAAACACAAGTCTGAAGCATTTGAAAAGTTCAAGCGGAATCAGAGTGAAGTTTGAGATCATCGTGACGAGAAGATAAAATGTCTACGATTTGATCGTGGAGGTGAATATCTGAGTTACGAGTGTTGTATACAACTTAAGACAATGTTAAAGTTGTTTCACAACTCATGCCACCTGGAACACCATAGTATGATGGTGTGTCCGTATGTCGTAGTCGTGCTCTATTGGATATGGTACAAATTATGATGTCTCTTATCGTTTTGCCACTATCATGTTGGGATTATGCATTAGAGACAACTACATTCACTTTAAATAGGGCACCATCTAAATCCGTTGAGATGACACCGTGTGAATTATGGTTTGATAGAAACCTAAGCTGTCATTTCTTAATTTTTGGGGCTGCGATGCTTGTGTGGAAAAATGGTTTTCACCTAATGAGCTCGAACCCAAAGCGGACAAATGCATCTTCATAGAATACCCTAAGAACAGTTGGGTGAACCTTCTATCTCAGACCCAAGCATAAAGTGTTTGTTGCTAAAACTGGGTCCTTTCTCGAGAAAAGTTTCTCTCGAAAGAATTGAGTGGGTTGACGATGGAACTTGATGAGTTTGTTGAACCTTTGCTTCAACCAGAGAGTAGCGCAGCGCAGAAAGATGTTTCTGTGGAACCTACGTCAGTTCAAGAGGAAGTTAATGATGATGATCATGAAGCTTCGGATGAAGTTACTATCGAACCTCGTAGGTCGACAAGGATGTGCACTGCTCCTGAGTGGTATGACAACCCTATCTTGGAGGTCATGTTGTTGGACAACGATGAACCTATGAGTTGTGGAGATGCGATGATGGGCCCGAATTCCGACAAATGGTTAGAGGCCATGAAATCCGAGAAAGGATGTATGTATAAAAAATAATTATAGACTTTGGTAGACTTGCTCGTTGGACGGCAAGTCATCAAGTACAAATGGACCTTTAAAATGAAGATAGACGTTGATGGTAAATGTCACCATTTATAAAGCTCGACTTGTCGCAGGGAAGTTTCCGACTAAGTTCAAGGAGTTTACCATGATGAGACTTTCTCACTCGTAGCGATGATAAAGTCTGTTGGAATTATGTTAGCAGTTGCTGCATTTTTCAATTATGAAATCTGGCAGATGGATGTCAAAACATCGTTTCCTTAACGGTTTACTTGAGGAAAGGTTGTATGTGATACAACTAGAAGGTTTTCTCAGTCCTAAGGATGCTAAAAGGTGAGCAAGCTTCAGCGATCCTTCTATTGACTGAAGCAAACATCTTGGAGTTGGAATATATACTTTGATGAGGTGATCAAAGTTTTTGAGTCTATACAAAGTTTATGAGAAACTTGTATTTACAATAAAGTGAGTGGCAGCACTATAGAGTTTCTGATAAGCATATGTGCATGACATATTGTTGACCAGAAATGATGTAGAATTTCTGGAAAGCATAAAGGGTTGTTTGAAAAGAGTTTTTCAAAGGAAGACCTGGATAAAGCTACTTAATTGTTGAGCATCAAGATCTACAGAGATAGATCAAGATGCTTGATGAGACTTTCAATGAGTACATACCTTGACAAGATTTTGAAAGAGTTCAAAATGGACCAGTTAGGGAAAGAGTTCTCGCTTGATTTGTAAGGTGTGAAGTTGAGTGAGACTCAAAGCTCGACAACGGAAGAAGAAAGAGAAAGGACGAACATCGCTCCCTATGCCTTAGCCATCTATAGTATGCCATGCTATGTACCGCACCTGTGTGTGCCTTGCCATGAGTCCGTCAAGGGGTACAAGAGTGATCCAGGACTGGATCACTGCACGACGGTCAAGATTATCCTTAGTAACTAAGAGACTAAGGAAATTGTTTCTCGATTATGGAGGTGAGAAAAAGTTCATCGTAAAGAGTTACGTCAATGCAATCTTTGACACCAATTCGGATGACTCTTAGTAGCAATCCGGATACATGTAGTAGAGCAGCCATTTGGAATAGCTCCAAGTGGAGTGTGGTAGCAGTGTTTAAGTTTAAGATAGAGATTTGCAAAGTACACACGGATCTGAATGTCGCAGACCCGTTGACTATAAGACCTCTCTCACATGCAAAGCATGATCGATCCCTAGAACTCATTGGGTGTTAGATTCATAACAATACGAATCACATGGTCATGTGAACTAGATTATTGACTCTAGTGCAAGTGGGAGACTGTTGGAAATATGCCCTTGAGGCAATAATAAATTGGTTATTATCATATTTCCTTGTTCATGATAATCGTTTATTATCCATGCTATAATTGTGTTGATCAGAAACTGAGATACACGTGTGGATACATAGACAATACCATGTCCCTATTATGCCTCTAATAGACTAGCTCGCTGATCAAAGATGGCTATGGTTTCCTAGTCATGGACATGAGATGTCATTTGATAATGGGATCACATCATTAGGAGAATGATGGGATGGACAAGACCCAAACTACAAATGTAGCATATGATCGTGTCAGTTTATTGGTAATGTTTTCTGTATGTCAAGTATATGTTCCTATGACCATGAGATCATGCAACTCACTAACATCGGAGGAGAACCTTGTGTGTATCAAACATCACAACGTAAATGGGTGACTATAAAGGTGCTCTGGAGGTATCTTCGAGGGTGTCTGTTGGGTTGGCATCGATCAAGACTAGGATTTGTTACTCCGTGTGATGGAGAGGTATCTCAGGGCCCACTCGGTAATACAACATCATAATAAGCCTTGCAAGCAATGTGACTAAGTGTTAGTCACGGGATCTTGTATTACAGAACAAGTAAAGAAACTTGTCGGTAACGAGGTTGAACTAGGTATGGAGATACCAATGATCGAATCTCAGGCAAGTAACATACCGAAGAACAAAGGGAACATCATACGGAATTAACTGAATCCTTGACATAGAGGTTCGGCCGATAAAGATCTTCGTAGAATATGTAGGAACCAATATGGGCATCCATGTCCCGCTATTGGTTATTGACCATAGAGGTGTCTCAGCCATGTGCAACCCTACCCTCTAGTTCCTAGTTTCTCCTCTAGATCGGTTTCAGCTATGCTTAGGCGAAGCCCTGGTGAGATTACTCCATCACCATCGCCGAAGCCCTGGTGAGAGAACTCGTCTACCTCTTCGCTCCCTCTTTCTGTATCAAGAAGATGGAGATCGTCATCAAGCTGTACATGTGTTGAACGCAGAGGTGTCGTCCGTTTGGCGCTAGATCGGAAGGACCGTGATCAAGATCGCTAGATGGATCATGATGAGATCACGGGACGGATCGTGATGAGTTCATGGGACAGAGCGTGATTGGATCACGGGACGGATCATGATGAGACCGAGGGATGCTCGGCGATTTGGATCGCGAAGACGTTCGACTACACCAACCGCGTTTCTTAACGCTTCCCACTTAGCGATCTACAAGGGTATGTAGATCCACTCTCCCTCTCGTGGATGCTCATCACCATGGATAGATCTTGCGTGTGCGTAAGAATTTTTTTGTTTCCCATCCAACGTTCCGCCTTGGTGGCTTCGTATATTGAGCAACACAAGAATATTCTACGCTCCAAACACCTGGAGAAGTCTGATGACTGGATTACACATGAACAAATGGTGACTTCCGCCGGTTGGTTGTAGACACGTTTCATGCATGACGACACTTTTGAAGATGACCCCTACTTGCTTTCCAAGTTACCATCTTTGACTATATTGACTTTCAAAGGATACGAGATAAATGGGAATACATTTTACATGATCGCCCAAGATAAAAAGAGCGCCAACCAAAACAGTGGTGTCCACTTTGATGCAGCAAACAACAATGGGCCAAAGGACACATACTATGGTTACATAGAGGATATATGGGAACTTGACTATGGACTTGATTTGAAGGTCCCTATGTTTAGGTGCAAATGGGTCAATCTTACAGGAGGCGGGGTAAAGGAAAACCCACAGTACGGAATGACAACAGTGGATCTCAACAATCTTGGGTATGCAGACGAACCATTCGTCCTAGCCAATGATGTGGCGCAGGTTTTCTATGTGAAGGACATGTCTACCAAGCCGAGAAAAAAAGATAAGGAATCAAATACATCATGCGATGAGCCAAAGCGCCACATAGTTCTTTCAAGGAAACGAAACATCGTGGGAGTGGAGGACAAGACAGACATGTTAGAAGATTATGAAAAGTTTCATGAAATTGCTCCCTTCACAGTGAATGTTGACCCGAGCATCAAGTTAAACGATGAAGATTGTCCATGGTTATGATGAATAGGGACACATGTGAAGAAAAAATTTTACACCCAAAGATCCCACTCTGGGATATGACCGGCTTCTCTAGTTAGTTTCCGGACTTATATATCTTGAAAGTCCCACTTTAGACAAACCGAAGGGAATCTTTGTAATAGTAGTGTACTTATATGTTTCTTGCGTTCAGTATGCACCTTTCGAAGGCAGGCCATCAATTTTTGACCCTTTCTGACTTCATTTGCTATTTTTCATGCATTTACTGATTTTTAAGCTAAATGACCTTGAAATTGATAGGCACTACAAATGAACTCTAAAAATGTTGAAGTTGGCATGGTATCCTCATTTCACCCACATAGCATGTTCTAAAAAGTTGAGAGGGTTACGGAAAAAACTAGATGCACTTCGTGCACAAAATGGATAACCTATTTCGAAGTATCAGGGTTTTAGACGAAAACTCGCCTGTTACAACGGCATTTCATTTTTCCTTAACTTCTTTCAACTCCAGAATTTTTGTGCATTCAGTATGCACCATTCGGAGCCACGTCATCAATTTGCAACCCTTTCTGACTTCATTTGCTATTTTTCATGCATTTACTGTTTTTGAGCAAAATGACCCTGAAATTGATAAGCACTACAAATGAACTTCGAAAAGGTTGAAAGTTGGCATGGTATCATCATTTCACCCACATAGAATGTGCTAAAAATTTGAGAGGGTTACGGCAAAAACTGGATGCACTTGGTGTACAAAATGGAAAATCTCTTTCGAAGTATCAGGGTTTCACACAAAAACTCAATTGTTACAAAGGCATTTGATTTTTTTAACTTATTTCAAGTCCACACTTTTTGTGCGTTCAGTATGCACCATTCGAAGCCACGTCATCAAATTTCAACCCTTTCTAACTTCATTTGCTATTTTTCAAGCATTTACTCATTTTTTTGAGCTAAATGACCCTGAAATTGATAAGCACTACAAATGAACTCTTAAAAGGTTGAGAGTTGGCATGGTATCATCATTTGACCCACATAGCATGTGCTAAAAAGTTGAGAGGATTACGACAAAAACTGGATGCACTTCGTGTACAAAATGGACAATCTCTTTCGAAGTATCAGGGTTTCAGATGAAAACTCGCTTGTCACAAAGGAATTTCATTTTTTTAAACTTATTTCAACTTCAGACTTTTTGTGCTTTCATTATGCACTATTCAAAGCCACTTCATCAATTTTCAACCCTTTCTGACTTCATTTGCTATTATTCATGCATTTACTGATTTTTTTGAGCTAAATGACCCTGAAATTAATAAGCACTACAAATGAACTCTGAAAAAGTTGAAAGTTGGCATGGTATCATCATTGCACCCACGTAGCATGTGCTAAAAAGGTGAGAGGGTTACGGAAAAACTGGATGCACTTCGTGCACAAAATAGACAATCCCTTTCGAAGTCGTATGAGGGTTTCGAATGAAAACTCGCCTGTTACAAAGGCATTTCATTTTTTTAAACTTATTTCAACTCCAGACTTTTTGTGCATTCAGTATGCACCATTCGAAGCCACGTCATGAATTTTCAACCCTTTTCCACTTCATTCGCTATTTTTCATGCATTTAGTGATTTATTTTGAGCTAAATGAACCTGAAATTGATAAGCACTATAAATGAACTCAGAAAAGGTTTAAAGTTGGCATGGTATCATCATTTAACCCACATAGCATGTGCTAAATGTTCAGAGGGTTACGACAAAAACTAGATGCACTTCGTGTACAAAATGGACAATCTCTTTCGAAGTATCAGGGTTTCAGACGAAAACTCGCCTGTTACAAAGGCATTTCATTTTTATAAATAACCTAAGTATTACCAAATTGAATATAATGATAAAACACAGTAAAATTAAACATAAGAAAGAATAATCACTGAGAAATCTATTTTTGAAGTAAAGTTATTCACAAACTAGTGATTCACACAAATTTCAAATAATTCAAATTTAAACTATTCAAAATTGAAAACTACTGGCACTAAAAGAAAGTTTATTTTTTTTGAACCTAAAGCAAAAGATTCACAAGGAAACTCTAAATACAAAAACAACTCAGAACTAAAAAAATAAAGCAGAAAACAATAAATGAAAAAGAAATAAATTAAAAAAATTCCGCCTACTAGGCCACAACGGCATGCATACGACTAGAAACCCAACCTATAGTTGGGTCAGGTTGCAGGCCCGCAAGGCCCAGTATGCCCATAGGTAATCGCAGCACAGGTAGGTCCAAAAGGCCTACATTATAGAGGACCTCAATGCAGTGCCCGCACCGGGGCTTATAAACTGGTCGAGAAGCCCCTCGACTAGCGAGGTGGGACTAAACTTTAATCGTAGTGCGTCGTACTCGCAGCGATTCAGATCGCGATAGATTCCGATCTAAGCGTCGAACAATGGTGCCTCCGCGTTCAACACACGTGCAGCCCGGTGACGTCTCCTATGCCTTGATCTAGCAAGGAGGAAGGAGAGGTTGGGGCAGATCTCCAACAGCAGCACGACGGCGTGGTGGTTGTGGAGTAGCAAGGTATTCCGGCAGGGCTTCGCCTAAGCGCTGCGGAGGAGGAGGAAGAGAGGTAGGGCTTTGCCGTGAGAGAGAGAGTTCAGATCTGTTCTCAAGAGGCCAAACCCTTGGTTATATATAGGAGGAGGGAGAGGGAGGGCTACCTTGGCCCCTCATCCAAAGAGGAGGGCTTCGGCCGAAGTGGGGGGAGAGTCCACCTCCCACACGGGAGGTGGATCTCCTCCTTTTAAACCCTTTTCAGCCCTATCTCTTATCTCCAGCCACATGGGCCTTTCTAGAAGGTCTTGGACAGCCCACAAAGGGCTGGCACACCTCCTCTAAGGGCCCACGAAGTCCTTTGGTCGTCACACCCCTCCCGGGGGTCCTCCGGCACCCTCCCGGCACTCCCGATACACTACCGATGAGCCCGAAAACTTTCCGATGACCAAAACTGGACTTCCTATATATCAATCTTTACCTCCGGACCATGCCGGAGCTCCTCGTGATGTCCGAGATCTCATCCGGGACTCCGAACAACTTTCAGTAATCACGTATACCATTTCCCTATAACCCTAGCGTCATCGAACCTTAAGTGTGTAGACCCTACGGGTTCGGGAGACACGTGGACATGACCGAGACGCTTCCCCAGCCAATAACCAACAGCGGGATCTGGGTACCCATGTTGGCTCCCACATGCTCCACGATGATCTCATCGGATGAACCACGATGTCGGGGATTCAATCAATCCCGTATACAATTCCCTTTGTCTATCGGTATGATACTTGCCCGAGATTCGATCGTCGGTATCTCTATACCTTGTTCAATCTCGTTGCCAGCAAGTATCTTTACTTGTTCCGTAATACATCATCCCGTGGCTAACTCCTTAGTCACTTTGAGCTCATTATGATGATGTCTTACCGAGTGGGCCTAGAGATACCTCTTCGTCACACGGAGTGACAAATCCCAGTCTCGATTCGTGCCAACCCAATAGACACTTCCGGAGATACCCGTAGTGAACCTTTATAGCCACCTAGTTACGTTGTGACGTTTAGCACACCCAAAGCATTCCTATGGTATCCGGGAGTTGCACAATCTCATGGTCTAAGGAAACGATACTTGACATTGAAAAGCTTTAGCAAACAAACTACACGATCTAGTGCTATGCTTAGGATTGGGTCTTGTCCATCACATCATTCTCCTAATGATGTGATCCCGTTATCAATGACATCCAATGTCCATTGTCATGAAACCGTGACCATCTATTGATCAACAAGCTAGTCAACTAGAGGCTCGCTAGGGACATGTTGTGGTCTATGTATTCACACATGTATTACGGTTTCCGGTTAACACAATTATAGCATGAATAATAGACAATTATCATGAACTAGGAAATACAATGATAACCATTTTATTATTGCCTCTAGGGCATATTTCCAACAGTCTCCCACTTGCACTAGAGTCAATAATCTAGTTACATTGTGAAGAATCGTACACCCATAGCATTCTGGTGTTCATCATGTTTTGATCGTGAGAGAGGTTTAGTCAACGGATCTGTGACATTCAGATCCGTATGCACTTTACCAATATCTATATCTCCCTCCTGAATGTAATCACGGATGGATTTGAAGCGGCGCTTGATGTGTCTTGTCTTCTTGTGAAACCAGGGCTCCTTCGCAAGGGCAATAGCTCCAGTGTTGTCACAGAATAGAGTCATTGGGCCCGACGCACTTGGAATTACTCCTAGGTCGGCGCTGAATTCCTTCATCCAGACTCCTTCTTTTGCTGCTTCCGAAGCAGCTATGTACTCTGCTTCACATGTAGATGCCGCAACGACGCTTTGCTTGCTGCTGCACCAGCTGACTGCCCCTCCATTCAAAATATACACGTATCTAGTTTGTGACTTGGAGTCATCCGGATCTGTGTCGAAGCTAGCATCGACGTAACCCTTTACGACGATCTCTTTGGCACCTCCATACACGAGAAACATGTCCTTTGTCCTTTTCAGGTACTTCAGGATATTCTTGACCGCTGTCCAGTGTTCCGCTCCGGGATCACTTTGGTACCTCCCTACCAAACTTATGGCAAGGTTCACATCAGGTTTGGTACACATCATGGCATACATAATAGAGCCTATGGCTGAAGCATAGGGGATGACACTCGTCTCTGCTCTATCTTTGACGTGGTCTGGCATTGAGTCGTACTCAATCTCACACCTTGTAACACAGGCAAGAACCCTTTCTAGGACTGATCCATACTGAACTTCTTCAATATCTTTTCAAGGTATGTGCTTTGTGAAAGACCTATGAGGCGTCTCGATCTATCTCTATAGATCTTCATACCTAATATGTAAGCAGCTTCTCCAAGGTCCTTCATCGAAAAACACTTATTCAAGTAGGACTTTACACTTTCCAAGAATTTTATATCATTTCCCATTATCAGTATGTCATCCACATATAATACGAGAAATGCTATAGAGCTCCCACTCACTTTCTTGTAAATACAAGGTTCTCCATAAACCTGTACAAACCCAAACGCTTTAATCACCTCATTAAAGCGAATGTTCCAACTCCGAGATGCTTGCACCAGCCCATAGATGGAGCACTGGAGCTTGCATACTTTGTTAGCATCTTTAGGATCGACAAAACCTTTTGGCTGCATCATGTACAGTTCTTCCTTAAGGAAGCCATTAAGGAATGCCGTTTTGATGTCCATTTGCCAGATCTCATAATCATAAAATGCGGCAATTGCTAACATGATTCGGACAGACTTCAGCATCGCTACGGGTGAGATAGTCTCATCGTAGTCAACTCCTTGAACTTGTCAATAACCCTTAGCGACAAGCCGAGCCTTATAGACGGTCACATTACCATCCGCGTCAGTCTTCTTCTTAAAGATCCATTTATTTTCAATGGCTCACTTATCATCAGGCAAGTCCACCAAAGTCCACACTTTGTTCTCATACATGGATCCTATCTCGGATTTCATGGCTTCAAGCCAGTTGTTGGAATCCGGGCCCGCCATCGCTTCTTCATAGTTCGAAGGTTCACCGTTGTCCAACGACATGATCTCCAGGACAGGGTTGCCGTAACACTCTGGTGCGAAACGTGTCCTAGTGGACCTTCGATGTTCAATAGTAACTTGATCTGAAGTTTCATGATTATCATCATTAACTTCCTCTCTAGCCGGTGTAGGATCCACAGAAACAACTTCCTGTGTTGCGCTACTCTCCGGTTCGAGCGGAAGTACAATTACCTCATCAAGTTCTATTTTCCTCCCACTTACTTCTTTCGAGAGAAACTCTTTCTCGAGAAAGGATCCATTCTTGGCAACAAAGACTTTGCCCTCAGATCGTAGGTAGAAGGTATACCCAATAGTCTCTTTGGGATATCCTATGAAGACGCACTTTTCCGCTTTGGGTTCGAGCTTCTCAGGTTGAAGTTTCTTCACATAAGCATCGCATCCCCAAACTTTTAGAAATGATAGCTTAGGTTTCTTTCCAAACCATAATTCATACGGTGTCGTCTCAACGGATTTTGAAAGTGCCCTATTTAAAGTGAATGCGGCAGTCTCTAATGCATATCCCCAAAATGATAGCGGTAAACCAGTAAGAGACATCATAGATCGCACCATATCCAATAGAGTGCGATTACGACGTTCAGACACACCATTTCGATGAGGTGTGCCAGGCGGCGTGAGTTGTGAAACAATTCCACATTTCCTTAGGTGCGTGCCAAACTCGTGACTTAAATATTCTCCGCCACGATCAGATCGTAGGCACTTTATTTTCCTGTCACGTTGATTCTCTACCTCGCTCTGAAATTCCTTGAACCTTTCAAAGGTTTCAGACTTGTGTTTCATTAAGTAGACATACCCATATCTGCTCAAGTCATCAGTGAGGCTGAGAACATAACGGTAGCCACCACGAGCCTCGACACTCATTGGACCGCATACATCGGTATGTTTTATTTCCAACAAGTCAGTTGCTCGCTCCATTGTTCCAGAGAACGGAGTCTTAGTCATCTTGCCCATGAGGCATGGTTCGCACGTGTCAAATGATTCAAAATCAAGAGACTCCAAAAGTCCATCAGTATGGAGCTTCTTCATACGTTTGACACCAATATGACCAAGGCGGCAGTGCCACATGTAAGTGGAACTATCGTTATCAACCTTACACTTTTTGGTACTCACACTATGGACATGTGTAACATCACGTTCGAGATTCATCAAAAATAAAGCATTGACCAACGGGGCATGACCATAAAACATTTCTCTCATATAAATAGAACAACCATTATTCTCAGATTTAAATGAGTAGCCATCTCGCATCAAGCGAGATCCAGATACAATGTTCATGCTCAAAGCTGGTACTAAATAACAATTATTAAGGTTTAACACTAATCCCGAAGGTAGATGTAGAGGCAGCATGGCGACGGCGATCACATCGACCTTGGAACCATTCCCGACGTGCATCGTCACCTCGTCCTTTGCCAGCCTCCGCTTATTCCACAGCTCCTGCTTGGAGTTACAAATGTGAGCAACTGCACCGGTATCAAATACCCAGGAGCTACTACGAGTGTTGGTTAGGTACACATCAATAACAAGTATATCACATATACCTTTAATGTTGTCATCCTTCTTATCCGCTAAGTACTTGGGGCAGTTCCGCTTCCAGTGACCGGTACCCTTGCAGTAAAAGCACTCAGTCTCAGGCTTGGGTCCATGCTTGTTCTTCTTTTTCCCGGCAACTTGCTTACCGGGCGCGGCAACAGCTTTGCCGTCCTTCTTGAAGTTCTTCTTACCCTTGCCTTTCTTGAAACTAGTGGTCTTATTCACCATCAACACTTGATGCTCCTTTTTGATCTCGACCTCCGCTGATTTCAGCATCGAGTACAACTCAGGAATGGACTTCTCCATCCCTTGCATGTTGTAGTTCATCACAAAGCTCTTGTAGCTAGGTGGAAGTGACTGGAGGATTTTGTCAATGACCGAGTCATCCGGGAGATTAACTCCCAGCTGAGTCAAGCGATTGTGTAGCCCAGACATCTTGAGGATGTGCTCACTGACAGAACTATTCTCCTCCATCTTACAACTGAAGAACTTGTCGGAGACGTCATATCTCTCGACCCGGGCATGAGCTTGGAAAATCAGTTTCAGCTCTTGGAACATCTCATATGCTCCGTGTTGCTCAAAACGCTTTTGTAGCCCCGATTCTAAACTGTAAAGCTTGCCGCACTGAACAAGGGAGTAATCATCACAGCATGTCTGCCAAGCGTTCATAACGTCTTGTTCCGCTGGGAGAATGGGTGCGTCACCTAGTGGTGCATCAAGGACATACAATTTCTTGGAAGCTATGGGGATGATCCTCAAGCCACGGACCCAGTCCACATAGTTGCTTCCATCATCTTTCATCTTGGTTTTCTCTAGGAACGCGTTGAAATTGAGGGTAACATTCGCGTTGGCCATTGGATCTATAATATAGATTGTAAAGATAATTTTAGACTAAGTTCATGATAATTAAGTTCACATAATCAAATTATTTAATGAACTCCCACTTAGATAGACACCTCTCTAGTCATCCAAGTGACACATGATCCATGTCAACTAGCCCGTGTCCGATCATCATGTGAGACGGACTAGTCATCCATGGTGAACATCTCCATGTTGATCGTATCTTCCATACGACTCATGTTCGACCTTTCGGTCTTCCGTGTTCCGAGGCCATGTCTTTACATGCTAGGCTCGTCAAGTCAACCTAAGTGTTTCGTCTGTGTAAATCTGGCTTACACCCGTTGTATGCGAACGTTAGAACCTATCACACCCGATCATCACGTGGTGCTTCAGAACAATGATCCTTAGCAACGGTGCACAGTTAGGGTGAACACTTGAAATTTTAGTGAGAGATCATCTTATTTACTACCGTCGTTCTAGGAAAATAAGATGTAAACATGATAAACATCACATGCAATCAATATAGTGACATGATATGGCCATTATCATCTTGCTCCTTTGATCTCCATCTTCGGGGCACCATGATCATCACTGTCACCGGCACGACACCATGATCTCCATCATCATGATCTCCATCACTGTGTCTTCATGAAGGTTTCTCGCCAACTATTACTTCTACAACTATGGCTAACGTTTAGCAATAAAGTAAAGTAATTACATGGCGTTTATGATTGACACGCAGGTCATACAATAAAATAAGACAACTCCTATGGCTCCTGCCGGTTGTCATACTCATCGACATGCAAGTCGTGAATCCTATTACAAGAACATGATCAATCTCATACATCACAATGCATCACATCACATCCTTTGGCCATATCACATCACAAGACATATGCTACAAAAACAAGTTAGACGTCCTCTAATTTGTAGTTGCAAGTTTTTACGTGGCTGCTATAGGTTACTAGAAAGAACGTTTCTTACCTACGTCAAAACCACAACGTGATTTGCCAATTGCTATTTAACCTTCATAAGGACCCTTTTCATCGAATCCAATCCGACTAAGGTGGGAGAGACAGACACCCGCTAGCCACCTTATGCAACAAGTGCATGTCAGGCGGTGGAACCAGTCTCACGTAAGCGTACGTGTAAAGTCGGTCCGGGCCGCTTCATCCCACAATACCGCCGAATCAAGATAAGACTAGTAGTGGTAGGAAAATTAACAAAATCAACGCCCACAACTTCTTTGTGTTCTACTCGTGCATAGATTCTACGCATAGACCTAGCTCATGATGCCACTGTAGGGAGACGTAGTAGTAAATAAAAAAATTCCTATGATCACCAAGATATATCCATAGAGAAATTAGCAACGAGTGGGGAGAGATTGCATCTTCATACCTTTGAAGATCGCTAAGCAGAAGTGTTACAAGAACGCGGTTGGTGGAGTCGTACTCGCATCGATTCAGATCACGGTGGATTCCGATCTAAGCGCCAAACAACGGCGCCTCCGCGTTCAACACACGTGCATCCCGGTGAGGTCTCCTATGCCTTGATACAGCAAGGAGGAAGGAGAGGTTGGGTAAGAGCTCCAACAGCAGCACGACGGCGTGGTGGTGGTGGAGTAGCAAGGTATTCCGGCAGGGCTTCACCTAAGCGTTGCGGAGGAGGAGGAAGAGAGGTAGGGCTTAGGCGTGAGAGAGAGAGTTCAGATCTGTTCTCAAGAGGCCAAACCCTTGGGTATATATAGGAGGAGGGAGAGGGAGGGATGCCTTGGCCCCTCCTCCAAAGAGGAGGGCTTCGGCCGAAGTGGGGGGAGAGTCCACCTCCCACACGGGAGGTGGATCTCCTCCTTTTAAACCCTTTTCAGCCCTATCTCTTATCTCCAGCCACATGGGACTTTCTGGAAGGTCTTGGCCATCCCACAAAGGGCTGGCACACCTCCTCTAAGGCCCCACGAAGTCCTTTGGTCGTCACACCCTTCCCGGGGGTCCTCCGGCACCCTCCCGGCACTCCCGGTACACTACCGATGAGCCCGAAAATTTTCCGGTGACCAAAACTGGACTTCCTATATATCAATCTTTACCTCCGGACCATTCCGGAGCTCCTCGTGACTTCCGGGATCTCATCCGGGACTCTGAACAACTTTCGGTAATCACGTATACCATTTCCCTATAACCCTAGCGTCATCGAACCTTAAGTGTGTAGACCCTACGGGTTCGGGAGACATGTAGACATGACCGAGACACCTCTCCGGTCAATAACCAACAGCGGGGTCTGGATACCCATGTTGGCTCCCACATGCTCCACGATGATCTCATCGGATGAACCACGTGTCGGGGATTCAATCAATCTTGTATACAATTCTCTTTGTCTATTGGTATGATACTTGCCCGAGATTCGATCGTCGGTATCTCTATACCATGTTCAATCTCGTTGCCAGCAAGTCTCTTTACTCGTTCCATAATACATCATCCTGTGGCTAACTCCTTAGTCACTTTGAGCTCATTATGATGATGTCTTACCGAGTGGGCCCAGAGATACCTCTCCGTCACACGGAGTGACAAATCCCAGTCTCGATTCGTGCCAACCCAACAGACACTTTCGGAGATAGCCGTAGTGCACCTTTATAGCCACCCAGTTATGTTGTGATGTCTGGCACACCCAAAGCATTCCTACGGTACCCGGGAGTTGCACAATTTCATGGTCTAAGGAAACGATACTTGACATTGAAAAGCTTTAGCAAACGAACTACACGATCTAGTGCTATGCTTAGGATTAGGTCTTGTCCATCACATCATTCTCCTAATGATGTGATCCCGTTATCAACGACATCCAATGTCCATGATCATGAAACCGTGACCATCTATTGATCAACAGGCTAGTCAACTAGAGGCTCACTAGGGACATGTTGTGGTCTATGTATTCACACATGTATTATGGTTTTCGGTTAACACAATTATAGCATGAACAATAGACAATTATCATGAACTAGGAAATACAATAATAACCATTTTATTATTGCCTCTAGGGCATATTTCCAATAGCTTCGTCGTTGTTTGTGTGGTGAGGAGGTGGAGTAGCTCGGATGGGGCGCGGCGACGCCTACGGCGTGCTTGCTGCAGCACAATGGCGGGAGCTTTATGGGAGTGGAGGGCCCGACCAGGCCTGTGGCCCCACGGGCCTGGTATGCTCCTGCTATTGTATCTGATCGGCTACCATCGTTAACGGTGGAGGTTGAGCCCTCCCGCGTGCCGACAGTGCTGCGGCCCCGAGTCCTGGCTCCTATTCCCTGCTATGAAAGCCTCACTTCGCGGTGTCGTGGTGAGACGGGGAGGAGGCTTCATGACCACGGTGGAACAAGATGGTGGTCAGTTTGGTGCATCCAAGGTGAAGGTTTGGATCGGGGGAAACCCCTGTCAGCCTGGCCGACACCGACGTGGTGGCGTCGGTGGTTGTCGCCAGACCTTCCTCGAGGGCGTCGAGGGCGACCCTTCCTCTCGCCTCATCACATACCGGGGGAAACCCTTGGCAACAGCGTCGCCATCATCGCGGTCCTTCTTGGAGGTCTTGGTTGGTACCGGCGCTTCAGAGCCTTGGAGCTTGGTAGGAGATATTCGGTGGGCGAAGTGGTCATGGAGCTTCTTCATTTCCCTCGATCCGCCGTTATCGGCATTTTTTTCTTTTGTGTTTTCTCTTCCGTTTCTTTTGGGTGTGATTGTGATGCTTTCGCCCCAGCACCTATTGTTGATTGTATCGGTTGGTTGCTTTGTAATACAAAGCGGGGGGAACCCTTTTGTTGGCACAAATAGACAGAGCATGTTGAGCACACTAAGCCAGACCATATCTTGTTCCATAAGATCAAAAAGACGGCAATATGTCTCATCAAATGGGGTAGGGGCCTCTTCTCTAAGGAAAAATTTCATCTTCATGTCACACCATGGTGATCCTACACCTCTACATCGCACAAGAAAAGCGAAAATTGTTCCCCATAGACCAGTGTATCCTGGATCGCCTGAAGAGAAGGGTCATAAGTTTAGCCATGTTGGACTGAGCTCCCAAGAAGCAATCTGCAAGAATTTCAAGCCTCACGGAAGGAGATGCCAATATAAAATTATTCCATCATAGGATTAATGATAAAATAAGAAGAAATCACATTCACATGATAAAGCATGATCATGGTTGGGTCACCGAGCATGAACCAAAAGAGAGTAAAATACACACCCACTTCTCAGACATCACGAAAAAGGATGCACGGGCACAAAAGATTTCAACTGGGAGGACCTCAACTTGGTGGCTCTTGATTTGCAAGATTTGGAATTGTTGCTCAACTTGGAGGTTTGTGAGGCCATGAATGGCATGCCAAGTGATAAGGTGTCCGGTGTCGGTGTCAACACCGGCGGATCTCGGGTAGGGAGTCCCGAACTATGAGACTAGGATCGACGGTAACAGGAGATGAAGGGGACACGAGTTTACCCAGGTTCGGGCCCTCCTATGGAGGTAATACCCTATGTCCTACTTCATTGTATTGATGGTGTAAGAGGTTACAGAGTTGATCTACCTCGAGATCGTATGTCTAACCCTAGATGAGTTGTTCTGTCTATACCTTAAAACCCTCCGGCTTATATAGATGCCGATGTGGCTTAGTATTTACACATGGTCGGTTACATGCCGAAGAGATAAACATGCCTATGTACTACATCAAACATGGAGCGCAAGCCATGATCCTCGAAGCTTCCATCCTGGTAACTGGGCCTTCAGATCATCAAATGTTCGATAAGTGGCCCATATAGTCCAGCCCATACACCACAGGTCAGCTATCCGAGGACCCCCTAATACAGGACTCCCTAAGTAGCCCCCGAACTTGCCTCCAACGCCAAGAGTCTTCAGCTCCAATTGCTTCGCAAACAGAGTCTTCGGCCTGCAAGGTGAATTCCTTCCGCCGAACCATAGTTCGGCCTTGGATGACAAATAGTTTTCCATACTATGGCAGGTCCGAATTATGTGAGATAAGTTGGCTTTTGAAGGCCAAGCGTCGGGAAAAAGGTAATAATTCCAGATGACCTTTCTGACAAAAGGTCACATCCCACCACGACCGATAGTCCAGTTACAGGCACTCAATGCATGGTTCGAGGCTGTTCCATTCACACGATCTATCCTCATGTAGATCGTGTCCCGTTTTATACGAGATGTAGTTGATCATATGCCCACAACGGCTCGCGCATCTCGGGAAGTGGAGTGAATCACGGCACAACAAGGGGAGCCCGAATCGACACACCTCATAAAAGGAGAAAGAAAATCTAGAGGCCCCTCACGCTCTCCATTCGACGTCTCCGCCTCCTATTCCCCTGTGCCTCCAGAGCACATATCTAGGTTTCTTCCACCCCCGCTTCCGAGCTCAACAATGGTAGGCTCCAATGGCTAGTGGGAGGTTTCCACGGTCAGCAACCAAGACATCGTCGACCATAAGAAGGCCGGCTACCTCCCTGGCAATATTCCTCATCGTGCAATGGAGAAGGGACAAGTAGTCCCCACCCCCAGGCTAGGCGAGCGGGTGTTGTTCATCCCCCACTTCATCAGGGGGTTGATCTTTCCGCTGCACCCCTTCGTCAGGGGTTTAATGTTCTTCTACGTCCTCGACTTCCACGACCTTCCACGGAACTCCATCATGCACCTCTCTGCCATCATCCTCCTCTGCAAGGCATTCTTGCACGTCAAGCCGCACTTCGGGCTCTGGCTGCAGGTTTTCAACATCAAGCCAAAGTTTGTTGGCGGTAAGCACGCCAACTGTGGTGGTTCTGTCATTGGCAAACTCACGCACATCGACTGGCCGGCGGGCACCCTCATCGACACCATCAAGGGGTGGCAGAAGGAGTGGTTCTACATCACCGAACCACAGGAACATGGTCTGCACCCCGCCGCCGCATTTAGATCAGGTCCTCCAACCAGACTAGTTTCATGGATCGAAAAAGGTCTCGTATGGGGGTCGAGCAAGGAGGTTGCCGATCTACAAAAGCGGATCCGCTCCTTGGTCGAGAACAGCACCCAACTGGCCGATGTGGTCCAGGTAATGTTCCGAAGATGCATCCTCCCCTGCCAGCGCCGGGACACTCCCCTGTGGGCTCGAAAACTCGATGCTGAGCCCACAGTCCGGAAACTCTTCCACACTACATGGGAGAAGCTATGGAAGGCGTTCTTCAAATCAATGAAGAGCTGGCCAGCTGAGGAGGAGGACAAGGGCCGACACGCCGACAAGCCGGACTCCGAGGTACGACTCATCCTAGCTTGATTAGCTCTATACATAGAAGGTCCATAGCCCTTTGTCCGATATGTTTATGCAGAGATGGCTGAAGAAAGCCATCAACATCCGCAGTCCGGCTCCTCAGCCCGAAGACGACAGGGCCAGGCTGCTAGCCGAGATGCTCGTGGAGAAGCCCTACGAGGCTCCCACGAAGCAGGAGAGGAACAAGAAACCAGGTCAGGCTGGTCTTCACATCAAGGATCATCCTGATGCTGCTTCCGAAAACACACCCGCCTCCTCGAATCAGGAGGAGGCCGAAAAGGAAGAAGAAGAGGAGGAGGAGGAGGTCAAGAGCAAGGGGGGAGGCGATCCCCCGCACCAAGAATAGAACGACGTCTTCGGACGCCCCGGGGCAGGCAGCTTCTCCTGCCCCTGAGTGGGCGCGACAAGCGCGGATGGTCCTGTCCGACAGCTCAGACTCGAACTCCGCATCCGAAGATGCCGAAGAGGTTCCACGAAGGAGCCTCAGGGTCAAGCCCCTCCCCACATCCATGTTAGGATACGAAGACCCTTCTTTCTATCAGTTGTAGGCTCAGAGTTTGCTAACACGCAGGTTGTTGGTCGAACAGCCCTCCGCGTGTCATCCCCATCGAGGTTATATCGGATGGGGAGACCTCGCTTGCCGAACTGGTGGAGAGCGGGGACGCCTCCTACCCTCCCCCCACTCCAAGCGCTACAAAGGATACCATGGAGGTATTGTCCCAGCACACCCCAATGGAGGCGGAGACAAGGGGTGCGGAGGATACCCCCATGGCCGAAGCTAACGCTCCGGCCGCCGAAGAACAAGGGACGATCCCCTGCCGAGACACCAAGGAGACCGGACGGGCAGGCAATCAGTCCCCTCCGAGAACGTCTCTAGAGCGCATGGTGCCTCTGCAGGCATCGGTCCAAACTCCGGTGGGTGATCAGGAAATCTGATCATCCCCGGTACCGCCGACCAACGAGTGGTCGGCCATGGGGGACGTTCTATCAAGCGCCTCCATCCCCGAGGAGCACCGCACCCTTACCGGTGCGGTATTACAAAGCGTCCAGTCCGTTCACAACGGACTGAAGGAGGCCTTCATGTTGGGGAACATTGCACGGGAAACAAAAAATTTCCTACGCACACGTAGATCTATCCATGGGGATGAGCATCTACGAGAGGGAGAGTGGATCTGCATACCCTTGTAGATCGCTAAGAAGGAAGCGTTAAGAAACATGGTTGGTGTAGTCGAACATCTTTGCGATCCAAATTGCCGTGCGTCCCGTGATCCAATCACGATCCGTCCCGCGATCATATCATGATCTGTCCCGCGAACTTGATCACGATCCGTCCAACGAACTTGATCACGATCCTTCCGATCTAGCGCCGAACGGACGGCACCTCCGCGTTCAGCACACGTACGGCTTGATGACGATCTCCGCCATCTTAATCCAGCAAGAGGGAGAGGAGAGGAAGAAGAGTTCTCTGGCAGCGTGACGGCGCTCCGGCGATGGTGGTGGAGCTATTCTGGTAGGGCTTCGCCTAAGCACTCCAGAAATCCGATCTAGAGGAGAAACTATGCACTGGAGGAACGGGCAGCACGTGGCTAAAATTCTGTCCAAAAACCCGAAAACCTCCAGTATATAAAAGAGGAAGAGAGGAGGAGGCTTGGACCAAGGGCCAAGCCTCTAGCAGTCGGCCGAACCAGGTGGGAGAGGTGGAATCCACCTCCAATCCTAGTTGGACTAGGATTCACCCTATTTTTGCCTTTTTCCACTTTTTCTCTTTGGGTTTTTTCTCCCTAGCCACATGGGCTTTGTGTGGGACTTCCACCAGCCTACTAAGGGATGGTATTCACTCTCCCACAGCCCATGTTGCCTCTTTGGTCGAAATACCCCTCTCGATGGTCTCCCGGTACACTACCGGCACTCCTGGTACACTACCGATGAGCCCGAAACTTTTCCGGCGACCAAAATAGGACTTCCTATATCTGAATATTTACCTCCGGACCATTTCGGAGCTCCTCATGATGTCCGGGATCTCATCTGGGACTCCGAACAACCTTCGGTCACCACCATACATAACTCTATACTACCGAAACATCACCAAACCTTAAGTGTGCAGACCCTGCGGGTTCCAGAACTATGTAGACATGACCGAGACACCTCTACAGTCAATAACCAATAGCGGGACCTGGATGCCCATATTGGTTCCTACATATTCTATGAAGATCTTTATAAGTCAAACCTCTATGTCAAGGATTCAGCT
The DNA here is from genome assembly GCA_022496015.1 of Hordeum marinum. Lineage (NCBI taxonomy): Eukaryota > Viridiplantae > Streptophyta > Magnoliopsida > Poales > Poaceae > Hordeum > Hordeum marinum. The sequence continues at coordinate 33,737,165 of CM039677.1, forward strand.
AATCCCGTATGATGTTCCCTTTGTTCTTCGGTATGTTACTTGCCCGCGATGCGATCGTCGGTATCTCCATACCTAGTTCAACCTCGTTATTGGCAAGTCTCTTTACTCATTCCGTAATAGAAGATCCCGTGACTAACACTTAGACACATTGCTTGCAAGGCTCATTGTGATGTTGTATTACCGAGTGGGCCCTGAGATACCTCTCCGTCACACGAAGTAACAAATCCCAGTCTTGATCCATGTCAACTCAACAGACACCCTCGAAGATACCTATAGAGCACCTCTATAGTCACCCAGTTACGTTGGGACTTTTGATACACACAAGGCACTCCTCCGGTATCCGTGAGTTGCATGATCTCATGGTCATAGGAACATATACTTGACATGTAGAAAACAAAAGCAATAAACTGACATGATCATATGCTACGTTTGTAGTTTGGGTCTTGTCCATCACATCATTCTCCTAATGATGTGATCCCGTTATCAAACGACATCACATGTCAATGGCTAGGAAACCTTGACCATCTTTGATCAATGAGCTAGTTCACTAGAGGCATACTAGGGACAAAGTGTTGTCTATTTACCCACACATGTAATGTGTTTCCAATTAATACAATTATAGCATGGATAATAAACTATTATCATGAACAAGGAAATATAATAATAAACACTTTATTTATTGCCTCTAGGGCATATTTCCAGCAGTCTCCCACTTGCACTAGAGTCAATAATCTAGCTCACATCACTATGTGATTTACATTGTAATGAATCGAACACCCATGCAGTTCTGGTGTTGATCATGTTTAGCCCTTGGAAGAGGTTTAGTCAACGAGTTTGCAACATTCAGATCCGTGTGCACTTTGCAAATATTTATGTCCTTCTCCTCGATGTAATCGCGTATGGAGTTGAAGCGTCGCTTAATGTGTCTGGTCCTCTTGTGAAACCTTGGTTCCTTGGCCAGAGCAATGGCACCAGTGTTGTCACAGAATAGGTTCATTGGATTCAGTGCACTAGGCACTACTCCAAGATCTGTCATGAACTGCTTCATCCAGACACCTTCCTTCGCCGCCTCCGAGGCTGCAATGTACTCCGCTTCACATGTAGAATCGGCTACCACGCTTTGCTTGGAACTGCACCAGCTTACCGCTCCCCTGTTGAGAATAAATACGTATCCGGTTTGCAACTTAGAGTCATCCGGATCAGTGTCAAAGCTTGCATCGACGTAACCCTTTACGACGAGCTCTTCATCACCTCCATAAACAAGAAACATTTCCTAAGTCCTTTTCAGGTATTTAAGGATATTCTTGACCGCTGCCCAGTGTTCCATTCCAAGATCACTTTGACACCTTCCGGCCATAGTTATGGCAAGGCTAACATCCAGTCTTGTGCACAACATTGCATACATGATAGAGCCTATAGCTGAAGCATAGGGCATGAAACTCATCTTTTCTCTATCTTCTGCAGTCACTAGGCATTGAGTCTTACTCAACCTCACACCTTGTAACACAGGCAAGAACCCCTTCTTGGACTGATTCATTTTGAACTTCTTCAAAACTTTATCAAGGTATGTGCTCTGTGAAAGTGCTATCAAGCGTTTTGATCTATCTCTATAGATCTTAATGCCTAATATGAAAGCAGCTTCTCCTAGGTCCTTCATTGAAAAACTCTTGTTCAAATATCCCTTCACGCTTTCTAGCATTTCTATATTGTTTCCAATCAGCAATATGTCATCCACATATAATATTAGAAATGCTATAGAGCTCCCACTCACTTTCATGTAAATACAAGCTTCTCCATAAACTTGTATAAACTCAAACGCTTTGATCACATCCTCAAAACGCTTATTCCAACTCCGAGATGCTTGCACCAGCCCATAAATGGATCGCTGGAGTTTGCAAACTTTTTCAGCATTCTCTAGATCAACAAAACCTTCTAGTTGCATCATATACAACTCTTCCTAAAGGAAACCATTGAGGAATGCTGTTTTGACATCCATCTGCCAAATTTCATAGTCGAAATAAGCAGCTATTGCCAACATTATTCTGACAAACTTAAGCATCGCTACGGGTGAGAAGGTCTCATCGTAGTCAACTCCTTGAACCTGTGAAAAACCATTTGCCACAAGTCGAGCTTTATGGACGGTGACATTACCGTCCGTGTCTGTCTTCTTCTTAAAGATCCATTTGTTCTGAATGGCCTTTCGCCCTTTAGGTAATACTTCCAAAGTCCATACTTTGTTTTCATACATGGATCCCATCTCGGGTTTCATGGCCTCTAACCATTTCTCGGAATCCAGGTCAATCACTGCTCCTCCATAGCTCGTAGGTTCATTGTTGTCCAACAACATGACCTCTAAGACAGGGCTGTCGTACCACTCAGGAGTAGTATGCGGCCTTGTCGACCTACGAGGTTCAATAGTAGCTTGATCCGAAGCTTCATGATCATCAGCATTCACTTCCTCTTCTATCGTCGTAGGTTCCACAGAAACATCTTTCTGCGCTGTGCTACTTTCGGGTTGAAGTACAGGTTCAATAACCTCATCAAGCTCTATTTTCCTCCCACTCAATTCTTTCGAGAGAAACTCTTTCTCAAGAAATGTTCCGTTCTTAGCGACAAACACTTTGCCTTCGGATCTGAGATAGAAGGTATACCCGACTGTCTCTTTTGGGTATCCTATGAAGACACATTTTTCTGCTTTGGATTCCAGCTTTTCAGGCTGAAGCTTTTTGACATAAGCATCACATCCCCAAACTTTAAGAAACGATAACTTTGGCCACTTTCCAAACCACAATTCATATGGCATCGTCTCAACGGATTTTGATGGTGCCCTATTTAAAGTGAATTCAGCTGTCTCTAATGCATAACCCCAAAACGATAGTGGCAAATCAGCAGGAGACATCATAGAATGCACCATATCTAATAAGGTTCGATTACGACGTTCGGACACACCATTACGCTGTGGTGTTCTGGGCGGTGTCAACCGTGAAACAATTCCACACTGTCTTAAGTGACTGCCAAATTCATAACTCAGATATTCACCTCCTCGATCAGATCGTAGGAATTTAATCTTCTTGTTATGATGATTCTCAACTTCACACTGAAATTGCTTGAACTTTTCAAACATTTCAGACTTGTGTTTCATTAAGTAAATATACCCATATCTACTTAAGTCATCAGTGAAGGTGAGAAAATAACGATATCCACCACGCGTTGTAACATTCATTGGACCGCACACATCAGTATGTATAATTTCCAATAAGTCACTCACCCGTTCCATTGTTCCAGAGAACAGTGTTTTAGTCATCTTGCCCATGAGGCATGGTTCACATGTGTCAAGTGATTCAAAATCAAGTGACTCCAAAAGTCCATCAGCATGGAGCTTCCTCATGTGTTTTACACCAATATGACCTAAACGGCAGTGCCACAAGAAAGTGGTACTATCATTATCAACTCTACATCTTTTGGCATCAATGTTATGAACATGTGTGTCATCACTATCAAGATTCAATATGAATAAACCCCTAACATTGGGTGCATGACCATAAAAGATATTACTCATATAAATAGAACAACCTTTATTCTCTGATTTAAATGAGTAACCGTCTCGCAATAAACAAGATCCAGATATAATGTTCATGCTTAACGCAGGCACTAAATAACAATTATTCAGGTTCATCACTAATCCCGATGGTAACTGAAGAGAGAGCGTGTCGACGGTGATCACATCAACCTTGGAACCATTTCCCACGCCCATCGTCACTTCATCCTTTGCCAGCCTTCATCTATTCCGTAGTTCCTATTTTGAGTTGCAAATGTGAGCAACCGAACCGGTATCAAATACCCAGGCACTACTACGAGAGCTAGTAAGGTACACATCAATAACATGTATATCACATATACCTTGTTTGTCGTTGGCCGCCTTCTTGTCAGCCAGGTACTTGGGGCAGTTCCGCATCCAGTGACCAGTTCCCTTGCAATGAAAGCACTCAGTTTTTGGCTTGGGTCCATGCTTGGGCTTCTTTATAGGAGTAGCAACTGCTTTGCCATCCTTCTTGGTTTTACCCTTCTTGCCCTTGCCCTTGAACTTGCCATTTTTCTTGAAAATAGTGGTTTTATTGACCATCAACACTTGATGTTCTTTTTGGATTTCAGACTCAACAACTTTTAGCATCACAAACAGCTCGGCGACTGACTTGTTCATCCCGTGCAATGTATAGTTCATCACAAACTCTTGTAACTAGGTGGTAGTGATTGAAGAACTCTCTCAGTGATCGCCTCTGGCGGAAGGGCAATTCGCAACTCCACCAGATGAGTTGAATACCCAGACATTCTGAGTATATGTTCACTGATAGACCCATTCTCCTCCATCTCTCAAGCATAGAACTTATCGGAGGTTTCATACCTCTCGATCCGGGCATTCTTCTGAAAGATAAACTTCAACTCCTGGAACATCTCATATGCTCCATGACGTTCAAAACGTCTTTTAAGTCCCGGTTCTAAGACATAAAATATTGCACACTGAACTATTGAGTAATCTCCAGTACGTGCCTCCCAAGCGTTCTTAACGTCTTCGGAGGTCATGTCTTATGGTTGGTCACCAAGCGGTGCATCAAGGACATATGATTTCTGGGAAGTCATGAGGATAATCCTCAGATTACGGGCCTAGTCAACAAAGTTACTTCCATCATCTTTCAACTTAACTTTCTCTAGGAACGCATTAAAATTCAGGGGTGCTACTGCGCGAGCTATTGATCTACAACATAAATATGCAAAATTTACTTAGACTATTGTTCAAGATAATGAGTTTAGTTAATCAAATTACTAAAGCTCCCACTCAAATTGACATCCCTCAGGTCATCTAAGTGTCACATGATCCAAATCCACCAACTCAAGTCCGATCATCACATGAGTTGAGGTGGCTTCAATGGTGAACATCATTCTGTTGATCATATCTACTATATGACTCATGTTCGACCTTTAGGTCTCTTGTGTTCCGAGGCCATGTCTGTACATGCTAGGCTCATCAAGTTTAACCCGAGTGTTCTGCGTGTACAACACTGGCTTGCACCCTTCGTATGTGAACGTAGAGTCTATCACACCCGATCATCACGTGGTGTCTCGACATGACGAACTTTCACAACGGTGCACACTCGGGGAGAACACAATTCATCTTGAAATTTAAGTGAGGGATCACCTTATAATGCTACCGTCGTCCCAAGCAAAAGAAGGTGCATAAAAGGATTAACATCACATGCAAATCATAAGTAACATGATATGGCCATGAACTTGTGCTTTTGATCTCCATCTAGAAAGCACCGGCATGATCTCCATCGTCACCGGCAAGACAACATGATCTCCATCATCTTGATCTCCATCAACGTGTCTCCATCAGGGTTGTCACGCCCAACATGCTTCTACTACTATTGATACCGTTTAGCGATAAAGTAAAGCATTACATAGCGCTTAATGATTGACACGCAGGTCATACAATAATTAAAGACAACCCTATGGCTCCTGCCGGTTGCCGTACTCATCTACATGCAAGTCGTGATAATCTATACATCACATGATCATCTCATACATCACATATATCACATCATGTAATTGGCCATATCACATCACAACATACCCTGCAAAAACAAGTTAGACGTCCTCTAATTGTTGTTGCATGTTTTTCATGGCTGCTACGGGTATCTAGCAAGAACAATTCTCATCTATGCAGAAACCACAACGGTGATACACTAGCTGCTTTTCAACCTTCTCAAGGACCGCCTTTGTAGAATCCGATCCAACTAAAGTGAGAGAAACTGGCACCCGCAAGCCATCTATGCAACAAGTTGCGGTCGAGGGATCCGGTCTCTCGTAAGCGTACGAGTAATGTTGGTCCAGGCCACTTCATATCACAATACCGCTGAACCAAAATCCGACCCAAGGGAGGAAGCAATCTAAGCATCAACGCCCACAAACCTTTTGTGTTCTACTCGAGATCTCATCTACACATAGACCTAGCTCAAGATGCCACTGTTGGGGAACATTGCATGGGAAACAAAAAATTTCCTACACACACGCAGATCTATCCATGGTGATGAGCATCTACGAGAGGGAGAGTGGATCTACATACCCTTGTAGATCGCTAAGCGGGAAGCGTTAAGAAACGCGGTTGGTGTAGTCGAACGTCTTCGCGATCCAAATCGCCGTGCGTCCCGCGATCCAATCACGATCCGTACCGCAATCCAATCATGATCCGTCCCGCGAACTTGATCACCATTTGTCCCACGAACTTGATCGCGATCCGTCCCATGAACTTGATCACGATCCTTCCGATCTAGCGCCGAACGGACGGCACCTCCGCGCTCAGCACACGTACGGCTTGATGACGATCTCCGCCGTCTTGATCTAGCAAGAGGGAGCAGAGAGGAAGAAGAGTTCTCCAGCAGCATGACGGCGCTCCGGCAATGGTGGTGGAGCTATTCCGGTAGGGCTTCGCCTAAGCACTGCAGAAATCCGATCTAGACGAGAAACTATGCACTGGAGGAACGGGCAGCACGTGGCTAAAATTCTGTCCAAAAACCCTAAAACCTCCAATATATATAAGAGGAAGAGAGGAGGAGGATTTGCCCAAGGGCCAAGCCTCTAGGAGTCGGCCGAACCAGGTGGGAGAGGTGGAATCCACCTCCAATCCTAGTAGGACTAGGATTCACCCTATTTTTGCGTTTTTCCACTTTTTCTCTTTGGGTTTTTTCTCCCTAGCCGCATGGGCTTTGTGTGGGGACTTCCACCAGCCCACTATGGGCTGGTATTCACTCTCCCACAGCCCATGTTGCCTCTTGGGTCGAAATAGCCCTCCCGATGGTCTCCCGGTACACTACCGACACTCCCGGTACACTACCGATGAGCCCGAAACTTTTCTGGCAACCAAAATAGGACTTCCTATATATGAATCTTTACCTCCAGACCATTCCGTAGCTCCTCGGGATGTTCGGGATCTCATCCGGGACTCCGAACAACCTTCGTTCACCACCATACATAACTCTATACTACCGAAACATCACCAAACCTGAAGTGTGCAGACCCTGCGGGTTCGAGAACTATGTAGACATGACCGAGACAGCTCTACGGTCAATAACCAATAGCAGGACCTGGATGCCCATATTCGTTCCTACATATTCTACGAAGATCTTTATCGGTCGAACCTCTGTGTCAAGGATTTAGTTAATCCCGTATGATGTTCCCTTTGTTCTTCGGTATGTTACTTGCCCGAGATTCGATCGTCGGTATCTCCATACCTAGTTCAACCTCGTTATTGGGAAGTCTCTTTACTCGTTCGGTAATACAAGATTCCGTGACTAACACTTAGACACATTGCTTGCAAGGCTCATTGTGATGTTGCATTACCGAGTGGGCCCTGAGATACCTCTCCGTCACACGGAGTAACAAATCCCAGTCTTGATCCATGTCAACTCAACAGACACCCTCGGAGATACCTGTAGAGCACTTTTATAGTCACCCAGTTACATTGCAACGTTTGATACACACAAGGTACTCCTCTGGTATCCGTGAGTTGCATGATCTCATGGTCATAGGAACATATACTTGACATGCAGAAAACAGTAGAATAAACTGACATGATCATATGCTACGTTTGTAGTTTGGGTCTTGTCCATCACATCATTCTCCTAATAATGTGATCCCATTATCAAATGACAACACATGCCAATGGCTAGGAAACCTTGACCATCTTTGATCAACGAGCTAGTTCACTAGAGGCATACTAGGGACAAAGTGTTGTCTATTTACCCACAAATGTAATGTGTTTCCAATTAATATAATTATAGCATGGATAATAAATGATTATCATGAACAAGGAAATATAATAATAAACACTTTATTTATTGCCTCTAGGGCATATTTCCAAGACTTCAAAGGTCTCCTTGCAGGCTTTCAAGTAAGTTGCCCGCTGTTTTTGTTGAGATTAGTCATATTGTGTACATGGCAGCCCCTGAGCCCTAGGTGAGTTGAACAAACTCGCCTAGGGGTCATCTCTATAGTTTGGTAAGTAAGTGTTGCTGGAATGTATGCATTATGTGCGGTGTAGGCCTCGTCATCGGTGGCGACCAAAAACGGTGCCGAGTTGGACGAGATACATTGGAAGCTCAAGCGCTCCGAGGATGAGGTGGAAGCCCTTAACAAGAGGTTTGACGATGCACAGGGTAAGTTCGAATCAAATCATAATATTCTCCCGACTTTGGTTAGTTCACAGTCCTTCTCAATAAGACTTTGTCGTGTTGCAGCCTCGTCGAAAGAGATTGAGAACCTCCTGGCCGAGCTTCAACGTGCTAAAGAGGAAGCGGTGGTGGAGAAGGCGGCTAGACAAGGAGGCGGACACCACACACTCCGCCCTATGAGCCACCACTGATAAACACCAGGCTCATGTGACGGAGATACAAGATGAGCTCAAGGACGGCAGCAACAAGTGCGATGCCTTGGCGCAGAAGAACAAGGCGCTCTCGTCCGAGCTGTCCATCATGAAATCTGATTTCCAGCAAGAGCGAGTGGACAGACGGTTCTTCGAGGAACAAGTACGCCAAGACAAGGAGATAGCCGAAAGGAAGCCGTACTCCCTAAAGTGCGTGTTCGGAGATCGCAAATTAGAATTGCTGACCCGGGTCTGGCGATCCTTAGGCACGGCCGCCGATCTCCAGAAGAGCGTGGCAGACGTCAATCAACTGCTTACCTCGCGGAGAGAGGAAGACGAAGCTCGGATCTTCTGGGCACAATTCGAAGCCCCCGAGCATCCTCCTCTTCTGGTGGAGCAGCTGAAACAGCTGATGGAAATGCACCGGATGGCGGAGCCGACCATCAAGGACCTCTGCATCCGCCTATGGCCCGGCGAGCCACTCCCAGGCAGCTCCATCGTCCTGGTGCAACGGCTGATTGATGCGATGCCCCGCCTCGACGCCGTCAAGCGTTCTTCCTATATCAAAGGATTCCGGATGGCCCTTGCTAAGGCAAAAGTGCACTGGCCGGGGCTCAATTGGATGAATGTCGCCACCGATCCACCGCTGCCCAGAAAGGAGCACCAACGCCCCGAGCTCTACTTTGATGGAGTAATGGAGAGTGTGTGGGTTATAACGTCGCAGTGTTCGGGCGAAAAAAATATTTGAATGAGATTGTGATATGTCCGAAGACTTGTTTATAATTTTCAATGATATTAGTATCCGCACTTATATTGTTTTTGCCTTCCTTTATAACTCCTGTATGGTTGTTTGATACTGAAAGATGCGAGTCGTCGGCTTCAGCCCCACGTAGATACTTCATGGGGTATCTATGCCAATGCACTATGTTCCATAGCCAAATTATAGGAACCAGAAGGCGATTTAGAGTGTCAGACTAGGCAATCGGACTATTATGCATTATTTCTTTCACTTAACCGAAGGGGCGCAAAAACGACTGCGGGAAGCGTACGATTAGCCACCGGGGTTTTTGCGATGTTCGGACTAGCCGAAGATGAAGCCGACATAATAGTGTTTGCACAAAGGGAAAATCCCTCGTATAACACGGAATAACCGCTTACGAAGGTCGAAGTGTAATACTTCTAACTTGGAGTTCACAGATCGGGTCACACATACTATGACAGTCCGTTTTCGGCTTTCTCCCCTAAGGTGCTTGATCGGACAATCCGAAAGCACAATCACAGGGGTGCTCCCTTTGTCCTTTTAGCCGAACGAGCGGAACATAAAGGGGCAAGCACACGAGCTGGGCAACCCAACTTAATGATCAAAGACATAGTTCAGAACCGATGCATCAAGACGTCGAACACACAATGGTTAAGGAGATTTATGTTTGAAATCGAGCCCCCGGTCTATTAGCCGGGGACCTCGAGTCACACCGAATAGATTCACGAGAAGAGGGAGGAAAGGAAAAAAGGTATGTGCCAAAAACAGGACAAATAAGGCGTACGTGCGCCATAATTTTGCATTTCCTCAACAACTCTTATAACTCGGATTGCCGAAGCAGCTATTTACAAGTATGAGATAAGGAATAAAGTCCGACAGGAGCTATTGTACCAGGTGTATTTAATTGGTGGCCAGATGCCTTCGATATGCCATGTTGCTATTTGACTCCTACTTTTGGGTGTACCTTGATGGGTGTTGGTGCGGGCGCATTTTGCGAACAAAATCTTGAGAGGTCGCAGTGTTAAAGGAGAACTTTATGTCCTGGGTGGGCTCTTTTAAGAGCGCGTGCAGTTTGTCCGAAGACATGTTGATGGCAACAGTTGGGAAAAACCAGATGCCTATTGTAAGTTCCCTACCGCTACCCATGCAATCTTAAGTGTGAAGTTGTGCTTCCACAACACATACTTTGCCGGTCCACAGGTTGTGCGGTGGGGGGCGAGTCCCTATTGAGGGTCGGAGTGTTCGGTCTGAATCCGAACGGGCTTCCCGGCCTTTGGTGCCTTTACGGCGAATGCCAAAGCTTGTCGGTCATCTGTGTAACTGAATTCGTCGCCAGTGCCAATGCATGTTCCTCTATTCTGAGGGACCGCTCAGTATTTCCATTATAGTAATGACCCCCTTGGGGCCCGGCATCTTGAGCTTCAGGTATAGGTAATGTGGGACTGCGTTGAACCGAGCAAATGTTGTACGGCCGAGCAGCGCGTGATAGCCGCTGCGGAAGGACACGATGTCGAAGATCAGGTCCTCACTTCAGAAGTTATCGGGCGAGCTGAACACAACCTCCAAGGTTACGGAGCCCATACATCGGGCCTCAACACCTGGGACCACCCCTTTGAAGGTAGTGCTGCTGGGTTTGATCCGTGATGGATCTATACCCATTTTTTTACCGTGTCCGAGTAAATCAGATTGAGGCTACTTCCTCCATCCATTAAGACTTTGGTGAGGCGATACCCATCTATAATGGTATCTAGGACGAGGTCAGCCGAGCCCCCATGATGGATACTGGTCGGATGGTCTCGCCGGTCAAAGGTGATTGGATATGCTGACTAGGGGTTATACTTTGGAGCTATGGGCTCCACAACATAGACCTCCCGGAGGGCCTGCTTCCTCTCTTTCTTAGGTATGTGGGTGGAGTATATCATATTCACCGCTTTGACTTCGGGAGGGAATTTCTTCTGACCACCACCCATTGGAGCCCGAGGCTCATCTTCGTCCTCGCTACGCGAACTTTTGCCCTGGTCTTCGGGTTGTATCTTGTCAGCCTGTTTAAACAACCAACAGTTGTGGTCTGTGTGATTGGCTGGCTTTTCCGAAGTTCCATTGATTTGGCAAGTCCTGTCCATGATCATCTCGAGCTGAGTGGGTCCATCACGATTGCCTTTAGGGGGCTTCTTTCGCTGCGCGGGGCGAGAGTTGCGGAATCCGGCATTGACCGTCGTGTCATCAGCGTCGTTACTATTGTGTCGACGTTTGTTCTTATTGCGCTTCGGCTTTGAGTTGCCATCCTGGGCTTCAGGTGCCATAGGATCTTCAGAATTGTGGTTGCGTCATTACTTCATCCACCATCACAACAGCATAGCCATGTGGAATCAGACGACAGTGAAAAGTTCCGTTGGGTTGAGGAGGTGCAACAGAGCCGACAGCCGCCTTGAAAGTGAGGTTATGGCATTTCGTCATAAGCTCGCAATGTTGAGCCTCTGTGATAGTATCCACGAGGTAGCTAGGAGACGTGAAGCGGGCTGAACGGGCTCCATGGAAGCGACGCTGCTTCTCCGCTGAGATGGCGGGGTAGTAGCTTCTAGGGTAGCTTCGTGCCGCAAAGATGGTTGGCCGGCAGCTCGCTAACTCTCAGCTTCCTTTGGCTTTTGTAGTCTTGCATTGAGCTTCTGAATTTCTATCGGCTCCACTTTCCTCTTTCTCTCCCGGATTTTGTAACCGCCTGCGTCGGGAAACCCAACCTTCCACGGAACGGAGCCTGCTGTGCCTCCTGTTCGTCTAGGGTGCTCAGCATTCCCTAGGGCCTCAGTCAGCTCGTCCTTCTCTCTGTCGGGAATGAACGTCCCTTCCTGTGCTGCGGTGATATAGTTCTGAAGCTTGTTCATGGGTATTGCAAGTTGCTCGTCCGTCCAACGACACATCCCTGTTTCAAGGTCCAAAGTTCCCCCAACCCCGAAGAACCAAGTCCTTGAACGGTCTAGCCAGTTATATGTCCGTGGTCAGACCCCTTTAGCAAGCAGGTCATTCTCAGCTTTGTCCCACAACGGCCGGGCTTTAAGGTAGCCACCTGACCCCGTGTGATGGTGAAACTGCTTCTTTGCAGCATTGTTCTTGTTTCTCTCTGACATCTTCTTACTCTTCTCCGATGTCTTGTAGGCCACAAATGCGGGCCAGTAATCTCCTATGTTCTCATATCGGCCGACGAATGCTGGAGTCTTCCCTTTGTCGACAAACTTTGATTTCAACTCATTCTTCCACCTCCTGAATAGATCTGCCATCTTCTTGAGAGCACACGCCTTGACCCGTGGCTCTATAATTGGCTTATTCGGATCCTCCTCTGGCGGTAGGGTGAAATTTGCCTTCAGCGTGGTCCAAAGATCTTCTTTCTATCTATCGGTGACATAATCACCATCAAGGGCGCCGTCCTTAGGCTTATTCCATTGGTTGATGCTGATCGGGATGTTGTCCCTAACAATAGCTCCGCACTGAGCAGAAAATGCATTCTTGGTCCGCTTGGGTTCAATCAGATGGCCATCGTCCGCGAGTGCTGTGATCGTGAACTTTTCATCCTTGCGCAACCTCTTCTTCGGGCCTCGCCTCGTTACCGAAGTTTTGCTCGATCTGGAGGGCTATAATAGAAGAAAGAAGAGTTAATTAATATATGTACATACCAAAATAATTAATGCATCAATTAGCTAGAGTCAGCACATGCTTAATTAATATATATACCTCGCCGGACTTTGCAACAGCTCCCTCCTCCGATCGGCCACCGGAGCCGTCATCATGGTCTCCTTCTTCCTCCGGCATTCGGTCACCAGAGCCATCATGAACATGTCCTTCCTCCTCCATTTTTCAATCACCAGAGCCGTCATAATACTCTCCTTCTAGACCATCGGTGTCGTTGGGATATGACAAGACATCACGTCCGCCATGGATTACGTCCCCCAACAACTGTTCTTGTTCTTCGTCTCTTGGATCCATAGTTTCTGCAAATATTACAACATGACAATTAACTTGATAAATCTATGTTACCAGAGTTTTCTTCATTTAACTTGGTAGATTTGGGTGGCCTCGACAATGCTTCTAGGGTTTGGGGTGGCCTCGACAACGCTTCTAGGGTTTGGGGTGGCCTCAACAACACTTCTAGGGTTTGGGGTGGCCTCGACAACACTTCTAGGTGCCAACAAAATACATATATCATATATCTAAAAACATGGGATACCTTAATTAGTTCAATTTTTTGCCTTGACAAATCATTGAACCTTTTGACAGAAACCTCCCATAAACTCTTTCATAATTTTCTTTAGCATACATCCATGGAAAAAAACAGGAAGCTACGATATTTTTTATATCATATGATAATTTTCTATATATATACATCCACCCATCCATCCATCCATCCATATACACACACATATATACATGGAACAAAAATGCTATAAAAAATTATATGAACAAAAAAAGCATACATCATCTATCATTAACATCATCAGCTATCATCACATCATCAGCTATCATCAACATCATCATCTAACTATCATATATCATCTATCATCTATATATCGTCAAATTAAATCAGCAAAATCGGACAGGGGAGGAAAGGCGGCCGGCCGGACCGAACGGGCAGGAGGGGCGGCGTCATCAGGGCAGGGATGTGGCGTGGGGCGGCATCGGGGAGCGGCGCCGGCGTCGGGGCAGGGGCGGCGCGTCGGGCAGGGCGGCATGCCGGGGCACGGGGCGGCGCGTTAGGGCAAGGCGGCGCGTCGGGGCAGGGCGGCGCGTCGGGGCACGGTGCGGCGCGTCGGGGCAGGGGCGTCAGGGCAGAGGGCGTCGACGGCGAGCTCGGGCAGCCTGGTGGCGTCGATGTGCTCGGCGTCGTCAGGGGCAAGTTTTAGATGAAATCTGAAAAAATCAAAAATGTCGCTTATATACACAGAGCATTGGTCCCGGTTGGTGGCACCAATCGGGACCAATGCCCCCTTTAGTCCCAATTGGTGGCACCAACCGGGACCAAAGGTCTCTTTTCAGTAGCCCAAAGGGCGGGAAGCAGAGACCATTGGTCCCGGTTGGTGCCACCAACCGGGACTAAAAGGGATGCATTGGTCCCGGTTGGTGGCAACAACCGGGACTAAAGGGGGGGCATTGGTCCCGGTTGGTGCCACCAACCGGGACCAAAAGGTGGTGCTGCCTGGGGACAAATGTTTAGTCCAACCTCGCTAGCCGAGAGGGCTCGAGAGTGGTTTATAAGCGCTGTTGCCCCAACCCTCTCGAGCTACTCTCAACTGCAGGCTTAAGGGCCTAATTGCACTCTCCTCTGCCTATGGGCCTACTAGTCTTTCTACGGGCCTGAATCCTGGCCCAACTAGCTGTTGGGTTTCTAGTCGTATTCAGACCGTGATGGCACAGTAGGCGGCATTTTTTATTTAAAAAACTGTTTTTCGTTTTGTTTTTGCTTTATTTATTGTTTTCATTTTTTCCAGTATTTTTCTTCTGTTATTTTAGTTCATTCTTTTCAACAAATAAATACTTTGATAATTTTAGTTGCATAATTTCCATTATTTCGTTTTGTTTATTGCTTTATTTATTTTTTGCTTTATTTATTTCCAGTGTGTTTTATCATTATATGGTTTTTGCTATTAATGTTGTGAACAAAAAATACTTTGATAATTTTAGTTGCATAATTTTTATATAATTATTGTTTCAAAAATACTAGAGGTTTATAAAAGCTTTTTAGCTGATTCTATTTTGAACTCCACTCCTACGATGTTTTGAAAGAAATTAAAAAGCACTTCAAACATACTCTAAAAATGTTAAAAGTTGGCATGGTATCATCATTTCACCCACATAGCATGTGCTAAAAAGTTGAGTGGGGTACGACAAAAACTGGATGCACTTCGTGTACAAAATGGACAATCTATTTCGAAGTATCACGGTTTCGAACGAAAACTCATCTGTTACGAAGGGATTTCATTTTTTTGAACTCATTTGAACTCCAGAATTTTTGTGTGTTCAAAATGCACCATTCAAAGCCACATCATCAATTTTCAACCCTTTCTGACTTCATTTCGTATTTTTCATGCACTTACTTATTTTTTTGAGCTAAATGACCCTGAAATTGAAAAGCCCTTCAAATGAACTCTGAAAAGGTTGAAAGTTGGCATGGTATCATCATTTCACCCACATAGCATGTCATAAAAAGTTGAGAGGGTTACGGCAAAAACTGGATGCACTTCGTGTACAAAACGGAGAATCTCTTTTGAAGTATTAGGGTTTCGGACGAAAACTCATATGTTACAAAAGGCATTTCATTTCTTCACATGTCACTGCAATGATATAGTTGTGGAGCAGAAGTCTTCACTTCTTCTTCGTGTGTGTCCTTTGCTTATTGCGCCGTAACCATGGACAATTTTCATCATTTAACAGGGTGCTTGGGTCAGCCTTGACTTTGAAGGGAGGAATTTCATGAAACTTTTCATAATCTTCAGACATGTCTGTCTTGCCCTCCAATCCCACGATGTCTCTTTTTCCTGAAAGAACTATGTGGCGTTTTGGCTCATCGTATGATGTATTCGCTTCCTTATCTTTTCTTTTTCTCGGTATGATAGACATGTCCTTCACATAGAAAATCTGTGCCACATTATGGCTAGGACGAATGGTTCGTCTGTGTACCCAAGATTGTTGAGATCCACTGTTGTCATTCCGTACTGTGGGTCTTCCTGTACCCCGCCTCTTGACAGATTGACCCATTTGCACTAAAACAAAGGGACCTTGAAATCATGTCCATAGTCAAGTTCCCATATGGCCACTATGTAACCATAATATGTGTCCTTTCCCCTCTTGGTTGCTGCATCAAAGCGGACACTGCTGTTTTGGTTGGTGCTCTTTTCATCTTGGGTGATCGTGTAAAATGTATTCCCATTTATCTCGTACCCATTGTAAGTCAATACAGTCGAAGATGGTCCCCTGGCCAATGAGTACAACTCATCAGAAACAGTGTTTTTACCCATGAGACGTGTTTGCAACCAACTGCCGAAAGTCCTGATGTGTTCATATGTAATCCAGTCGTCACACTGCTCCGGGTGTTTGCAGCGCAGAATATTCTTGTGTTCATCGACATACGGGGTCACCAAGGTGGAATTCTGTAGAACTGTGTAGTGTGCTTGAGACCAAGAATGCCCATCCCTACATATTATTGAGTCCGCTCCTAGCGTGCCTTTTCCAGTCAGTCTCCCCTCATACCGCGATTGATGGAGACCAATCTTCTTAAGGTCGGGAATGAAGTCAACACAAAACCCAATGACATCCACTGTTTGATGGCCCATGGAGATGCTTGCTTCTGGCCTAGCGCGGTTACGAATATATTTCTTTAAGACTCCCATGAACCTCTCAAAGGAGAACATATTGTGTAGAAATACAGGGCCCAGAAGGACGGTGGGAACACCAGCTCGAAACTAACAAGACATTACACCAAATCACTTCTTAACCTTGGCAGGATTTCTGGATCGATCACCTTCTGAGAGATTGCATTGAGGAATGCAAATAGCTTCACAATGGCTAATCGAACGTTTTCCAGTCGAAGCCCCCTTAATGCAACCGGCAGCAGTTGCGTCATAATCACATGGCAGTCATGAGACTTTAGGTTCTGGAACTTTTTCTCTGTCATATTTATTATTCCCTTTATATTCGACGAGAAACCAGACGGGACCTTCATACCGAGCAGGCATTCAAAGCAGATTTCCTTCTCTTCTTTGGTAAGAGCATAGCTGGCAGGACCTTCATACTGCTTTGGATGCATGCCGTCTTTTTCATGCACACGTTGTTGTTCCTCCCGTGCCTCCGGTGTATCTTTTGTCTTCCCATACACTCCCAAGAAGCCTAGCAGGTTCATGCAAAGGTTCTTCGTCACGTGCATCACGTCAATTGCAAAGCGTACCTCTAGGTCTTTCCAATAGGGTAGGTCCCAAAATATAGATTTCTTCTTCCACATGGGTGCGCGTTTGTCAGCGTCCTTTGGAACAGATAGTCTGCCAGGACCCTTTCCAAATATTACTTGTAAATCATTGACCATATCAAGTATGTGATCACCACTACGGAGGACGGGCTTCTTCCGGTGATCTGCCTCACCTTTGAAATGATTTCCTTTCTTTCCACATTGATGGTTGGTCGGAAGAAATCGACGATGTCCCGGGTACACATTCTTCCTGCATTTGTCCAAATATATACGATCGGTGTCATCTAAATAGTGTGTGCATGCGTGGTATCCCTTGTTTGTCTATCCTGAAAGGTTACTGAGAGCAGGCCAATCGTTGATGGTTACAAACAGCAACGCATGTAGGTCAAAATCCTCCTGTTCGTTCTCATCCCGCATGCGTACACCTCTTCCATTCCATAGCTGTAAAAGTTCATCAACTAATGGCCTTAGGTACACATCAATGTCATTGCCGGGTTGCTTAGGGCCTTTGATGAGCACTGGCATCATAATGAACTTCCGCTTCATGCACAACCAAGGAGGAAGGTTATACATACATAGAGTCACATGCCATGTGCCATGCTGGCTGCTCTGCTCCCCAAAAGGATTAACGTCATGTGCACTTAAACCAAACCATACGTTCCTCAGGTCACCTGTAAAGTCGCTCCACTTTCTCTCGATCTTTTTCCACTACGACCCGTCAGCGGGTGCTCTCAACTTCTCGTCTTTCTTACGGTCTTTTTTGTGCCATTGCATCAACTCAGCATGCTTTTTGTTTCTGAACAGACGTTTCAACCGTGGTATTATAGGAGCATACCACATCACCTTGGCAGGAACCCTCTTCCCGGTGCGTTGGCCCTCAACATCACCAGGGTCATCTCTTCTGATCTTATACCGCAATGCACCGCATACCGGGCATGCGTTCCGTTCCTTGTACTCACCGCGGTAGAGGATGCAGTCATTTGGGCATGCATGTATCTTCTGCACCTCCAATCCTAGAGGCCATATAACCTTCTTTGTTGCATACGTACTGTCGGGCAATTCGTTATCCTTTGGAAGCTTCTTCTTCATTGTTTTCAGTAGCGAACTAAATCCCTTGTCAGATACACCATTGTCTGCCTTCCAGTGCAGCAATTCCAGTGTGGTACAGAGCTTTTTGTTGTCATCTTCGCAATTTGGGTACAACCCTTTTTTGTGATCCTCTAACATGCGATCGAACTTCAACTTCTCCCTTTCACTTTCGCATTCTCTCTGTGCATCAACAATGACCCGGCGAAGATCATCATCGGGCACATCGTCTGGTTCCTCTTGATCTTCAGCTTCCCCCATTGCATCATCACCATATTCAGGGAGAGGGTAGTTGTCGTCATCCTCTTCTTCTTCGTTGTCTTCCATCATAACCCCTCTTTCTCCGAGCTTGGTCCAAACATTATAGTGTGACATAAAACCCTTCTGAAGCAGGTGGAAGTGAAGGGTTTTAGAGTTGGAGAAAGACTTCGTATTCTCACGGACAGTACATGGACAAGGCATAAAATCATTCTCCTTGTTTGCCTCAGCCGCTTCGAGAAAATTATGCAGGCCCTTAATATACTCGGAGGTGCATCGGTTACCGTACATCCATTGTCGGTTCATCTGCGTGCATTATATAATAAAGTGTATTAAAAACCATTACAACATATCATGAATACATAAGTGACCAAATTATTAGAAATCCATCATCACATTAAAGCCAAAGTACAATAATGACCAAAATAAATACGTACAGTTCATACATAGCTATCATTATTGAACAACATATAGGTCTTTAGAGCATCTAATTAAAACATACACCGAAACTATGTAAAAAAATTAAATGCAACAACAAATGCAATCATAACCGCTACTAAGGTACCAATTGATCCAACAGCATAATGATACCAAGCCTCGGTATGAATGGCATATTTTCTAATCTTTCTAAGCTTCGAGCGCATTGCATCCATCTTGATCTTGTGATCGGCGACGACATCGGCAACATGCAACTCCAATCCCATCTTGTCATCTTCAGTTCTTTTCAATTTTTCTTTCAAATGATCGATTTCTTTTTTAGCTTTAGTTAACTTGTCGAGCAGAATTGCATAGTCGGTTGGAATTTCTGGTTCAACTACTTCCTATAGATAAAAACATCTACGTCAAGTTGGTGGCATAATTAATTGTCAAAGACATTAGATGTGTGAAAGAGTTATATAAGAGATAATATACCACATTTGAATCATAGACTGGACGAGGACCGACATGGGCGGATACAATAACCATGGCACTATATAATAACAAACAATAATAAAAGCAAGAAAATCATACGAGTAAGTATATTTTCTTTTAGCAAGAAGATAAGATCAAGAGGCACACTACGCGCGGGCGATCAACGGCGGTTTCAGGACGGGGACGGGACAGGACGGACCGCCAAACCTAGACAAATCTTGGCGAAAATGAAGTTTAGACAAGAAGCTTTGAGAGGAGAAAGCTTAAGTTTGGTTTGGGCATTTCATCAAAAACCTCATATGCATAGGAGGTGAGCTAGAACACCACAAAGGTCTTCCCTCGCCGGCAAAAAAACAAAGCTGTGTGTGGAGTGCTCTGCTCGTCAATGAGGGGGTATATATAGGCATCTCATTGGTCCCGATTCATGGCTGGAACCGGAACTAAAGGACCCCCATTTAGTCCCGGTTTCAGCCACGTACCGGGACCAATGATTGTGGGCCAGGAGCAAGGCCCATTAATACCGTTTCGTGTCTGGAACCGGGAACAAAATGGACCAGACGAGCCGGGACCAATGCCCCACGTGGTCCGTCCGGCCTCCTGACCTCACGAACCGGGACCGTTGCCCCATTGGTCCCGGTTCATGACTGAACCGGGATTAATGGGCTGGCCGGCCAGAACCGCTGTCTTGTTTTCTACTAGTGTTGATCGCCGGCGCCTACTTCTTCTGGCCTACCGGTGTGGCCGCCGGCGCCATGATGAATGCCCCAGGCGCGGCAGGGTTCGTCATCTCACGCGCGGCCTTCCTGGCCAACCCGCAGCTCTACTTCCATCTCCTGCGCACTGCCGGAGCCAAGGCAGCGGTCGCCGCCTTCCTTTAGTAGGGAAGCGCAGCACATGCATGCATGTCCCTTCAGTCTATCTACTGGAGTCAGTGTTGTCTTTGTCTTCTAAAAAATGTTCGGTGTGTTGACTTATCTCTCATTGCCAGTGTGCTAGATCTGCTGATGAGTTAATCTGTCGCTAGCTAGTCCCTTCTGTCGATCCTACCGAAGTTCGATGTTATGCCCAAGAAAATGTTGTGTGTGTGTCAAGTGTCAAGTTATCTTAGTGTGCTCTGTTGATTTGCATGTGTCTTGATTATGATCTGTGATCTATATCCTTGCTATAGTGTCAGGATTGAAGACGGATCTAGCGTTTATTTGCAGCACATTTGAGGCTGAGCATTCAGTGTTTTTTTATGGTTCTCTCTTGTGTGACATTGCGTTTTAAGCATTAATTTCTCCCTTTTTATGTCTTGGCTCTCAAGAGTGTGTAGGTCAGATGATCTATCTCTTTACGGAAAAAAAAACATCTCGCCTTGATTCGTGTCGTCTCCGCCTCCCCTTCTTTTGTTCCTCTCTTTTACTGTCGGACACATTGTGCTCAGCAGCTACTCCTCCCTGGAGTAGTGCTTCTCCTTTGTTAACCATTTCTTCGTTGGGTTTTCGACAGGTGAAAAAGCAAGGATTAATTTCTTTCCTTCATTAACAGATCTTTATAATGGTTGACACTTCACACTCGGTAGCCGTTTAGCATGCTCCTCTGCAATCAAACAATTAGAAATGAGGATAATCAACTCTCTAGATTAACGGTGTCGCAGAATGTTTGCAGATAATCAACTTCATATATTTTAACGGAAAAGATAGGGCCTGTGGCAATTTGCGCTTCGCTCACATGCGTCTATCAATGTTGGAGTTGGTGTGTGGGCGTTGAAGAGTTCACCCACACGACCCACGACGCGCGGTTGCTAGCTACGTCGTGTGGGCGGACCGATTTCTGCCCATACAGTCATCACCTACTCCCGAACTGTTCTTCGCCCATACATCGCTCATACGTTGCTAAACTGCAACTGCAGTGCGCGTACGTTGCAATTACATAAACACGCATGACAACTACGATTCATTACTACTTCCTCTGTTCGGGTTTATTAGACCCGGAGACCACTTTTCTTAGAGCAAGGCACATAATAATTTGCTTACATTAATTATTGCATCATATTCCCAATGCACTCTCCAACATGACAATTCTCACATACTACCAATAAAAAAATATGTATGCAGTGTATTTATTATTTAGCTATGAGACTAGCAATAATGTATCTCGCTACGGCGAATGAAATGGTTGCATGCATGTAGGTTTCCAAAGCAAGACCTTATAAAGAGGGACATGCATGTGTTGCTCTTAGGCCTAATAAACCCGGATGGAAGGAGTAGATAGCAATTGCAGTTGTGCGTACGTGGCAATCAGGTAAACACACATGGCAAGTACGATTAACCATACATGGCAACTATGGTTGAACCACACGCGACAACTAGGTAAACACACATGGCAACTATCCCTAGATAACTAAAGTGTTACCCGGCGGGTAAATGTAGTTAACCAAAACAGAAAGAGTTGTCATGTTTTTACAACTACAATTGCCATCATAACTAAAGTTGCCTTTCCCGGGGATAAATAGAGTTGCCATCTCATGGGTAACTAATGTAGCTGTGTGAGGACGTGTGGGCAGATTTGCTTCGTGTCAGGGTGGAGTTGACTAGTATTTGTTGGGCGTGTGGCATGAAGTAGCCACGCACACACGTGAGGCAGCTCTATTGTTCGCTCACCCACGACCCGTGTGGGCTGCCTCCTACGTATGTCACACATGGTGTGTAGGCGCATGTCTAATATGCCACACATGAATATCAGGACCCAATTTTAATTGTTGAGTGTTATTGATTATTAGGAAGTACAAGATAGATTAGGATTTATTCTTATCTTGTCTTGTATTTCAAATTGATAATGTATTTTTATATATATGTCCACAAGGCTCAAGCAATATATCAATGATCCATCAATCCTTCTATATCCCTTTCACTTGGTATTAGCCTAACCAATTTAAACACTAGCCGCCGCCGCTTCCGCCTCGCGTACCGCCCCCGTGCGGGCCGCCCATACCTCGGGCTCGTCCGCCGACCGTATTGGCCGGCTGCCTTAGAAAGTATTTTCCCTGGTCCCTTGATCCAGGTTTTCTCTCTCTCTTTCTCATCAGTTGTTTTGATCGGCGTTTCTTTTGGGTTTTCGATCTAAGATCGGTTTGCTTCTCCCGCCACCGTCCTTGACCACAAGCCTCTACTCCGACACCGGTGCTACCACCCTGTCTCTTCTCCGACCCGGCGACCTTGCGCGACGCGGCAGCCCGTCACGACCGTCGTTCGTGCCTGCTTCGTCATTCTACGTCGGCCGTTGCCGCCCCGTTCCAACCAGGACTCCTGCATCATCTCAATACCCCTCCCCCCCGTCGGCGCCGCTCGCCAACTGATGCGGTATCAACGGTTGTCAGGCTCGCCGACTACGTCGGGCTCCCTGGCTGCCTCGGGCTAGCCGTCCCCCTCGCCGGCTGTCAGGCTCGCCGTTTGCCTCCGGCTTGTCGGCTGCCTCGGGATCACCGACCCCTCACTAGCCTCCTCCAACTCGACGGCCTCCTTTGGCATGTCGTTGCCCGCCAGCCGTCGTCGCCTTGGTCTGCTCGACTACCCGCTTTGCCGTCCATGACGCTATCATCATCATCGAGCAACGCCCTTGGCCTCGTGTGCGATCAGATTGATCGCCCGCCCACCATGATTCGCTCCCTCCGCACCGCGCAATCAGTCGGTTGCACGGGCCTCCGCTGGTCTCATGAAAGCTGTCCTCGAGTAAAGGGCCCCCTCCACCGATTGAGCGACATCGTTACCATGTGTTTCTCCCCGCACCTGCACCGACTCGCGTGTTGCCGTTGCATCGCCCCTTTGGGCAATAGTGCCGCGACATGTAGTACATACTGCCACCCCAAGGCCGCCTACCCGGTTACACTGGCCCACGCGTCGCCGTTGCTGCATCGCCCCTTTGGGCTATAGTGTCGCGGCACACGGTCAATGCAGCCGCCCTGAGGTCTTCCCGTTGTCACCTTGAACCACCTACTGCCCCTGTCTCACCCCTTTGGGACGTAGCGCCACGGCCAGCGGCCCACTCTGCCGTCCCAACGCGTTGACCTCCTGTGGTATGCGCCGTGCCGCTCCCATTGGCGCAGGATCTCCACCATCAGCGCCGGTCTTTGTCACGCTCTCGGGTTCGTCCTTGCCTACTTCGAGCATCGCCGACGCACTGCTAACCCAGCTATCGCTGCTGTCGTCAAGCCGCCCCCGCCGCTCTTCTTAGAGGCCGCTACCGCTCGCTCACCTGAGCCGCGTTGCCCGTCCACCCCCTTCATCTTGGACCAGCATCAGCTCATCGCCAGCGTTGCCGTCATCTACCCCGACCACTTCGTCTACTCCAACAACCGTGGGCGACATTGCCCGCCCCACCCCACCGATTTGCCCCGCAACCGTCGTCGGGTCCTTCTCTGCTAGCCCCCTCGACATGGTATACAAACTCATGCAGGTCCCCGTCTATGCATTCCCGGTGCTGGCAAAACTGATGTGTGCTTTTATCCACGATGTGTCCCCAGTCCTGGCAAGGCTAGAGCGACACATTGTCAACATCGCCTTCGTCCATCAACGCATGCCCGGTGCTGGCAACGCTGATGCGTGCCTTCGTACATGATGTGTCTCGGGGCTTGGCAAACCTAGCGCGATGTGTCGTCAACAATGTCTTATTCCCGGCACACCAATACTTCGACCCCCACCGCACTTATGAGTAACTCAGCGCCTCCTTGTGTCGCCGGCTCCCCGGCAACTTCCTCGACACCAGCCACCCAGACTCGACATCAACAACGGCGTTCTTTGCACGACTACCACAACCATGGATACACAACACTACGCTCTCGGCTACGTCGACAACGGCACATAGGGCTACCGCTTTGCTTGAGCAACCTCGTCGGTTTCCACTCCAGCCACGACTTTCGTGATGCATCGAGCGTTGCGACTGTGGGGGGCATGTCCCTCGGCTTACTTTCGGATTCTTCTTTAGTCTCACTGTCTGCATGCATCAGTACCGTTGTGACTGCGAAAGGATGTTGAGTATTATATGTTAAAATTAAACATGATGATGTAGTAGTGTCCGGCTAGACGTTTGTATGCATGTCCAAATAGTACATGTATTTCACATCGAGCGAAACTGAATCAGTGAACGACTATGCCATGCGTCTTACTACATTGGTTGGAGAGATCCACACGGTTGGTCCAAAGCTCGATGAGACCGAGATTGTGAAGAAATTTTTCAGTTTGGAGACTGACAAATTCACGTACATCATCGGCACGCTCGAGCAACTTTACGACATCGACGACATGACCACAAAGGAGGCGATCGGACGCCTACGAACGTGGGAAGAGAATGCTCATAGTTGTCGGAAAGGCAATGGAGGAGGTAGTGACCAACTAATGTGCTCGCACGCTGATTGGGAGTCCCCGAGTAGCAAAGGAAGGCGTTATGGCAACGAAGGCTCATGTAGCGCAACGCGCGGCGGACAAACCAGAGAAGGCAAAGGAAAAGGCAAGCCACAAGGTCGTGATAAGGCGGACCAATCTAAAGAGTGGAAGCACGAAGCATGGATATGTCCGAGGTCAAGTGCTATAACTGCAAAGAGATGGGTCACTTTGCAAAGGATTGTCCGGAGCCTGACAAGCGGGAGATCAAGGCAAATTTGGCAAAGCAGGAAGAGGAAGGTCCAGGTCTTTTGATGGCCGAAGCTTGTGATCTCGCTGAATCGATGGTTGTGAAACCAAACCGGAAGGTGCTACTTCATGAGAAGAAAGTGACACCGAAGCTATCCGGGGATCACAATGTGTCGTGGTATCTCGACACGGGTGCCAGTAACCACATGACGGGGTGCAAGGAGAAATTCCTCGAGCTGGAATATGATGTTGAAGCCTCGGTCAAGTTTGGTGATGGTTCAAATGTGGAGATTTGTGGGCAAGGATCCGTCCTCTTCGAGGGTCTCACTAGTGAACATCGCATAATCACCTGAGTGTACTACATCCCACGGCTTCGCAACAACATCATCTCTAGCAGGAAGCTTGACGAGAATGGATGCAAGGTGGATATCAAGAATGGAGTGATGATGATCTTCGACAACCTCCAAAACATGCTAGCCCATGTTAATTGCACACGAAACAGGCTCTATATCCTCAACCTTGATCAATCTCAACCGGAGTGTTGGCTCTCCAAGATTGATGATGATTCGTGGTTATGGCATGATAGATTTGGACATGTTAAGTTCTATGGCTTGAAGAAGATGGAGATGGTATCCGGGATGCCATTTATCGACCATGTTGATCGAGTATGTGACGAGTGCTTAGTTGGAAAACAGCACCGCAAACCGATCCCTGCTCACTCTACCTATCGTGCAAAAGATGCACTCGAGCTGCTCCATGGTGATCTGTGTGGCCCTATCACCTCGGCAACTCACGCAGGAAAGAAGTACTTCTTCCTTGTGTTAGATGACTACTCGATATATATGTGGGTCGTTCTCCTACGATCTAAAAATGAGGCATTTGAAGCATTCAAGAAGCTAAAGGCTGCAACTGGAGATGGAACACAAGTTGAAGGTTCACACTCTACGGACAGATCATGGCGGAGAGTTTACATCGAACGAGTTCAACAACTACCGCGAGAAGATTGGCATCAAAAGGTTCCTGATGGCGCCTTATACGCCGCAGAAGAACGGGGTTGCTGAAACGCGCAATCGAACTGTCGTTGACATGGCAAGGACTTTACTCAAGAGCAAGAAATTGTTAGGGACTTTTTGGGGAGAAGCTGTCTCGACGGCAATGTATCTTCTCAACCGGGCTCCAACGAAGGCAGTGATCGACAAGACTCCGTATGAAGCAATTTACGTACGTAAGCCGAATGTTTCTCATCTATGGACATTCAGGTGCATGGCGCATGTGAAGACGGCGGAGCCGCATCTCTCAAAGCTTGTTGATCGTAGCACCAAGATGGTGTTCATCGGATACGAGAGGAGTTCCGTGTTGGAAATATGCCCTAGAGGCAATAAATAAATTTTTTATTATTATATTTCCTTGTTCATGATAATCGTTTATTATCCATGCTATAATTGTATTAATTGGAAACACATTGCATGTGTGGGTAAATAGATAACACTCTGTCCCTAGTATGCCTCTAGTGAACTAGCTCGTTGATCAAACATGGTCAAAGTTTCCTGGCCATTGACATGAGATGCGATTTGATAACGGGATCGCATCATTGGGAGAATGATGTGATGGACAAGACCCAAACTACAAACGTAGCATATGATCGTGTCAGTTTATTGCTACTGTTTTCTACATGTCCAGTATATGTTCCTATGACCATGAGATCATGCAACTCACGAACACCGGAGGAGTGCCTTGTGTGTATCAAACGTCGCAACGTAACTGGGTGACTATAAAGGTGCTCTGCAGGTATCTCCGAGGGTGTCTGTTGAGTTGGCATGGATCAAGACTGGGATTTGTTACTCCGTGTGACGGAGAGGTATGTTAGGGCCCACTCGGTAATACAACATCACAATAAGCCTTGCAAGCAATGTGACTAAGTGTTAGTTACGGGATCCTGTATTACGGAACGAATAAAGAGACTTGCCAATAACGAGGTTGAACTAGGTATGGAGATACCGACGATCGAATCTCGGGCAAGTAACATACCGAAGAACAAAGGGAACATCATACGGGATTAAATAAATCCTTGACATAGAGGTTCGACCGATAAAGATCTTCGTAGAATATGTAGGAACCAATATGGGCATCCAGGTCCCGCTATTGGTTATTGACCATAGAGGTCTCTCGGTCATGTCTACATAGTTCTCGAACCCACAGGGTCTGCACACTTAAGGTTCGGTGATGTTTCGGTAGTATAGAGTTATGTATGGTGGTGACCGAAGGTTGTTCAGAGTCCCGGATGAGATCCCGGACGTCACTAGGATCTCCGGAATGGTCCGGAGGTAAAGATTGATATATAGGAAGTCATGTTTTGGTCGTTGGAAAAGTTTCGGGCTAATCGGTAATGTACCGGCAGTGCCGGTAGTGTACCGGGAGACCACCGGAAGGGGTATTTCGACCCAAGAGGCTTCATGGGCTGTGGGCTGGTGGAATTCCCACACAAGGCCCATGCAGCTGGGAAGAAAAACCCAAAAGGAAAAAGGTGGAAAAAGGCAAAAATAAGGAAGGAGTCCTAATCCTACTAGGAGTGGAGGAGGTGGACTCCTCCCTCCTAGTTCGGCCGAACCAGATTGGCTTGGAAGCCAAGGCTGCCTCCTCTCCTCCTCTCCTCCTATATATACTAGAGGGTTTTAGGGTTTTTGCACAAGATTTTCAACCACGTGCAACCCTACCCTCTAGTCCATAGTTTTTCCTCTAGATTGTATTTCCGCAGTGCTTAGGCGAAGCCTTGCCGTAATAGCTCCACCACCATCGCCGGAGCGCCGTCACGCTGCCAGAGAACTCTTCTTCCTCTCCGCTCCTTCTTGCTGGATCAAGACGGCGGAGATCGTCATCAAGCTGTACGTGTGCTGAACGCGGAGGTGCCGTCTGTTCGGCGCTAGATCGGAAGGATCGTGATCAAGTTCATGGGATGGATCGTGATCAAGTTCGCAGTACGGATCGTGATTGGATCGCGGGACGCACGGCGATTTGGATCGCAAAGACGTTCGACTACACAAACCGCGTTTCTTAACGCTTCCTGCTTAGCGATCTACAAGGGTACGTAGATCCACTCTCTCTCTCGTAGATGCTCATCACCATGGATAGATCTGCGTGTGCGTAGGAATTTTTTTGTTTCTCATGCAATGTTCCCCATCAGTGGCATCATGAGCTAGGTCTATGTGTAGATGAGATCTCGAGTAGAGCACAAAAGGTTTGTGGTCGTTGATGCTTAGATTGCTTCCTCCCTTGGTCGGATTTTTGTTCAGCGGTATTGTGAGATGAAGCGGCCCGGACCAACATTACTCGTACGCTTATGAGAGACCGGTTCCCTCGACCATAACTTGTTGCATAGATGGCTTGCGGGTGCCAGTTTCTCTCACTTTAGTTGGATTGGATTTGACAAAGGCGGTCCTTGAGAAGGTTGAAAAGCAACTAGTGTATCACTGTTGTGGTTTTTGCGTAGATGAGAATTGTTCTTGCTAGATACCCATAGCAGCTACGTAAAATAGGCAACAACAATTAGAGGACATCTAACTTGTTTTTGCAGGGTATGTTGTGATGTGATATGGCCTATTACATGATGTGATATATGTGATGTATGAGATGATCATGTGATGTATAGATTATCATGCCTTGCATGTCGATGAGTATAGCAACCGGCAAGAGCCATAGGGTTGTCTTTAATTATTGTATGACCTATGTGTCAATCATTAAGCGTTATGTAATGCTTTACTTTCTCGCTAAATGGTAGCAATAGTAGTAGAAGCATGTTGGGCGCGACAACCCCGATGGCGACACGTTGATGAAGATCAAGATGATGGAGATCATGGTGTCTTGCCGGTGATGATGGAGATCATGCGGGTGCTTTCTAGATGGAGATCAAAAGCACAAGTTCATGGCCATATCATGTCACTTAGGATTTGCATGTGATGTTAATCCTTTTATGCACCTTGTTTTGCTTAGGACGACGGTAGCATTGTAAGCTGATCCCTCATTTAATTTCAAGATAAATTGTGTTCTCCCCAAGTGTGCACCATTGCGAAAGTTCGTCGTGTTGAGACACCACGTGATGATCAGATGTGATAGACTCTATGTTCACATACAACGGGTGCAAGCTAGTGTTGCACATGCAGAACATTCGAGTTAAACTTGACGAGCCTAGCATGTACAGACATGGCCTCGGAACACAAAAGAACGAAAGGTCGAACATGAGTCATATAGTAGATATGATCAACATAATGATGTTCACCATTGAAGCCACCTCAACTCACATGATGATCGGACTTGAGTTGGTGGACTTGGATCATGTGACACTCAGATGACCTGAGGGATGTCAATTTGAGTGGGAGCTTTAGTAATTTGATTAACTAAACTCATTATCTTGAACAATAGTCTAAGTAAACTTTGCATATTTATGTTGTAGATCAATGGCTCACGCAGTAGCATCCCTGAATGTTAATGCGTTCCTAGAGAAAGCTAAGTTGAAAGATGATGGAAGTAACTTTGTTGACTGGGCCCGTAATCTGAGGATTATCCTCACGGCTTCCCAGAAATCATATGTCCTTGATGCACCGCTTGGTGACCAACCAGAAGACATGACCTCCAAAGACGTTAAGAACTCTTGGGAGGCACGTACTTGAGATTACTTAATAGTTCAGTGTGCAATATTGTATGGCTTAGAACCGGGACTTCAAAGACGTTTTGAATGTCATGGAGCATATGAGATGTTCCAGGAGTTGAAGTTTATCTTTCAGAATAATGTCCGGATCGAGAGGTATGAACCTCCGATAAGTTCTATGCTTGCAAGATGGAGGAGAACGGGTCTATCAGTGAACATATACTCAGAATGTCTGGGTATTCGACTCGTCTAGCGAAGTTGGGAATTGCCCTTCCGCCAGAGGCGATCACTGACATGGTTCTTCAATCACTGTCACCTAGTTACAAGAGCTTTGTGAAGAACTATAACATGCACGGGATGAACAAGTCAGTCGCTGAGCTGTTTGCGATGCTAAAAATCGCTGAGTCTGAAATCCAGAAAGAACATCAAGTGTTGATGGTCAATAAAACCACTAGTTTCAGGAAAAATGGCAAGGTCAAGGGCAAGGGCAAGAAGGGTAAAACCAAGAAGGATGGAAAAGCAGTTGCTACTCCTATAAAGAAGCCCAAGCATGGACCCAAGCCAGAAACTGAGTGCTTTCATTGCAAGGGAACTGGTCACTGAAGCGGAACTGCCCCAAGTACCTGGCTGACAAGAAGGCGGCCAACGACAAACAAGGTATATATGATACACATGTTATTGATGTGTACCTTACTAGCTCTCGTAGTAGTGCCTGGGGTTTTTGACTATTAAAGTTCGTTCAATGGTTCGATGTTTCAAACTGCTAATGAGCAGGATCAACAGAGGCAAAATCGAATAAAATGGCTTATTTGCACCTTTCTTTGCTAGGCAACGAATCTCACGGAATGTGGTAATCTTTTACAGATGTGAATGCTCGCTTTAACGCTTCGATAACATACTTAGAATCAGGTATTTTCGGGACCGGGGCTCACCCTCAACAGATATTGTCTTTGCTTGATACTAGTTCGGTTGCTCACATTTGCAACTCAAAGCAGGAACTACGGAATAAACGAAGGCTGGCGAAGGATGAAGTGACGATGCGCGTGGGAAATGGTTCCAAGGTTGATGTGATCGCCGTCGGCACGCTCTCTCTTCGGTTACCATCGGGATTAGTGATAAACCAGAATAATTGTTATTTAGTGCCTGCGTTAAGCATGAACATTATATATGGATCTTGTTTATTACGAGACGGTTACTCATTTAAATCAGAGAATAAAGGTTGTTCTATTTATATGAGTAATATCTTTATGGTCATGCACCCAATGTTAGGGGTTTATTCATATTGAATCTTGATAGTGATGACACACATGTTCATAACATTGATGCCAAAAGATGTCGAGTTGATAATGATAGTACCACTTTCTTGTGGCACTGCCGTTTAGGTCATATTGGTGTAAAACGCATGAGGAAGCTCCATGCTAATAGACTTTTGGAGTCACTTGATTTTGAATCACTTGACACATGTGAACCATGCCTCATGGGCAAGATGACTAAAACACTGTTCTCTGGAACAATGGAACGGGCGAGTGACTTATTGGAAATCATACATACTGATGTGTGCGGTCCAATGAATGTTACAGCGCGTGGTGGATATCGTTATTTTCTCACCTTCAATGATGACTTAAGTAGATATGGGTATATTTACTTGATGAAACACAAGTCTGAAACATTTGAAAAGTTCAAACAATTTCAGAGTGAAGTTGAGAATCATCGTAATAAGAAGATTAAATTCCTGCGATCTGATCGAGGAGGTGAATATCTGAGTTATGAGTTTGGCAGTCACTTAAGACAGTGTGGAATTGTTGCATAGTTGACACCGTCCGGAACAACATAGTGTAATGGTGTATCCGAACGTTGTAATCGAACCTTATTAGAAACGGTGCGTTCTATGATGTCTCTTGCTGATTTGCCTCTATCGTTTTGGGGTTATGCATTAGAGATAGCTGTATTCACTTTAAGTAGGGCACCATCAAAATCCGTTGAGACGACGCCATATGAACTGTGGTTTGGCAAGAGGCCAAAGTTGTCGTTTCTTAAAGTTTAGGGATGTGATGCTTATGTCAAAAAGCTTCAACCTGAAAAGCTGGAACCCAAAGCGGAAAAATGCATCTTCATAGGATACCCGAAAGACACAGTCGGGTATACCTTCTATCTCAGATCCGAAGGCAAAGTGTTTGTCGCTAAGAACGGAACATTTCTTGAGAAAGAGTTTCTCTCGAAAGAATTGAGTGGGAGGAAAATAGAGCTTGATGAGGTTATTGAACCTTTACTTCAACCATAAAGTAGCGCTGCACAGAAAGATGTTTGATCAAGCTACTATTGAACCTCGTAGGTTGACAAGGGCGCGTACTACTCCTGAGTGGTATGGCAACCCTGTCTTGGAGGTCATGTTGTTGGACAACAATGAACCTACGAGCTATGGAGGAGCAGTGATGGGCCCGGATTCCGAAAAATGGTTAGAGGCCATGAAATCCGAGATGAGATCCATGTATGAAAACAAAGTATGGACTTTGGAAGTATTACCTGAAGGGCGAAAGGTCATTCAGAACAAATGGATCTTTAAGAAGATGACAAACGCGGACGGTAATGTCACCGTCTATAAAGCTCGACTTGTGGCAAAAGGTTTTTCACAAGTTCAAGGAGTTGACTACGATGAGACCTTCTCACCCGTAGCGATGCTTAAGTCTGTCAGAATCATGTTGGCAATAGCTGCTTATTTCGACTATGAACTTTGGGAGATGGATATCAAAACAGCATTCCTCAACGGTTTCCTTGAGGAAGAGTTGTATATGATGCAACCAGAAGGTTTTGTCGATCCAGAGAATGCTGACAAAGTTTGCAAACTCCAGCGATCCATTTATGGGCTGGTGCAAGCATCTCGGAGTTGGAATAAGCGCTTTGATGAGGTGATCAAAGCGTTTGGTTTGATACAAGTTTATGGAGAAGCTTGTATTACAAGAAAGTGAGTGGGAGCTCTATAGCGTTTCTAATACTATATATGGATGACATATTGCTGATTGGAAACAATATAGAAATGCTGGAAAGCGTGAAGGAATATTTGAACAAGAGTTTTTCAATGAAGGACCTAGGAGAAGCTGCTTTCATATTAGGCATTAAGGTCTACAGAATACATCGAAACGCTTGATAGCACTTTCACAGAGCACATACCTTGATAATGTTTTGAAGAAGTTCAAAATGGATCAGTCCAAGAAGGGGTTCTTGCCTGTGTTACAAGGTGTGAAGTTGAATAAGACTCAATGCCCAGTGACTGCAGAAGATAGAGAAAAGATGAGTGTCATACCCTATGCTTCAGCCATAGGCTCTATCATGTATGCAATGCTGTGCACAATACCGGATGTTAGCCTTGCCATAAGTATGGCCGGAAGGTTTCAAAGTGATCCTGGAATGAAACACTGGGTAGCGGTCAAGAATATCCTTAAGTACCTGAAAAGGACTAAGGAAATGTTTCTCGTTTATGGAGGTGATGAAGAGCTCGTCGTAAAGGGTTATGTCGATGCAAGCTTTGACACTGATCCGGATGACTCTAAGTCGCAAACCGGATACGTATTTATTCTCAACGGGGGAGCGGTAAGCTGGTGCAGTTCCAAGCAAAGCGTGGTAGCCGATTCTACATGTGAAGCGGAGTACATCGCACCCTTAGCGGCGGCGAAGGAAGGTGTCTGGATGAAGCAGTTCATGACAGATCTTGGAGTAGTGCCCAGTGCACTGAATCTAATGAACTTGTTCTGTGACAACACTGGTGCCATTGCTCTGGCCAAGGAACCAAGGTTTCACAAGAAGACCAGACACATAAAGCGACGCTTCAACTCCATCCGCAATTACATCGAGGAGAAGGACATAAATATTTGCAAAGTGCACACGGATCTGAATGTTGCAGACCCATTGACCAAACCTCTTCCAAGGGCTAAACATGATCAACACCAGAACTGCATGGGTGTTCGATTCATTACAATGTAAATCACATAGTGATGTGAGCTAGATTATTGACTCTAGTGCAAGTGGGAGGCTGTTGGAAATATGCCCTAGAGGCAATAAATAAAGTGTTTATTATTATATTTCCTTGTTCATGATAATCGTTTATTATCCATGCTATAATTGTATTAATTGGAAACACATTACATGTGTGGGTAAATAGACAACACTCTGTCCCTAGTATGCCTCTAGTGAACTAGCTCGTTGATCAAAGATGGTCAAGGTTTCTTGGCCATTGACATGAGATATCATTTGATAACGGGATCGCATCATTGGGAGAATGATGTGATGGACAAGACCCAAACTACAAACGTAGCATATGATCGTGTCAGTTTATTGCTACTATTTTCTGCATGTCAAGTATATGTTCCTATGACCATGAGATCATGCAACTCACGAACATCGGAGGAGTGCCTTGTGTGTATCAAACGTCGCAACGTAATTGGGTGACTATAAAGGTGCTCTACAGGTATCTCCGAGGGTGTCTGTTGAGTTGGCATGGATCAAGACTGTGATTTGTTACTCCATGTGACGGAGAGGTATCTCAGGGCCCACTCGGTAATACAACATCATAATAAGCCTTGCAAGCAATGTGACTAAGTGTTAGTTGCGGGATCTTGTATTACGGAACGAGTAAAGAGACTTACCAATAACGAGGTTGAACTAGGTATGGAGATACCGACGATCGAATCTCGGGCAAGTAACATACCGAAGAACAAAGGGAACATCATATGGGATTAACTAAATCCTTGACATAGATGTTCGACCGATAAAGATCTTCATAGAATATGTAAAAACCAACATGGGCAACCAGGTCCTGCTATTGGTTATTGACCGTAGAGGTGTCTCGGTCATGTCTACATAGTTCTCGAACCCACAGGGTCTGCACACTTAAGGTTCAGTGACGTTTCGGTAGTATAGAGTTATGTATGGTGGTGACCGAAGGTTGTTCGGAGTCCCGGATGAGATCCTGGACGTCACGAGGAGCTCCAGAATGGTCTGGAGGTAAAGATTGATATATAGGAACTCATGTTTTGGTTGCCGGTAAAGTTTCGGGCTAATCGGTAATGTATTGTGGGGTATTTCGGTAGTGTACCGGGAGACCACCGGGAGGGGTATTTCGACCCAAGAGGCTTCATGGGCTGTGGGAGAGTGAATACCAGCCCTTAGTGGTCTGGTGGAAGTCCCACACAAGGCCCATGCGGCTGGGAAGAAAAACCCAAAAGGAAAAAGGTGGAACAAGGCAAAAAAAGCAAAATAAGGAAGGAGTCCTAATCCTACTAGGAGTGGAGGAGGTGGACTCCTCCCTCCTAGTTCGGCTGAACCAGATTGGCTTGGAAGCCAAGGCTGCCTCCTCTCCTCCTCTCCTCCTATATATACTAGAGGGTTTTAGGGTTTTTGCACAAGATTTTCAGCCATGTGCAACCCTACCCTCTAGTCCATAGTTTCTCCTCTCGATCGGATTTCTGCAGTGCTTAGGCGAAGCCCTGTCGGAATAGCTCTACCACCATTGTCGGAGCGCCATCACGCTGCCGGAGAACTCTTCTTCCTCTTCACTCCTTCTTGCTGGATCAAGACGACGGAGATCGTCATCAAGCTGTACGTGTGCTGAACGCGGAGGTGTTGTCCGTTCGGCGCTAGATCGGAAGGATCATGATCAAGTTCGTGGGGTGGATCATGATCAAGTTCGCGGAACGGGTCGTGATTGGATCGCGGGACGCACGGCGTTTTGGATCGCGAAGACGTTCGACCACACCAACCGTGTTTCTTAACGCACCCCGCTTAGCGATCTACAAGGGTACGTAGATCCACTCTTCCTCTCGTAGATGCTCATCACCATGGATAGATCTGCGTGTGCGTAGGAAATGTTTTGTTTCCTATTGAACGTTCCCCATCATTCCGGCACCAAGGCATACCGCTTCTATGATCCACAGACCAAGCGTCTACGGATTTCACGCGACGTCGTGTTTGAAGAAAACATAGCGTGGAATTGGAGCGTAGCAGCCAATGATGCTCCAAACGGTAACATATTCACGGTTGAGTTTCCAACTGATGATGATGTAGGGGAAGACGTCCAAGTGGTTGGCAAGACACCCAACCAAGGTGTCCACAATGGTGGTGATCACCATGGTGCCGACACCGATGACGACATGCAAGGGTCGCAAGGTGATAGCGACAATGACGCGCACGACATGGGTGGAGATCTCGGCAATGACATCGACAATGAGGCGCATAGTGATGACGACAATCAAGATGATGGTCATGGTCACAATGACTACGCTGATGACACGGATGTCAATGACACGCCCGGGACTCAGCCGTCTTCCTCAAGTGCATCGATGCCGACACAATTTGTGTCGCCTCCTTCGCAAGCCTCAACGGACTCCTCAGGGCCTCGTCACTACAAGACCCTCAAGAAAGTCTACAAGTACACAAAGCCAGTTACGCTCGAGTACTCTGGACTATGTCTGCTCGAAGTTGAGGAGCCGGCGAACTTCGTAGAGGCAAGCAAAAGTCCTAGCTAGACGCACATCATGGATGAGGAGATGAAGGCGATTGAGAGCAATGGCACGTGGACTTTGGTAACCCGACCTCCAAACCATAAGGCCATCGGTTTGAAGTGGGTTTACAAGTTAAAAAAGGACACAGAGGGTGCTATTGTGAAGTACAGGGCAAGACTCGTAGGAAAGGGCTACATACAACGTTAAGGAGTTGACTATAATGAGGTGTTTGCACCGTTTGCTCGACTTGAGACGGTGAGAGTGCTCCTAGCTTTGGCAGCACAAGAGGATTAGAAGGTTCATCATATGGATGTTAAATCCGTTTTCCTCAACGGTGATCTCATAGAAGAAGTGTACGTGAAACAACCCCTTGGCTACGAGAAGAAAGGCGAAGAAGGGAAAGTTTACAAGCTAAAAACACACTTTACAAGCTGAAGCAAGCGCCAAGAGCTTGGAACGCAAAGTTATACCAAAGTTTGATCTTGCTCGGGTTCAAAAGATGTCCTCTCGATGATTCGAAAGGCAATCTACCAAGCACCAAAGAGCAGGTAAAGGTTGAAGACGCGACCAAAGTGGAGTGTTGTGGTCAACCTACGGATGAGCTGATAACAATAAAGACAGTCCCTGAAATATTGTGAGGAAAGATGAAGACAATGCCGATGATAACGCCTATGAGTAATGATCGTCACATTCGGGATCGTGGTTGCACAAATGACGTCATGTTTAAGGAGGTCAATGTTAAAATTAAACATGACGATGTAGCAATGTCCGGCTAGACGTTTGTATGCATGTCCGAGTAGTACATGTATTTCACATCAAGTAGGATTAGCACTAGGACACCAAGTCGGTTTGCTTGCAGCTATGTTCGGCATATTTATACGCGTCTACCCAAGCCGTGTAATCACCAGAAAACCAGATCAGAGAAAAGCAATAAAGCATATAGGCTCGACACTAGCCTATAGCAATCACATCAATTTGTCAAGTTTACGCAAGTCGCCGTCACGTTTTTGTCCAAATCGATTCGATCCAATCGACATCGACTAGAGCTAGCCAGCAAGCCAGGTTCACAAATCAATTAACCTTCTTGCTTACTTCCTTCGAGCCAGCTTTACACACGTACGTGTATTAGCCTCGGTCGTGATTTGATCCAGTGATCAAAAGTCAACATTATAATTATTAGAAAGTATAAGATATATTATGATTTATTTCTACCTTATTACTTTGTACTTCAAAAGTTGGCCGTCTCGTGCGTTGCTCCGCCTGCATCGGGTAAGCCTGGGTGGATGTGTCAGCATAGCTCGTCTCCTGCCGGGCTGTTCAGTTCACGCTAGCCGGTACGCGCGTACGCCAGGGTCTTCATGCGACCGTCGTCCATTTGCTCCAAAACCTATACTTGACATAAATCCATAATAATCTATATGAAAAATGTTAAACCTGCTTAAAAATGTTTTATAACTACACCAAAAATATACAATGCGTATGAAACAATAGTCATCAAAACATATATTTGAAGAACATGTTAATCATATTTCTTTTAAACAAATGTATACGCGTCCCCGCGCACACCCCGTGCACGACACGACGAGGCTGGAGGATCCGCGTCGGGTGGCTCTCTCGCCCGGGAGACAGCTCCGCCGTCGTTGTCGCCTGAACTCTCGCCTCCGGACACCTCCTTAACAACAAAGAGTAGATCCAAAACCCTTTCCTCACCCTCTCTCCATTTATTCCGGAGTCCAGTGCTTTCGGTCGACTCGGAGGCGACCACCCTCCCACCGCCGGCGTAGTCACCTTCTCCCCCTCCCTTCCTTGCCGCCGCATGAGCCTGGCGCCAGGCAAGCCCGTGGCGCAGCCGGGGACTGCGGCGGGCGGGCCCTTGCTGCTCCGCCTTGCACGCTGGAGAGCAATTGGATTTGGAGCGGCGGCCCTTTCGACAAGGTCCCTTCATGTTGCGGCGAGCGGCGGGGCTGGCATGGTGCCGGTGGTCTGATCCGATGGCCGACGGATCTTCGGCGGACCAGGGCCTAGCGTGGCTTCTCTGGCAGCTGGCGACGCCTGATCTAGCCACTGTCCTTCGGCCCTGGACTGTATGCTTCTCTCCTGCGGGTTGCTGGCAGTGCCGCCGTGCCTTGCCGAGACCCTGGCCAGTGGCCGCAGGTGAAGCTGGTGGAGGAGATTCAGATTGGGGAAAACCCCTTGATCGGCACCGTGCAGCTACACCGACGACGACGCTCAATGACGCCACTTTTCTTCTTGGAGACGTCGGTCTACGTCTGCTCCTCCACTTCCTCCTACCTATCTTTCGGGTGAAAACCCTAACTCCGGTGGGCGGCGGCGGCGTCCTTGACATCGTGACCTTCCTGAAGGCGTCGCCTTGAGGGCTGAGTGGTGGTGGGCACTGTGTGGGTCCTTGACGGTTGCTAGTGGTGGGCACTGCTTCAGGGAAAACCCTAGGATCTGGTCTTCCGGATTTGCATGATGGCGATACTGTGGTGCCGTTTCTCTCTTGGGAGCATCGTTTGTGGAGCAAAGCTGGATGACAGAGACAGGAGGTGGAGCGGCTTCGTCTTGCACCGAGCTTGGGCGGAGCTGTCAAGTCATGCCTGACCGACATGTGCTATGCTGAGTCATGCCTGGTTGGCAGGTGCTACGCACGACAGTTCTTCCAGAGTCTTCGTGTCTGGACGGATGAGTGTAGGGCGGTGGCGACGTTGGATTCCGTGGTGGCGTCGACGGATGTCCGGACTGGCAATGATGATGCGAATCTCTCTCCTGAAGATGGGTAAGTGGTCCGATGATGATGGCGGCTTCTAAAACGTGTGCATGTGGTGTGCGCTTTAGGTCTGCTGCACTGGTTGTTGGTCATGATACGTTATGTGGATGGATTGACGACGACACCGGTTTTAGATATGGGGAGTGAGAGCACTCTACATTATCGAGTTTGTACGTATGAGTGGTGGCTTCAGGTGAATTGATGTATATTTTTATCAAACCTTTATGGAATAATTAATAAAGATAACTGCATGCATCGATTAATGCGAGGACGGAGGTTTAACCTCCTTTTCCAAAAAGAAAAAAATGCACGTGCGCCTGAGTCGGCATGTGAGCGTCGTTCATTTGCTGATGGGTTGTTCGGTTCGTGCGATCCGGGTACACCATGGGTGCTCGGTGCGTGCTCTGCCGGTTGTTTGTTAGTCGCTAATGCTCGACTCGGCGTATCCCATGTCATGTTCGTTGGCCATGAAAGGTCTTGTACCTTCGATCGAAGCTCCGTGTGGGTGCTCGGAGTACGCTATGCTGGTTTCTCATTTGTCAGCAATTCTTGACTCAGTGCGTCCTGTGCCGTCTTCGTTGGCCACTTGGGTCAGTGCGGTGGGACGGTGCTGACGTGGGTCAATAACGTAATGCCATTGCTAACTCCATCCTAAATATAAAAAGACTAAGATTAATAAAAGACTACAAGACGCCTTAAAAAGACTAAGTCGTAAAAAAACGCAATATAATGAAAGACTCATAATAATAAAAGAGTTAAAATAATAGATTACTGATAATAATGAAAGTTAGAACATAATATAAAATGTTAATTATATTTTTCACTAATATAATCATTCAATACATAAAACACTTGAAAAAAGAATGGCGTCACATATGTTAGGACGCCAGCAATATATCTAATTAACTAGGGCATATATAGAAATACGATGCCATCACTTTTTTCCAACGGGTGAGTACATTTGAGTCAACATATTTGTGACATGTTAAATAGAATTTTTTTTCAAAACTATTACGAAATTTGTATCGAATTTGAAAACAGTTGGTGCAGTTGAAAAAATGCCAAAAATAGAACCCCGTCGGCCTTAGTTGGGCCGACCGGGCACCCGTCGGCTTAAGGCAGGCCGAAAAGGGCCCGTCGGCCTACGGCAGGCCGAAGAGCGGGTCGTCGGCCCACGCCACGCCGAAGAGCACCCGTCGGCCGCTAGAGGCCGAAGAGCCCCTGGATAAGGCCGACGCGGCCAGCTCCTCTTCTTTCTCCAGCTTCCTCTGTTCTTCGTGGTTCTTGGCCGAAAATCTCCCCCCCTTGATCTCCCTTTCCCTCCACCCATTTTCCGTTTCAATCCGATGAAACAATAGATCGTCTTCGACTCCCCCGCCCTACAGTTTCATTTTTTGCAACGTGGTAATGTGTTGTTCGTTTGGAGGAGATATGGTGTGGTGGTGGAGGTGTTCTTGATGAGAAGGTGGAGTGGTGGAGAGGAAGAAGAAGGCAGAGAGGAAGAAGAAGGGCACTCACGCGTCAAATGTATACATTTTTCCTGTTAGTTTAGATTAATTTTTTGTTAGTTTTTGTAATGTACGTAAAATTAGTTTAGATTACTTGTATTAGTGTAGTGATTTTAGTGTATGTTTTCGAAGTGTATGTTTAGTTAGTGTAGTCATATTATTGTCGGTTTATTTTTGTGAAGTTAATTTTAGTGTAGTTTTTTTTAAATACGTAGGTACATTTTAGTGTATGTTTTCCGAATATAGGTTTAGTTAGTGTAGTCATAGTAGTGCCGATTTGTTTTTGTGAAGTTAATTTTAGTGTAGTTTTTTAGAAATACGTAGGTATATTTTAGTGTCGATTTATTCGTTGCGAATAATGAGATGCTGACAATGTCTGACAGGTTAAAATGTCTGAATCCGTAAATTTGACTGTGTATTACGGCCCTGGTAATGTTCGATATAATGAGTTGGGGGTTGATCTTAGCGAGTTTAAAATAGGCGAGATGACACTTTCAGACCCGGACAGACTGGACATTAGGTAGTTGAAGCACTGGTTGACTGCTAGTTTTGACATGGATCCTGAAGTTTGTTCCGTCAGTATTCATGCCTTGTGGACCAAATCCTGTAAAAATGTCAAGTGGGATTTGATTCCGATAGATAGGAGCCAGCATTGGTTGTCTCTGTTAAGTCGTTGTAGAGACCGAAGAATCCATCCTTATGCCCTAGTGCAACCGGTGGCAAAGGAGGAGAACATTGTACCACCTACTATGCAACCGGGAGCTCCTCCTAGCAGCATGCACTTCCTTCAAAGCCAGGGAGCTCCTCCTGGCAGCAGGCACCTCCTTCACAGCCAGGGAGCTCCTCTTGGCAGCAGGCACCTCCTTCACAGCCAAGGAGCTATTCCTGGCAGCAAGCACCTCCTTCACAGCAAGGGGGCTATTTCTACCAGCAACCACCTCCTTCACAACCCGGGGACTCTTCTTGGCTTCAGCAAATGGACCTAGGTAACTTAACTTTGTACATTCTTTTAAAAAAATTAGCCCCGTAAGTCATTCTTTACATGTTTTAATTTACCAGGTGGCGGCAGCCAGTCACAACCGTTCATGACTTCAGTTCAGTCACCTCTGTTTACTGGTCCTGGTTCGTACATACCTGGCGACGGCAAGGACGATGACCGTGCTGCATGCACCTACGGTATCTCGGAGACAGTTCTTGCCACTCCACCACCACCATCGACACAGGAGACACAAACACCGACGGATGAGAAAATGGCGGGAGAGAATGGCAGGAGAGAATGGCGGGAGAGAAAGGCGGGAGAGAATGGCGGGTAGTAAAGTGGAGGCAGAGAAAGGTGGGAAAAAACTGGAGGCACAATATGGCAGAAAATAAAAACGGGAATAGTACGGCTTGCTGAAATTTTGATACATCTTGCTGAAATTAAGATACAACTTGCTGAAATTAAGATACAACTTGCTGAAATTGAGTTACAAGAATATAAATCTACTGAGTCCAACGTGGATATTTTCCTTTTCCATCTCGAGCTTCTTTTGCTCCCTGGGCTGCACGCGCTCTCTTTTTCTTTCTCACTATGGCAGATAGCTGAAAACAACAGCTAGCTCCTATTCATGCTGTTTGAACGTTACGAACACCAAATTGTTGACTTCAATAGACGATGCCAGCAGAAAATTACCGAAACCTTCCTTCTTCAACACCATTCGATCACCCAAGCCAATGAAGTAGGAACAAGGAATGCTCACAAATATATCATCATCTTCTGAATCCAAAGTAATTTCAAGAGTTAAAGAACCAGTCCTAGGAATAGCCACAAATTCCATCAAACTCCTGACAACCATGGTAGGGATAACCTGACAAAAACAAGCAACTTATATGATCCATCCTATGAACCAGCAAAGAACAAACAAATAATAAAAACCAGAAACCAAAGCTTACCATATGTTGAGAAATAACATTCATGCGATCCATCCTATGAACAAAAGGAGTACACAGTATGTAGTTGTCATCAAATAGCTGCCGCGACATGACATACATTTGATGATAATTCAGAGTGACAACACGACTATAAAAAAATCTGTCAACAAGTTCCATCTGAGTTTCACTCAGATCCTCAAGAGCTACAACAAAATGAGTTCACTAACTAAGATGAACATCAAAACATATAAGATGAAACAAATCTCAAAATCAGTCAAACAAATATCTTACCAACATGGGGTAAAGGAAACAACATAACACCATCCCGATGAAATTCGACACTAATATAAGTTCCATAGTGCTCAAACATAACAGTCATCATGTCACTATGGCAGAGACAATAATCATTCACAAGTTCCTCCCACGAAGGACCATGGAATTTACTGTTCATCCTACCATGTGTAAATATAACATGGTATAAGTTACCCTCACTGTTGTGCAGAGCAAGATCAATATCTATGTCACCTCTGCGAATAGCTAAAGCTCTACACTCCACAATGTACCGAGCAAGATGTGATCTAACACTGCACGGAACATACTACAACAAGAATGGAAGCAAACATCATAATCATATAAACAAGCATTCGGAGATGCCACAGTCAGATAATCAAGACATAGAATCTTAGAACACGTCTTGAGCATCGACGATCCAACACCACAGTAAATACAGACGCACCGGAATCAACGGCAGCACAAGGGCCACCTGGAGCTCGGCAAAATGGGCAAGCCATTTACCTGGAGACGAACGGTGACCAATAAGAACTAAATCCACTACCGACTTGAGAGTTCGCATTCGATTAAGTTGGAAGCCAAAAAAATACCATACGTCTGTGGAGAGCTCCTTGATCTATTGTTTACGCGGGTAGGATAACAAAATGGATGGTCGAGCGAAGAGATCGGCGAGGCGGTGGAAGCACCAAAGAGCAACGGGAGTGAGAGGTGGAGAGGGGCAGACTACTAGACGAGGGGGGGGTTAAACGAGTGGTGAGAGTAGGAAGAAAACACTCCTCGGTCTTATCCAAGGGCCCATCAGCCTCCCACTAGCCGACAGGGGGCTCTTCGGCCTCCCTCTGGCCGACAGGCCACCCTACGGCCTCCCATTGGCCGATCGGGGGCTCTTTGGCCTACTGCTGGCCGACAGGTGGCACTTCGGCCTGGTGGTGGCCGACGGGCACCTCTTCGGCCTGATGGTGGCCAACAGGGTGCCAGTTTTGCTATTTTTCATTTCCGACATACGATTTTCGAATTTGGTGTATTTTTGGTACTAGTTCTGGAAAAAAAATCTGTTAAATATAGCACACGCCAACACTAGTCTTACAAATCTGATGTGCCAAAAATTCTAACGCCATCACTACTTGAAAAAAATAGTGCCAACGTTGGTTGAAAATGGTGCCCCACCAACGGAAGTTATGGCTAGCCATTTTTCTACTAGTGAATTGCCATATCCAGTTTGACCACAACGTAAAAAATGGACCAAATGACCAAAAGAGTGGAGAAACAATCCTCATTTTAATATTATATTAGGTATACTATCAAAAGAGCACGTGCGTTATAATGAGAAAAACATTCACATATATCTATACAATAAACATGACTAAATACCCAACATGTCCACATGCATATCATATCCGTTGCTGCTTATCCTCCTTCACACCCTCTTCAATGGTGTCCTCGGTGCTCACGTAATCATAACATGTTTGAATGTAGTCAATTCTAAGATGTATGTCTCCCCTCCTCTTTCTCTCTCTCTGCATAAGACGAGAAATGTACTTTGTTCTTTTCACTTGGAGGTTTTTCCGAGACGTGTATGTGTGGTTATAGATGGTTTTTTTTGTCTCCAAACAGATTTTGTGGAGGTGTTGATTTCTAATATAGATCTACACTGGTATAATATAAAGGCAGATAGTGTGTAGTTGATAGAGATTGCACCATAAACAAAATTTTAAAAATTTCTAATATGTAAAAAATATTATATTCAAATTCTAGACATTTTCCTAATAAATATCATAATAAAACCGTGGGTTGATAAAGCAAATGAATAGTGGGTTTGCTGAAAACAACGAACAATTTCTCTCACATAAGATAGGATGGTGGGTTAATTTCCACAAATAGCAAGGTCTTTTTATGAAAATGAAACATTTTTTCTCGACTCACTCAAACTTGGACTACGAGTTCATT
Source organism: Hordeum marinum (assembly GCA_022496015.1). Taxonomy (NCBI): domain Eukaryota; kingdom Viridiplantae; phylum Streptophyta; class Magnoliopsida; order Poales; family Poaceae; genus Hordeum; species Hordeum marinum. The sequence continues at coordinate 33,781,717 of CM039677.1, forward strand.
TCAATAAAGTCCAAGGGATTTTCTTGTTGGAAATATGCCCTAGAGGCAATAATAAATTGGTTATTATCATATTTCCTTGTTCATGATAATCGTTTATTATCCATGCTATAATTGTGTTGATCGGAAACTCAGATACATGTGTGGATACATAGACAACACCATGTCCCTAGTATGCCTCTAATAGACTAGCTCGTTGATCAAAGATGGCTGTGGTTTCCTAGTCATGGGCATGAGATGTCATTTGGTAACGGGATCACATCATTAGGAGAATGATGTGATGGACAAGACCAAAACTACAAACGTAACATATGATCGTGTCAGTTTATTGCTACTTTTTTCTGCATGTCAAGTATCTGTTCCTATGACCATGAGATCATGCAACTCACTAACACCGAAGGAGTGCCTTGTGTGTATCAAACGTCGCAACGTAACTGGGTGACTATAAAGGTACTCTACAGGTATCTTCGAGGGTGTCTGTTGGGTTGGCATGGATCAAGACTGGGATTTGTTACTCCGTGTGACGGAGAGGTATCTCATGGCCCACTCGGTAATACAACATCACAATAAGCCTTGCAAACAATGTGACTAAGTGTTAGTCATGGGATCTTGTATTACGGAATGAGTAAAGAGACTTGCCGGTAACGATGTTGAACTAGGTATGGAGATACCGACGATCGAATCTCGGGCAAGTAACATACCAAAGAACAAAGGGAACATCATACGGGATTAACTGAATCCTTGACATAGAGGTTCGACCGATAAAGATATTCATAGAATATGCAGGTCCCGCTATTGATTATTGACCATAGAGGTGTCTCGGTCATGTCTACATAGTTCTCGAACCCGCAGGGTCTGCACACTTAAGGTTCGGTAACATTTCGATAGTATAGAGTTATGTATGATGGTGACCGAAGGTTGTTCGGAGTCCCGGATGAGATCCCGAACATCACGAGAAGATCCGGAGTGGTCCGGAGGTAAATATTGATATATAGGAAGTCCTATTTTGGTCGCCCGAAAAGTTTCGAGCTTACCGGTAGTGTACCGGGAGTGCGGGTAGTGTACCGGGAGACCATCGGGAGGGGTATTTCGACCCAAGAGGCTACATGGACTGTGGGAGGATGAATACCAGCCCTTAGTGGGCTGGAGGAAGTCCCAGAAAAGGTCCCATGCGGCTGGGAAGAAAAAGCCCAAAAGGAAAAGGGTGGGAAAAGGCAAAAGGACTAAATTTGGAAGGAGTCCTAATCCTACTAGGATTTGAGGAGGAGGAGTCCTCCCTCCTAGTTTGGCCGACCCAAGGGCTGGCTCCTTGGGATCCAAGCCTCCTCCTCCTCTCCTCCTATATATACTAGAGGGTTTTAGGGTTTTGGCACAAGATTTTCAGCCACGTGCTCCCCGTTCCTCTAGTGCATAGTTTCTCCTCTAGATCGGTATTCTGCAGTGCTTAGGCGAAGCCCTGCCAGAATAGCTCCACCACCATCGCCGCAGCGCCGTCACACTTCCGGATAAATCCTATACCTCTCCGCTCCCTATTGCTCGGTCAAGAAGGCGGAGATCTTCATTAAGTTGTACGTGTGATGAACGCGGAGGTGCCGTCCATTCGACGCTAGATCGGAAGGACCGTGATCGAGATCGCGGGACGGATCGTGATGAGATCGCGGGACGGATCATGATTGGATCGTGAGACGGATCGTGATGAGATCGCGGGATGCTCGGCAATTTGGATCGCGAAGACGTTCGACTACACCAACCGCGTTTCTTAACGCTTCCCGCATAGCAATCTACAAGGGTATGTAGATCCACTCTCCCTCTTGTAGATGCTCATCACCATGGATAGATCTTGCGTGTGCGTAGGAAATTTTTGTTTCCCATGCAACGTTCCCCAATAGTGGCATCATGAGCTAGGCCTACATGTAGATGAGATCTCGAGTAGAACACAAAGAGTTTGTGGGCGTTGATGCTTAGATTGCTTCCTCCCTTGGTCGTGTTTTGGTTCAGCGGTATTGTGGGATGAAGCGGCCCGGACCAACATTAGTCGTACGCTTATGAGAGACCGGTTCCATCGAATGGCGTGTAACTTCATTGCACAAAGATGACTGGCGGGTGTCTGTTTCTCCTACTTTAGTTGGACCGGATTCGACAAAGGCGGTCCTTGAGAATGTTGAAAAGCAATTTATGAATCATCGTTGTGGTTTTGCGTAGGTGAGAATTGTTCTTGCTAGATACTCGTAGCAGCCACGTAAAACATGCAACAACAATTAGAGGACGTCTAACTTGTTTTTGCAGGGTATGTTGTGATGTGATATGGCCAATTATATGATGATATATATGTGATGTATGAGATGATCATGTATAGTGTAGAATATCACGACTTGCATGTCGATGAGTACGCAACCGACAGGATCCATAGGGTTGTCTTTAATTATTGTAAGACCTGCGTGCCAATCATTCAGCGCTATGTAATGATTTACTTTATCGCTAAATGGTAGCTATAGTAGTAAAAGCATGGTGGGTGTGACAACCCCGATAGCGACATGTAGATGGAGATCATGGTGTCATGACGGTGACGATGGAGATCATGCCAATGCTTTCAAGATGGAGATCAAAAGCACAAGTTCATGGCCATATCATGTCACTTATGATTTGCATGTGATGTTAATCTTTTTATACACCTTGTTTTGCTTAGGATGACGGTAGCATTATAAGTTGATCCCTCACATAATTTCAAGATAAATTGTGTTCTCCCTGAGTGTGCACCGTTGCGAAAGTTCGTCGTGTCGAGACACCACGTGATGATCGGGTGTGATAGACTCTACGTTCACATACAATGGGTGCAAGCCAGTGTTGCACATGCAGAACACTCGGGGTAAACTTGATGAGCCTAGAATGTACAGACATGGCCTCGGAACACAAGAGACCGAAAGGTCGAACATGAGTCATATAGTAGATATGATCAACAGATGTTCACCATTGAAACCACCTCAACTCACGTGATGATCGGACTTGAGTTTGTGAATTTGGTTCATGTATCACTCGAAGGACCGGAGGGATGTCAATTTGAGTGGGAGTTCTTAAGTAATATGATTAATTGAAGTCATTATCATGAACATAGTCTGGATACATAGACAAAACCATGTCCCTAGTATGCCTCTAATGGACTAGCTCGTTGATCAAAGGATGGTTAAGGTTTCCTAGCCATGGACATGAGATGTCATTTGATAACGGGATCACATCATTAGAGAATGATGTGATGGACAAGATCCAAACTGCAAACGTAGCATATGATCGTGTCAGTTTATTGCTACTGTTTTCCGCATGTCAAGTATGTGTTCCTATGACCATGAGTTCATGAAACTCATAGATATCGGAGGAGTGCCTTGTGTGTATCAAACGTCGCAATGTAACTGGGTGACTATAAAGGTGCTCTACAGGTATCTCCGATGGTGTCTGTTGAGTTGGCATGGATCGAGACTGGGATTTGTTACTCCGTGTGACGGAGAGGTATCTCGGGGCCCACTCGGTAATGCAACATCACAATAAGCCTTGCAAGCAATGTGACTAATTGTTAGTTGCGGGATCTTGTATTATAGAACGAGTAAAGAGACTTGCCGGTAACGAGGTTGAACTAGGTATGGAGATACCGACGATCGAATCTCGGGCAAGTAACATACCGAAGAACAAAGGGAACGTTATACGGGATTAACTGAATCCTTGACATAGAGGTTCGACCGATAAAGATCTTCGTAGAATATGTAGGAACCAATGTGGACGTCCAGGTCCCGCCATTGGTTATTGACCGTAGAGGTGTCTCGGTCATGTCTACATAGTTCTCGAACCCGCAGGGTCTGCACACTTAAGGTTCGGTGACGTTTCGGTAGTGTAGAGTTATGTATGGTGGTGACCGAAGTTTGTTCGGAGTCCCGGATGAGATCCCGGACGTCACTAGGAGCTCCGGAATGGTCCGGAGGTAAAGATTCATACTAGTGGATTGTCTGCCTCTCCTCTCCTCTCCTCCTATATATACTAGTGGATTGGGTGGTTTTAGGACAGAATTTCCGGCCACATGCTACCCGTTACACCGGTGCATAGTTTCTCCTCTAGATCGGTTTTCTGCAGCGCTTAGGCAAAGCCCTGCCAGAATTGCTCCACCACCATCACCGGAGCGCCGTCACGCTGCCGGTGAACTCTCTCTCCTCTCCACCTCCTCTTGCTGGATCAAGACGGTGGAGATCGTCATCAAGCTGCACGTGTGCTGAACGCGGAGGTGCCGTCCGTTTGGCGCTAGATTGGAAGGACCGTGATCGAGATCGCGAGACGGTTCGTGATGAGATCGCGGAACGGATCGTGATGAGTTCGCGGGATAGATCCTGATCAAGATCGTGAGACGTATCGTGATGAGATTGCGGGACGGATCGTGATGAGTTCATGGGACGGATCGTGATTGGATCGCGGGACGGATCGTGATGAGATCGCGGGACGCTCGGCGATTTGGATCGCGAAGATGTTCGACTACACCAACCGCGTTTCTTAACGCTTCCCGCTTAGCGATCTACAAGGGTACGTAGATCCACTCTCCCTCTCGTAGATGCTCATCACCATGGATAGGTTTGCGTGTGCGTAGGAAATTTTTTATTTCCCATGCGACGTTCCCCAACAGTGGCATCATGAGCTAGATTGATGGTTCGATGAGATCTCGAGTAGAACACAAAAGGTTTGTGGGCGTTGATGCTTAGATTGCTTCCTCCCTTGGTCGGATTTTGGTTCAGCGGGATTGTGAGATGAAGCGGCCCGGACCAACATTACTCGTACGCTTACGAGAGACCGGTTCCCTCGATGCAACTTGTTGCTTAGATGGCTTGCGGGTGACAGTTTCTCTCACTTTAGTTGGATCGGATCTGACAAAGGCAGTCCTTGAGAAGGTTGAAAATCAATCTATGTATCACCGTTGTGGTTTATGCGTAGGTGAGAATCGTTCTTGCTAGATACCGTAGCAGCCACGTACAACATGCAACAACAATTAGAGGACGTCTAACTTGTTTTTGCGGGGTATGTTGTGATGTGATATGGACAATTACATGATGAGATATATGTGATGTATGAGATGATCATGTGATGTATAGAATTTCACGACTTGCATGTCGTTGATTACGGCAATCGGCAGGAGCCATAGGGTTGTCTTTAATTATTGTGTGACCTGCGTGTCAATCATTAAGCGCTATGTAATGCTTTACTTTATCGCTAAGCGGTAGCAATAGAAGTAGAAGCAGGGCTGGCGCCACAACCCCAATGGCAACACATTGATGGATATCAAGATGATGGAGATCATGGTGTTGTGCCGGTGACGATGGAGATCATGCCGGTGTTTCGAAGATGGAGATCTTAAACACAAGTTCATGGCCATATCATGTCACTTATGAATTGCATGAGATGTTAATCCTTTTATGCTCCTTGTTTTGCTTAGTATGGCGGTAGCATTATAAGGTGATCCCTCACTTGAATTTCAAGATGAACTGTGTTCTCCCCGAGTGTGCACCATTGCGAAAGTTCGTCGTGTTGAGACACCACGTGATGATCGGGTGTGATAGACTCTACGTTCACATACAACGGGTGCAAGCCAGATTTGCACGCGCAGAACACTCGGGTTAAACTTGACGAGCCTAGCATGTACAGACTTGGCCTCGGAACACAAGAGACTGAAAGGTCGAGCATGAGTCATATAGTGGATATGATCAACATAATGATGTTCACCATTGAAGCCACCTTAACTCACGTGATGATCGGACTTGAGTTGGTGAATTTGGATCATGTATCACTCGAATGACCCGAGGGATGTCAATTTGAGTGGGAGTTCTTAAGTAATATGATTAATTGAACTCATTATCATGAACATAGTCAAAGTGTCTTTGCAAATTATGTTGTAGATTACTAGCTCGCGCTGTAGCTCCCTTGTATTTTTATATGTTCCTAGAGAAATAGAATTGAAAGATGTTGGTAGCAAAATTGCGGACTGGGTCTGTGATCTGAGGATTGTCCTCATTGCTGCACAAAAGGCTTATGTCCTTAATGCACCGCTCGGTGCGCCACCCCATCTAGCATCGACTGTAGATGTTGTGAACATCTGACAGGCACGTTTCGATGACTACTTGATAGTTTAGTGCGTCATGCATTACGGCTTAGAATTGAGGCTCCAAAACGTTTTGAATGTCACGGAACATATGAGATGTTCTAAGAGCTGAGATTGTGATCTCAGGCTCGTGCCCGAGTTGCGAGATATAAGATCTCCAACGAGATTCTTTGCCTGCAAGATAAAAGAAGATAGCTCAATCGTTGAGCATGTGCTCAGACTGTCTAGGTACTACAATCGCTTGAATCGAGTGGGAGTTGATCTTCCAGATAAGATAGTGATTGATGTAGTTCTCCAAGTCACTGTCACTGAGCTACTAGAACTTGGTGATGAACTATAAAATGCCAGGGAAAGAGATGTTGATCCCTGAGCTGTTCGCGATGTTTGACACTGCGAAGGTAGAAATCAAGAAGGAGCGTCAAGTGTTGATGGTTAATCAAACCACTAGTTTCGAGAAGGGCAAGAGCAAGGAGGGAAACTTCATGGATAGCAAGTCAGTTGCTGCTCCAGTGAAGCAACCCAAAGTTGAACTCAAACCCGAGACTAAGTGCTTCTGTTATGAGGTGAGCGGTCGCTGAAGCGGAACAACCCTAGATACTTGGTAGATAAGAAGGCTGGCAACATTGATAGAAGTATATTTGATATACAAGTTACTAATGTGTACCTTGCTAGTACTCTTAGTAGCACCTAGGTATTGGATACCGGTTCGGTTGCTAAATGTTAGTAACTCAAAATAAAAGCTACGGAATAAACGGAGAACTAGCTAAGGGTGAGGTGACGATGTGTGTTGGAAATGTTTCCAAGGTTGATGTGATCAACATCGCACGCTCTCTCTACCTTCAGGATTAGTGACGAACCTAAATAAATGTTATTTGGTGTTTTGCGTTGAGCAAGAACATGATTAGATCATGTTTGTTGCAATACGGTTATTCATTTATGTCAGAGAATAATAGTTATTCTGGCTACATGAATAATACCTTCAATGGTCATGCACCCAATGAGAATGGTTTGTTGAAATCTTGATCGTAGTAATACACATGTTCATAACATTGATGTCAAAAGATACAAAGTTAAATAATGATAGTACCACATACTTGTGGCACTGCCGCAAAATGTCATATTGGTATAAAGCGCATGAAGAAACTCCATGGTGATGGATATTTGGACTCATTCGATTTCGAATCGGTTGAGACATGCGAACCATGCCTCTTGGGCAAGATGACTAAAGGACCCCGTTGGATGGAGCGGGCAAGTGATTCATTGGAAATGATACATGTTGATGTATGCAATCTAGTGAGTCTTGTAGCGTGCAGTGGATATCGTTATTTTCTTACCTTCATTGATTATTTGAGTAGATATAGTGTATATTTACTTAATGAAACACAAGTATGAATCGTTTGAAAGGTTCAAGGAAATTCAGAGTGAAGTTTAAAGATCATCGTGACAAGAAGATAAAAATGACTGCGATATGATCGTGGAGGTGAATATCTGAGTCACGAGTTTGGCATACAACTTAAGACAATGTGAAAGTTGTTTCACAACTAAACACCACCTGGAACACCATAGTGTGATGGTGTCTCCGAACATCATAGTTATGCTCTATTGGACATGGTGCGTGCTATGATGTCTCTTGTCGTTTTACTACTATAATTTTGGGGTTATGCATTAGAGACAACTACATTCACTTTAAATAGGGCACCATCTAAATCTGTTGAGATGACACCGTGTGAATTATGGTTTGATAGAAACCTAAGCAGTCATTTCTAAATACTTGGGGCTGCGACACTTGTGTGGAAAATGTTTTCACCTAATGAGGTCGAACCCAAGGCGGACAAATGCATCTTCATAGAGTACCCTAAGATCAGTTGGGTGAACCTTCTGTCTCAGATCCAAGTGCAAAGTGTTTGTAACTAAAACGGATCCTTTCTCGAGGAAAAGTTTCTCTCGAAAGAATTAAGTGGGAGGAAGATAAAACTTGATGAGGTTGTTTAAACTTTGTTCAACCAGAGAGTAGCGCAGCGTAGAAAGATGTTTCTGTGAAGCCTACGTTAGTTTAAGAGTAAGTTAATGATGATGATCATGAAGCTTCAGGATCAAGTTACTATCGAACTTCGTGGGTCGACAAGGATGTGTACTGCTCCTAAGTGGTACGACAACTCTGTCTTGGAGATCATGTTGTTGGACAACGATGAACCTACGAGCTATGGAGAAGCGATGATGGGCCCGGATTCCGACAAATGGTTAGAGGCCATGAAATCCGAGATAGGATCCATGTATGAAAACCAAGTGTAGACTTTGGTAGACTTGCTCGTTGGACGGTAGGTCGTTGAGTACAAATGGATCTTTAAAATGAAGACAGACACTGATGGTGAATGTCACTATTTGTAAAGCTCGACTTGTTGCAAAGATGTTTGTGACAAGTTCAAGGAGTTGACTACGATGAGACTTTCTCACTCGTAGTGGTGCTAAAGTCTGTTGGAATTATGTTAGCAGTTGTTGTGTTTTCAATTATGAAATCTGGCAGATGGATGTCAAAACATCGTTTCCTTAACGGTTTACTTGAGGAAAGGTTGTATGTGATACAACCAGAAGGTTTTGTCAGGCCTAAGGATGCTAAAAGGTGTGCAAACTTCGGTGATCCTTCCATGGACTGAAGCAAGCATCTCGGAGTTGGAATATACGCTTTGATGAGGTGATCAAAGTTTTGATGTTTATACAAAGTTTACGAGAAACTTGTATTTGCAATAAAGTGAGTGGGAGCACTGTAGAGTTTCTGATAAGTATATGTGGTTGACATATTGTTGATCGGAAATAATGTAGAATTTCTGGAAGGCATAAAAGGTTGTTTGAAAAGTGTTTTTCAAAGGAAGACCTGGATAAAGCTACCTAATTGTTGAGCATCAAAATCTATAGAGATAGATCAAGATGCTTGATGAGACTTTCAATGAGTGCATACCTTGACAAGATTTTGAAAGAGTTCAAAATGGATCAGCCAGAGAAATAGTTCTCGTCTGATTTGTAAGGTGTGAAGTTGAGTGAGACTCAAAGCTCGACAACGGCAGAAGAAAGAGAAAGGACGAATGTCGTCCCCTATGCCTTAGCCATAGGCTCTATATTATGCCATGCTGTGTACCGCACCTATGTGTGCCTTGCCATGAGTCTGTCAAGGGGTACAAGAGTGGTCCAGGAGTGGATCACTGGACAGCGGTCGGAATTATCCTTAGTAACCAGAGGACTAAGGAAATGTTTCCTGATTATGGAGGTGATAAAGAGTTCGTCGTAAAGAGTTATGTCGATGCAAGATTTAACACCTATCCGGATGACTAGTAGTAGCAATCTGGATACGTATAGTGGAGCAGCCATTTGGAAATAGTACCAAGTGGAGTGTGGTAGCAGTGTTTACGGTTTGACATAGAGACTTGCAAAGTACACATAGATCTGAATATCGCAGACCCGTTGACTATAAGACCTCTCTCACATGCAAAGCATGATCGAGCCCCAAAACTCATTGGGTGTTAGATTCATAACAATGCGAATCACATGGTGATGTGAACTAGATTATTGACTCTAGTGCAAGTGGGAGACTGTTGGAAATATGCCCTAGAGGCAATAATAAATTAGTTATTATCATATTTCCTTGTTCATGATAATCGTTTATTATCCATGCTATAATTGTATTGATCGGAGACTTAAATGCATGTGGGGATACATAGACAAAACCATGTCCCTAGTATGCCTCTAGTGGACTAGCTCGTTGATCAAAGGATGGTTAAGGTTTCCTAGCCATGGACATGAGATGTCATTTGATAACGGGATCACATCATTAGGAGAATGATGTGATGGACAAGACCCAAACTGCAAACGTAGCATATGATCGTGTCAGTTTATTGCTACTGTTTTCCGCATGTCAAGTATGTGTTCCTATGACCATGAGATCATGCAACTCACAGATATCGGAGGAGTGCCTTGTGTGTATCAAACGTCGCAACGTAACTGGGTGACTATAAAGGTGCTCTACAGGTATCTCCGATGCTGTCTGTTGATTTGGCATGGATCAAGACTGGGATTTGTTACTCCGTGTGACGGAGAGGTATCTCGGGGCCCACTCTGTAATGCAACATCACAATAAGCCTTGCAAGCAATGTGACTAATTGTTAGTTGCGGGATCTTGTATTACAGAACGAGTAAAGAGACTTGCCGGTAACGAGGTTGAACTAGGTATGGAGATACCGACGATCGAATCTCGGGCAAGTAACATACCGAAGAACAAAGGGAACGTTATACGGGATTAACTGAATCCTTGACATAGAGGTTCGACCGATAAAGATCTTCGTAGAATATGTGGGAACCTGTATGGGAATCCAGGTCCCGCTACTGGTTATTGACCATAGAGGTGTCTCGGTCATGTCTAGATAGTTCTCGAACCCGCAGGGTCTGCACACTTAAGGTTCGGTGATGTTTCGGTAGTGTAGAGTTATGTATGGTGGTGACCGAAGTTTGTTAGGAGTCCCAGATGAGATCCCGGACGTCATGAGGAGCTCCGGAATGGTTCGGAGGTAAAGATTCATATATAGGAAGTCCCAGTTTGGTTTCCGGAAAAGTTTCGGGCTCATCGGTAGTGTACCGGGAGTGCCGGTAGTGTACCGGGAGGCCTCCGGGAGGGGTATTTCGAGCCCAAGAGGTCCATGGGCTGTGGGATAATAATAACCAGCCCTTAGTGGGCTGGGAAAACATCCACAAAGGCCCATGGCGCAGGAGAGAAAGTCCTAAAGCAAAAAGTGGAAAATCAGCCAATAGGAGGCAATCCTACTCCAACTAGGATTGGAGGTGAAGTAGGATTGCTTCCCACCTCCTATTTCGGCCGACCCAAAGGCCTTGTCTGCCTCTCCTCTCCTCTCCTCCTATATATACTAGTGGATTGGGTGGTTTTTGGACAGAATTTCCGGCCACGTGCTACCCGTTACACCGGTGCATAGTTTCTCCTCTAGATCGGTTTTCTGCAGCGCTTAGGCAAAGCCCTGCCGGAATTGCTCCACCACCATCACCGGAGCACCTTCACGCTGCCGGTGAACTCTCTCTCCTCTCCACCTCCTCTTTCTGGATCAAGACGGTGGGGATCGTCATCAAGCTGCACGTGTGCTGAACGCGGAGGTGCCGTCCGTTTGGCGCTAGATCGGAAGGACCGTGATCGAGATCGCGAGACGGTTCGTGATGAGATCGCAGAACGGATCGTGATGAGTTCGCGGGATAGATCCTGATCAAGATCGTGAGACGGATCGTGATCAGATCGTGGGACGGATCGTGATGAGTTCACGGGACGGATCGTGATTGGATGGCGGGACGGATCATGATGAGATCGCGGGACGCTTGGCGATTTGGATCGCGAAGTTGTTCGACTACACCAACCGCGTTTCTTAACGCTTCCCACTTAGCGATCTACAAGGGTACGTAGATCCACTCTCCCTCTCGTAGATGCTCATCACCATGGATAGGTTTGCGTGTGCGTAGGAAATTTTTTGTTTCCCATGCGACGTTCCCCAACAGTAAGTGGGTGTTCAAAAATAAGCTTAGGCTCGACGGTATGATTGAAAAGTACAAGGCTAGGCTTGTGGCCAAGGGTTATGCCTAGAAAGAAGAATATGGTTTTTTCGATACTTATTCACATGTGGCCGAACTGACCACCGTTAGAGTACTACTCATATTGGTTTTCTCATCTACCAAATGGATGTTAAGACGACTTTCCTGAATGGAGAGCTAGACGAGGAAATCTATATGCAACAACTAAATGGTTTTATGATATATGGCCAGGAAGGAAAGGTGTGTAAGTTGCTGAAATTTTGATATGGCCCAAGACAAGCACCTAAGCAATGGCATGAGAAGTTCAATACAACTCTGACATTTGTTGGCTTTGTTGTTAACAAAGCTAATAAATTTCTATACTATCTCCATGATGGGGGCAAAGGAATTATACTATGCTTGTATGATGATGACATACTGATATTTGAAACCAACCTCAAAGTGATTAAGGAGGTTAAGTCATTCTTGTCTCAGAACTTTCATATGAAGGACCTTCGGGTGGCTGATGCTATCTTGAACATAAAGCTATTGAGAGATGATGAGGGTGGGATTACACTTCTGCAGTCCCACTATGTTGAGAAGATTTTGAGTCGTTTTGGATATTCGGACTGCAAAATTTCTCAAACGCCATATGACCCTAGTGTGTTGTTTCAAAATTTCAAAGGCACTGCTAAGATAAATTGAGATACTCTCAAATTATTGGTTCACTAATGTATCTAGCAAGTGCAACAAGGCCTGACATCGCTTTTGCTATGAGCAAACTGAGCCGGATTGTTGCCAATCCGGGTGATGTACATTGGCATGTTGTTGAAAGAATTATGCGCTATTTGAAAAGTACTATGAACCATGGACTTCACTATATCGGATACCCGTCGGGACTTGAAGGGTATAGTGATGTGAATTGGATCTCTGATGCTGATGAGATGAAGGCCACTACTGGGTATATGTTTACCCTTGGAGGTGGTGTTGTTTCCTATAAGTCTTGCAAGCAAGCGATCTTAACAAGATTGGCAATAGAAGTGGAATTAACAGTATTAGACACATTTGGCGTTGAAGCACAATTTATTCGAGATCTTTTGATGGACTTGCTAGTGATTGAGAAGCCGATTTCGGCTATCCTTATGAACTGCGATAATCAGAGAGTTATTGTCAAAGTAAAGTGTTCAAAGGACAACATGAAGTCCAACAAACATATAAAAATGATATTGGAAGTTGTCAGACTTTTAAGAAACTCCAGAGTAATGGCGTTGAATTATATCCAAACTGCTAGGAATCTAGCAGATCCCTTTATTAAAGGGCTATCATGTGTTGTGATAGATAATGCATCGAGGGAGATGGGTATGAGACCCACATGAGTTGCCATGGTGGTAACCCAACCTATGTGATTGGAGATCACGTGAAGTAGGACCTGGGAAAACAAAACAGCGGTTAACCGAGGAGAGTAACTTTATTAACCCACTCTGTAGGAAATGCAATACTCTCGGATATTGTATGGTAGGATGACTAATGTCTTAATGCGTTCTAAAGCTTATATGTAAGAAATGTGTTGTCCTATAGACCAATCTTTGGAGGAACACACCTATATGTGCTCGACTGCTGGTTACACTCTATGACATTAGGGTAATCTCTACTAAGGTCATGAATAGGCTAGGAGTGTGACTAATATGCTATAGCCGAGGGGTCAGCCTTTCGCAGGCTAGTACAAGAAATGTGGTGAAACTTCTTTACGCCAAACTGAAAATTCAAGGCATAGTTCATTGTTCAGTTGTGAAGGAGTGTAGCTACGTGCTCCACGTGAAGCTCAACCTTAACAGGTCTTCAATGAAATGTTGGTTGATACGTCTCCAATGTTTCTATAATTTTTGATTGTTCCATGCTATTATATTATCTGTTTTGGATGTTTTATATGCATGAATATGCTTTTTTATTTTATTTTTGGGACTAACCTATTAATGTAGAGCCTAGTGCCAGTTTCTGTTTTCCCTTGTTTTTGAGTTTCACAGATAAGGAATATTAAACGGAGTCCAAACAGAATAAAACCTTTGGAATGATTTTTTCTAGAATTGAAGGAAACTACAAGACTTGAGAACCAAGGCAGAGGAGCCAACGTGGGGCCACAAGCCCTAGGGGCGCGGCGAGGGGGGTAGGCCATGCCGGGCAGGCTTGTGGGCCCATGGCAGCTCCCCTAACCCTAATCCTCGGCCTATAAATTCCCAAATATTCCATTATTATTACAACGATCCACGAAGACACTTTTCTGCCGCCAGAAGCCTCCGTTCCCGAGAGATCCAATCTTGGAGCCTTTTCCAGTAATCTGCCAGAGGGGGATTTGATCACGGAGGGTATCTACATCAACTCCATTGCCCCTCCGATGATGCGTGAGTAGTTCACCACAGACCTACGGGTCCATAGCTAGTAGCTAGATGGCTTCTTCTCTCTCTTTGTTTCTCAATACCATGTTCTTCATGATCTTCATGGAGATCTATCCGATGTAATACTCTTTTGCGGTGTGTTTGTCGACATCCGATGAATTGTGGGTTTATGTTCAGATTATCCACGAATATTATTTGAGTCTTTCCGGAATTCTTATATGCATGATTTCATATCTTTGCAAGTCTCTTCGAGTTATTGGTTTGGTTTGGCCAACTAGATTGGTAATTTTTGCAATGGGAGAAGTGCTTAGTTTTGGGTTCAATCTTGCGGTGTCCTCACCCAGTGACAAAGTAGGGGTAGTGAGGCACGTATTGTATTGTTGCTATCAAGGGTAAAAAGATGGGTTTTTCATCATATTGCTTGAGTTTATCCCTCTACATCATGTCATCTTACTTAATGTGTTACTCTGTTCTTCATGAACTTAATACTCTAGATGCAGGCAGGAGTCGGTCGATGTGTAGAGTAATAGTAGTAGATGCAAAATCGTTTCGGTCTACTTGTCACGGACGTGATGCCTATATGCATAATCATTGCCTTGGATATCTTTATAATTATTCACTTTTCTATCAATTGCTCGACAGTAATTTGTTCACCCACCGTAATACTAGCCATCATGAGAGAAGCCATCTAGTGAAACCTATGGCCCCCGGGTCTATTTTCCATATTATACTTTCAGATCTAAAACCAAAAATACCAAAAATACTTGCTGCCTTATTTTTACTTTTAGTTTTACTTTCCGATCAAGCATCCTATTATATCTATCTCTATTAGATCTCATCCTTGCAAGTAACCGTGAAGGGATTGACAACCCTTTTATAGCATTGGGTGCAAGAGTTTGATTCTTTGTGCAGGTACATCTATTGGTGACTTGCTTGTATCTCCTACTGGATTGATACCTTGGTTCTCAAAAACTGAGGGAAATACTTTTCTACTTTGCAGCATCAAATCGTTCCTCTTCACGGGAAACCAACACATGCTCGAGAAGTAGCAAGAAGGATTTCTAGCACCGTTACCGGGGAGATACATAGCAAGTCAAGATAAGAACTCCCTCTTCAACTTGCCAATTTCTGGTTTGGTTGCCGGGAGATCTACATCAAGCCTACCAAGTACCCATCACAAACTCATCTCTTGCATTTACATGATTTGCCATTTGCCTCTCATTTTTCTCTCCCCCACTTCTAAAACAATTTTTAGAAAATACCAAAAAAGATTTGCCTTTTTAGTCGCCCTTCTTTTGTTTGCCTTTTGTTTGCTTGTGTTCCCATGTGCCTCCTATTTGCTTGCATCTTCGCTTGCCAAAATCTATTGATATGGATTCTCATCCACTTGCTAATCTTTTCAAAATACCAAATTATGATGAACCAATTTCTAGTGAGTTTAGTGCACTCGATTATCTCTATGAAGTTTTGTTTGAAAATCATGAATCTGAAAATTTTGATGAAGAAGAAAATTATAAAGTGATTCATGATATCTCCTTGAAATAAAAGCATGATTGCCATGTTGTTAGTATGAATTCAATGAATATCCATGATGCTAATGATATGCAAAACCACAAGCTTGGGGATGCTATGCTTGATGAAGATGATATTTTTTGTTCCCCAAGTTTTGGTGATGACACATATTTTATAATTGATCATGAAAAGAATGCTTTGTGTGACAGTTATATTGAGATTCCTTCATGATGTTACTAAAAATTACTATGAGAGAGGAACATATGTTTTTACATATTGCAATAATATCAAGTTTCCTCTCTATGTGTTCAAAGTATGGAAGTTATGCTTGTTTTGCCTTCCTATGGTAGTTGATTTTTGTTCCCATAATTTGTTCGCTCACAAAATCCCTATGCATAGGAAGTGGATTAGACTTAAATATACTTGCCATGTGATTCATGATGTTCCTATTGTTGCAAATAGGAATTATGTGCCCGCAAATTTCATTGTTCTTGATATAGAATGCAATCCTACATGTCCCTTGGTAGACCTTTCCTTACAACGGTTGGTGCAATTATTGACTTGAAAGAAGGAAATATTAGATTCCAATCTCCATTAAGGAAAGGCATGGAACAATTTCCTAGAAAGAAAATAAGATTGCCTTATGAATCTATTATGATATCTACTTTTGGATTACATACCAAAGATGACAATACCTAGATCTATTGCGTTTTGCCTAGCTAGGGGCGTTAAACTATAACGCTTGTTGGGAGGCAACCCAATTTTATTTTGCTTTATGCTTTTTGCTTCTGTTTTGGTGTGTTTGGCACATTATTACTTCTGTAGTAATTGTGTTTTTGTGTTTTGATTAGTGTTTGAGCCAAGTAAAACCTTTGGGGTGATCTATGGTACTTGTAGATTTACTCTTGCTGAAAAACAAAAACTTTTGCGCTCAGTCCAGGAATTTTCTAAATTTTCAGAGCATCGAATTGATCTGAAAGTTTTACACCAGATTGGTATAGAAATTTCCATGATTTTCCTATTTTTTGGAATTTTTAGAGTTTCATAAGTATTCGGAGTTTACATATTCCTACAGACTGTTCTGTTTTTGATAGATTCTGTTTTCTTTGTGTTGTTTGCTTATTTTGATGCATCTATGGGTCGTATCGGGGGTGTATGAGTTGTGGAAAATTTAGAATATAGTAGGTATTACACAAATACAACTAAATAAGGAGTTCACAACAGTACCTAAAGTGGTGATTTATTTTTCTTATACTAACGGATCTCATGACTTTTCTATTGAGTTTTATGTTGTGAAGTTTTTAAGTTTTGGGTGAATATTTGATGGACTATGGAATAAAGAGTGGCAAGAGCCTAAGCTTGGGGATTCCCAAGGAACCCCAAGTCATATTCAAGGATACCAAAATCCTAAGCTTGGGGATGCCCCGGAAGGCATCCCCTCTTTCGTCTTCAATCCATCGGTAAATTTACTTGAGGCTATATTTTTATTCACCACATGATATTTGTTTTGCTTGGAGAGTCTTGTATGATATGAGTCTTTGCTTTTTAGTTTCCACAATCATACTTTTTGCACACATATTTTGAGAGACACACGCTGAATCATGAATTTATTAGAATACTCTCTGTGCTTCACTTATATCTTTTGAGCTAGGCAATGTTGCTCTAGTGCATCACTTATTTCTTTATAGAGCATGGTGGTGTTATATTTTATAGAAGTTATTGAACTCTTGTTCCTCACTTATATTATTTTGATAGTTTCTTAAAACAATATGGTAATTTTTTTAGGTTATGAATTTAGTCCTAATATAATGGGCATCCAAGAGGGATATAATACAAACTTTCATATTAAGTGCATTAAAAACTATGAGAAGTTTGATTCCTTGCACATAGTTTAGAGATAATAGGGATGGTAATATGAGAGTCATGCTAGTGAGTAGTTGTGAATTGGAAGAGATACGTGTGTGATTCCCGTAGCATGCACGTATGGTGAACCGTTATGTAACGAAGTCGGAGCATGATTTGTTTAATTATCGTCGACCTTTGTGTGAGGGTCGGGAGCGCGATGGTTAAATCATACCAACCTCTCCCCTAGGAGCATGCGTCTAATGCTTTTTTATAACTAATAGACTTTTGCAATAATTATGTGAGTTCTTTATGACTAATGTTGAGTCCATGGATTATACGCACTCTCACCCTTCCACCTTTGCTAGCCTCTCTAGTATCGTACAACTTTCGCCGGTATACCCAACCCTCCTTCATCAAAACAGACACCATATATTCCTCAAAACAGCCACCATACCTACCTATTATGGCATTTCCATAGCCATTCCAAGATATATGTCCATGCAA
This sequence comes from Hordeum marinum, assembly GCA_022496015.1. Lineage (NCBI taxonomy): Eukaryota > Viridiplantae > Streptophyta > Magnoliopsida > Poales > Poaceae > Hordeum > Hordeum marinum. The sequence continues at coordinate 33,799,648 of CM039677.1, forward strand.
CTTCCACCATGTAGTTTTTCTATGACTTGCATCATCACTTCATATTGCATATAGAGTCATATTGTGTCATAGGAATCAAGTTGTAATTTATTTTTCTTTGAGTTATAAGTAAATAAAAGTGTGTTCATTAATAGAGCATTGTCCCGTGAGAGTAAAGGATGATGGAGGCTATGACTCCCTCACATGTTGGGATGAGTATCCGGACTGTACAAAAAAATAAAAGAGGCCAACGAAGCCCAACCAAAAAATAAAAGAGGCCAAAGAAGCCCACCAAAATAAAAAAATGAGAGAAAGCAAGAAGGGAAATTTGCTACTACCTTTTTCCACACTTGTGCTTCAAAGTAGCATCATGATCTTCATGATAGAGAGTCTCCTATTTTGTCACTTTCATATAACTAGTGGATATTCATTTTGCATGACGACTTAGTTTTCTTTTTGAGCTTTCATACACTTATAATTCTAAGTGCCCATGTTTCATGGAAATCCCTACTCACTCACATTGATATCTATTGACGAGCATCTCCATAACCCGTTGATACGCCTAGTTGATGTGAGACTATCTTATCCTTTTTCCCTTGCACCACCTCCATATTCTATTCCACCTATAATGCTATATCCATCGATTACGCTCATGTATTGCGTGAGAGTTGAAAAGGTTTGATAACACCAAAAGTGTGAAACAATTGCTTGACTTGTTCATCGGGGTTGTGTATGATTTAGATACTTTGTGTGGGGAAGATGGAGCATAGCCAGACCATATGATTTTGTAGGGATGACTTTCTAAGGCCACGTTATTTCGAAAGGACACGACTACCTTGTTGGTGTGTTCGAAGTATTACTGTTTTTATGTCAATATTAGACTACTGTTTTGAATCTTACGGATCTGAATATTGATGCCACAATAAAGAATATTACATGGATAAATATGTTAGGTAGAATTCCACATCAAAAATTCTGTTTTTATCATTTACGTACTCGAGGACGAGCAGGAATTAAGCTTGGGGATGCTGATACGTCTCCAACGTATCTATTATTTTTTATTGTTCCATGCTATTATATTATCTGTTTCGGATGTTTATATGCATTAATATGCTATTTTATATTATTTTTGGGACTAACCTATTAATCTAGAGCCTAGTGCCAGTTTTTGTTTTTTCCTTGTTTTTGAGTTTCGCAGATAAGGAATATTAAATGGAGTCCAAACGGAATAAAACCTTCGTAATGATTTTTCTTGAACAAAAGGAAACTACGAGACTTGAGAACCAAGGTAGAGGAGCCACCGTGGGGCCATAAGCCCTAGGGGCGCGGCGAGGGGTGTAGGCCGCGCCGGGCAGGCTTGTGGGCCCACGACAACTCCCCTAACCCTAATCTTCGGCCTATAAATTCCCAAATATTCCATCATTATCACAACGAGCCACGAAAACACTTTTTCGCCGCGAGAAGCCTCCATTCCCGAGAGATCCAATCTTAGAGCCTTTCCGGTAATCTGCCGGAGGGGGATTCGGTCACGGAGGGCATCTACATCAACTCCATTGCCCATCCGATGATGCGTGAGTAGTTCACCACAGACCTATGGGTCCATAGCTAGTAGCTATATGGCTTATTCTCTCTCTCTTTGCTTCTCAATACCATGTTCTTCATGATCTTCATGGAGATCTATCCGATGTAATACTCTTTGCCATGTGTTTGTCGAGATCCGATGAATTGTGGGTTTATGTTCAGATTATCCATGAATATTATTTGAGTCTTTCCTGAATTCTTATATGCATGATTTCATATCTTTGCAAGTCTATTTGAGTTATTGGTTTGGTTTGGCCAACTAGATTGGTAATTCTTGCAATAGGAGAAGTGCTTAGTTTTGGGTTCAATCTTCCGGTGTCCTCTCCTAGTGAAAAAGTAGGGGTAGCGAGGCACATATTGTATTGTTGCCATCAAGGGTAAAAAGATGGGGTTTTCATCATATTGCTTGAGTTTATCCCTCTACATCATGTCATCTTGCTTAATGCGTTACTCTGTTCTTCATGAACTTAATACTCTAGATGCAAGTAGGAGTCGGTCGATGTGTGGAGTAATAGTAGTAGATGCAGAATCGTTTCGGTCTACTTGTTATGGACGTGATGCCTATATGCATAATCATTGCATTGGATATCTTCATAATTATTTTCTTTTATATCAATTGCTCGACATTAATTTTTGCACCCACCATAATACTTGCCATCATGAGAGAAGCCATCTAGTGAAACTTATGGCCCCGGGGTCTATTTTCCATCTTATACTTTTAGATCTGAAACCAAAAATACCAAAAATACTTGTTGTCTTATTTTTAATTTTAGATCCTATTATATCTATCTTTATTAGATCCCATCCTTGCAAGTAACCATGAAGGGATTGACAACCCCTTTATAGCATTGAGTGCAAGAGTTTGATTCTTTGTGCAGGTATATCTATTGGTGACTCGCTTGTATCTCCTACTGGATTGATACCTTGATTCTCAAAAACTAAGGGAAATACTTATCTACTTTGCTGCATCAAATCGTTCCTCTTCACGGGAAACCAACGCATGCTCGAGAAGTAGCACTGGTATATCAAAACAATGATTGGAACAGAGCACCTAATGGGACTTTGAGATCTTGTGGGGGATTGTTGAAATATGAGGTGGGCCTAGAGCCATCTAACAATTTCTGAAAAATTACACGGTCCCATGTGGGTTATATGAACCTATGGGGAGTGGGAAGTTTAGTGACACCCCGGAAGTTGAAGAGGAGTTCGACCTCCTTATAAGAGATTCTTTTACAATTGCGATTAGAGCTTGAGAAGAGAAGTGTCTGTAGCGCACTCCTCCCCAGTCGCCCGCCTCGCCACACCATGATGCACCTCGTCACTACTCGATGCGTCGCGCCACGCCGCGGGTTGAGGGGTTGAGCCTAGACGAGCTGATACCTACGCATTTATTTTTGCCGGTTAGGAACAGAGAGTCTGTAATGAACGCGCCACAATTTGAGACGTCGTGTCCTGGGATCTTGCTGACTCGGGCATGGGTCCATCCCACATCTTTCTACCCGTACGTGCATATATATGCGAGGCATCGGCAGACCCTAGCCCTCACGAGAACATATCACATCTGCTCCGCGCGCACCGCCATGTCGTTCCTTTTGCTGCTGCTGCCACCGGCGGCAACTCCATCCCGTTCACCGCGTAGACAGTTGATGGGAGAGCAGGCCTCCGAAACCCCCCTCTATAGATCTTGTACGTGAGAGAGATGATTAGGTTTTTGGGGAGAGACTACATGAATGTTCGCCTCCATTCGATTGCTCCCTCTACATCTGTGTCGCCTTTTTCATCACCATGTCTCCGCCAACCGCCGCCGAGAAGCTCGAAGCCGACAAGAAGGCAGCCGATGAGGCTGTCATCGTCACTACTATGGCTATGGCCAGCTGGCCTATTTTGGATGGTGTAACACGTTTATCCCACTCGTGTTCATTTTTGTTTTAGCACTACTAGCATTATACATAGATGTATCTGCTATTAGCGTAGTATGTGCTTGTGTGGTCAAATATCAGGATGTCTCTTCTTCTGCTAATGCCATTCTAGTGATTTACTCGTGGATTAATTTAATAAAAAAATGCCTATTTACTCAACAAATTTCACGATAAACATTGCTCTTGCTTCCTACCTCTCCGTTCTCCCTTCCCCTCACCACTGCTAGAGACCAGTGGTCGAGCTGCCCCCATACTGGTGGATGAATCTTTGCTCCGGCAGCTTTTGGCAGTGAGATTCGATCAACAGACGGCGACTTGAGTTCGAATGTATGCCTATGCAATGGTGGCGGTGGTTTTTCCTGTGGTCCCTATTGGTGAAGCGTCTATGGCCATGATCCCATCTACAGGTACATGGTCGGCAGCGAAAACCTTCAGGGTCAAAAGGAGGCATTCCTTCACCCGGGCATGTAGATGGCTCTGCGGCCCTATGCCGCTAAGTGGTTGTCGCAACGGGCCAAAGGGTCTTGGTCGTTTAGATTTGCTGGCGACGACGAGTATGTTATGTCAACTACTTATGACACTACACGCGATCACGCTGGAACATGAGGATGGTGTGGGACTATTAGAGCGTACCAAATTGTTTTTTTGTGGTGTCGGTGATCTTCCTTCCTGGCCAATGTTCGCCACATGTGTGTTAATGGCCACCGATACTTCTTGCAGCTTAACTACCTGCAACATGGTCTTCACTTGTGTGGCATCTCACATCATCACCAGGCTACACATGTAGTTGTTGGGATCGCAAAAGGTAATGGGAACATCACATGATGACTTAGATTTTGTGGTCGTTCTTGAGTACCTGGGGCTTCGGGTGAAAATACTAGGTGTGGTTCTAGTTGGTTACAAATGAAAAGGTTTTCCAAATATACAACATGTTATCTACTCCCTCGGTTCATAAATATAGTATGTTTTGAATGTTTTAATATGGACTACATAGAGACTGAAATGAGTGAACAAATACACTTCTAGAGGAATAGGATGCAACTCTCGATGTATTAATCGTGTTCAAGCGCATGTATGTATGATGTACAAGGTGGGCCACAACCTCAACTATACAAGAAACTAGGAGGTGGGCCAGATATACAAGATACATGCGAAAATATTCAACAGCCCCCTCTATAGGAGATATGCCCTAGAGGCAATAATAAATGTTATTGATTATCTCCCTGTTCATAATTAGGTTTATGTTCCATGCTATAACTCCTATGGTTCTCGAGTCTGCAATAGCCACGAGGCTTGAAGGAAGACTCATATGCACGTGTGGAATAATAAACGGTAAAAAGTATTCCTAGTCTGGCCTATAAGACCGGCTCAAGTATTGCATGATGATCCTGTTTTCCTGATCATGGGCATGGCTATGCCGGCAATTTTGAGGGCACAATGTAAGAAGAACATTTGTGTTGAATCGATCCGAATTGATGTTATGCTATGAGATACATTCGTCATAAGTTAATGGTTAATAACACAGAGAAGTTAATGTTTGCAGAATTCCTTAGACCATGAGAGTATCGAGTTTCTTCATGCTTGCTTCATGAACTTTGGGGTTTGTTAAACGCATTCGTAAATGAGTGGCTATTACGGCGGCTTACGGGTTCATGGAAAAGTATGTCAAGTAACTTGATAGCTCAAGATTGGTATTTTCCCCTCCAACGATGGAGAGATATCTCTGGGCCCTCTCGGTGTTACGGTATCCATCATCATATGGCCAGACACTTTGTGATTTGATCACGGGGATGCCGGAACACGAGAACGAGAAAAGAGAACAATACCGGTAACGAGGTAACTGGCATAGTGGACAAGTTGTTGATCCACGGGGATGCCAACATGTCTCACCTCGGTTATTTGTAACATATCGCAAAACAATAGGAATAGCACACGGCAAATGGAGGTTCACTCGAATATTCATTCGTGTGGGTATATGGGTCAATATGGGTGTCCACGGCTCCGATGTTGATCATTGATCGGAAGGGGTTCCGGGTCATGTCTATGCTTCACTACACCTATAGGGTCACACGCTTAAGGGTCATCTATCTGCTGAATACTAGACAGGGAGTCTCAGAGAAAATCACCGAAAAAATTTCGGACACCGGAAATGTTTCGGACGGCGGAAAAGTTCCACACAGAGAACACTGGAACAGTTTTGGTAAAATTGAAAAGTTGTTTCAGGGGATACCATTAAGTCAAATTGGTTTCGGCACATGCTTGATAATTCTTCGAGGGTGCCAGAATAATTCTGGAAACTTCTGGGAATTTTCTGGAAGAAAAACCAGAAATGTTTCGAAGCTGCGGGAACCGCTTCAGATGCTTTTCGCAGATGAAAATCACTAATCCGGAATTGTTCAGGATCGCATTGAAATTATTTTAGTGGGGTATTGGAAATGTTCTAAGCCCACATAAATATTTTCAGTTCGACCGGACGCTAAAAAATGTCGTCATGAATAGTGAAAGTGCTTTTTGGGAGAAAATATCTCGTGGATAGTGGAAACACTATTATGAATAGTGGGAAACACTATTGGGAGAAAATATCTCATGACTAGTGAAAACACTATTACGAAATAGTGGAAAACACTATTGTGAATAGTGGGAAACACTATTTATGAGTAGCGGAATCACTATTATGAATAGTGAAAATATGTGAGGGCATTTTGGTATTTTTACCATAGTTTCTCACCCTATAAATAGGGGTGAGGAGGCATCCCAAAAACTCACTCTTACTCTCATACAAATGCCATGCATGGTCTTTCTCTCTCTCTCCCTCCCAGGGAAATAGTTTCGTAGAGCCGAAAGGCTGCCTAGGTTCCGGCAGGAACTAGTTCTGGATGACGAAACCCTGCCGGATAGATGACACCGTATGTGTGCAACTCTGTAGACAGATCGTAGTTTCGATCTTACTTCGAGAGTGCCTCCCGAAGGGCTGTCCGTGTGACCGTCCGAGTTTTGGAGGTACTCCCGAAGGGCTGTCCGAGTGACAGTCCGAGTTTCGGAGGTCCTCTCGAAGGGCTGTCCACGACACCGTCCGGGGGACTGTCTGGCCGCCTCCCAGAGGGCTGTCCGTGGGGCAGATGAGGGTATACATCCTCGAGGTTGGGAGGTTGTAAATCCTAGCTACGGGGATCTGCACCGCCGATCGTCATCGACTCTACTTTCGCTGCACTACGAGTCGGTAACGAAATAGATCAAACCTTGTATGCAGTCTCCATAGTGGTCCTGGGCTGGTGCATAGGTCGGAAATTTTTGTTTTCTGCTGCGCTACCCAATAGTGGCATCAAGAGTCGTGCTATGCGTAGATGCATGTTGCGATCTAGAATACATAGAGATGTATGTGTGTTGCACAACATAATTAGGTAGTAGATGAGATCTTTTGCTGAAAATTATTTGTGCGGGTAGCAGATGAAATCTGTTACCCGATGTTCATGTTGCTTCCCCTGAATTTGCATAGTCCTGATCTTGACGGCATGGTGGAAATCTCACAAAGTTCTGGCAATCCGCGATCCTTTCATGCTGCTCCTAAGTATGTTGATTGACAGATCAACAAAGTGCTAACAGTTCTTTGGGTTCCACCATAGTTGAGAAAGATGGATATTTTGCAAACGAAAGGGCAATGCAAATGTGATTTGCATGGGGGTCACGCGTATGACGAAGTTTAGTATGGGGCTCGAGTTTTTATTATCTCGTGTTTCATACACCTTGGAAGGTTAATCTAGCGACTTGGATTATCATGCTTGATGATGGACGTTCGTAGCTTTGGTCTGTTTTGAAACCTTAGAAGCCACGTAAAATAAATTTTTTGCATGAACGTTTTACATGATAGTTTGCATGTGCATGTGATGTGGTATAGAAGTGTACATAATAATTTGATTATGTATGAGATGACTATATGATGTAAATTAACATGACCTGCGTGTCATGATTCGGCATGATGGCTGGAGCTGTATGATTGCACTTTAATGACCTGCGTGTCAACCTTATGTAATGCACTTATTTTATTAGCTATAGAGATAGCAATATTATCTGGTGCATCGACAAGGTGGTGGCAATCTTCGCGAAGGTAAACACCGACGCGAATGCCAAAGACGAAGAAATACAAGACTTCTCCGTTGGAAAGGGCTATACCATATCATGCTATTATGAATTACCTGAGATGTTTATCCCTTATGTTGCACCCTTCTTGATTGTGTAAAATATATGATGGAGATTTCACACACTCTTGTGTTTGGATTAATCATGTATTCCATGGTATGTAAAACAACCAGATATGTCCAATACTCCAAAGTTGTTGCGTGTATAGATACCAAAGTGATCAAAGTACTGATCATGATAGAACAGTGAAAGATATCATTAAGTACTAGAGTAGTACTGATGACATGTTTTCTCGCAAGCAGAAATCATGAAGAGTTCGTTGTAATATGTTACATCAATACAATCTTCACCATTTCTCCATGCGATTTTCGATTTAATTGAGGGTTTTGTGTGATACACAATATGGTGGCACGGTAGTTGGAAATTGTTCCAAACAAGATACTGTGGCGAATGCTATAACAAAGGCTAAGTATGTTGACGATTTAGAAGCGATAAAGAAGTTGTTGAATCATATAGTTCATTCATGAACTTAGTATGGTTCCAAAATGGCTTTGGTCTATGAGACACTATTGTAGATAGTTGCTCCATAGCTCAGTCTGAGGAATTAGGTTTTGAACAATTATTCACACATATGCAAAGCCAAGTTCACACAAAATACGAATTTTCTGATAGCGTGAAAACGCGAGGATATGCAAAGTTACACACGGAGCTGAAGTTGTTAGATCCGTTGGACATCAGGCTATACCACAAGCTAAGCATATTTTACACCAGTATGCCATAGGTGTAAAGTGCATTAGCATTGACTAGGTTATTGACTCTAGTGCAAGTGGGAGTCTGTAGGAGATATGCCCTAGAGGCAATAATAAATGTTATTGATTATCTCCCTGTTCATAATTAGGTTTATGTTCCATGCTATAACTGCTATGGTTCTCGAGTCTGCAATAACCACGAGGCTTGAAGGAAGACTCATATGCACGTGTGGAATAATAAACGGTAAAATGCATTCCTAGTCTGGCCTCTAAGGCTGGCTCAAGTATTGCACGACGATCCTGTTTTCCTGATCATGGGCATGGCTATGCCGGCAATTTTGAGGGCACAATGTTAGAAGAACATTTGTGTTGAATCGACCCAAATTGATGTTATGCTATGAGATACATTCGTCATAAGTTAATGGTTAATAACACAGAGAAGTTAATGTTTGCATAATTCCTTAGACCATGAGAGTATCGAGTTTCTTCATGCTTGCTTCATGAACTTTGGGGTTTGTTAAACGTCATCTGTAAATGGGTGGCTATTACGGCGGCTTACGGGTTCACGGAAAAGTATGTCAAGTAACTTGATAGCTCGAGATTGGGATTTGCTCCTCCGACGATGGAGAGATATCTCTGGGCCCTCTCGGTGTTATGGTATCCATCATGGTCTGGCCAAACACTTTGTGATTTGATCATGGGGATGCCGGAACACGGGAACGAGAAAAGAGAACAATACGGGTAACGAGGTAACTGGCATAGTGGACAAGTTGTTGATCCACGGGGATGCCAACATGTCTCACCTCGGATATTTGTAACATATCGCGAAGCAACAGGAATAGCACACGACAACTGGAGGTTCACTCGAATATTCATTCGTCTGGGTATAGGGATCAATATGGGTGTCCATGGCTTCGATATTGATCATTGATCGGAAGGGGTTCCGGGTCATGACTATGCTTCACCGAACCTATAGGGTCACACGCTTAAGGGTCATCTATCTGCTGAATACTAGACAGGGAGTCTGAGAGAAAATCACCGAAAAAGTTTTGGACACCGGAAAATTTTCGGACAGCAGAAAAGTTCCGCAGAGGGAAAACCGGAACAGTTTCGATAAAACTGAAAAGTTTTTTCAGGGGATACCATTAAGTCAAATTGGTTTCGGCACATGCCTGATAATTCTTGGAGGGTGCCCGAATCATTCTGGAAACTTCTGGGAATTTTCCGGAAGAAAAACCGGAAATGTTCCGGAGCTGCCAGAACCACTTCAGATGCTTTTCGCAAATGAAAATCACTAATCCGGAATTGTTTCGGATCGCATTGAAAATTATTTTAGTGGGGTACTGGAAATGTTCTAAGCCCACATAAATATTTGAAGTTCGATCGGACGCTGAAAAATGTCGTCGTGAATAGTGAAAGTGCTTTTTGGGAGAAAATATCTCGTGAATAGTGGAAACACTATTATGAATAGTGGGAAACACTATTGGGATAAAATATCTCATGACTAGTGAAAACACTATGACGAAATAGTGGAAAACGCTATTGTGAATAGTGGGAAACACTATTTATGAATAGTGAAAATATCTGAGGGCATTTTGGTACTTTTACCATAGTCTCTCACCCTATAAATACGGGTGAGGAGGCAGCCCAAAAACTCAGTCTTACTCTCATACAAATGCCATGCATGATCTGGCTCTCTCTCTCCCTCCCCGCGAAATAGTTTCGTAGAGCCGAAAGGCTGTCTGGGTTCCAGCAGGAACTAGTTCTGGACGGCGAAGCCCTGCCAGATAGATGACACCGTATGTGTGCAACTCTGTAGAGAGATCATAATTTCGGTCTTAGTTCGAGAGTGCCTCCAGAAGGGCTGTCCGTGTGACCGTCCGAGTTTTGGAGCTCCTCCCGAAGGGCTGTCCGAGTGACAGTCTGAGTTTCGGAGGTCCTTCCGAAGGGCTGTCCGCGACACCGTCCGAGGGACTATTGTTGGGGAACGTCGCATGGGAAACAAAAATTTTCCTACGCACACGCAAACCTATCCATGGTGATGAGCATCTACGAGAGGGAGAGTGGATCTACGTACCCTTGTAGATCGCTAAGCGGGAAGCGTTAAGAAACGCGGTTGGTGTAGTCGAACATCTTCGCGATCCAAATCGCCGAGCGTCCCGCGATCTCATCACGATCCGTCCCGCGATCCAATCACGATCCGTCCCGTGAACTCATCACGATCCGTCCCGCGATCTCATCACGATCCGTCTCACGATCTTGATCACGATCTGTCCTACGAACTCATCACGATCCGTTCCGCGATCTCATCACGAACCGTCTCGCGATCTCGATCACGGTCCTTCCGATCTAGCGCCGAACGGACGGCACCTCCGCGTTCAGCACACGTGCAGCTTGATGACGATCTCCACCATCTTGATCCAGCAAGAGGAGGTGGAGAGGAGAGAGAGTTCACCGGCAGCGTGACGGCGCTCCGGTGATGGTGGTGGAGTGATTCCGGCAGGGCTTCGCCTAAGCGCTGCGGAAAACCGATCTAGAGGAGAAACTGTGCACCGGTGAAACGGGTAGCACGTGGCCGGAAATTCTGTCCAAAAACCACCCAATCCACTAGTATATATAGGAGGAGAGGAGAGGAGAGGCAGCCAAGGCCTTTGGGTCGGCCGAAATAGGAGGTGGGAAGAAATCCTACTTCACCTCCAATCCTAGTTGGAGTAGGATTGCCTCCTATTGGCTGATTTTCCACTTTTTGCTTTAGGACTTTCTCTCCTGCGCCATGGGCCTTTGTGGCTGTTTTCCCAGCCCAATAAGGGCTGGTTATTATTCTCCCACAGCCCATGGACCTCTTGGGGTCGAAGTACCCCTCCCGGAGGTCCTCCGGTACACTACCGGCACTCCCGGTACAATACCGATACTCCCGGTACACTACCGATGAGCCCGAAACTTTTCCGGAAACCAAACTGGGACTTCCTATATATGAATCTTTACCTCCGGACCATTCCGGAGCTCCTCGTGACATCCGGGATCTCATCCGGGACTCCGAACAACCTTCGGTCACCACCATACATAACTCTACACTACCGAAACGTCACCGAACCTTAAGTGTGCAGACCCTGCGGGTTCGAGAACTATGTAGACATGACCGAGACACCTCTACGGTCAATAACCAATGGCGGGACCTGGACGTCCACATTGGTTCCTACATATTCTACGAAGATCTTTATCGGTCGAACCTCTATGTCAAGGATTCAGTTAATCCCGTATATCGTTCCCTTTGTTCTTCGGTATGTTACTTGCCCGAGATTCGATCGTCGGTATCTCCATACCTAGTTCAACCTCGTTACCGGCAAGTCTCTTTACTCGTTCCGTAATACAAGATCCCGCAACTAACAATTAGTCACATTGCTTGCAAGGCTTATTGTGATGTTGCATTACCGAGTGGGCCCCGAGATACCTCTCCGTTACACGGAGTAACAAATCCCAGTCTCGATCCATGCCAACTCAACAAACACCATCGGAGATACCTGTAGAGCACCTTTATAGTCACCCAGTTACGTTGCGACGTTTGATACACACAAGGCACTCCTCCGATATCCGTGAGTTGCATGATCTCATGGTCATAGGAACATATACTTGACATGCAGAAAACAGTAGCAATAAACTGAAACGATCATATGCTATGTTTGTAGTTTGGGTCTTATCCATCACATCATTCTCCTAATGATGTGATCCCGTTATCAAATGACATCTCATGTCCATGGCTAGGAAACCTTAACCATCCTTTGATCAACGAGCTAGTCTACTAGAGGCATACTAGGGACATGGTGTTGTCTATGTATCCACACATGTATCTGAGTTTCCGATCAATACAATTATAGCATGGATAATAAACGATTATCACGAACAAGGAAATATGATAATAACTAATCTATTATTGCCTCTAGGGCATATTTCCAACAGTCTCCCACTTGCACTAGAGTCAATAATCTAGTTCACATCACCATGTGATTCGCATTGTTATGAATCTAACACCCAATGAGTTTTGGGGCTCGATCATGCTTTGCATGTGAGAGAGGTCTTATAGTCAACGGGTCTGCGATATTCAGATCCGTGTGTACTTTGCAAATCTCTACGTCAAACCGTAATCACTGCTACCACACTCCACTTGGTACTATTTCCAAATGGCTGCTCCACTATATGTATCCAGATTGCTACTACTAGTCATCCGGATAGGTGTTAAAGCTTGTATCGACGTAACTCTTTACGACGAACTCTTTATCACCTCCATAATCAAGAAACATTTCCTTAGTCCTCTGGTTACTAAGGATAATTCCGACCGCTGTCCAGTGATCCACTCCTGGACCACTCTTGTACCCCTTGACAGACTCGTGGCAAGGCACACATAGGTGCGGTACACAGCATGGCATAATATAGAGCCTATGGCTAAGGCATAGGGGACGACATTCATCCTTTCTCTTTCTTCTGCCGTTGTCGAGCTTTGAGTCTCACTCAACTTCACACCTTACAAATCAGACGAGAACTATTTCTCTGGCTGATCCATTTTGAACTCTTTCAAAATCTTGTCAAGGTATGCACTCATTGAAAGTCTCATCAAGCATCTTGATCTATCTCTATAGATTTTGATGCTCAACAATTAGGTAGCTTTATCCAGGTCTTCCTTAGAAAAACACTTTTCAAACAACCTTTTATGCCTTCCAGAAATTCTACATTATTTCCGATCAACAATATGTCAACCACATATACTTATCAGAAACTCTATAGTGCTCCCACTCACTTTATTGCAAATATAAGTTTCTCGTAAACTTTGTATAAACATCAAAAAACTTTGATCACCTCATCAAAGTGTATATTCCAACTCCGAGATGCTTGCTTCAGTCCATGGAAGGATCACCAAAGCTTGCACACCTTTTAGCATCCTTAGGACTGACAAAACCTTCTGGTTGTATCACATACAACCTTTCCTCAAGTAAACCGTTAAGGAAATGATGTTTTGACATCCATCTGTCAGATTTCATAATTGAAAACGCAGCAACTGCTAACATAATTCCAACAGACTTTAGCACCACTACGAGTGAGAAAATCTCATCGTAGTCAACTCCTTGAACTTGTCACAAACAACTTTGCAACAAGTCGAGCTTTACAAATGGTGATATTTACCATCAGCGTCTGTCTTCATTTTTAAAGATCCATTTGTACTCAACGACCTGCCGTCCAACGAGCAAGTCTACCAAAGTCTACACTTGGTTTTAATACATGGATCCTATCTCGGATTTCATGGCCTCCAACCATTTGTCGGAATCCGGGCCCATCATCGCTTATCCATAGCTCGTAGGTTCATCGTTGTCCAACAACATGACCTCCAAGACAGAGTTGTCGTACCGCTCAGGAGCAGTACACATCCTTGTCGACCTACGGAGTTCGATAGTAACTTGATCCTGAAGCTTCATGATCATCATCATTAACTTCCTCTTCAACTAACGTAGGCTTCACAGAAACATCTTTCTGCGCTGCGCTACTCTCTGGTTGAACAAAGGTTTAACAACCTCATCAAGTTCTATCTTCCTCCCACTCAATTCTTTTGAGAGAAACTTTTTCTCGAGAAAGGACCCAGTTCTAGCAACAAACACTTTGCACTCGGATCTGAGATAGAAGGCATACCCATCTGTTCTTAGGGTATTCTATGAAGATACATTTGTCCGCTTTGGGTTCTAGCTTATTATGTGAAAACATTTTCCACACAAGCATCGCAGCCCCAAACATTAAGAAATGACAGCTTAGGTTTCTATCAAACCATAATTCACACGGTGTCATCTCAACGGATTTAGATGATGCCCTATTTTAAAGTGAATGTAGTTGTCTCTAATGCATAACCCCAAAAATTATAGTAGTAATATGATAAGAGACATCACAGTATGCACTATGTCAATAGAGCATGACTATGATGTTCGGACACACCATCACAGCATGGTGTTCCAGGTGGCGTTAGTTGTGAAACAAATTTCACGTTGTCTTAAGTTGTATGCCAAACTCGTAACTCAGATATTCACCTCCACGATCATATCGCGGTCATTTTTATCTTCTTGTCACGATGATCTTTAAACTTCACTCTGAATTTGCTTGAACCTTTCAAACGATTCAGACTTGTGTTTCATTAAGTAAATATACACTATATCTACTCAAATCATCAGTGAAGGTAAGAAAATAACGATATCCACTGCACGCTACAAGACTCACTAGATTGCATACATCAACATGTATCATTTCCAATGAATCACTTGCTTGCTCCATCCAACGGGGTCCTTTAGTCATCTTGCCCAAGAGGCATGGTTCGCATGTCTCAACCGATTCGAAATCGATGAGTCCAAATATCCATCAGCATGGAGTTTCTACATGCGCTTTATACCAATATGACATTTAACGGCAGTGCCACAAGTATGTGGTACTATCATTATTAACTTTGTATCTTTTGACATCAATGTTATGAACATGTGTACTACTACGATCAAGATTTCAACAAACCATTCTCACTTGGTGCATGACCATTGAAGGTATTATTCATGTAACCAGAATAACTATTATTCTCTGACTTAAATGAATAATCGTATTGCAACAAACATGATCTAATCATGTTCATGCTCAACGCAAAACACCAAATAACATTTATTTAGGTTCGTTACTAATCCTGAAGGTAGAGAGAGCGTGCGATGTTGATCACATCAACCTTGGAAACATTTCCAACACACATCGTCACCTCACCCTTAGCTAGTTCTCCGTTTATTCCGTAGCTTTTATTTCGAGTTACTAACATTTAGCAACCGAACCGGTATCCAATACCCAGGTGCTACTAGGAGTACTAGCAAGGTACACATCAATAACTCGTATATCAAATATACTTCTGTCGATGTTGCCAGCCTTCTTATCTACCAAGTATCTAGGGTTGTTCCGCTTCAGCGACCTCTCACCTCATAATAGAAGCACTTAGTCTCGGGTTTGAGTTCAACTTTGGGTTGCTTCACTGGAGCAGCAATTGACTTGCTATCCATGAAGTTTCCCTCCTTGCTCTTGCCCTTTTCGAAACTAGTGGTTTGATTAACCATCAACACTTGACGCTCCTTCTTGATTTCTACCTTCGCGGTGTCAAACATCGCGAACAGCTCAGGGATCAATACTTCTATCCCTGGTGTATTATAGTTCATCACTAAGTTCTAGTAGCTTTAGTGACAGTGACTTGGAGAACTATATCAATCACTATCTTATCTGGAAGATCAACTCCCACTTGATTCAAGCGATTGTAGTACCCAGACAATCTGAGTACATGCTCAACGATTGAGCTATTCTCCTTCATCTTACAAGCAAAGAATCTTGTTGGAGATCTCATATCTCGCAACAAAGGCACGAGCCTGAGATCACAATCTCTGCTCCTAGAACATCTCATATGTTCCGTGACGTTCAAAACGTTTTGGAGCCTCAATTCTAAGCCGTAATGCATGACGCACTAAACTATCAAGTAGTCATCGAAACGTGCCTGTTAGATGTTCACAACATCTATAGACGACGCTAGAGGGGGTGGCGCACCGAGCGGTGCATTAAGGACATAAGCCTTCTGTGCAGCAGTGAGGACAATCCTCAGATCACGGACCCAGTCCGCAATTTTGCTACGAACATCTTTCAATTCTATTTCTCTAGGAACATATAAAAATACAAGGGAGCTACAGCGCGAGCTAGTAATCTACAACATAATTTGCAAAGACACTTTGACTATGTTCATGATAATGAGTTCAATTAATCATATTACTTAAGAACTCCCACTCAAATTGACATCCCTCCGATCATTCGAGTGATACATGATCCAAATTCACCAACTCAAGTCCGATCATCACGTGAGTTGAGGTGGCTGCAATGGTGAACATCATTATGTTGATCATATCTACTATATGACTCATGTTCGACCTTTCGGTCTCTCGTGTTCCGAGGCCATGTCTGTACATGCTAGGCTCGTCAAGTTTAACCCGAGTGTTCTGCGCGTGCAAATCTGGCTTGCACCCGTTGTATGTGAACGTAGAGTCTATCACACCCGATCATCACGTGGTGTCTCAACACGACGAACTTTCGCAACGGTGCACACTCGGGGAGAACACAGTTCATCTTGAAATTCAAGTGAGGGATCACCTTATAATGCTACCGCCGTACTAAGCAAAACAAGGTGCATAAAAGGATTAACATCTCATGCAATTCATAAGTGACATGATATGGCCATGAACTTGTGTTTAAGATCTCCATCTTCGAAACACCGGCATGATCTCCATCGTCACCGGCACAACACCATGATCTCCATCATCTTGATCTCCATCAATGTGTTGCCATTGGGGTTGTCACGCCCTGCATGCTTCTACTACTATTGCTACCGCAGCGATAAAGTAAAGCATTACATAGCGCTTAATGATTGACACGCAGGTCATACAATAATTAAAGACAACCCTATGGCTCCTGCCGGTTGCCGTACTCATCGACATGCAAGTCGTGATAATCTATACATCACATGATCATCTCATACATCACATATATCTCATCATGTAATTGGCCATATCACATCACAACATACCCTGCAAAAACAAGTTAGACGTCCTCTAATTGTTGTTGCATATTTTACGTGGCTGCTATGGGTATCTAGCAAGAACGATTCTCACCTACGCATAAACCACAACGGTGATACACTAGTTTGCTTTTCAACCTTCTCAAGGACCGCCTTTGTCGAATCCGATCCAACTAAAGTGAGAGAAACTGTCACCCGCAAGCCATCTAGGCAACAAGTTGCGTCGAGGGAACCGGTCTCTCGTAAGCGTACGAGTAATGTTGGTCCGGGCCGCTTCATCTCACAATCCCGCTGAACCAAAATACGACCAAGGGAGGAAGCAATCTAAGCATCAACGCCCACAAACCTTTTGTGTTCTACTCGAGATCTCATCGAACCATCAACCTAGCTCATGATGCCACTGTTGGGGAACGTCGCATGGGAAACAAAAATTTTCCTACGCACACGCAAACCTATCCATGGTGATGAGCATCTACGAGAGGGAGAGTGGATCTACGTACCCTTGTAGATCGCTAAGCGGGAAGCGTTAAGAAACGCGGTTGGTGTAGTCGAACATCTTCGCGATCCAAATCGCCGAGCGTCCCGCGATCTCATCACGATCCGTCCCGCGATCCAATCACGATCCGTCCCGTGAACTCATCACGATCCGTCCCGCGATCTCATCACGATCCGTCTCACGATCTTGATCACGATCTGTCCTACGAACTCATCACGATCCGTTCCGCGATCTCATCACGAACCGTCTCGCGATCTCGATCACGGTCCTTCCGATCTAGCGCCGAACGGACGGCACCTCCGCGTTCAGCACACGTGCAGCTTGATGACGATCTCCACCATCTTGATCCAGCAAGAGGAGGTGGAGAGGAGAGAGAGTTCACCGGCAGCGTGACGGCGCTCCGGTGATGGTGGTGGAGTGATTCCGGCAGGGCTTCGCCTAAGCGCTGCGGAAAACCGATCTAGAGGAGAAACTGTGCACCGGTGAAACGGGTAGCACGTGGCCGGAAATTCTGTCCAAAAACCACCCAATCCACTAGTATATATAGGAGGAGAGGAGAGGAGAGGCAGCCAAGGCCTTTGGGTCGGCCGAAATAGGAGGTGGGAAGAAATTCTACTTCACCTCCAATCCTAGTTGGAGTAGGATTGCCTCCTATTGGCTGATTTTCCACTTTTTGCTTTAGGACTTTCTCTCCTGCGCCATGGGCCTTTGTGGCTGTTTTCCCAGCCCAATAAGGGCTGGTTATTATTCTCCCACAGCCCATGGACCTCTTGGGGTCGAAGTACCCCTCCCGGAGGTCCTCCGGTACACTACCGGCACTCCCGGTACAATACCGATACTCCCGGTACACTACCGATGAGCCCGAAACTTTTCCGGAAACCAAACTGGGACTTCCTATATATGAATCTTTACCTCCGGACCATTCCGGAGCTCCTCGTGACATCCGGGATCTCATCCGGGACTCCGAACAACCTTCGGTCACCACCATACATAACTCTACACTACCGAAACGTCACCGAACCTTAAGTGTGCAGACCCTGCGGGTTCGAGAACTATGTAGACATGACCGAGACACCTCTACGGTCAATAACCAATGGCGGGACCTGGACGTCCACATTGGTTCCTACATATTCTACGAAGATCTTTATCGGTCGAACCTCTATGTCAAGGATTCAGTTAATCCCGTATATCGTTCCCTTTGTTCTTCGGTATGTTACTTGCCCGAGATTCGATCGTCGGTATCTCCATACCTAGTTCAACCTCGTTACCGGCAAGTCTCTTTACTCGTTCCGTAATACAAGATCCCGCAACTAACAATTAGTCACATTGCTTGCAAGGCTTATTGTGATGTTGCATTACCGAGTGGGCCCCGAGATACCTCTCCGTTACACGGAGTAACAAATCCCAGTCTCGATCCATGCCAACTCAACAAACACCATCGGAGATACCTGTAGAGCACCTTTATAGTCACCCAGTTACGTTGCGACGTTTGATACACACAAGGCACTCCTCCGATATCCGTGAGTTGCATGATCTCATGGTCATAGGAACATATACTTGACATGCAGAAAACAGTAGCAATAAACTGAAACGATCATATGCTATGTTTGTAGTTTGGGTCTTATCCATCACATCATTCTCCTAATGATGTGATCCCGTTATCAAATGACATCTCATGTCCATGGCTAGGAAACCTTAACCATCCTTTGATCAACGAGCTAGTCTACTAGAGGCATACTAGGGACATGGTGTTGTCTATGTATCCACACATGTATCTGAGTTTCCGATCAATACAATTATAGCATGGATAATAAACGATTATCACGAACAAGGAAATATGATAATAACTAATCTATTATTGCCTCTAGGGCATATTTCCAACAACTATCCGACCACCTCTTGGAGGTCTGTCTGCGGGGCAGATGAGGGTATACATCCTCGCGGTTGGGAGGTTGTAAATCCTAGTTACGGGGATCTGCACCGCCGATCGTCATCGACTCTACTTCCGCTGCGCTACGAGTTAGTAACGAAATAGATCAAACCTTGTATGCAGTCTCCATAGTGGTCCTGGGCTGGCGCGTAGGTCGGAATTTTTTTGTTTCTGCTGCGTTACCCAACACCCGCCCATCCCGCAGTTGAAGAGTCACTAGTGCTGACGCAAAGACTGGGCCAGAAATCCTCAAACGACGCGTGTAGGCAAACCCTTGGTCATGATATCTACAAATTGTTGGGAAGTAGGGACGTGTAAAACACGTACATGAACAAGGGCCACCTATTCCCGGAAAAAATAAATAATTATCTCAATATGGTTGGCTTGATGGTAGTGAACAGGGTTGGCGGAGAGTTAGACAGCAGACACGTTGTCGCAATAGGCCACTGTGGCCTTATCAACAGGACACGAGATCTTGAGAAGTAACTGGTGAAGCCACGAACACTCGGCGAAGACGTTGGCCAAGACATGATACTTAGCCTCTGCACTAGAATGGGAGAGTATAGGCTATCGCTTGGACGACTAGGAGATGAGTGATGGTCCAAGGAAGACACAATACCCCGCGGGGAACAACGAGTGTCTGGGCAGCCGACCCAGTCAGCATCCGAGCAGGCAGTGATGTCGGTGACGGTGGAGGCATGCAATGTGATGCCAAGATCCATAGACCCCCGAATGTACCAAAGAAACCACTTCACTGTAGTCGAATGAGCATCCCGAGGAGCATACATATGAAGGCACACCTGCTGGACCGCATATTGCAGCTCCGGTCGAGTGAGGGTAAGGTACCGAAGAGCACCAACAATATACTAGTAGAAAGGTGCATCGGGAGAAAGCGAACCGTCAGTGGAGAGAGCTTGGCCTTCATATCGACCGACATAGACACGGGTTTGCAATTAAGCATCCTGGTAAGGTCGAGGAGCTCATGAGCATACATCCGCTGATGTAGAAAGAAGCCATCAGCGCGGCGCACCACCTCAACACCGAGGAAGTAGTGCAAAGGACCTAGGTCCTTGATGGCAAACTCAATGCGAAGATGATCAGTGAGCTGGCAGAGTAGGCCAGGCATGCAAGCTGTCAAGATGATGTTGTCGATGTAAAGAAGCAGATATGCCATGTCAGCGCCCTGGTGGTAGACAAACAGCAAAGCATCGGACCATGTGGAGTGGAAATCAAGTCGGTGAAGAAACGCCGCGATGCGCTCGCGAAGAGCCTGCTTGATCCCATATAATGAGCGTAAAAGCAGACACACGTGATTCGGGAAGTTTGGATTGGAGAACCCTGTGGGCTGCTGACATAAAACATGCTCGTCAAGGTGACCATGAAGGAAGGCATTGGAGACATCCGTCTAATGCACTAGCCATGCACGAGATACCGCAAGCTGGAGAACGGTCCTGATCATCCCTTGTTTGACAACCGGGGCTAAGGTGTCGGTGAAGTCGATGTTGGCACGCTGTCGAAAACCATGGACAACCCAACACTCCTTGTAGCGATCCAGAGTACCATCCGGGAGGAGCTTCTGCTTGAAGACCCTCTTCCCGGTGATCATGTTGGCGTGCCGAGGATGGGGGACAAGCTGCTGATGTTCCTTGAGACTATGTCGGTATTTCCCCAAAGAGTAAGGGATGATGCAGTACAGCTATAGCAAGTATTTCCCTCAATTAAGAAACCAAGGTATCAATCTGTGGAGGAAGATCAATCAACTATGCAAGCAACACCTGCACACAAAGAACAAATACTTGCAACCCGACGCGTAAGAGAGGTTTTCAAGCTCTCAACGATAAAAATATATATTAGATTGTAATAGGTTGGGCAAATAGATCTCACAAGAACACAAAATAAAAGAAGTAAACAAAATGCGCAGCAATGTATTTTGGGGGTTTTGGATTAATAGATCTGAAAACAAAAGCGGCAAAATGATAGATCGGAAAGAAATATGTTGGAAAAGTAGACCCGGGGGGGGGCGTAGGTTTCACTAGTGCCTTCTCTCATGGGTATAGCACACGCTGGGTAAAAAAATTACTGTTGGGCAATTGATAGAAGATCAAATAAATTATGATGATATCCAAGGCAATGATCATTATATAGGCATCACATCCAAGATAAGTAGACCGAAACGATTCTGCATCTACTACTATTACTCCAGACATCGACCTCTATCCAGCATGCATCTATTGTATTAAGTTCATGGAAAGATGGAGTGATGCAATAAGAACGGTGACATGATGTAGAAGAGCTATTCATGTAGGAATAGAACCCCTCTTTTTATCCTTAATAGCAACGATACATGTGTACCTTGCTACCCCTTCTATCACTGGGAAAGGACACCGCAAGATCGAACCCATCACAAAGCACCTCTTCCCATGGAAAGAAAAATCGATCTAGTTGGCCTAACTAAACCAAAGATTCAAAGAATAAATACGAGGCTATAAGTAATCATGCATATCAGAGATCAAAGAAGACTCAAATAATATTCATGGATAGAAACTCATCATCAACTCGTAATTCCTCAGATCCCAACAAACACACCGCAAAAAGTCATTACATCAAATAGATCTCCAAGAGACCATTGTATTGAGAATCAAAAGAGAGAGAGGAATCCATCTAGCTACTGCCTACGGACCCGTAGGTCTATGGTGGACTACTCACACATCATCGGAGAGACACCCATGAAGATGATGCACCCCTCCGTGATGGTGGTAGATTGGATCTCGCAACACGCCCTGGTGGGTTGTGGGTGGCCTAGGCTCCGTCCTGGTTACGTCTTTGTCCCACTGGCCTTCTTCTGGTCTAAAAAAATTATACAAAACGTTTCGTTGTGATTGGACACCGTTTGGTACTGATATTCTGCGAAGTTAAAAACAAGCAAAAACAACAACTAGCACTTTGGCACTATGTCAATAGGTTAGTCAAAAAAAGTATATAAATTGCTATAAAATTATATTAAAACATCCAAGATTCATAATATAACATCATGGAATTATCAAAAATTATAGATACGTTGGAGACATATTAGCTGCCAGGTCCGGTTCCGCTGCTAGGCATCAAACTCCTTCTGCATTGCAACTAACCAGAGCGGATCACGGAGCGTCGCACGGGTGGACGTCGGCAAGGGTGATATCACCGAAGTGGAAGCCTTGCATGCATACTCGTCCGAGGAATAACGAGTTCTCAGACGGAAGAACCCCACACGGGCATGAGTAAGGGGGACAACAGGAGACAGCGTGAGGGCGGTGACCGAGCAGCCATGGGTGGCGGTGATAAAGTACCTGCAGCCAGCTCATCAGCCATCACCGAGGGGGACGATGTCGAAACAGACAAAGAGGCCGATGCGTCAGTGGTCGGCGGAGATCCTACAGAGCTAACAGACATGCCAGAAGACGAGATGGCTAGCGAAGGGGCAGCACCCGACAAAGGCGGGGCAGCCAGCGAATGCGTGGCAGCCGGTGACGCGGCAGTCGAGGGCGCTGGTGCGCCTAGGGCCGGTGGGATGCGGCGCATGGGACGCCCACCTCGGGAGATGAATCTACATGTGTCTGCGCAAATGGAAAACAATGCTCATCAAAGTGCACGTGCCGGGAGGTAATGACGCGAGGAGACACTGGGTCATAGCAGCGGTATCCTTGGGTGTTAGCCGGGTAACCGAGGAAGACACAAGGGAGTGAGTAGGGGGCAAGTTTGTGAGGAGTAGTAGATGCGGTATTATGATAGCAATGGCAACCAAAAATACAAAAGCCGTCATAGGAGGGTGGAGTACCATAAAGAAGATGGTGGGGGTAGTAATGCCAGCGCAAGCGACATGGGAGAAAGTTCATGAGGAGTGTGGCGGTGGCAAGGGCATCATGCCAGAACTATGAAGGCATCTAGGCGTGAAAGAGGAGAGTACGAACGCACTTGTGAAGGGTGAAGGAAGCATTCAACGCGGCCGTTTTTCTGAGATGCATAAGTACAAGTGAGGCGAAAGATGGTGACGTGTCTAGAGAGAAGGGTGCGAACGGTGAGATTGTCAAACTCTTTTCCATTGTTAGTTTGGAGAGCGAGTATGGAGCGGCCAAATTGTGTGGAGACGTAGGAGTAGAAAGCGAGGAGCGTGGCTGGAACATCGGATTTCCTATGAAGAGGAAATGTCCACACAAAGTAAGAGTAATGATACGTCTCCAACGTATCTACTTTTCCTAACACTTTTGCTCTTGTTTTGGATTCTAATTTGCATGATTTGAATGAAACTAACTTGGACTAATATTTTTTTCAGCAGAACTACCGTGGTGTTTTTTTTTTGCAGAAACAAAAAGTTCTCAGAATGGAACGAAATTTTTTGGAGAATTATTTTGGCATATATGAGGAATATTGGAGCCATGAGCCACTAGAGAGGGCCCCCAGGGTGGCCACCCTCCACCAGGGCGCGCCAGACCCCCCTAGCGCAGCCTGGTGGAGCGCACCCACCGCGTGGGCCCTCTGACCCTAATTCCAATGCTATAAAATCCTGACTTTCGAGAGAAAAATCAGAGAGAAAGTTTCATCGCGTTTCACGAAAAGGAGCCGCCGCCACCTCTTGTTCTTCATCGGGAGGCCTGATCTGGAGCCCGTTTGGGGCTTCGGAGAGGAGAATCTTTTGTCTTCATCATCGTCAACCCTTCTTCATCGCCAATTCCATGATGCTCCCCACTGGGAGTGAGTAATTCCTTCATAGGCTTGCTGGTCGGTGAGGAGTTGGATGAGATTCATCATGTAATCGAGTTAGTTTTGTTAGGGCTTGATCCCTAGTATCCACTATGTTCTAATATTGATGTTGCTATGACTTTGCCATGCTTAATGCTTGTCACTAGGGACCGGGTGCCATTATTTCAGATCTGAACCGTTTATGTTATCATCATTATATCTATGGTCTTCATCCCATCTTGCCTAGTCATATGCGCCTATTATGTGTTATGATCCGTCAACCCCGAGTTTATAAAAATTGGGATACTTCACGGTGATGACCGTAATTTGAGGAGTTCATGTATTCACTTTGTGTTAATGCTATGTTTCGGTTCTCTATTAAAAGGAGGCCTTAATATCCCTTAGTTTCCTTATTGAACCCCCTGCCACGGGAGGGTAGGACAAAAGATGACATGCACGTTCTTTTCCATAAGCACGTATGACTATATACGAAATACATGCCTACATTACATTGCCGAACTAGAGCTAGTTCTATGTCGCCCTAGGTTATGTCTGTTATATGATGAATATCATCTAACGAATACACCGATCTAGTGCCTACGAGTTTTCCACTTATTGTTCTTGCTAAGTTACTACTACTGTTGTTACTATTGCATTTGCTACAAAATCACTACTGCTACTGTTACTGTTACCACTACTATC
Organism: Hordeum marinum; assembly: GCA_022496015.1. Classification (NCBI taxonomy): domain Eukaryota; kingdom Viridiplantae; phylum Streptophyta; class Magnoliopsida; order Poales; family Poaceae; genus Hordeum; species Hordeum marinum. Next base: position 33,824,468 of record CM039677.1, read on the forward strand.
AAACTATCATACTACTGTGCTACTGATCACTTTGCTATATATATTTATCTCCATGTGTGGTTGAACTGACAACTCAACTGCTAATACTCTCAAATATTCATTGGCTCCCCTTGTGTCGAATCTATAAATTTGGGTTAAATACTCTACCCTCGAAAACTGTTGCGATCTCCTATACTTGTGGGTTATCAAGACCTTTTTCTGGTGCCATTGCTGGGGAGCATAGGTATATTTGTTGAGTCACTTGGGATTTATATCAATTGATCATTATGAAGAATCTGAAGGATACCAAAACCAAGATTTTCCCTCTACTAAGAGGGGAGGTAAGGAACTGCCATCTAGCTCTCCACTTGATTCACCTTTTGTTATGAGTATGTTTGCAACACCATCACATGCTAGTAATCCTGATATTGAAGATGATACTTATGCTATGAATGATGCTTATGGTGATACTAGTACCATGCTTGATGATACTATGCCATTAGGTGAATTTCTTGATGAAAAAATTGCTAGAGCTAGAGAGAATGAAATCACTGAAACTGGTGAAGTTGCTGAAACTGATGACATCCTTGAAACTGATGATTAGGAAACACCAATTAGGCCTAGCTCTCCTAGATTTGAAATGCCTAAGATACCTGAAGGTTATGCCATGGATTGAGAAATAGCTAGAGAGATTCTTCCTTGTAAGGATACAAATGATCTCAAGAAACTACTATGCAAGTATAAAGAAAAGACTTTGCATGCTAAAATGAAATGTGATCCTAAGTTTGCTACTTCACCTATCTTTGTTACCGATAAGGATTATGAATTCTCTATCGACCCATAGTTAATTACTTTGTTTGAATCCGATCCTTTTCATGGCTATGAAACTGAAACTCTGGTAGCACGCCTTACTAAGCTGAATGATATAGCCATCCTATTTGCTCATGATGAGAAGATTCTCTACTATTATATTCTCAAATTATTTCCATTATCATTAAAGGGTGATGCTAAGATATGGTACAATACTCTTACTCCTGGTTGTGTGCCTAGTCCCCAGGATATAATTTAATACTTCTTTGGGAAAAAATCCTACTCATAAGAAACAAGCTGCCTTACAGGAAATATTTAACTTTGTGCAGATCGAAGAAGAGAGTCTCCCACAAGCTTAGGGGAGTCTTCTCCAATTTATTAATGCTTTGCCTGATCATCCCCTTAAAAATGAAATACCTGATATCTTATACAATGGACTAACTCATATTTCTAGGGAATTCGTAGATAGTTGTGCTTTCAGGGAACGAAATGTTGAACAAGTTGAGGAACTATGGAATAATATATTGAAGAATTATGATGATTGGAATCTCCCTAAACCACCACTTGAACCTACTCTGAAGAATAGGGGTATCTTATTTCTTAGTCCTGAAGATATGCAAGAGGCAAAGAAATGTATGAAGGAAAAAGGTATTAAGGCTCAGCATGTTAAGAATTTACCACCTATTGAATAAATACATGGACTTAACACACCACCACCCCAACAGGTGGTAGAGGTAATTTCTTTATTAAATTTTTATGAAGGTGATATCCCTTACAATAAACATCCTAGTCGATGCTTATATAAGTTTGATAACTACATTATGAAACAAGAGCACTTCAATGCAAATGTTTTGAAACACTTGAAATATAGTTTTGATATGATTGGTCACTTGAGTTACTTGTTATTTAGAATTAAAAATGATGTTAGAGGTGTAGGAAAACATGCCTCTATGGTTCAAACTCAGTTCGAACAAGTTGCCAAATCTCAAAGAGAATTGCTTGATGAAATGAATAATAATATGAATGATCATGCTATTAGAGTAGTAACTAGAGGAGGTAGAATGACCCAAGAAGCTCTTTATCCTGAACTTCGTCCTATAAGAATTGAACATGACTCTCAAGGAATTAATGTTGATACACTTAGTGAACCCTCTAAGAAGAAAAATAAAAATAAAAATGATAGGACTTTGCATACCTCTAGTGAACCTGAGAGAGAAAACATCGTGATAATAATGATGTTTCTATTTCTGTTGCTGAAACTCAATCTGGTAATGAACATCCACCTAGCGATAATGACAATGATAGTAATGTTCATGAGGATACTCAACCTACTAATGATAAAGAACCAGATAATGATGTAGAAATAGAACCGGCTGTTGATCTGGATAGCCCACAACCTAAAAATAAATGATATGATAAGAAAGACTTTGTGGCTAGAAAACCTGGTAAAGAAAGATATCCATGGGTTCAGAAACCCATGCCTTTCCCGTTTGTTGAAATGATTAGGCCAGTCTTTTTGCGTACCCGTTTAACTGATATCTTAAGGATGCCTCCTTATGCTAAGTACATGAAAGACATCGTCACTAATAAACAAAAGATGCCTAAAATTGAAATCTCCGCCATGCTTGCTAATATAATTATTCTATTAAGGATGGAGTGCCTAAGAAACTTGGAGATCCTAGAATACCAACTATACCTTGCTCCATTTGAATAAATTATGTCAAAACGGTTGTGTGTGATTTGGGATCTAGTGTTAGTGTTATGCCTTTCTCTTTATATAAAAGACTTGATTTGAATAAACTCACACCTACTGAAATATCATTGCAAATGGCTGACAAATTAACGGCCATACCTATCGGTATTTGTGAGGATGTGCCCACTATTGTTGCAAATGTTACTATCTTAACGGAGTTTGTTATTCTCGAGATGCCCGAGTACGACAACATGTTGATTATCCTTGGTAGACCCTTTTTGGATACTGCAGGGGCTATTATTGATTACAATAAAAGCAAGGTCACTTTTCATATCAATGGTAATGAGCATACGGTGCACTTTCAAAAGAAACAATTCCAAGTGAATGGTGTGAATGTTATTGAAAATTCTTTGACACTCATTGTTGGAAGCTTTCAATTACCTCCACCTACTATAAAAAGGAAATATGATATTATTATGGTTGGGGATATGCCTATCCCCATTGAGGTAACCTAGGGTTTTACGGAAGTTCTTCGGTTTCATGCTAATTGAAGGTGGTTATTAATAAGACTTGATCAACCTTATTAACAGATCATTTTTGAGAAGTATGAAGTTGATGAATTTAGTAGACACAACTTTCTGGTTCCACCTTTTGTTTTCTGTTTTTCTTGGTTAAATAAAATAAAATACCATGTTTATCATGTTTTCTGATTTTCCCGTGCAAGAAAAAATGACCCAAAAATAAAAGTTCTCAGAATGTCCGGAAAATTTAATATGATTTTTTTCCAAATATTTCTGAATTTTTGCAACAAATAACACCACAGGGGGTGCACCTGGTGCCCACAAGACACCATGGCACACCAGCCACCCCTGGCACGGCCTGGTGGGGGTGGACCCCAGGTGGGTCCCCTCACTTATCCCTTTATCCCATGTCATCTCTTACCTCCAGAAAAATTCACCATGGCTCTCACCCTCGTGTTCTTGCTGAAGAACCCGTGGATTTCAATCTCTTTGCGCAAAGCTCCATTTCAGAAACTGTTTTAGGGGATTGCTTCTCGGTATGTAACTCCCCCATTGCTCCAATTAGTTTTTGATTTAGTGGTTTATTTTCAAAATAATTAGCTACTTTTGGTGCTGCTATATATGAACTTGCATGTTGAATTCTTAGAGTTCTAAGTAGTTTGAATGCTTGATATGGCTTCTATGCATCCCTGAGAGTAGTTGCTATCAATCTTATTTAGTATTGTTAACAAAATTTTGTGTCACAAAAATTTCAGAAATTGTTTGCAAATAAAAGGAAATTCTTCAGGAGTTCTTCGAGGAGAAGATCCTCGGGGGCATCATCAAGTGAAAGTTCCATACGACAATCTTATGTTGAGCCAAGTGCAAGTTCGACATGGGACGCTGAAACCAAATCATGCCTTTGGTCGTGTAATACCTTCATGGAAGGTGCATGTATTAAGGAAGAATTTGAGTAGTATGTTCGCAACGCCGATCTGGTTCCCTTCATTGAAGATAAGTTCACTCAACACCTCACTCTCATAGAGACATTTACTAAGAAATTCAAATATTTCCCTTGTAAGTCTAGAGTTTCATTTAGTCTTTATAATAATGCTTCCACCACGCCCTTAGATGCATTTTACGAACCGTGAAAAACCCCATACTGGGGTTTGCTAGACGAACCAACAAAACCTGATTATGAGTCATTATTGAGAAACCTTTGTTGCGGTGAAATTAGAGGGGTGAAACAAGGCAGAATAAAAAGCATCCATTTTCCGTCTATTCAGTACCTTGCACTCTTTAATGGCAAATGCATTGTAAGCAAGCATGATTGTAGCATGCTCTGTGCCCATGATTTGACTCTTATATACACTGCTTTAATGGGAATTAAATACTACAATTTAGGAGCAATTGTTGCACGGAGACTAACTCTCAATGCTTCTAACTATAATTTCTATGGAGAGATTTATTCCTCTCGCCTCACTGCGAGATTCAGAGTGTCCCCTTGGCCTAATGATCCTATCTTACCTAACTAGTACTTAGACTTTGATGCCATGAAATCTCATACATTTCTCACAGGCACAACCAATAACTATACTTACAACTTGAGGTTTGATAACGGTCCCGTTGTGCCTATTGTATTGCATGCTTCTACTTTCTTTGATTTTAACAACAACGGAAGATACTACGTCCTTGAGAGCGAGGCCCGCGCGTGCAATGCAGAGGTTGAAGCTGCCAGGAGGGCTGAGGTGGTTGCACCAAGAGCCTCGGTACGCTATAACTCAGGCCATTATCCGGGCTACGGGTGGTGATTACCAAGCTAGGCCAAAAGCCTAAGCTTGGGGGAGTACGTATCTCCATCTACATTACATTCATGTTCACACATTTCATTTAAGTTGTCGGTGTCCACACTTTTTCATTGTATTATCAATGTTAGATTTATTTTATTTTTTCCATCTTGTGTGTTTGAAAAACTTTGAGAAAATTCAAAAAATACTTCTTGCTTCTTTTTAGTTTTTCTTCTCGGTTTTTCTTTTTAGTAATTAGTTAGTTGTAGCATTAAAATTGTTGGAAATATACCCTAGAGGCAATAAATAAAGTGTTTATTATTATATTTCCTTGTTCATGATAATCGTTTATTATCCATGCTATAATTGTATTGATTGGAGACACATTACATGTGTGGGTAAATAGACAACACTTGGTCCCTAGTATGCCTCTAGTTAACTAGCTCATTAATCAAAGATGGTCAAGGTTTGCTAGCCATTGACATGTGATGTCATTTGATAACAGGATCACATCATTAGAAGAATGATGTGATGGACAAGACCCAAACTACAAACGTAGCATATGATCGTGTCAGTTTATTGCTACTGTTTTCTGCATGTCAAGTATATGTTCCTATGACCATGAGATCATGCAACTCACGGACACCGGAGGATTGCCTTGTGTGTATCAAACATCGCAACGTAATTGGGTGACTATAAAGGTGCATTACAGGTATCTCCGAGGGTGTCTGTTGGGTTGGCATGGATCAAGACTGGGATTTGTTACTCCGTGTGACGGAGAGGTATATCAGGGCCCACTCGGTAATACAACATCACAATAAGCCTTGCAAGCAATGTGACTAAGTTTTAGCCATGGGAAGTTGTATTACAGAACGAGTAAAGAGACTTGCCGGTAACGAGGTTGAACTAGGTATATAGATACTGACGATCGAATCTGGGGCAAATAACATACCGAAGAACAAAGGGAACATCATACGGGATTAACTGAATCCTTGACATAGAGGTTCGACTGATAAATACTTCGTAGAATATGTGGGAACCAATATGGGCATCCAGGTCACGCTATTGGTTATTGACCATAGAGGTGTCTCGGTCATGTCTACATAGTTCTCGAACCCGCAGGGTCTGCACACTTAAGGTTTGGTGATGTTTCGGTAGTATAGAGTTATGCATGGTTGTGATTGAAGGTTGTTCGGAGTCCCAGATGAGATCCCAGACGTCACGAGGAGCTTCGGAATGGTCCGGAGGTAAAGATTGATATATAGGAAGTCCTGTTTTGGTTGCCGGAAAAGTTTCGGGCTCATCGGTAGTGTACCGGGAGTGCTGGTGGTGTACCGGGGGACCATCGGGAGGGGTATTTCGACCCAAGAGGCTACATGGGATGTGGGAGGGTGAAGACCAGCCCTTAGTGGGTAGGTGGCAGTCCCACACAAGGCCCATGTGGCTGGGAAGAAAATCACAAAAGGAAAAAGGTGGAAAAAGGCAAAAAGGACCAAATAAGGAAGGAGTCCTAATCCTACTAGGAGTGGAGGAGGAGGACTCCTCCCTCCTGGTTTGTCTGAACCATAGGGCTGGCCCCTTGAGGGACAAGCCTCCTCCTCCCCTCCTCCTATATATACTAGTGGTTTTGAGGGTTTTTGCACAAGATTTTCTGCCACGTGCTACCCTCTCCTCTAGTGCATAGTTTCTCCTCTAGATCGGTTTTCTCCAGTGCTTAGGTGAAGCCCTGCCAGAACAGCTCCACCACCATCGCCGGAGCGCCGTCACGCTGCCGGAGAACTCCTCCGCCTCTCCGTCCCCTCTTTCTGGATCAAGAAGGCGGAGATCGTCATCAAGCTGTACGTGTCCTGAACGCGGAGGTGCCGTCCATTCGGTGCTAGATCGCGGGACGCTCGGCGATTTGGATCACAAAGACGTACGACTACATCAACCGCATTTCTTAACGCTTCCCACTTAGCGATCTACAAGGGTACGTAGATCCACTCACCCTCTCGTAGATGCTCATCACCACGGATAGATCTTGCGTGTGCGTAGGAAATTTTTTGTTTCCCATGCAACGTTCCCAACAGTGGCATCATGAGCTAGGTTTGTGTGTAGATGAGATCTCGAGTAGAACACAAAGAGTTTGTGGGCGTTAATGCTTATATTGCTTCCTCCCTTGGTCATGTTTTGCTTCAGCGGTATTTTAGGATGAAGCGGCCCGGACCAACATTACTCGTATGCTTACGAGAGACCGGTTCCATCGACTGACGTGTAACTTCGTTGCACAAAGATGGCTAGCGGGTGTCTGTTTCTCCTACTTTAGTTGGATCGGATTTGACAAAGGCGGTCCTTGAGAAGGTTGAAAAGCAACTTATGTATCACCGTTGTGGTTTATGCGTAGGTGAGAATTGTTCTTGCTAGATACCCGTAGCAGCCACATAAAACATGCAACACCAATTAGAGGACGTCTAACTTGTTTTTGCAGGGTATGATGTGATGTGATATGGCCAATTACATCATGAGATATATGAGATGTATGAGATGATCATGTGTTGTATAGAATATCACGACTTGCATGTCGATGAGTACGGCAACCGGCAGGAGCCATAGGGTTGTCTTTAATTATTGTATGACCTACGTGTCAATCATTAAGCGCTAGGTAATGCTTTAATTTATTGCTAAATAGTAACAATAGTAGTAGAAGCATGGTGGGTGCGACAACCCCAATGGCGACACTTTGATGGAGATCAAGATGATGGAGATCATGGTGTCGTGCCGGTGATGATGGAGATCATGCCGGTGCTTTCAAGATAGAGATCAAAAGCACAAGTTCATGGCCATATCATGTCACTTGTGATTTGCATGTGATGTTAATCCTTTTATGCACCTTGTTTTTCTTAGGACGACGGTAGCATTATAAGGTGATCCCTCACTTGAATTTCAAGATGAATTGTGTTCTCCCCGAGTGTGCACCGTTGCAAAAGTTCGTCGTGTCGAGACACCACGTGATGATCGGGTGTGATAGACTCTAAGTTCACATACAATGGGTGCAAGTCAGTGTTGCACATGCAGAACACTCGGGTTAAACTTGACGAGCCTAGCATGTATAGACATGGCCTCGGAACACAAGAGACCAAAAGGTCGAACATGAGTCATATGGTAGATATGATCAACATGATGATGTTCACCATTGAAACCACCTCAACACACGTGATGATCGGACTTGAGTTGGTGAATTTGGATCATGTGACACTCAGATGACCTGAGGGATGTCAATTTGAGTGGGAGCTTTAGTAATTTTATTAACTAAACTCATTATCTTGAACAATAGTCTAAGCAACCTTTGCATATTTATGTTGTAGATCAATGGCTCGCCCAGTAGCACCCCTGAATTTTAATGTGTTCCTAGAGAAAGCTAAGTTGAAAGATGATGGAAGTAACATTGTTGATTGGGCCCGTAATCTAAGGATTATCCTCACGGCTTCCCAGAAATCATATGTCTTGATGCAACACGTGGTGACCAACCCAAAGACATGTCATCCGAAGATGTTAAGAACGCTTGGGAGGCACATTCTGGAGATTACTCAATAGTTCAATGTGCAATATTGTATGGCTTAGAACTGGGACTTCAAAGACGTTTTGAACATCATGGAGCATATGAGATGTTCTAGGACTTGAAGTTTATCTTTCAAAATAATGCCCGAATCGAGAGGTACGAGACCTCCGATAAGTTCTATGCTTGCAAGATGGAGGAGAATGGGTCTATCAGTGAACATATACTCAGAATGTCTGGGTATGCGACTCGTCTAGCGGAGTTGGGAATTTCCCTTCCGCCAGAAGCGATCACTGATAGAGTTCTTCAATCACTGCCACCTAGTTACAAGAGCTTTGTAATGAACTATAACATGCACGGGATGAACAAGTCAGTCACCGAGCTGTTTGTGATGCTAAAAGTCGCTGAGTCTGAAATCCAGAAAGAACATCAAGTGTTGATGGTCAATAAAACCACTAGTTTCAAGAAGAATGGCAAGGGCAAGGGCAAGGGAAAGAAGGGTAAAACAAAGAAGGATGGGAAAGAAGTTGCTCCTCCTGTAAAGAAGCCCAAGGCTGGACCCAAGCTAGAAACTGGGTGTTTTCATTGCAAGGGAACTAGTCACTGGAAGCGGAACTGCCCCAAGAACATGGCTGACAAGAAGGCGGCCAACGACAAACAAGGTATATATATATACATGTTATTGATGTGTACCTTACTAGCTCTCATTGTAGTGCCTGGATATTTGATACCGGTTCGGTTGCTCACATTTGCAACTCAAAACAAAAAGTACGGAATAGACGAAGACTGGCAAAGGACGAAGTGATGATGCGCGTGGGAAATGGTTCCAAGGTTGATGTGATCGCCGTCGGCACGCTCTCTCTTCGATTACCATCGGGATTAGTGATGAACCTGAATAATTTTTATTTAGTGCTTGTGTTAAGCATGAACATTATATCTGGATCTTGTTTATTGCGAGACAGGTACTCATTTAAATCAGAGAATAATGGTTGTTCTATTTATATGAGTAATATCTTTTATGGTCATGCACCCAATGTGAGGGGTTTATTCATGTTGAATCTTGATAGTGATGATACACATGTTCATAACATTGATGCCAAAAGATGTAGAGTTGATAATGATAGTACCACTTCCTTGTGGCACTTCCGTTTAGGTCATATTGGTGTAAAACGCATGAGGAAGCTCCATGCTGATGGACTTTTGGAGTCACTTGATTTTGAATCACTTGAAACATGTGAACCATGCCCCATAGGCAAGATGACTAAAACGCCGTTCTCTCGAACAATGGAACGGGCGAGTGACTTATTGGAAATCATACATACTGTTGTGTACGGTCCAATGAATGTTACAGCGCATGGTGGATATAATTATTTTCTCACCTTCACTGATGACTTAAGTATATATGGGTATATTTACTTAATGAAACACAAGCCTAAAACGTTTGAAAAGTTCAAGCAATTTCAGAGTGAAGTTGAGAATCATTGTAGCAAGAAGATTAAATTCTTGCGATCTGATCGAGGAGGTGAATATCTGAGTTATGAGTTTGGCAGTCACTTAAGACAGTGTGGAATTGTTTCACAGTTGACACCGCCCGGAACACCACAGCGTAATGGTGTGTCTGAACGTCGCAATTGAACCTTATTGATATTGTGCTATCTATGATGTCTCTTGTTGATTTGCCACTATCGTTTTGGGGTTATGCATTAGAGACAGCTACATTCACTTTAAATAGGGCACCATCAAAATCTGTTGAGACGACGACATATGAACTATGGTTTGGCAAGAGGCCAAAGTTGTCGTTTCTTCAAGTTTGGGGATGTGATGCTTATGTCAAAAAGCTTCAGCCTGAAAAGCTGGAACCCAAAGCGGAGAAATGTATCTTCATAGGATACCCAAAAGAGACAGTCGGGTATACCTTCTATCTCAGATCTGAAGGCAAAGTGTTTGTCACTAAGAACGGAACATTTCTTGAGAAAGAGTTTCTCTCGAAAGATTTGAGTGGGAGGAAAATAGAGCTTGATGAGGTTATTGAACCTTTACTTCAACCACAAAGTGGCGCAGCGCATAAAGATGTTTCTATGGAATCTACGACAGTAGAAGAGGAAGTTAATGATGATGATCATGAAGCTTCGGATCAAGCTACTATTGAACCTCGTAGGTCGACAAGGGCATGTACTACTCCTCAGTGGTATGGCAACCCTGTCTTGGAGGTCATGTTGTTGGACAACAATGAACCTACGAGCTACGGAGGAGCAGTGATGGGCCCGGATTCCGAGAAATGGTTAGAGGCCATGAAATCCGAGATGGGATCCATGTATGAAAACAAAGTGTGGACTTTGGAAGTATTACCTGAAGGGCAAAAGGCCATTCAGAACAAATGGATCTTTAAGAAGAAGACGAACGCGGACGGTAATGTCACCGTCTATAAAGCTTGACTTGTGGCAAAGGGTTTTTCACAAGTTCAAGGAGTTGACTACGATGAGACCTTCTCACCCGTAGCGATGCTTAAGTCTGTCAGAATCATGTTAGCAATAGCTGCTTATTTCGACTAAGAAATTTGGCTGATGGATGTCAAAACAGCGTTCCTCAATGGTTTTCTTGAGGAAGAGTTGTATATGATGCAACCAGAAGGTTTTGTCGATCTAGAGAATGCTGAAAAAGTTTGCAAACTCCAGCGATCCATTTATGGGCTGGCGCAAGCATCTCGGAGTTGGAATAAGCGTTTTGATGAGGTGATCAAAGCGTTTGAGTTTATACAAGTTTGTGGAGAAGCTTGTATTTACAAGAAAGTGAGTGGGAGCTCTATAGCGTTTCTAGTATTATATGTGGATGACATATTGCTAATTGGAAACAATATAGAAATGCTGGAAAGCGTGAAGGGATATTTGAACAAGAGTTTTTCAATGAAGGACCTAGGAGAAGCTGCTTTCATATTAGGCATTAAGATCTATAGAGATAGATCGAGACGCTTAATAGCACTTTCACAGAGCACATACCTTGATAAAGTTTTGAAGAAGTTCAAAATGGATCAGGCCAAGAAGGGGTCCTTGCCTGTGTTACAAGTTGTGAAGTTGAGTAAGACTCAATGCCCAGTGACTGTAGAAGATAGAGAAAAGATGAGTGTCATCCCCTATGCTTCAACCATAGGCTCTATCATGTATGCAATGCTATGTACAAGACCCGATGTCAGCCTTGTCATAAGTATGGTCGGAAGATTTCAAATTGATCTTGGAATGGAGCACTGGGCGGCAGTCAAGAATATCCTGAAGTACCTGAACAGGACTAAGGAAATGTTTCTCGTTTATGAAGGTGATGAAGACCTCCTCGTAAAGGGTTACATCGATGCAAGCTTTGACACTGATCCGGATGACTCTAAGTCACAAACTGGATACGTATTTATTCTCAACGGGGGAGCGGTAAGCTGGTGTAGTTCCAAGCAAAGCATGGTAGTCGATTCTACATGTGAAGCGGAGTACATCGCAGCCTCGGAGGTAGCAAAGGAAGGTGTGTGGATGAAGCAGTTCATGATAGATCTTGGAGTAGTACCCAGTGCACTGAATCCAATAAACATGTTCTGTGACAACACTGGTGCCATTGCTCTAGCAAAGGAACCAAGGTTTCACAAGAGGACCAGACACATAAAGCGACGCTTCAATTCCATTTGCGATTACATCAAGGAGAAGGACATAAATATTTGCAAAGTGCACACGGATCTGAATGTTGCAGACCCGTTGACTAAACCTCTTCCAAGGGCTAAACATGATCAACACCAGAACCGCATGGGTGTTCGATTCATTACAATGTAAATCACATAGTGATGTGAACTAGATTATTGACTCTAGTGCAAGTGAGAAACTGTTGGAAATATGCCCAAGAGGCAATAAATAAAGTCTTTATTATTATATTTCCTTGTTCATGATAATCGTTTATTATCCATGCTATAATTGTATTGATTGGAAACACATTGCATGTGTGGGCAAATAGACAACACTTGTGTGGGTAAATAGACAACACTTGGTCCCCAGTATGCCTCTATTGAACTAGCTCGTTAATCAAAGATGGTCAAGGTTTCCTAGCCATTGACATGTGATGTCATTTGATAACAGGATCACATCATTAGAAGAATGATGTGATGGACAAGACCCAAACTACAAACGTAGCATATGATCGTGTCTGTTTATTGCTAATGTTTTCTGCATGTCAAGTATATGTTCCTATGACCATGAGATCATGCAACTCATGGACACCGAAGGAGTGCCTTGTGTGTATCAAACATCGCAACGTAACTGGGTGACTATAAAGGTGCATTACAGGTATCTCCGAGGGTGTCTGTTGGGTTGGCATGGATCAAGACTGGGATTTGTTACTCCGTGTGACGGAGAGGTATCTCGGGGTCCACTCGGTAATACAACATCAGAATAAGCCTTGCAAGCAATGTGACTAAGTGTTAGCCATAGATCTTGTATTACGGAACGAGTAAAGAGACTTGCCTGTAACGAGGTTGAACTAGGTATACAGATACCGACGATCGAATCTCGAGCAAATAACATACCGAAGAATAAAGGGAACATCATATAGGATTAACTGAATCCTTGACATAGAGGTTCGACCGATAAAGATCTTCGTAGAATATGTGGGAACCAGTATGGGAATCCAGGTCCCGCTACTGGTTATTGACCATAGAGGTGTCTCGGTCATGTCTAGATAGTTCTCGAACCCACAGGGTCTGCACACTTAAGGTTTGGTAACGTTTCGGTAGTACAGAGTTATGCATGGTGGTGACCGAAGGTTGTTCGGAGTCCCGGATGAGATCCCGGACGTCACGAGGAGCTTTGGAATGGTCCCCAGGTAAATATTGATATATAGGAAGTCCTGTTTTGATCGCCGGAAAAGTTTCGGGCTCATCGGTAGTGTACCGGGAGTGCGGGTAGTGTACCGGGGGACCATCGGGAGGGTATTTCGACCCAAGAGGCTACATGGGCTGTGGGAGGGTGAATACCAGCCCTCAGTGGGCTGGTGGAAGTCCCACACAAGGCCCATGCGGCTAGGAAGAAAAGCCCAAAAGGAAAAAGGTCGAAAAAGGCAAAAAGGACCAAATAAGGAAGGAGTCCTAATCCTACTAGGAGTGGAGGAGAAGGACTCCTCCCTCCTGGTTCGGCCGAACCATAGGGCTGGCCCCTTGAGGTCCAAGCCTCCTCCTCCCCTCCTCCTATATATACTAGTGGTTTTGAGGGTTTTTGCACAAGATTTTCTGCCACGTGCTGCCTTCTCCTCTAGTGCATAGTTTCTCCTCTAGATCGGTTTTCTGCAGTGCTTAGGCGAAGCCCTGCCGGAACAGCTCCACCACCATCGCCGGAGCAACGTCATGCTGTCGGAGAACTCTTCCACCTCTCTGCCCCCTCTTGCTGGATCAAGAAGGCGGAGATCGTCATCAAGCCGTACGTGTGCTGAACGCGGAGGTGCCGTCCGTTCGGTGCTAGATCGGGACGGATCGTGATTGGATCACGGGACACTCGGCGATTTGGATCGTGAAGACATTCGACTACATCAACCGCTTTTCTTAACGCTTCCCGCTTAGTGATCTACAAGGCTACGTAGATCCACTCACCCTCTCATAGATGCTCATCACCATGGATAGATCTTGCGTGTGCGTAGGAATTTTTTTGTTTCCCATGCAACGTTCCCCAACAAAAATAAAACCCAAAAACATTTCTCATTTCTTCTTTTTCTTGTTGGGAGTTATCTCTTGTAAATAGTTTTTCTCGTTTTCGTTTTCCTTCTCTTATTTTCTTTCTTCAATAAAAACTAAAAACTCCAAAAATATTTCAGTGTGTTTCTCTAAAATTCTTTTTCTTTTATCGATCCATACCAAGGAGGAGACCATGATGAAAATGTTGAGTGGATCTCATATGCTTTACTGTTGATCTAACACAGAGCCCATATTACTTTGTATTTTCCTCTTGAATAAAATGTTTGAAGATTCCAGCTTGGTCCACGACACTCTTGCACTATTATTATTTCCATATCATTCGATTGTGCAAGTGAAAGGCAATAATGACGATATTTAATGAATTGGCTATGGCAGAGAGAAGCGAGTATGAACTCAACTTGTTCTTGTTTTTGTAAATATGTTTAACCTAGTATCCATTATTCGGCATATTATGATTGAACCTGTTTGCAATGACAATTAGAGATTATAGTTGCGCATGCCATGCTCAGGTAGCTAGGAGTGGATAATGCTTTATCTTAGGTATCAACATGCGTTAAAATGGTTGTGATGTAGTATGATGATATGGTATCCTCGTCTAAATGTTTCAAGCAGCTATACTTGGCACATGTTCACACATGTAGTTGAATCAAAACTAACATAGCTTTCATGATATTTATGTTCATGGTGTCCATATCCTACTCATGATAGCATTCAATGTTTATTATTCATAATGCATGTTTATGACCGTATTCACTCTCTAGATGGCCGCTTCTCAATCTACTTTCTAGCCTTCACCTGTAATAAGCGGGAATACTCCTTGTTCATCAAAAACCCTTAACCCGAAGTTATTCCAAATGAGTCCACCATATCTATCTATATATGGTATTACCTTGTCGTTTCAAGTAAATTTGCATGTGCCACCTCTAAAAATTTCAAATGAACATTTGTTTTGTGTGCCTGGACCGCTCATGGAGCGACAGGGGGTGGTCAGTATCTTCCATGTTAAGCGGGTTACTCTCATGACGAGTGTTTATTAACTCGTCCTTGCACAAGAAGGGTGGTACTAGGGATTCCCAGTCCCGAAATCAAAAGAAATGCAAATAATTAAACAAAACTCCCCCTGAAATGTTGTTGGTTTGGACGGTACCCGTGGATTCGGCTCGCCGTGGAGTGTGTTTTTTGGTGGATGGGGAGTAAACCTTTACTTTTACCACTTGGAAACCACCGCTAATTTGTTTAACATGGAGGATATTGATAGCTCTTGTTTGTAACATTGACAGGAAGGGTGTACCTCTTAAAATTATACTTATTTCTTATTTAATCCTTAAGCTCTAGCACCTCTGCAAATCTCTGCTTCCCTCTGCGAAGGGACTATCTATTTACTTTAATGTTGAGTCATCACGTTCTAAAATGTGTATAGTGAATGTTGGATGCATCATGGCTGGATCTTTTGTACCATGAATTACAATGTTTAGTCACTGCTTGAACTTTGGAGGTGTTCTGCATTTATGGTTTGTGGTCTCAGAAAAGGCTAGCGAGATACCACTATTGTCATATTATATCATGATTGTTTTGACAGATGTTTTCACTTGAGATATCTTATTATTTCTCGCTAGTTGCTTGCGTCATTGATATGAGTTAATATAATATTTAAGAGTTAGTGTTGACATTCTTAGTCATAATAATTGTTGAAAACCTGGGTGCTACTTAAGCATATGTATGTAAACAAAAACAAAAGAGACCGTAAAAGTTTTTCTTTCTCACTTTTAGTTTATCAACCAAATTGCTTGAGGACAAGCAAGGGGTTTAAGCTTGGGGGAGTTGATACGTCTCCAACGTATCTACTTTTCCTAACACTTTTGCTCTTGTTTTGGACTCTAATTTGCATAATTTGAATGAAACTAACCCGGACTGACGTTGTTTTCAGCAGAACTACCATGACGTTGTTTTTTGTGTAGAAATAAAAGTTCTCAGAATGGGACAAAAAATTTGGAGAATTATTTTGGAATATATGTGGAATATTGGAGCCATGAGCCACCAGAGAGGGGCCCCAGGGTGGCCACCCTCCACCAGGGCGCGCCAGACCCCCCTGGCACGACCTCGTGGGCCCTTTGTCCCTAATTCCAACGCTATAAAATCCTAAATTTCGAGAAAAATATCAGAGAGAAAGTTTCATCGCGTTTCACGATACAGAGCCGCCGCCACCTCCTGTTCTTCATCAGGAGGCTAGATCTAGAGCCCGTTTGGGGCTCCGGAGAGGGGAATCTTCGGTCCTCGTCATCATCAACCCTTCTCCATCGCCAATTCCATGATGCTCCCCATCAGGAGTGAGTAATTCCTTCGTAGGCTTGCTGGTCGGTGAGGAGTTGGATGAGATTCATCATGTAATCGAGTTAGTTTTGTTAGGGATTGATCCCTAGTATCCACTATGTTCTAAGATAGATGTTGCTATGACTTTGCCATGCTTAATTCTTGTCACTAGGGCCCAAGTGCCATGATTTCAGATCTGAACTATTTATGTTACCATAATTATATCTATGTTCTTGATCCGATCTTTTCTAGTCATATGCACCTATTACATGTTGTGATCCGTCAACCCCGAGGTGACCGAAATCAGGATACTTCACGGTGATGACCGTAGTTTGAGGAGTTCATTTATTCATTTTTTGTTAATGCTTTGTTCTGGTTCTCTATTAAAAGGAGGCCTTAATAACCCTTAGTTTCCTTATGGACCCTGCTGCCATGGGAGGGTAGGACAAAAGATGTCATGCAAGTTCTTTTCCATAAGCATGTATAACTATATACGGAATACATGCCTACATTACATTGACGAACTGGAGCGTGTTCTGTGTCGCCCTAGGTTATGACTCTAATATGATGAATATCATCTAACGAATACACCGATCTAGTGCCTACCAGTTTTCCACTTATTGTTCTCACTAAGTTACTACTACTGTTGTTACTACTGTACTTGCTACAAATCACTACTGCTACTGTTACCGCTACTGTTACCGCTACTGTTACTGCTACCACTACTATCAAACTATCATACTACTGTGCTACTGACCACTTTGCTGTAGATATTTATCTCCAGGTGTGGTTGAATTGACAACTCAACTACTAATACTCTCAAATATTCTTTGGCTCCCCTTGTGTCAAATCTATAAATTTTGGTTTAATACTCTACCCCTAAAAACTAAAAACTGTTGTGATCCCCTATTCTTGTGGGTTATCAAGTAATCATCTAGAATAATAAGATAGTAATGAAAACCAGAATTACTCGAAACAGGAGATGTCCATACATCGCAATGTAGTAGCTCAAACGGAAAAGACGCAACTGTGGAGGAGGAACTAAAGGGGAGGCGAACATGTTTGCCGAGATGACATGCTTCACACGAGTGAGCATCCATTTTATTACATGTAAAAGAAAAAAGTCCTCATTATTTGACGAAGCGAAGCGGAGTTAGGGTGTCCAAGACGCGCGTACCAGAGATCAACGCCAGCGGAAAGTGCTCAGGGGGCGATAGATGTGGAGGATGGTGGCTGAACTGGATAGAGGCCATCGGGACTGTCACATCAGTGCAGAACCATCGTGGTGCAGGCGTCCTTAACAGAAAAACCAACCTCGTCAAATTCCACAATTACAGAATTATAACGGGAAAGTTTACGGATGCAAACTAGGTTGTGAATAGGCACATGAGAAACAATGACATCTTGACGAGAAAGTGCCTAGATGATGAGGGAAAGCTAGTGGAACCAACATGAGAGATAGGGCGGCCGACACCATTACTGACGATGATGCGGGTAGAAGTAGACATGGGAAAGGCAATGGAGAGGTTACCCGGGTGTGCTGCCATGTGTGCTGATGCCCCGATGTCCATGAACCAGTCACCCCCGCCGGTGTAAGGCGCGACAGGTGGCTGCTGAAGAGTGGCGAGGAGCGACGGGTCCACCGAGGGATACCCGTGAGGACCATCGTATGCACCATAGGGAGAGGCTGGCGGCAGACATAGGATGCCGGCATGGTCGTGCGGCACAAGAGTGTCGTAGCCCGGCTGCAGCATGGCAAGCATGGCCTCATGCGCTGGCGGATGCGGGCCAAGGAGGCCTGGAGTTGGGGGTTGTGCCACGGGCATGCTGTAGGCGTGCACGAACCCAATCCAGGGGTTGTAGCCGCCACCCCAAGGCGGGGCAGCCTGTGTGTTGGAGAAGGGTGGTTGGCCGCCGTGGCCAGAATCACCACCGTTGTGGTTGCCACCGCAGCGATTGCCGTTGCCGCAGTTCCGCTGCTGCTGCGGCTGCTGTGGGAAGGACGGGAACAATGCCGAAGAGGCCAACTTCGGAGCCGGAGGGCGCAGTTGGCGAGCCGAAGGGCGCAGTTGGCGAGCCAGTGCGGGGGGCGAGACCGCCGCGGGAGAGGAAGGCAGCGAGGGCGGTGTGGATGGCGCGGGTGCGTGCGTGCTTTATCTGCCTTTCCTCGAGATGGAGATACGCCACCGCGGGCTTGTAGGTGAGATCCACCATGAGGGTGAGGTTGGAGACGGCGTTTCCCAATTCTCATTGAAACCGGCGGTGAGGGTGGAGAGGAGGACCTCATCTCCAATTTTGAAGCCGATGTCGTTGAGTTCATCGGAGAAAGTCTCGAGACGGAGACAATAGGCGTCGATGGAGATGTCTTTTTGATGACACCCAAAGAACTCCTGCTGCAAGAACAAAACGTGTTGTAGCTTGTTGTCGGTGAAGAGGCCGTTGATCTTGGTCGACACCGTGTAGGCATCGTCCCCATCGCGATCGACGGTGTGGAAGATGTCCGGCGAGACGGTGAGGAAGAACCACCGGATGAGGGTGGCGTCAATGCCATCCAGTTGGCGTCGCGGCCCATGGCGAGGAGGTTGGCGGAGCCATCGACGTGATCACCAAGGTTGGACTCCCCGAAGAGGCGGTTGAAGTAGGTCTTCCGGGCGTAGTAGTTAGCCTCCTTGTAGGAGAGCTTGATGGGAACGTGATCAGAGAGAGGGACATCGCGGATGTGGGTGGCGTTAGGAACCTCGGAGTCACAGGTGAAGGAGGAGCCAAAGGGGTTATTACTGCGGTCGGAGGAAGACATGGCAGCAGTGGCAGGGGGCGCGTGGCGACACGGTTAGGGTTAGGGCTTGGTAGCGGTTTGGGTGGTGGTGGGCTAAGGTTTAGGTAGGAGAAGAGGGACGGGAGAGCAGTGCTGCCAAGAAGAAGCGGTAGCATGGGTGGGTAGGGGGCTAGGGGCGCGCGGTGGCCGGTGGAGTCGGCGACACGGGGTGTAGCGGAGGAGGCGCGGCGCGGCGGCGGCTAGGGTAGGATCGGATTTAGGCTTATATCATGTAGAGGAATATGATGCAACTCTTGATGTATTGATCGGGTGCAAGCATACGTACATATGATGTACAAGGTGGGCCACAACCTCAACTATACAAGGAACTAGAAGGTGGGTCAGGTATACAAGATGCATGCATGTTTATATACATCTGATTCAGAAAATATTTAAAACAGGGAGTAGTTTTGAAGACCTCATATGAAGCCAGATACAATATTTTGATGTTATAAAGTAGAGGGGATCTATTGATATCACCCTTTGCATGCATGAATTCTCTTGTAGATAGAGTCGGGCGCACCATAAGACTAAAGTGGCACGTACCCCAAATATTCAGGACGAAATTTGAATGGCAGAATATACCAAAGTATGTATCTAACCGTGCTAGATGTACAAATGAATAACTTTCTCACTACATAATACTGGAGTAGTATAATACATATGCGTATGGCCTTGCAATCATTACGCTCCACATATGCAAGTCAGTATATGGAACCGGAATAATGCTAGAGAAGCTTTGTTGATGGATAAAGGTATAATGCATCTGCTGCTGAAGCAGGATCAGAAAAATCTGCTCCAAGGGCATGAGATACATTTCTTACTTGCATGTTCTGCAACCTCTAGAAGAGGTAAATAAAGCTACATTATGCTCATCTTATTAACATATTGTCTCCATGAACTAAAGCAATGCCATCTTATAAATTATAGTGATTGTTTCAACCCAGCTCGAAACTTCACTTGGATACTGGCACTTGCTTAATTTTGCCTGCTATGAAGTTAGATACTGAACACTACGGCAGGATATTTGCATAGATTCTGTGGTAGCTAGTCTATGAGATTCTGCAGATCATGCGATAAATTTCAATCTGAATGTCCTTCCATATCTGCGAGACTAGGGAATCTCTAACTGGGAAGCTCATATAATTTCCACTTTACCACTATTTTAAAAAATGTATTCAATGTTAGAAAAGCTCGACTGCACCATTCTACAAAGTATATTCTTTCACCATGGTGAATATATGGCTCAATTTTAGGAGGAATTGCAGAATCCTCAAGCAGGGTATTCGTGGGAAAACCCCAGCTTTCCTCTGGTTCTGTCATCCTCTGGATTCCTCTGTGTGTGGGCATGATTCATAACAAGAGCATCCTTATGTACTCCTCAAGGACGGGGAGCGTCTGCCCTTCGCTGTAGCCAAACAGGACCCTCATCATCATCGCGAGGTTCAGCGAGATCCGGGTCATGCTGGGTGGGACGGCCCGCCTGGAGAAGCACTCTCTGTTGAGCTCCTCCCACTCACTATCGATCAGCGCTAGCATGTGCCCCTCTGCGTCGCCACCGGGGTTCTCTTTCAGGTACAACTCCTTGTATGATCCGTCCAGGCCATCTCGCGCTTCATCCTGCATGGTACAAGAATGTTGATCATGTTATGGTATCTTAATGAGTGGCGCTAAGATTCATATGAAATTCTAGGGTTTTAATTAAGGGGGGGGGGGGGGGGATTTCAGCAGTTGGTATCTGACCTTGGCACTGCCCATGTCATCCCAAAGTCTCAAGATCTTTGACGGGCAGGAAATTATCGGAGGGATGCGACCGGCAGTGAGGTTTGTAGCGTCCCTTGTTGGATCATGTCCTAGCATGGAAAAGAGATGCACAAGTGCAAGTGGTCCTCCTGTAGTGACCACGCCGTTCGATAGGTAGTCATCTAGGGCAGGAACCTGATTAGCAGACGACCATTTCGCCTCAAGCAAAAATGCATCGAAAAGCATGGCCCACTGCAAAAAATATTGTGAATTCACTATTGTCAGTTGAATATTATTTTCCTATTTTCTATATTTATGAATGAAGTTAAATATTCTCAAATATTATATATTGGATAGATACATATGTTGCTCGTCCTCCAAACAATTTAGCTCGTTACCTAGGCAAATCAAGATATCTAAAAGACTAAAAATATTCTAATAAGAGACATGCATCTTTTTTGAGATGATCAATAGGGTTCAACCCATGTTCTCTTTTAGTCATATCTGCGATATCATTTGTGATTGTATAAAGAGCACTGTAGCATGACCCCATGTAGCTTGGAAGTGACACGGCAGCTGCAGGATCCAACCTGTAAGAAATGCATTTTGTGACATGAGTCTAGGAGATAGCTCAGGTGATGTCTAGCCTTGTACTGCGTCAGGCTCACATGGTAGGGATGATCCAGTGAATGCCTCACATATCTTGCAAGGTTTAGGTCCAAGTGTTTAATTGCAGATGCGAGGTGTTTTCTTGAGAAGTCATTTGCCTTGTATAGTGATGCCTCTCCTATGTTCAAGTGTGATATGTCGTGCAAGCTGAGCAACCCTCTGATGTCTTTGGTATGATGAAGGTTGAAGTCATCATTTTCCTTGACAAACTTTCGAAGAACGTCATCTACCATATCAAGGATAAAGGTTTTTAGGAAGGTAAACTGTGGTTGCAATAACAGGTTAATGAGAAAGGGGCAAAATAAATGTAAGTCCACATGTGGATTAGTCACAACTCACAACTAGCGAGAACAACTTCTGAACCCTAACAAAAAACTGTCCTGCATGACAAAGTCATGACCAACGAATCCAAAGCGCTCGAGAAGGTCGGAAATCCTCACAGTTCCCACATCCTCTAGGCCAGTCATTGCTCTAGTCAAGGTCAGTCACCACGCACCACAGGAGAGTGCCAGCAAGCCAAGATTTCAGGCGTGATAGCCATTACCGAGAAGGGTACTGAACTTGAAGACAATGAACGGGAAAAACATGACTTGCGCCGGTGAACACCTTAAACAAAATATGATAAGCGTACTAACCTGCTGAAATATCATGTCCAGCTTCTCTCAGTAGCCTGAAGGAAAGTGTTGCATCTAGTAGATCATCACTGTGAACAAGATTAGCATGCATCCATGCCATCGTCGATCTCGTCCTGGAAATAGTGGTCGATGCAGAGGCGCTTGAGGTGATCGATGTCGGTCATCACCTTCCGCTTTTCCTTGTGGTTTTGATGCAGCATTCCCTTAACACTCTTCAGGCCCTCCTGTTTTTCCATGACGAATAAAAAATACATTCAAAATGTGAAAATGGGAGATATGGGATTTATAAGAAGCCTGTATGTTTCACTTTGGGAGGCTAATTCTTCTTCTATGCATCAAAGGAGAAAAAAAATATAGCCTACTTTCCTATCTTCTCCAAGGCTTATAGCAGCGCAGTTAGTCAGTTTTTTTCCGAGTAATTCAGTTAGTCAGAAATTTATAAGGGTTAGAGACAATTTGTCGATGCAGTTGTAGAGTCAGCCTTAAAGTAGAGTAAGCCTGAAAGCTATATTGGAGAACTGATGGTGATGTGAATAAATTTCTACCAAGAATACGAGCTCTAAGTTCATCTTGTTGCTTAAAGAAAATGGAAAATTGCTAAAATACGAAGAGATAAAAAGACACAAGTCGCAAGGACTGCTCCCTCTTGCGCACCGTAGCTGCCGTCCCTACCTGCTGCCGTCCCTTACTAGAGTCGGGGAGGAGGCCGACCGCCGGCCTCCGGCGCCGTCCAAACTTCGCGTGCCACGAGGAACAAGGATAGCCGCGCGTTGCAGACGGCCAGGACGGAGGACTTCATCCGGAGGAGAATGCAGGAGGACGCGGAGACCTCAGAAGGCGCCGGATTTGGGAGACGAGATATTTTGGGGAGATAGACGGGAGAATGGACTTGTGCGATTGGGAAGAGTCGAAGAGAAAGCCAGGGGAGATATTTTCTTCTTCTTTTTCGAGTTTCGAGCGGTGATAAGAGGAAGGATTTGGATTTGGCTCCCAATGTTTCAAATTTCTGTTCGGAAATTGGTTGCCCGCTCCGATATATCCAAAAATTTGAAAAGCTTTCATAAAACATAATTCAAAAGTTTGAAGGATGCATGACCTAAATCCAAGCGAGGTTTTCAAAGCCATGCATCTTTGGGGAAATGAATCATGTTCATAAACCAGTGTTGGACTACTCCTAGCGCTGGCGACTGACTAGGCGATAGCGCTAGCGACGGCCTGCGGCCCGGTCGCCGGGCAATGGCGGCGCGTCGGAGGCCGGTTCTGGGCGCTAGCGGAGGAATCCGACGGTGAAGAGTCCGATGCGGATCTCGACACCGGTGATTCACCGGACGTGGTATCGCCTACTCCCTCTGACAAGATCTATGAAGCATTCAAGACTGGCGACGGAGAGGACACGATCGCACTACTTGTAGATACGGTCGTTTCGCAAGATGATCTGGCAAGAGATGGTGTACCGGAGACGGAGAAGGTGGAAGTGGTGCGGCGGCTGGTTCACCGACAGACTTCGGCGACGGCGGTCCAGCCATGGCATGGACCATTACCTAAGGTGCGTTTACCTAAACTCATCCTAGCAGATTTCATGGATCATTCCTCTTGGAATATTGTGCATAAGAAGAACAACCGAAGAGGTCCGGCGGAGTCGTGTCGGCGACATCGGTGGCGTCGGGGAGCACCGTCGCGATCCGTGATCTCAGGAGGACTCGTTTGAATGCGTTATTTGGCTTAGATGGGCCGGTGGTGATGGACTCGGACTTGGGCTGTCCGATGACTGGGTATGTGGCCCAGTCATCAGCCCAGGTGACTTACGACGAGACAACAGAGGGTTCATCTCTGTCGATCGCAAAACTATCGCACCTGGGACCGGTGGTCGCTAGGTTTTACAGAGCGCCACGGCCGGGCTTCCCTCTGCTTGGATCGGGCAGGGTGGCAAGGGTTGCTTCCCCGAGACCGACGGCGGTGAAGCCGATTGCTGCTCTGATGGCCGGCCGCGGGAATCCGCTAGCGCGACCGCAGCCGCCGCTGCCAAGGCCGGAGCAACAGCAGCCCCCGGCGAGGGGGGGCTAGACCCACAGGCGCGGGAGGCCATGACGGCAACAGCGGGGCCGGTCGAGGTCGAGGACCCTCTGTCGGTGGCCGCAGCGCTGCTCCATATAACGAGAACCAGAACGCTACTGGCTATTAGGGTGACGATGGCTATGATGTGTACGGCGAGGGCATTCACCGGGGCTTGTCGCCTACCGGCGGTGGTCGGGTCAACGGCGGAGGAAGAGGCTTCGATGGACCTCCAGGCCCCTTTGTGCACGGTGTTGTAGGACCCCCAATAGACAACGCAACTGGTATCGTCCATACCGGGGTGGCCGAGGACGAGGCAGATGGCCTCCTCCACCTCCCCCGCTGGCGGATGCAGCCGTACAGAAGAACAAGACAGGATCCCGGGAGGCGCACACAACACCGACCATGGCAGCAGGTGCTGCTGGGCCGGCCCTTGCGGGCGTGGCTATGGAGGTGGTTAGTGCCTTGGTGGCGGTCAAGGTATCGAAGCCCAAGGGTGCGCCATCTAAAGATGTTGCTTCTGACAAGTCTGGAAAATCTGAGGGCGAAAAAATGACTAAGTGGGCTCGAAAGAAGGAGAAGATGTCGTGTTACCGGTGCGGAGGCCTGGGGCACTTCGCACCAGAGCGTACGGTGAAGCTATGTGACTTGTGCCAGAAACCAAAGCATGACATGGGGGAGTGCCTGTTTCTCTTGGGACCAAAGCCTGTGGTCACTATATATGGAGTTTGTTGTTCAGAGCTGATGTTTTTTGAGTCCCCAAGCTCGTCTTCTACTACACCTATTTTAGATAGCTCTAGGACTGGGGTTGTGCGGGTGGTTCGTGGGAGAATGGCCACTGATCAAGTACTGCAGTGACTTCGAGAGTTGCTTCCTGGGACCTTTCATTGGGATCTAGTGACTCTGGAGGATTAGGTGTTTAGAGTGGATTTTCCTACTAAGGAGGATCTAGGTAGACTCCTGACATTCGGGATGAGTAAGGTTCTGAATAGCACTTGTGTACTTGAATTTAAACCATGGGCACGGCAGGAACCAGAAGGTACTCCATTACCATAGCTTTGGGTATAGGTCACCAGTGTCCCTCAGACGGCTCTTGATGATGTTAGAGTGACTTGGAGTCTAGGGTCGCTTATTGGTAAGACGGAGAAGGTTGATATGCCTTTTACCCGATCTAATGGGGTGGCTCGTCTTTTCGTCAGTGTCATTAGCGTTGAGCACATACCGGACACGGTACGATGGACGTATGATGGCAAAAGCTATTCGTTGGATATTGAGATAGAGGAAAATGCCGAGTTCCAAGATTTGGCAAAGCATGTTGATATGGACATGGATGAGGGAAAGGACAGAGATGGACATCCCTCACCTGATGCTCTTACATGCCCGGAGACTGATAAAGGGGTTGCTCCTCTAACCAAGACTACTGAGTCTAATACTAGCAGCAAAAGGGTTATTGATTCCTCCTCCTCACAGCAGCTGCCGTTTGGTCCGTTCGGATCCTCTTCGGCACCGAGTAAACTTTGGGGTGTTAGAGTGGACTGTCAGGACCCGGAGGAATATCAATTGCCTCCGTTGCATCGCCTTTGTCACCGAAGGTCACTCAGACTCCTCCACGGAGAGGGGAAGCCATGAGTCAAGGATCTATTTGTTTACCTGCCGCCTCCCCGAACAGGTAGGGGATGGTGGGAGTGGATGGATATCTTGTGGATGGCAGTTCTGCAGCGACTTCTAGTGCGAGGACGTCCATGGAGATTGTGACTCCAGCGATTGGAGGTCGTCCTGCATCGGCAGAGGTGGGTGTGGCTACTGGTGGTGACGCACCGGGTATGGCAGGCAGCCCAATGGTTTCTGCTACCACGGGCCACCACGCCTCCTCGCAAGTGTCAGGGCGCTCCTCGGGAAGTCCGAGCGGCGTCATGGCCACATGTCGGGGCCAGCAGGAGCTCCCGGCCGCGGCCATCTCGGACGCTGTTGGCAGGCCGGCCGGTAGCATGGTGGCACTGGAGACAGGAGGTCTTTGGGCTGCTGCCAGCCCACCTTGCCGGGGCATTGGTCTGGCCTCCGGCGAGCATTTGGCGCCAGCTGGTGGACCGGATGCCTTAGTGGGGCGAGGGGCAGGTGGCCCCTCTCTGCTGCTGCCATCCATCGAGGAGGTGGTTGTGTTCGGCGGCATTCTAGACTCGGCAACCATGGAGAGGTGGATGAGTCGTAGGCTTCAGGAGCAGCCGGATGCGGATGACCTAATGATGGTTCGTGCGATGAGAGCAGCCAAGCTTCGAGACATTCAGACCACGACAGGTATGGCCATAAACACGAGTCATTCAATTTTGCATTTTTCAAAGGATGAAATTATTTCGAATGCAAACATATTAGGTGTGTCTATGGGTAGTAATGCTAAGGAAGTTTCCACATCCGTTAATAACCTTCTTGACTTAGAAACCGAGAGAGCTATGACTATGTTGCGTAATATTGCTGTTGTTAAACCGGTGAATGATGTTGAGATTAATGAACTGGGGATGGGAGCTATAGAACGTCTATGTGAGGATCTTGTGCCGTCATCCCTATTTAATGAGGAAGAGGATACTAGTGGTAGTATGGGACATGCAAACCCAACGCAACTGATAGAAATTTCGCATCTCGGAACCGGTTATGTGGACCATGTTGCTGATGAGGAGAAACCAAAGCAAACTTGGAAGAGGAAAGTATATTCGGTGTCGGCAGTACAATGGAGTGCCCGATTTAAGACTGCAAAGAAATTCCATGATGAACGATGAGAGGAATATTATGGAATAGTAGAGGTCTTGGTGACTTGGCTAAAAGGAGATTCCTAGCATAAGCAACTATTGAGCACAGGCTCGATTTCATTGCTTTAATGAAAACTGGCAGGGACAACTTTACCTCTCAGTTCTTAAACACCATATCTGGTGGCATAGACTTTGACTGGCACTGTTTACCCCCAAGAGGAAGGTCTGGAGGGATCTTACTTGGGGTGAGGTGTGAGACGCTGGAGGTCAGAAATGTAGTGTTTGGGGATTTTGCCGTCAAATTCAGAGTACGCTCTAAGTAAGATGGTTTCCAATGGGCACTCGTGGCGGTGTATGGGGCGGCCCAACGAGAATTCAAGATGGATTTTCTGGCGGACCTTGTTCGGGTTTGCAGAAATGAGAGGTTACCCATCTTAGTGGGAGGGGACTTCAACATTATTAGGCGAAGGGATGAGAAAAATAATGACAACTTTGGTGGGAGGTGGTCATTTATGTTTAATACAATCATCAAAAGCCTAGATTTACGAGAGATTGAATTCACAGGTAGAATGTTTACGTGGGCCAATACGTTACTGAATCCAACGTATGAGAAGTTTGATAGGGTACTGACCAGTGTGGAATGGGAGCAAAAATTCCCATGTGTGATAGTACTAGCGATGTCTAGGATTATATCAGACCATACCCCACTATTTGTTGACTCGGGGGAGGCAACCCATGTGGGTAATAAGAATGCTTTCTCTTCTGAGGTGGCTTGGTTTTAAAGAGAGGATTCATTGACCTTGCAGCAAGAGAATGGAATAGAGCTACAGGGGGACGATCTAACTTTGATAAATGGCAAAATAAAATTAAACACTTGAGACAGTTTCTTCGGGGTTGGGCGAAGCATGAGAGCAGTGCCTACAATCTCAAGAAACAAAACCTTATTGACTTCATTAATGAGCTCGACATTAAAGCCGAATCCGTGTTGTTGGATGTGTTGGAAATATGCCCTAGAGGCGATAAATAAAGTGTTTATTATTATATTTCCTTGTTCATGATAATCGTTTATTATCCATGCTATAATTGTATTAATTGGAAACACATTACATGTGTGGGTAAATAGACAACACTTTGTCCCTAGTATGCCTCTAGTGAACTAGCTCGTAGATCAAAGATGGTCAAGGTTTCCTAGCCATTGACATGTGATATCATTTGATAATGGGATCACATCATTAGGAGAATGATGTGATGGACAAGACCCAAACTACAAACATAGCATATGATCGTGTCAGTTTATTGCTATTGTTTTCTGCACGTCAAGTATATGTTCATATGACAATGAGATCATGCAACTCATGGACATCGGAGGAGTGCCTTGTGTGTATCAAACGTCATAACGTAACTGGGTGACTATAAAGGTGCTCTTCAGGAATCTCCGAGGGTGTTTGTTGAATTGGCATGGATCAAGACTGGGATTTGTTACTCCGTGTGACGGAGAGGTATCTCAGGGCCCACTCGGTAATACAACATCACAATAAGCCTTGCAAGCAATGTGACTAAGTGTTAGTTGCGGGATCTTGTATTACGGAACGAGTAAAGAGACTTGCCGGTAACGAGGTTGAACTAGGTATGGAGATACCGACGATCGAATCTCGGGCGAGTAACATACCGAAGAACAAAGGGAACATCATACGGGATTAACTGAATCCTTGAACATAGAGGTTCGACCGATAAAGATCTTCATAGAATATGTAGGAACCAATATGGTCATCCAGGTCCCGCTATTGGTTATTGACCGTAGAGGTGTTGGTCATGTCTACATAGTTCTCGAACCCGCAGGGTCTGCACACTTAAGGTTTGGTGACGTTTCGGTAGTATAAAGTTATGTATGGTGGTGACCGAAGGTTGTTCGGAGTCCCGAATGAGATCCCGGACGTTACAAGGAGCTCCGGAATGGTCCGTAGGTAAATATTCATATATAGGAAGTCCTGTTTTGGTCGCCGGAAAAGTTTCGGCCTCATTGGTAGTGTACCGGCAGTGCCGGTAGTGTACCGGGAGGCCTCCGAGAGGGGTATTTCGACCCAATAGGCTTCATGGGCTGTGGGAGAGTGAATATCAGCCCTTAGTGGGATGGTGGAAACTCTCACACAAGGCCCATGTGGCTGGAGAAGAAAACCCAATAGGAAAAGGTGAAAAAAAGGCAAAAAGGAGCAATCCTAGTCCTACTAGGATTGGAGGAGGAGTCCTCCTCTCCTAGTAGGTTCGGCTGAACCATAGGAGCCTTGGCCCTTGTGCCAAGGCTCTCCTCCTCTCCTCCTATATATACTGGTGGGTTTTAGGGTTTTGCACGAGTTTTCTCAGCCACGTGCTACCCGTTCCTCCAGTGCATAGTTTCTCCTCTAGATCGGATTTCTGCAGTGCTTAGGCGAAGCCCTGCCGGAATTGCTCCACCACCTTCGCCGGAGCGCTGTCATGCTGCCGTATAACTCTTCTACCTCTCCGCTCTCTCTTGCTGGATCAAGACGGCGGAGATCATCATCAAGTTGTACGTGTGCTGAACGCGGAGGTGCCGTCCGTTCGGCGCTAGATCGGAAGGATCGTGATCAAGCTCGTGGGACGGATCGTGATCAAGTTCGTGGGACGGATCGTGATCAAGTTCGTGCGACGGATCGTGATTAGATCGCAGGACGGATCATGATTGGATCGCGGGACGCTCGGCGATTTGGATCGCGAAGACGTTCGACTACACCAACCGCGTTTCTTAACGCTTCCCGCTTAGCGATCTACAAGGGTATGCAGATCCACTCTCCCTCTCGTAGATGCTCATCACCATGAATAGATCTGCGTGTGCGTAGGAAAATTTTTGTTTCCCATGCAACATTCCCCAACAGTGGCATCATGAGCTAGGTCTATATGTAGATGAGATCTCGAGTAGAACACGAAAGGTTTGTGGGCGTTGATGCTTAGATTGCTTCCTCCCTTGGTCGGATTTTGGTTTAGCGGTATTGTGAGATGAAGAGTCCCGGACCAACATTACTCGTACGCTTACAAGATACCGGTTCCCTCGACCGCAACTTGTTGGATAGATGGCTTGCGGGTGCCAGTTTCTCTCACTTTAGTTGGATCGGATTCGACAAAGGCGGTCCTTGAGAAGGTTGAAAAGCAACTAGTGTATCACCATTGTGGTTTTTGCGTAGATGAGAATTGTTCTTGCTAGATACCCGTAGCAGCCACGTAAAACATGCAACACCAATTAGAGGACGTCTAACTTGTTTTTGCAGGGTATGTTATGATGTGATATGGCCAATTACATGATGTGATATATGTGATGTATGACATGGTCATGTGATGTATAGATTATCATGACTTGCATGTCGATGAGTACACCAACCGACGGGAGCCATAGGGTTGTCTTTAATTATTGTATGACCTGCGTGTCAATCATTAAGCGCTATGTAATGCTTTACTTTATCGCTAAACGGTAGCAATAGTAGTAGAAGCATGTTGGGCGCGATGACCCCGATGGCGATGCGTTGATGGATATCAAGATGATGAAGATCATGGTGTCATGCCGGTGACGATGGAGATCATGCCGGTGCTTTCTAGATGGAGATCAAAAGCACAAGTTCATGGCCATATCATGTCACTTATGAATTGCATGTGATGGTAATACTTTTATGCACCTTGTTTTGCTTAGGACGACGGTAGCATTATAAGGTGATCCCTCACTTAAATTTCAAGATGAATTGTGTTCTCCCCGAGTGTGCACCATTGCGAAAGTTCGTTGTGTCGAGACACCACGTGATGATCGAGTGTGATAGACTCTACATTCACATACAACGGGTGCAAGCCAGTGTTGCACACGCAGAACACTTGGGTTAAACTTGACGAGCCTAGCATGTACAAACATGGCCTCGGAACACAAAATACCAAACGGTCGAACATGAGTCATATAGTAGATATGATCAACATAATGATGTTCACCATTGAAGCCACCTCAACTCACGTGATGATCGGACTTGAGTTGGTGGATTTGGGTGATGTGACACTCAGATGACCTGAGGGATGACGATTTGAGTGGGACCTTTAGTAATTTGATTAACTAAACTCATTGTATTGAACAATAGTCTAAGTAAACTTTGCATATTTATGTTGTAGATCAATGGCTCACGCAGTAGCACCCCTGCATTTTAATGCGTTCCTAGAGAAAGCTAAGTTGAAAGATGATGGAAGTAACTTTGTTGACTGGGCCCGTAATCTGAGGATTATCCTCATGGCTTCCTAGAAATCATATGTCCTTGATACACCGCTTGGTGACCAACCAGAAGACATGACCTCAGAAGACGTTAAGAATGCTTGGGAGGCACGTACTGGAGATTACTCAATAGTTCAGTGTGCAATATTGTATGGCTTAGAACCGGGACATCAAAGATGTTTTGAACGTCATGGAGCATATGAGATGTTCCAGGAGTTGAAGCTTATCTTTCAGAAGAATGCCTGGATCGAGAGGTATGAAACCTTCGATAAGTTCTATGCTTGCAAGATGGAGGAGAACGGGTCTATCAGTGAACATATACTCGAAATGTCTGGGTATTCAACTCGTCTAGCGGAGTTGGGAATTGCCCTTCCGCCAGAGGCAATCACTGACAGAGCTCTTCAATCACTGCCACCTAGTTACAAGAGCTTTGTGATGAACTATAACATGCACGGGATGAACAAGTCAGTCGCCGAGGTGTTTGCGATGCTAAAAGTCGCTGAGTCTGAAATCGAGAAAGAATATCAAGTGTTGATGGTCAATAAAACTACTAGTTTCATGAAAAATGGAAAGGTCAAGGGCAAGGGCAAGAAGGGTAAAACCAAGCAGGATGGCAAAGCAGTTGCTACTCCTATAAAGAAGCCCAAGCATGGACCCAAGCAAGAAACTGAGTTATTTCATTGCAAGGGAACTGGTCACTAGAATCGGAACTGCCCCAAGTACCTGGCTGACAAGAAGGCGGCCAACGACAAACAAGGTATATATGATATACATGTTGTTGATGTGTACCTTACTAGCTCTCGTAGTAGTGCCTGGGTAGTTGATACCGGTTCGGTTGCTCACATTTGCAACTCAAAGCACGAACTACGGAATAAACGAACACTGGCAAAGGACGAAGTGACGATGCGCGTGGGAAATGGTTCCAAGGTTGATGTGATCGCCGTCGGCACGCTCTCTCTTCGATTATCATCGGGATTAGTGATGAACCTGAATAATTGTTATTTAGTGCCTGCGTTAAGCATGAACATTATATCTGGATCTTGTTTATTGCGAGACGGCTACTCATTTAAATCAGAGAATAAAGGTTGTTCTATTTATATGAGTAATATCTTTTATGGTCATGCACCCAATGTTAGGGGTTTATTCATATTGAATCTTGATAGTGATGAGACACATGTTCATAACATTGATGCCAAAAGATGTAGAGTTGATAATGATAGTAGCACTTTCTTGTGGCACTGCTGTTTAGGTCATATTGGTGTAAAACGCATGAGGAAGCTCCATGTTGATGGACTTTTGGAGTCACTTGATTTTGAATCACTTGACACATGTGAACCATGCCTCATGGGCAAGATGATTAAAACGCCGTTCTCTGGAACAATGGAACGGGCGAGTGACTTATTGGAAATCATACATACTGATGTGTGCGGTCCAATGAATGTTACAGCGTGTGGTGGATATCGTTATATTCTCACCTTCACTTATGACTTAAGTAGATATGGGTATATTTACTTGATGAAACACAAGTCTGAAATATTTGAAAAGTTCAAGCAATTTCAGAGTGAAGTTGAGAATCATCATAACAAGAAGATTAAATTCCTGCGGTCTGATCGAGGAGGTGAATATCTGAGTTATGAGTTTGACAGTCACTTAAGACAGTGTGGAATTGTTTCACAGTTGACACCGCCCAGAACACCACAGCGTAATGGTGTGCCGAACGTCGTAATCGAACCTTATTAGATATGGTGCGTTCTATGATGTCTCTTGCTGATTTGCCACTATCGTTTTGGGGTTATGCATTAGAGACAACTGCATTCACTTTAAATAGGGCATCATCGAAATCCGTTGAGACGACGCCATATGAACTGTGGTTTGGCAAGAGGCCAAAGTTGTCGTTTTTTAAAGTTTGGGGATGTGATGCTTATGTCAAAAAGCTTCAGCCTGAAAAGCTGGAACCCAAAGCGGAAAAATGTGTCTTCTTAGGATACCCGAAAGAGACAGTCAGGTTTACCTTCTATCTCAGATCTGAAGGCAAAGTGTTTGTCGCTAAGAGCGGAACATTTCTTGAGAAAGAGTTTCTCTCGAAAATATTGAGTGGGAAGAAAATAGAGCTTGATGAGGTTATTGAACCTTTACTTCAACCAAAAAGTAGCGCAGCACAGAAAGATGTTTCTGTGGAACCTACGATGGTAGAAGAGGAAGTTAATGATGATGATCATGAAGCTTCAGATCAAGCTACTATTGAACCTCATAGGTCGACAAGGCCGCATACTACTCCTGAGTGGTACGGCAACCCTGTCTTGGAGGTCATGTTGTTGGACAACAATGAACCTACGAGCTATGGAGGATCAGTGATGGGCCTGGATTCTGAGAAATGGTTAGAGGCCGTGAAATCCGAGATGGGATCCATGTATGAAAAAAAAGTATGAACTTTCGAAGTATTACCTGAAGGGCAAAAGGCCATTTAGAACAAATGGATCTTTAAGAAGAAGATAGACGCGAACGGTAATGTCACCGTCTATAAAGCTCGACTTGTGGCAAAGGGTTTTTCACAAGTTCAAGGAGTTGACTACAGTGAAGCCTTCTCACCCGTAGCGATGCTTAAGTCTGGCAGAATCATGTTGGCAATAGCTGCTTATTTCGACTATGAAATTTGGCAGATGGATGTCAAAACAGGGTTCCTCAACGGTTTCCTTGAGGAAGAGTTGTATATGATGCAACCAGATGGTTTTGTCGATCCAGAGAATGCTGACAAAGTTTGCAAACTCCAGCGATCCATTTATGGGCTGGTGCAAGCATCTGGAGTTGGAATAAGCGTTTTGATGAGGAGATCAAAGCGTTTGAGTTTATACAAGTTTATGGAGAAGCTTGTATTTACAAGAAAGTGTGTGGGAGCTCTATAGCGTTTCTAATATTATATGTGGATGACATATTGCTGATTGGAAACAATATAGAAATGCTGGAAAGCGTGAAGGAATATTTGAAAAAGAGTTTTTCAATGAAGGACCTAGGAGAAGCTGCTTTCATATTAGGCATTAAGATCTGTAGAGATAGATCGAGACGCTTAATAGCACTTTCACAGAGCACATACCTTGATAAAGTTTTGAAGAAGTTCAAAATGGATTAGTCCAAGAAGGGGTTCATGCCTGTGTTACAAGGTGTGAAGCTGAGTAAGACTCAATGCCCAGTGACTACAGAAGATAGAGAAAAGATGAGTGTCATCCCCTATGCTTTAGCCATAGGCTCTATCATGTATGCAATGTTGTGCACAAGACCGGATGTCAGCCTTGCCATAAGTATGGCCGGAAGGTTTCAAAGTGATCCTGGAATGGAACACTGGGCAACGGTCAAGAATATCCTTAAGTACTTGAAAAGGACTAAGGAAATGTTTCTCGTTTATGGAGGTGATGAAGAGCTCGTCGTAAAGGGTTACGTCGATGCAAGCTTTGACACTGATCCAGATGACTCTAAGTCACAAACCGGATACGTATTTATTCTTAACGGGGGAGCGGTAAGCTGGTGCATTTCCAAGCAAAGCGTGGTAGCCGATTCTACATGTGAAGCGGAGTACATTGCAGCCTCGGAGGCGGCGAAGGAAGGTGTCTGGATGAAGCAGTTCATGACAGATCTTGGAGTAGTCCCCAGTGCACTGAATCCAATGAACCTGTTCTGTGACAACACTGGTGCCATTGCTCTGGCCAAGGAACCAAGGTTTCACAAGAGGACCAGACACATAAAGCGATGCTTCAACTCCATCTGCAATTACATCGAGGAGAAGGACATAAGTATTTGGAAACTGCACACAGATCTGAATGTTGCAGACCCGTTGACTAAACCTCTTCCAAGGGCTAAACATGATCAACACCAGAACTGCATGGGTGTTCGATTCATTACAATGTAAATCACATAGTGATGTGAGCTGGATTCTTGACTCTAGTGCAAGTGGGAGACTGTTGGAAATATGCCCTATAGGCAATAAATAAAGTGTTTATTATTATATTTCCTTGTTCAGGATAATCGTTTATTATCCTTCCTATAATTGTATTAATTGGAAACACATTACATGTGTGGGTAAATAGACAACACTTTCTCCCTAGTATGCCTCTAGTGAACTAGCTCATTAATCAAATATGGTCAAGGTTTCCTAGCCATTGCCATGTGATGTCATTTGATAACGGGATCACATCATTAGGAGAATGATGTGATGGACAAGACCCAAACTGCAGACGTAGCATATGATCATGTCAGTTTATTGCTACTGTTTTCTGCATGTCAAGTATATGTTCCTATGACCATGAGATCATGCAACTCACGGACATCGGAGGAGTGCCTTGTGTGTATCAAACGTCACAACGTAACTGGGTGACTATAAAGGTGCTCTACAGGTATCTTCGAGGGTGTCTATTGAGTTGGCATGGATCAAGACT
Organism: Hordeum marinum; assembly: GCA_022496015.1. Taxonomy (NCBI): domain Eukaryota; kingdom Viridiplantae; phylum Streptophyta; class Magnoliopsida; order Poales; family Poaceae; genus Hordeum; species Hordeum marinum. The sequence continues at coordinate 33,860,129 of CM039677.1, forward strand.
GGGATTTGTTACTCTGTGTGACGGAGAGGTATCTCAGGGCCCACTCAGTAATACAACATCACAATATGCCTTGCAAGCAATGTGACTAAGTGTTAGTTGCAGGATCTTGTATTACGGAACAAGTAAAGAGACTTTCTGGTAACGAGGTTGAACTAGGTATGGAGATACCGACGATCGAATCTCGAGCGAGTAACATACCGAAGAACAAAGGGAACATCATACGGGATTAACTGAATCCTTGACATAGAGGTTCGACCGATAAAGATCTTCATAGAATATGTAGGAACCAATATGGGCATTCAGGTCCCGCTATTGGTTATTGACCGTAGAGGTGTCTCGATCATGTCTACATAGTTCTCGAATCCGCAGGGTGTGCACACTTAAGGTTCAGTGACGTTTCGGTAGTACAGAGTTATGAATGGTGGTGACCGAAGGTTGTTTGGACTCCCGGATGAGATCCTGGACATCACGACGACCTCCGGAATGGTCCGGAGGTAAAGATTCAGATATAGGAAGTCCTGTTTTGGTCGCCGGAAAAGTTTCGGGCTCATCGGTAGTGTACCGGTAGTGCCGGTAGTGTACCGGGAGGCCTCCGGGAGGGGTATTTCGACCCAAGAGGCTTCATGGGCTGTGGGCGAGTGAATATCAACCCTTAGTGGGCTGGTGGAAACTCCCACACAAGGCCCATGTGACTGGAGAAGAAAACCCAGTAAGAAAAGGTGAAAAAAGGCAAAAAGTAGCAATCCTAGTCCTACTAGGATTGGAGGAGGAGTCCTCCTCTCCTAGTAGGTTTGGCCGAACCATAGGAGCCTTGGCCCTTGCGCCAAGGCTCTCCTCCTCTCCTCCTATATATACTGGTGGGTTTTATGGTTTTGCACGAGTTTTTTCAGCCACGTGCTACCCGTTCCTCCGGTGCATAGTTTCTCCTCTAGATCGGATTTCTGCAGTGCTTAGGCGAAGCCCTGCCAGAATTGCTCCACCACCGTCACCGGAGCGCCGTCACTCTGCCGGAGAACTCTTATACCTCTCCGCTCTCTCTTGCTGGATCAAGACGGCGGAGATCGTCATCAAGCTGTACGTGTGCTGAACGCGGAGGTGCCGTCCGTTCGGCGCTAGATCGGAAGGATCGCGATCAAGCTCGTGGGATGGATCGTGATCAAGTTCGTGGGACGGATCGTGATCAAGTTCGTGGGACGGATCGTGATCAAGTTCGTGGGACGGATCGTGACTAGATCGCGGGACGGATCGTGATTGGATCGCGGACGCTCGGCGATTTGGATCGCGAAGACGTTTGACTACACCAACCGTGTTTCTTAATGCTTTCCGCTTAGCGATCTACAAGGATACGTAGAGCCACACTCCCTCTCGTAGATGGTCATCACCATGGATAGATCTGCGTGTGCGTAGGAAAAGTTTTTTTTCCCATGCAACGTTCCCCAACAGGATGCTCATGAGAGGGCGTCCAAAGCGGAGGCAGAACAGAATCTCAAACAGCTTCTTAGAGAAGAGGAGCTAAAATGGGCACTTAGAGCAAAAGTGCGCCAGGTGATTGAAGGAGATGATAACACGCAATTCTTTCATTTGATTTCCAATGGTAAACACAAAAAGAAGAAAATTTACCAACTCGAGCAAGATGAGGGTACTATCGTCGGGCATGAGAATCTAAAGTTGTACATCTCAAAATATTATAAGAAGCTTTTTGGTGCTCCTGATGGTACGACTATGACGATGGATGAGCATGGTCGGTGATATACCTCAACTCGGAAGGGACGAGAATGAGATATTAACTGCACCATTCACAGAGAAAGAGGTGTTTGATGCAATATCGCAAATGAAAAACAATAAGGCACCAGGGCCGGATGGGTTCCCGGCTGAATTTTATAAGCGATGTCGGCATATCATTAAAGGAGACTTAATACCAATGTTTCGGGACTTGTTCGATGGGCACTTGCAGTTGTATCACCTAAGCTTTGGGACAATAACATTGTTGCCAAAAAAAGGAAGGGCAGTGCGCATTAAACAGTTCAGACCGATATGTCTTCTCAACGTGTCATTCAAAATATTTACCAAGGTTGGCACTAATAGACTGACACAAATTGCACATGCAGTGGTGCAACCTAGTCAATCGGCATTTATGCCTGGTAGAAATATTTTAGAGGGCGTGGTTGTACTCCATGAGACCCTACATGAAATTCGTTCGAAGAAACTAGACGGGATCATCTTCAAAGTGGATTTCAAGAAAGCATATGATAAAGTTAAATGGCCTTTCTTACAACAAGCTCTGCATATGAAAGGTTTTGACGAGCTATGGAGGAAGCAAGTTGAATCCTTTGTACAGTAGGGGAGTGCTGGAATTAAAGTGAATGATGACATCGGTCATTTTTTCCAAACTCATAAGGGTCTCCGACAGGGTGATCCAATGTCCCCAATCCTATTCAATGTCGTTGAGGATATGCTTGCAATACTAATAGGAAGGGCGAAACATGAAGGCCTGGTGGGTGGGCTAGTGCCACATCTAGTGAATGATGGTGTGTTCGTTCTACAATATGTTGATGACACTATCCTTTTTACGGATCATGACATGTCGAAAGCAAGAAACATGAAACTTATCCTCTGCCTGTTTGAACAGCTATCGGGGTTAAAAATCAACTTCCACAAGAGTGAACTGTTCTGCTTTGGAAGAGCCAAAGAAGCACAGGATGATTATAAATAGTTATTCGGTTGTGAGTTGGGTAGCTTGCCATTTAGTTACTTGGGCATACCAATTCATCATCGAAAGCTAATGAACCAAGAGTGGAAGTGTATAGAGGATCGTTTTGAGAAGAAGCTAAGCTGCTGGAAAGGGAAGCTTCTATCTTATGGAGGCGGGCTTATACTGATTAACTCGGTGCTTACGAGTATGCCCATGTTTCTCCTTTCTTTCTTTGAGATACCAGTAGGGGTACGTCAAAGACTAGACTTTTATCGATCAAGGTTCTTCTGGCAGAGTGATTAAGTTAAGAAAAAATGTTGACTTACTAAATGGGACATAATTTGCAGAACCAGAGATTAGGGAGGTTTGGGGATTGAAAACTTAGAGGTTAAGAATAGATGTCTCCTTAGTAAGTGGCTATACAGACTATCAATGAAGACTGAAGGAATGTGGGCACAGATTCCACATAATAAATATCTCCACTTGAAAACATTAGCCCAAGTTACGATTTGACCGACTGACTCTCCTTTCTGGAAGGGCTTGATGAAGGTCAAGGCCCACTTCTTTCATAGGACTCGGTTCATAATTGGGAATGGAGGTGCTATGAGGTTTTCGGAGGATACGTGGCTGGGGGAGACGCCATTGGCTTTACAATACCCTGCCCTTTATAATATTGTGCAATGCAAAGATGTGTATGTTGCCACAATATTTCAGTCTATCCCACTCAACATCCAGTGTCGGCAAACTCTGATAGGACATCGCTGGACAGAGTGGTTGCACTTAGTCAGACGCCTTATGGAGGTACAACTATCGGATGAACCCGATATGATTATGTGGAAGCTCACAGATTATGGTATATTTATAGTCAAATCCATGTACCTTGACCTAATTGACACAACGGAGATACCTAAGTCCAAACACGTTTGGAAGGTCAAGGTTCCTTTGAGAATCAAAGTCTTTGCGTGGTTTGTTCACAAAAGGGTGATTCTCACTAAGGACAATTTAGCTAAGGGCAATTGGCCAGACAATACAAGATGTTGCTTCTATAGTAATCAGGAAACCATCAAACACCTTTTTCTCCAATTCCCGCTAGCAAAACTATTATGGCAAACTGTTCGAGTAACTTTTAATATTGATCCTCCGGATAGCATTGATGCACTATTTGGTGCATAGCTAAACGGAATTGATACTAACATGGCTTGACACATTCGCATAGGAGTTCTGTGCATTACTATGGGCTATATGGAATTACAGAAATGATTTGGTTTTTAATAGGACAACACATATACATTTTTTGCAGGTACTACACAGGGAGCCTTTGGTTATTGGGTTGTCCGATGGGAGATGGTAGCGCAGGATATATTCAACCGGTTTGGATGGCGGTCCACTAATAGGATAGACGGTTAGGCATCTAGGTCTATTTTCGCCGGTTGTGACCTATATTGTTTTCTCCTATTTTTGTAACTTCGCTCCTTCGGAGCGTGCTTGGATCTGCAGACTGTTTGTTTTAGCACTTTTCATGAAGTGGTTGTATGCATCACGCTGATGCAGAGGCCGGAGGTAACACTCCTTTTCTAAAATAATAAACTTTCTGAGGGGACTGCTATTTGGCAGGCGCCCGCCAAATTCCTACTCAACGGCCAGTCAGTTCTACAAGTGTTTTGTAAATGAAAGTATATGTGAAAGTAAATTGGTTGTTTTTCTAAGAGGGAAATTTGACTGGGTTTCATATGTTCACTAGTAACATCTTTCAAGTAACAACCGTGTAAAAAGTGAAGTGTATATGTAACAAATCATAACACACGATGCGATGATACTATATAGGAACACGTCCATAAAATGATAGACCAGCATACGTCTCAAAACATCTATAGGTAATAGTTCTCTCTTCGACGAAGATCCATTTACATGTCCAACTATTAAATAATAAAACAAAGTATGTGCAACGCGTAGGGCGGATCTTTCTAAGATCTGCCGCCTCGACGGACGTTTGATCACGCGTTATCCAACGATACAGGTCTGTATTCACCATTGCAACAAAGGCATTGTTACAGAATCCTTCTTCGCAACAGACTATATGTTGCAAAAACATTTGCAATAGAGATTCTGTTACGGAATTATTGTTTTTCCTTCTTAACTTTTTTTCAACATGGGTGTTAGTACAGAACGAAATCTGCAACACATGTGATGTTGTGGATTTTCTTTTTCATCTTAACTTTTCTGCAACATGGGTGTTGTTGCGAAAGGACTTCTGTAACACAGATGATGTCGCAAAAAAATGTTAAAGTGGCAGAGGCAAGCGTTTCGTAACATTTAGCGTGTTGCAATCAGGTGTTTTGCAACACCTATTGTGTTGCACTAATTTGCATGTTGTGCACGGTCCGATGGAACTTAGATCTGACGGCTGCACGAGTGGGCAAACGTCATGCGTGATCTGTCGGTTGATTCTAATCATTCCCCCAAAAGTATTGCATTACTTAGCTAGCTCATCACCAAGACAAACGAATTAACTATCTTCTTTACCCGTACTGGCACAAATGCAATTATAAATTCTTTTTTCTCTTACTTCATATAATGCACACAAGCCACACTTCTATTTTTCATCTAAAGCGATCAATGACTAAGGTTAAAACATGTCCAAAATCCATCGAGTTTGCATGTTTGGGTAACTAGATCATATTTATCCCAAGAGTCAACTTTGTGAGGGGTCTCACCCACCAAATTCCTTCTCAGCATTCACTTTATTATCAGGTTTTTTCTTTTTTTGAAACATCTACTATAGGTTACAGTTTCATTTTTTTGGATCATTCAGAAAATACACTGCCGGTTTTTTGTGTTATGGGTTCAACTTTTAGAGTTTGAAACTTTAGGATTTGAAGCTCGGAAAAGTTCTATTACTGTTCACCATTGGAATTTTTAGACTTTCAAAAAAAATCAAACTTTTGAAAATGTTGCTTTCAAAAGTTTCAAAATCCATAGCAGACAGAAGACCACCCTAGAGAATTCATGCGGTGGGCCCCACTATTTTTACTGCATCCATCCAGAAATAAGAATCACGGTGAGTATGGAGCTCTCTCAGCGATTTGGGCGATTAGGGGCGTTTCTGGCCGTTGGATCTCGCGTGAAACTTATTCGGGCCGTCGGATCGGCACCCCGTGAGCAGTGCTCGCACTCGTTCGTGCCACCGCGCATAAATAGGCTGGCCCACCGAGGGCATTTCCGTCATTTCGCATGTAGTCGTATAAATATAAGCATCTCCCGTCCACAGCTCCTCCCGCACTCGCGCCGCACCCTCTTCTCCTCCTCCTACCCACTCTCCTCTCTTCCCTGCCCCTCCCATGACAAAACCCTAGCAGCCATTACGGCCCTGCAGACGCAGCCGCCGCCGCCGGCCCTGTAGACCACCAACCCCACCCCCACCGGCAACCGTCTCCCCAACCCCATCACCGTCGGCGACCTCCCTCCCTCCTCGGGTCCGACCCAAAACCCTAGTGTCACATCCCTAGCTAGATGTCATAGGATAGCATGTGTGTTCATCATGTTTCAATTTTGCATCAACATGAAATGGGGACTAAAAGAAACCCCAAGCTCATATTTGAATCAAATTAATTCAAAGTTATGAAAACTCAACAAATTCAAAATGCCCTTACAAAATGTTCCCTATGTCTGATAAATATGGACATGATTATAACAGGGGCCATTTAAATATTTGAACAACTATAGTCATTTAAAAATAAATTATAGCCTGTGCAAATGCCAAATAAAGCATTATCATTATTTATATTTCAAAATATCCTGAAAATTTTTATGAGAGTTTGAAATATTCAAACTTGATTATATAAAATAATTGGGATATTTTGTAATAGCATTGTACCTGCAAAAGAAATAAACAAATGTCAGATTTATTAACAGAAAGTAAAAAAAAGGAAAGGCCAGGAGAAGCCGGCCCATTGGCCCATTGCCAGTCATCCATGTCCTCTCGCCAGGAGGACAGGGGCACGAGCTCACCGCGCGCGGGCACGTGTCGGCCAGCTCCTCCCTGCCAGGCTGCTAGCCTGGGGGGCACGGAGAGCGCCAACGCGAGGCCTCCTCGTCGTGGCCTCTTTCTCCTCTCCCTCTCTCCCTCGCGAGCTCTCTCTCCCTCGCTCTCCCCCTCTCTGCCTGCCATGGCCGAGCTCGTCGCCGCCGCACCACCGTCGTTCCAGCCACCCCCGCGCCTTTTTGAGCCCGCCAAAAGCCTCGCTGCGACCTCCTCGTTCTCCCCGTGAAGCCGGTTGACGCCGGGAGCCCTCCACGACGCGTCGCTGCCGTTCCTTCCCCGCCGACCGCCGAGGCTTTCCTCCGGCGATTCGAGGTCATCTGCGCATCCCCAAGCTCGCCGTCTCCCCCAGCAACCCCGTCATGAGCCCGTGCTTCATTTCCCCTCCTCTAGCGGCCTGTCCCTCGCCGTAGGCGCCGTTCCCCTTGCTGCCCGAAGCTCGCCGCCGCTCGGGTTAGCTCCGATGGCCCTCGAGCCCCCTCTAACGTAGCGTTGGATGCGCGCGTGCACGGGCTACCTTCCGGTGCCCTCCGCACGTCAAATGGTCGCCGGAGGCGCAACTCCGGCGAGTCACCGCCACGCTTTTGGTCACCGCCGGCCCCGCTTCGGTGGGCGCCGACGTGGCCGATCATCAAGGGCTAATCCCCCTGATTAATTAGGCCCCAGCCACTCACCAGTGGGCCTTGAGGTGGGTCAAACCCCTGGTCAACGCGGGGATTAGGCCCGTGTCACTGATATGCGGGCCCCGCACGTCAGGTTTGACCTGGCCTGGTCAGCCGACCAGCTGGCGTCGTAGTGACGTCAAGCTGACGCCATAATTCTAGTTTTTTCTAGTTTTAAAATAATTCCAGAAATTTTTTAAAACTTCAAAAATTCATATAAATTAATCTGTAAATCAGATGAAAATAATATATATGAGAAAATTTATCAGAAAAATCTAATGAATCCAATGGTGCTATTATCATGCATGTTAGAGCAATCTATGTAGATGAACATTGACATTTATTAATAAGTTAACTTATGGAATTTGAAATGAAGAACGATTTTGAACTTATATTCAAACTCACTTCAAATTAACTTGGACAATAGTTGCATTAGCTCATCCATACATGCTGCCATGTCATGATCATGCATTTGATGCACTTGCGTGTATTGATTGCTATTTATCTGCATTACGGTAGGTCCGGCTTCTAAGAATACCCCCGAGTATTCCAACGAAGGAGAAAACCTTCCCGCTACCCAGCAAGGCAAGCAACCCCTTGATCATTCTGATAACATCCCACTCTCTCGCTCCTGCTCTTGTTTATTGCATTAGGACAAACGTTCACTTGTCTGTCATACACGGTAGATGAACCTATTCTTTTGCATGACCTGTCATTGTCATAGTAAATAACTAAATCTTGCAACCTATCATACCTGGTAGATGCTTGTGCCATGATGTGCTTAGCTTACCTTGCCTGCTATGCTAGCTATGCTTAGAGTTGTGTCAGGTCTGTCTCATCTGGGTGATGAACTGGAGTGAAACCATGTTGTTCCGATGTGATAAGCTTATGATGAATACGATTTGGTAAAGGTAGCGATGAGAGGCTATGTAGGAGTACATAGCGGGTTGTCTCATTGGGACCGTTCTTAGGAACCGAGTTCCTTGTTTGTGATCCAAGACTAGTTACTACCACATGTTGGGCCCTGAAATATGACCCCGCTCGACTTATCATTTGCTTAGTCCTTAGTCCAGGAGTTGCAAGTAGTTTCTGGTGTTTATAGCATGCTGGAGGCCGTGCGTAGCGCTAACCCTAGGGGTGGGTTACGACGCGGTAGGCAGTGGCACGGTGTACCAAGGGTCACCCGAATGGTGGGCTTGGGAACCCTGCGCACATCGTTTGGGGCCGTAGCGGAAACTTTGGTCGGACTTCCGTGCGAGTTCAATCTCAAATAGGCGATAGCCTGGACTAGAGGTCTTATGTGATTGACGGTCGTGGCCGACTCCCTCGCTGGGCTTCCGCTTGAAGGTTGCCGAGGTGCATGGTTTTATGAGCACACAGCGATAACTGACGAGAGCGTGTGTGAAGAAGTACACCCCTGCAGGGTATGAAACTATTCGAATAGTCGCGTCCTCGGATATGGACTACTTGGAGAACTTATGTTGTTCATAGATAATCAAATGGTACTCATAAAAATATCATGACAAGTGTGAGTATCGTGGATGGCACTCTCCCAGGAGAGGGAAGTGAATCCATGGTGGTGTATTGTCATGGAGTTAGTGGACTCGTGTGCGATATCTAAAATTTAAACAAAGAGTTAAAATTGTGTAGTGTAGGTTAGCCATGAGTCAAAGCTGGAATTGCTGCATAAACTCCACCACCCCCATTGTTGATACATGAGCATGAATAGACTAGGTCTATTTTAAAGACTTGCTGAGTACGTTTGTACTCACGTTTGCTTAATAAATGTTGCAGATGAGACCCAAGACCCATCAGGTGGGTTCTTTCTATATGTCGACGATGCCGAATAGCTGGTGTCCCAGCTACGACCTTATGCCCTGTGGCAGGCTATAGATAGCCAGGCCATATGCCTTTTTCCCCTTTCATCTGTCTGTACTCAGATGGCTTTATGCTTCCGCTTGGTTTGTATGAACTTGTTTGTATGACTTGAGTGTCGGATCATGTGACCCCTATCTGTAAGAACATATTATGCAAGGCTCGTCTAAGCCTCTTAAATAAAAGTTGTGTTGTTGTATGGTTATGTTGTGATGCCATAGTTGTATCTATGCATATCGGACATGTCGTGCGTACGTGTGACGTGCAACGGTATGTATGGGATCCGACACCTAGTCGTGTGCCTTTAGTAGTACTCTTTACGGGAAACTGCCTCTTTGTGCTTCCACCGAGCCATGGTAGCTTGCTACTGCTCCGGACACATTGATTGACCGGCATGTATCCTTCTTTGTTGTTGTGTCTGTCCCTTCGGGGAAATGTCTCACAGTGTAATGGAGTCCCTGTAGCCTGCTACGACTCGTCTACGTGCAATGATGGCATTTATGTCTCACGGCGTAATGGAGTCCTTGTAGCTTGCTATGACTCGTCTACACACGCTTGAGGCCGACACCTGCATTGCTGGGTTACGTATGCCTGTTTCCGTACGGATGTGCCACTTGGGTTCTATGACTAGTCATGTCGGTCCGGGTTCTCTGTCGTTTGATTGCCAGCGACATGTTCACATAAGTGAGCCAAAAGACGCAAACAATCCCGGCTAAGGTAAGGCTACAGCCATAGAGCTTACCGTGCGTGAGACCGCAAAATGATGTGATATGTTACATTCTGGATTCATATGACTTAGGATCGGGGTCCCGACAGCGTTGGTATCAGAGCCGACCCTTGCGGTTACACGGGCATGCACGGGTCAGGTGCACAGGCATGTGGCGTATGGCGTGTGTGGCCCGTCGTGGTACACAGCATGGCACATGTGCCGGACTGGACGCGCATATGTGTGCCAAAAGGGAACGTTCCTGATGGGCCGACGAGAACGTCGGTTCCTTTGAGTGGGGGTGTATGTGAGAACCTGGCTTAATAGGAATGATAGACTACTCATATCAACAAGGAATTCCTTCTTTTTCGGGAGCCCACTCGAAAAGAATTCAAAAGTTAAGCGTGCTTGGCTTGGAGCGATTCTAGGATGGGTGCCCGACCGGGAAGTTGGTCCCGGGTGCGCACGAGTGAGGACAAAGTGCGCAGGAAAAACTAGTGTTGGTCTGTGGGGCCAGTCTAGATCCCGCCAGGCGTAACGGGGTGTTACACCTAGCCCCTCAACCACCCATCACCCATGGATGGATGGGGACGGGGCGATGGCAGCGGCGGATCCGCACCTGAACCCACCTTCTCTTGGTGGGACCGCCGGCGACCTCCCTCCCTCCTCGGGTTCGACCCGAAACCCTAGCCCCTCACCCACCCATCACCCATGGATGGATGGGGACGGGGCGACGGCGACGGCGGATCCGCACCTGAACCCACCTTCTCTCGGTGGGAAGGGGACTGGAGCATCCTGCTACAGTGGCCCTCGATGAACGCCCTCGACCTCCATGACACACGCCCATCTCGGACATGGATCTTTGACCGTGGTGGGTGGGTGGCCATGAACGCACATCTTCAGCCATGGATCTCCGACCATGGTGGGTGGGTGTCCATGAATCCCTCCCGCGTTTGTTTTGTTTTGTGTGCAAGTTGCTCTGGTAAATGTTGCTGCTGCTGCTGTAGGTGGACGAGGACGGGCTCCTCCAACCCCCTGACGCACGTGGTGAGCTCCACCCCATCTTTCTACCCACCCCATGCTGCAGGACATCACTAGCAATTTTTTCTAGAGCCGTAATTCTGTTATAGCATTTTCACTTTTGTGCTTTCAAAAACACCATTGATCATAAGCTGATTGCGGCAGCAGGCGGATATTTAAGCATACCTAGGTTATTTATATTTTAGTTGGCAAATTAATGGTCCCCTAATTATTCATTTATGTGCATTGTTCTCTCCAGCAGATTAGTGGTCAACAACCCCACCATGGCTATGAGCATAGATTTATTCAACTTGCATTGGCTTAGGACTACAAGCTGATTGCGGCAGCAGGCGGATATTCATTGTGTATTAGATGTGAGTGATATATGGTCACGTTCTTGCATCAAATCACACCCTTTTTATTGTCGTTTTCATGTTTTTATCCCTAACTTTGTTTTGGTACACCTCAGCCTGCTCGCTCATCATTCTTGTTGTTGTCTTCCAGATCCAGATTATGCCCAGATCTCTGCTACCATCGACTCTCCATCTCCGGAGTCATCCTGGTATTTTCCTTTGCATGCTTCTTTTGTATGGCTCTGTTCTCTTTGTGGTGTTCTCTGCTTGTGCATTTTTTATGATTGTATGTTGTCAATGATGCATGTTGTCAATGATGTAACAGTGTTTTGTGATCAAAAGTATGTGCTGGTATATTTCAGTCCCATGTGATCGTTCATGTGTATAGCCTCTAGGATGTCTTTCGATTGAATATACATTGTATCCGGTACATTTTAGTATGTGATCTATAATAAATTCATTTATCTTAATTGGCTACTTTGCCTCTGCTGATGGACATATGAGTCACATGTGCACCTCAATTAAGGCTTTAAAAGTAATCACATTTGGTATCTTTTTCTTTTTGCACTTAGTGCTCGTCAGCGGAACGGTGCAAGGCGCAACTCCGACGCGGTGGTGTGGTGGATGTGCGGTGTAGGAAGCGGCCTCTCCGGTTGGACGGCGTTCAGGCACAACCCCGACGCCCGCTGAGTACTACCTCGGCTACAACCGCCCTCGATGAGCTCCATGTTCCTCCTGCTCCTCTCCTTCGGCTACTGTCTAGGACATGGCCGTGGCTATATTGATGTGGTGCTCATGGTTGATGCTCTATGCCCTACTCATGCATCAGTTCTTGCTTGAGCCATGTAGTTGTGGATCCATGCTATTATGGGGTTTGCAAGTTGTTGTTCATGTTTAGTTGCTATCATAGGAACGCATGTGATGCTTTGGTTTATATGTGAACGCCCTGGTCCTATAGTTATGCTCCTGGATTTGCTAAATTGATTGATTAGTGGGGTTCGTGCTAGGGCGATGATGATTAACCGTGGCTGGAATAAGTGTGCCTTTGAGCCATCGAGGCACCGTTGGGTATCAAGTTGGATCCTCCCTCTTGTCTCTATAATCCTTTTTGATCATGTGATACTTATTGTTCTGTCCCGTGATGGTCATTCTTCTTGAGTGATAACTAGGGCAGCTCACTGTATAAACAAATTGATCTGGTGATAAGAGATGACGGAGGCAAGTTATATGATTGAGGAAAGACGAATATGCGCCCACTATGCAATCCATCCTAAATAAGAACCGCGGTGAGTATGGAGCTCTCTCAGCGATTTGGGCGATTTGGGGCGTTTCCAGCCATTGGATCTCGCGTGAAACTGATTCAGGCCGTCGGATCGGCACCCCGTGAGCAGTTGTTGGGGTTTGTAAGTTGTTGCTCACGTTTAGATGCTCTCATAGGAGCTCCTGTGATACTCTGGTTTAAATGTGGATGCCTTGGTCCTATATCTATGCTCCTGGATTTTCTAAATTGATCAGTGGCAGTCGTGCTAGGGCAATGATGATTAACCATGGCTGAAATAAGCAATTGAGGCACCTATGGGTATCAAGTTGGATCCTCCCTCTTGTCTCTAGAATCCTTTTTTATCATGTGATACTTATTGTTCTGTCCTTGGATGGTCATTCTTGTTGAGTGATAACCAGGACAGCTCCACTGTATGAACAGATTGATCTGGTGATAAGAGATGACGGGGGTAGGTTATATGATCGAGGAAAGACAAAGCTGAGCCTACTATGCAATGAATACCAAACCCTGAGTGATAACCAGGGCAGCTCCACTGTATGAACAGATTGATCTGGTGATAAGAGATTACGGGGGTAGGTTATATGATCGAGGAAAGACAAATCTGAGCCCACTATGCAATGAATACCAAACTCTTTTTATTTGTATTTAAAGGTGTTGCTTATTCATGCTCCAGTGTTTATAGCCGTCTTATGTAAAGGTTTCTTCTCTCTCATACCTTTATTGCATATAAGTTGTTCTTGGTCTTTTATTGTTTGTTGTTGGTCTTTGATTTAATCTGTGAGTAAGTTGCACTTTGTTATACTACAAAGACTCGCTCCCAGCAAGTTAATCGGTTGAATGGCTTGTTTTAATTCGTTGTGATACTATTACTTCTATATTATTTTTTTTGCAAGTTACCAGTTGCAGCTATTTGTTCTTGCATGCTACAAATAATAATGTTGCAGGCTGTGAGGGCTGATGACAAGGGCGGGAGCTGCAGTGGCAGCGGCACGGATCAGCTGCCAAACACACCAAAGAATCAATCCACCTGATTTAAAAATCCATTTGTTCTGCATTGACATTTTTTTACAGCAGTAAGCGTACGGCAACAAACTTGGCTTGCCTTGAGCTGGATTGATTCTGGTAGCAGCGTACATAGCCAAAGCTTGCTCGAATCGATGGACTGGTCGATTAGCAACACATGCACACACAGAAGCCGATTGGATAGCCACTGGCAGGTAATACTTGTTATCTATATTTACTCACGATGGTTACAAATTGTGTTTAAATTTCTTCGACTCGCAGTGATTACAATCTTGTGGCACTTGATAAGTAGAATAAGGATTTCTATACAGTGGGATCCCTGCTTACATTTGATATTTAGTGAGATCTGCAGGCAACCAAAAGAGAGGACTACCTAGCGTGCGATTTCACTATTTTATCAAGATTCATTGTGCTAATGGAAGAAGTACTCAGCTATCATCTGACATAGTATTACAGATTTATTGATAATGTTCTGCTTTACCATTATTAGCGAGTGGATTGGATTCTGAAATCTCCTATTACAATTAGATTTTGGTAGGTCATCTTGAGTAGTAATTATTTTTAGTTTTCCTGTTGTTATTTCATATATGTTAACTTGCTAGCCTGTATAAAATATTTCATACAGGTGTTCAACCTTGAAGAAAGTAGAATTATCAAGAACCATGTTAATTGAATTGTCATGATATTTCCTCTGCTTCAAAATGCTCCCTAAGATGTTAGTTCACATGCCGCTGAATGTTTATTTTCCTATACTGAACCTGACTTAAAGTCTTAATGAACAGCCTTTCCAATATGCAACACTTAGGATGTGCTCAATCATGCCTTTTTGGGTCCATTTTTAATGTGTTTTCTACCTCAGAGATTTTGGTACTTTCAGTTGGGTTCTAATTGGAGTTGCAAACAAATAATTTTGTTCTGTTTACCATACAGGAAATATGGACTCCACATACCACATGGATCTTATTGCTTATAAGAAGCAGGCCATTTGATTAAGTTGGCTTATTCTTGACACCATTTTCTATTGCAGGATACTAATATACGTACATCTTTTGCAAGCGAGAAAACAGAATTGTGTGTGGGTTAGGCCCAGATACAACATCCAACATTTTGTTTTGGAAAGCATATCTACTTAACTCTGAGAGGTAACTAGCTTAACACCTTGACAACTTAAACTTTACCAACATTATGAAGAACCTTCGGGGATAGAAGTATTGTAGCAATAGCGCGATTCATTTGTAGGTTGTGGTTGGAACTTGGGAGCAGAGGAGTAGAAATTTGGCTAGGTCTCAAGGTAAGTACAAAGAAATATTGCCCCCTTGTTTGTCGTTTGTCTGGCTGTGTTTATATATAGTGTATTATTCAGACTTTCTGTGTATACTGAAGTTCCCAATACTCAAAAACATATAATACATCATGCAGGAATATATAACCCCAAAAAATCTAGACAGTATGCATCACTCGTTGTAAAACCATTACACAATGCTCTTAGGAGTACCTGGAAAGGCTCTTTGAGAAACTTGATATTAACCAGTGGTAAAAAAGCCATGATGTCCTTTGAAATCCCTGGACAATAGGTTTGTTCGGTGATTTTACTTTTTTTTTGCTTCTGTGTTATTCTCAGCGAGGGATCTTTTGTGGCCTTGATGATAACCTTATTTTTTGTGGTTTTCATCATCATTTGGAGTGAAATACAATAGCTGCAGAATGATGTTTAAATCATCATTCTAGCTGTTTAGTTTGCAGTTCTAGCTTCATCCATTCTTTCGTCTGATTATGTTATATATATGTTCTTATATTATATGTATTTTCTTTGACCAAAATTTAGAGGAAGAAGTCATCTTTCTGCTAAACTGTTTCTTGCGCAAAATAATCACAATGCTTAAAAGTATTGTTCTTGATATATAGTATGTAAGCTCATAATCCACTTGGTTAAGCATATAACCCTCTGTTGCATCTGCAGAAGAATCACAATCCACTTTCTCGCTGAACCCTCTGTTGTTTTATATATGCAACCATTTAATTTAAGTGATGCTTAATGCCTTGTATGATAAATTAACTGTTTTCTTTCATGAGTACTGAATTCCACCATCTTTTCATCCGTCGACTGAACTCTTTTGATTGAGGTTACTCTTGATGTAGGCCATACTACGTTGTGACCTTCCATTGTACTGCTACTCCCCGTCGAGCTCTCGTACTGCTGCTCCCCGTCGATCTTGCGCGTGTGCTGGATCTGGTGGCCGACACAACCCGTCCATCTGCCGGCGCCTCCAAGCAACGCTTACAGTAGAAGGTGAGCCCCCTACACTGCCTATCAATTTGTATATATCTTTCTCAAAATATACTCGTTTTCAATATGATTTCAAGACATAGTTTTGTCATGTGATCCCATCTCTCGCTATCAAACACATAGGTACTTTGGCAGGTTAGTAAAACTATGTGAACGATGTAATGGTCTATAAGACGTATTCATCTGTCGTGTGATCCCGTCCCTCGCTATCAAACACATGTCTCTCACTTCTTCATACTTCTCGGGAGTCAAACATTTATGCTCGATAGGAGGACCGCGTGTCCAGTATGGTATACAAACCTTGGTATTGTATGAAGTTAGTTCCTTGATATCCCAAAAGATTGTTCTTTTGTTGTTCATGTTAGCAAAACTCCGTCAATGCTGAATAATTCAACTTGTAACAATTTGGGACCCTTCTGCTTTCATTTGTTGTTCAGTCATCTTGCTTCGCTTACCCTCTCTTGCAATTAACCACATGGTTATGTCATGCCTACTTGCATTTGTGTGTTTTTCTTTAGAGATATCTTGGAGAAGGTTATATATGTAGAGTAAGATGATTTCGTTTTCTAGGTGCCATATTTCCATATAAAGGAATGTTGTTTATGTCATTCTTTTTGTTTCAAGTATTAGTGTATGCGGATGTTCCAAAAAAAGAGAATTCTCATTTTAGGGTTTATTCCGAATTGTGCATGTTAAACAAATTAAACTCTCACAAAATTCACTTGCCTGTTATTAATCCTGCATTATAGCTAACGACAGCTAGGCATAGTCCTGCTTCTCTGAGCTGCCTAATTAAAGCTTGTGCTTCTGGAGGCACCGAGAATATCTCTGTTGCAATCATCAGGCATTTTACATGAGTTTTGAATAATTTTCCTTTTTTTTTCTGTCTGCAGTGAATCTATTCTTAAAGGGTCAAACCCATTTCAGACAAAATAGTTTTATCTATTTTCAAAAACTATTGACTGATTCGAGTCGTGTTTGAGTACATGCCAGCTTATAAAGTTCATGCCATCATGCTTCAGTTTTTCACAGAAGTACTACATGGACTGAGATGATGTACATTGTTTATTTTTTTGTGCAGGTTTATCTTTCTTTGGCTTATGTTATGTGCACAAGGATATAGATCCCTAAGAAGGGTGTCTACATGTGTCCTTTTCTAGGTTGTAGAGATCTGACTTAAACCATCATGGTCAAGTTAGCCATTGAAGTTCTCAATTTCGCAACATTTAGCTTCGTACTGAAATGTTGATCCTGCGCCTTGCCGCCCAACAAACAGATTATGTAACTTCATATAAATAAGTTAGGCTTGATCATAATTTTATCGTGTTTACAATTTGATTAGACATATGCATAATATGATGCACAGTGTTATTAAGGCAGTGAAAACACAATGGTGTCATATTTGTGATAAAAGTAAACTTTTTGTACATATACGTTTATTATTGTCTTTATTATCTTTCATACAAATTTTGTAACACCATATCAGGTTCAAACAGTATTATTTTGTGATTTGCTCTCAGGCTTCAAATAGACAAACAATATGTTAAATCTGGATTACTACTGACTTAGCATTAACTGCTTGAAGAAAACGTTGGAACCGGCACGGCGCCAAGGCGCGATCCTGATCTAGTATGCATGTATGCATCATAGTGCCCCATGCCGGTTGATTCTGTCACAAGGATCACAGATCTTGGAGGAGAGAGAGTAGAGTTCTGCGGTACTGCCTCCCTTGGTGGAAAAAAATCTCTCTCTCTCCAAATAGGAACCTCGTGTTTCGTTTGGTTAGAATGTTACTGGACATAAGATGCATCGGTACGTAACATATCAGGTTAAAAACATATATTTGTCTGCATATCTTAAGCAGCTGCTGCTGAGTGCTGAGTCACCTCGCCCGGAAGTCGAACCCATCGGCCATCGCATGGGAGTCCCGCGCAGGGGTTGCCACCAGGCAAGGCCGGCAGTTTCGACGTCGCCAGCCGCCGCCATCTCCGGCCACCGGCGAGGGTGAAAACAGCGGGAGCTCGACGGAGGAGAAGACGTGCGCCGCCATCGATCAGTGGCCGGCTACTATCACCTCACCTCTCTAATCACACAGCCGTTGGCTAAGGAGCAACCACCGTACTTATCAAGCCGCCACGAACGCATACATATGCAGCGACGAACTTTTATAGTACTGCCCGGAGGATGTCGACCCAAGAAAAGGGAGGGAGGTAGGATTCTTTGCCGGCCTTGAGCTGAGACTTCTCCACGTCCCTGAATCTGAATGACAAGGGTGATTCGTCGCCTCCTCCCATGTATATGCTTGGCGCCTACGGGGTAAAGCAGCAGCCATATATATGCATGTACTAGGATAGGAAAAGTGCTTGCCTCCCACTAGGAGAGAGCTCCGTTCTTGTTGCTACTGTGGATTGCGCCCGCCCCTGAAATCTGAATGACCTGGATGGGTTTGATATGGAATCTGGAACCAAATCTGCAAGCGGAGAAGAAGACATTCTCTGTGCGTGTAAGGCCAACTCCATCGCGCGACCCTATCCAGATGTCCGTTTTGTTCGGATTCTGTCTGTTTGGAGCGGGCGATGGGGTCATGTCCGGACAATTTTTGGGATGCGGTGGTCGTGCGCCCGGCGCGCCGACGCATCCTTGGCCACATCATGTCTGTCTCATTTTCAAACACAAGCATTCGGATAGCCATGGCCCATAATTCATGCAAGCGGCCCTAGATTACGCCGGCAACACAGCCAGCCTACACGTCCTCGCCGTGTTTGGGACGTTGCATGGGAAACAAAAAATTCCTACGCACACGCAAGATCTATCCATGATGATGGACATCTGCGAGAGGGAGAGTGGATCTACATACCATTGTAGATCGCTAAGCGGGAAGCGTTAAGAAACGCGGTTGGTGTAGTCGAACGTCTTCGCGATCTAAATCGCCGAGCGTCCCGCGATCTCATGACGATCCGTTTCGCGATCCAATCACGATCCGTCCCGCGACCTCATCACAATCCGTCTCGCGATCTTGATCACGGTCCTTCTGATCTAGGTCCGAACGGACGGCACCTCCGCGTTCAGCACACGTACAGCTTGATGACGATCTTCGTCTTCTTGATCTAGTAAGAGGGAGCGGAGAGGTAGACGAGTTCTCTGGCAGCGTGACGGCACTGCGGCGATGGTGGTGGAGTAATTCCGGTAGGGCTTCGCCTAAGCACTGCAGAAAACCGATCTAGAGGAGAAACTATGCACTAAAGGAAAGGATAGCACGTGGATGAAAAACTAGTGCCAAAAACCCTAAAACCTCTAGTATATATAAGAGGAAGAGAGGAGGAGGCTTGGCCCTCAAGGGGCCAGCCTAGGCTTCAGCCAAACCAAGGAGGAGAGGAGGAATCCTCCTCCAATCCTAGTAGGACTAGGACTCCTCCTTATTTTGGTCTTTTTGCATTTTTCCACCTTTTTCTCTTTAGGCTTTTCTTCCCAGCCGCATGGGCCTTGTGTGGGACTTCCACCAACCCCCTAAGGGCTGGTATTCACTCTCCCACAGCCCATGTAGCCTCTTGGGTCGAAATACCCCTCATGATGGTTTCCCGGTACACTACCGGCACTCCCGGTACACTGCCGATGAGTCCGAAACTTTTCCGGTGACCAAAATAGGACTTCCTATATATCAATTTTTACCTCCGGACCATTTCGGAGCTCCTCGTGACATCCGGGATCTCATCTGGGACTCCGAACAACCTTCGGTAACCACCATACATAACTCTATACTACCAAAACGTCACCGAACCTTAAGTGTGCAGACCCTGCGGGTTCGAGAACTATGTAGACATGACCGAGACACCTCTACGGTCAATAACCAATAGCGGGACCTGGATGCCCATATTGGTTCCTACATATTCTACGAAGATCTTTATCGGTCGAACCTCTATGTCAAGGATTTAGTTAATCCGTATGATGTTCCCTTTGTTCTTCGGTATGTTACTTGCCCGAGATTCGATCGTCGGTATCTCCATACCTAGTTCAACCTAGTTACCGGCAAGTCCCTTTACTCGTTCCGTAATACAAGACCTCGTGACTAATACTTAGTCACATTGCTTGCAAGGCTTATTGTGATGTTGTATTACCGAGTGGGCCCTGAGATACCTCTCTGTCACACGGAGTAACAAATCCCAGTCTTGATCCATCCCAACCCAACAGACACCCTCGGAGATACCTATAGAGTACCTTTATAGTCACCCAGTTACGTTGCGACATTTGATACACACAAGGTACTCCTCCGGTGTCAGTGGGTTGCATGATCTCATGGTCATAGGAACATATACTTGACATGCAGAAAATAGTAGCAATAAACTGACACGATCATATGCTACGTTTCTAGTTTGGGTCTTGTCCGTTACATTATTCTCCTAATGATGTGATCCCGTTATCAAATGACATCTCAGGTCCATGACTAGGAAACCATAGCCATCTTTGATCAACGAGCTAGTCTATTAGAGGCATACTAGGGACATGGTGTTGTCTATGTATCCACACATGTATCTGAGTTTCCGACAACCACAATTATAGCATGGATAATAAACGATTATCATGAACAAGGAAATATGATAATAACTAATTTATTATTGCGTCTAGGGCATATTTCCAACAGTCTCCTACTTGCACTAGAGTCAATAATGTAGTTCACATCACCATGTGATTCGCATTGTTATGAATCTAACACCCAATGAATTTTGGGGCTCGATCATGCTTTGCATGTGAGAGAGGTCATATAGTCAACGGTGCGACATTCAGATCCGTGTGTACTTTGCAAATCTCTATGTCAAATTGTAAACACCGCTACCACACTCCACTTGGTACTATTCCAAATGGCTGCTCCACTATACGTATCCAGATTGCTACTACAAGTCATCCGGATTGGTGTTAAAGCTTGCATCGACGTAACTCTTTACGACGAACTCTTTATCACCTCCATAATCGAGAAACATCTCCTTAGTCTTTTAGTTACTAAGGATAATCTTGACCGTTGTCCAGTGATCCACTCCTGGATCACTCTTGTACCCCTTGATGGACTCATGGCAAGGCACACATAGGTGCGGTACACAGCATGGTATACTATACGAAGCCTATGGCTAAGGCATAGGGGACGACGTTCGTCCTTTCTCTTCTCTTCTGCCGTGGTCAAGCTTTGAGTCTCACTCAACTTCACACCTTACAAATTAGGCGAGAACTCTTTCTCTGACTGATCCATTTTGAACTCTTTCAAAATCTTGTCAAGGTATGTACTCATTGAAAGTCTCATCAAACATCTTGATCTATCACTATAGATATTGATGCTCAACTATTAGGTAGCTTTATTCAAGTCTTCCTTTGAAAATCACTTTTCAAACAACCGTTTATGCTTTCCAGAAATTCTACATTATTTCCTAACAGCAATATGTCATCCACATATACTTATCAGAAACTCTATAATTCTCCCACTCACTTTATTGCAAATACAAGTTTCTCATAAACTTTGTATAGACTCAAAAACTTTGATCACCTCATCAAAGTGTATATTCCAACTCTGAGATGCTTGCTTCGTCCATAGAAGGATCACTGAAGCTTGCTCACCTTTTAGCATCCTTAGGACTGACAAAACCTTCTGGTTGTATCACATACAACCTTTCCTCAAGTAAACCGTTAAGGAAACGATGTTTTGACATCCATCTGCCGGATTTCATAATTGAAAAATGCAGCAACTGCTAACATAATTCCAACAGACTTTAGCAACGCTACAAGTGAGAAAGTCTCATCGCAGTCAACTCATTGAACTTGTCGTAAACTTCTTTGCAACAAGTTGAGCTTTATAAATGGTGACATTTACCATCAGCGTCTATCTTCATATTAAAGGTCCATTTGTACTCGACGACTTGCCGTCCAACGAGCAAGTCTACCAAAGTCTATACTTGGTTTTCATACATGGATCCTTTCTCGGATTTCATGGCCTCTAACCATTTGTAGGAATCCGGGCCCATCATCGCTTCTCCATAGCTCGTAGGTTCGTCATTGTCCCATAACATGACCTCCAAGACAGGGTTGTCGTACCACTCAGGAGCAGTACGCATCCTTGTCGACCTACGAGGTTCGATAGTAACTTGATCCGAAGCTTCATGATTATCATCATTAACTTCCTCTTCTACTAACGTAGGCTTCACATAAACATCTTCCTGTGCTGTGCTACTCTCTCGTTGAAACAAAGGTTCAATAACCTCATCAAGTTCTATCTTCCTCCCACTCAATTCTTCCGAGAGAAACTTTTTCTCGAGAAAGGACCCAGTTTTAGCAACAAACATTTTATGCTTGGATCTGAGATAGAAGGTTCACCCAACTGTTCTTAGGGTATTCTATGAAGATGCATTTGTCCGCTTTGGGTTCGACCTCATTAGGTGAAAACATTTTCCACACAAGCATCGCAGCCCCAAACATTAAGAAATGATAGCTTAGGTTTCTATCAAACCATAATTCACACGGTGTCATCTCAACGGATTTAGATGGTGCCCTATTTAAAGTGAATGTAGTTGTCTCTAATGCATAACCCCAAAATTATAGTAGCAAAACGATAAGAGCATCATAGCACGCACCATATCCAAAAGAGAACGACTATGACGTTCGACACACCATCACACTATGTTGTTCCAGGTGGCGCGAGTTGTGAAACAACTTTCACATCATCTAAAGTTGTATGCCAAACTCGTAACTCAGATATTCACCTCCACGATCACATCGTAGACATTTTTATCTTCGTTTCATGATCTTAAACTTCACTCTGAATTTGCTTGAACCTTTCAAACGATTCAGACTTGTGTTTCATCAAGTAAATATACACTATATCTACTCAAATCATCAGTGAAGGTAAGAAAATAATTATATCCACCGCACGCTACAATACTCATTGGATTGCATAAATCAACATGTATCATTTCCAATAAATCACTTGCCCACTCCATCCATCTGGAAAATGGGGTCCTTTCTCATCTTGCCCAACAAGAGGCATGGTTCGCATGTCTCAACCGATTCGAAATCGAATGACTCCAAAGATCCATAAGCATGGAGTTTCTTCATGCGCTTTATACCAATATGACATTTAGCGGTAGTGCCACAAGTATGTGGTACTATCATTATTAACTTTGTATCTTTTGGCATCAATGTTGTGAACATGTGTATTACTACGATCAAGATTCAACAAACCATTCTCACTAGGTGCATGACCATTGAAGGTATCATTCATGTAAACAGAATAACCATTATTCTCTAACTTAAATGAATAACCGTGTTGCAATAAACACGATCTAATCACGTTCATGCTCAACGCAAAACACCAAATAACATTTATTTAGTTTCGTCACTAATCCCGAAGGTAGAGAGAGCGTGTGATGTTGATCACATCAACCTTGGAAACATTTCCAACACACATCGTCACCTCACCCTTAGCTAGTTCTTCATTTATTCCGTAGCTTTTATTTCGAGTTACTAACATTTAGCAACCAAACCGGTATCCAATACCCAGGTGCTACTAGGAGTACTCGCAAGGTATACATCATTAACACGTATATCAAATATACTTCTGTCAATGTTGCCAGCCTTCTTATCTACCAAGTATCTAGGGTTGTTCCGCTTTAAAAACCGCTCTCCTCATAATCGAAGCACTTAGTCTCGGGTTTGGGTTCAACTTTGGGTTGCTTCACTAGAGAAGCAACTGACTTGCTATCCATGAAGTTTCGCTCCTACCTCTTGCCCTTCTTGAAACTAGTGGTTTGACTAACCATCAACACTTGACTCTCCTTCTTGATTTCTACCTTCATGGTGTCAAACATCACGAACAGCTCAGGGATCATTATTTCTATCCCTGGCATTTTATAGTTCATCACCAAGTTCTAGTAGCTTAGTGACAGTGACTTGGAGAACTATATCAATCACTATCTTATCTGGAAGATCAACTCCCACTCGATTCAAGCGATTGTAGCATCAAGACAATCTGAGCACATGCTCAACGATTGAGTTATTCTCTTTCATCTTGCAGGAAAAGAATCTTGTTGGAGATCTCATATCTCGCAACACGGGCACGATCCTGAGATCCTAATTTCAGCTCTTAGAACATCTCATATGTTCCATGAAATTCAAAACGTTTCGAAGCCTCAATTCTAAGCCGTAATGCATGACTCACTAAACTATCAAGTAGTTATCAGAATGTGCCTATCAGATGTTCACAACATCTACAGACGACGCTAGAGGGGTTGGCGCACCGAGCGGTGCATTAAGGACATAAGCCTTCTGTGCAGCAATGAGGACAATCCTCAGATCACGGACCCAGTCCGCAATATTGCTACCATCATCTTTCAACTATATTTCTCTAGGAACATATAAAAAATTCAAGAGATACAGCGTGAGCAAGTAATCTACAACATAATTTGCAAATACACTACTGACTATGTTCATGATAATGAGTTCAATTAATCATGTTATTGAAGAACTCCCACTCAAATTGACATCCCTTCGGTCATTCGACTGATACATGATCCAAATTCACCAACTCAAGTCCGATCATCACGTGAGTTGAGGTGGTCTCAATGGTGAACATCATCATGTTGATCATATGTATTATATGACTCATGTTCAACCTTTCGGTCTCTTGTGTTCCGAGGCCATGTCTGTACATGCTAGGCTCGTCAAGTTTAACCCGAGTGTACTGCATGTGCAACACTGGCTTGCACCCGTTGTATGTGAACGTAGAGTCTATCACACTCAATCATCACGTGGTGTCTTGACACGACGAACTTTCGCAACGGTGCATACTCGGGGAGAACACAATTTATCTTGAAATTAAGTGAGGGATCACCTTATAATGCTACCATCATCCTAAGCAAAACAAGGTGCATAAAAGGATTAACATCACATGCAAATCATAAGTGACATGATATGGCCACGAACTTGTGCTTTTGATCTCCATCTTGAAAGCACTGGCATGATCTCCATCATCACCGGCACGACACCATGATCTCCATCATCTTGATATCCATCAATGTGTCGCCATCGGGGTTGTCGTGCCCATCATGCTTCTACTACTATTGCTACCATTTAGCGATAAAGTAAAGCATTACATAGCGCTTAATGATTGACACGCAGGTCATACAATAATTAAAGACAACCCTGTGGCTCCTGCCAGTTCCCGTACTCATCGACATGCAAGTCGTGATATTATATACAACACATGATCATCTCATACATCACATATATCACATCATGTAATTGGCCATATCACATCACAACATACCCTGCAAAAACAAGTTAGACGTCCTCTAATTGTTGTTGCATGTTTTACGTGGCTGCTACGGGTATCTAGCAAGAACAATTCTCACCTACGCATAAACCACAACGGTGATACATAGGTTGCTTTTCAACCTTCTCAAGGACCGCCTTTGTCGAATCCGATCCAACTAAAGTAGGAGAAACAAGCACCCGCCAGCCATCTTTGTGCAACGAGGTTACACGTCAGTTAATGGAACCGGTCTCTCGTAAGCGTACAAGTAAGGTTGGTCCGGGCTGCTTCATCCCACAATACCGCTGAACCAAAACACGACCAAGGGAGGAAACAATCTAAGCATCAACGCCCACAAACTCTTTGTGTTCTACTCGAGATCTCATCTACACATAGACCTAGATCATTATGCCCATGTTGGGGAACGTTGCATGGGAAACAAAAAATTTCCTACACACACGCAAGATCTATCCATGGTGATGAGCATCTACGAGAGGGAGAGTGGATCTATACCCTTGTAGATCGCTAAGCGGGAAGCGTTAAGAAACGCGGTTGGTGTAGTCGAACGTCTTCGCGATCCAAATCGCCGAGCGTTCCGCGATCTCATCACGATCCGTCCCGTGATCCAATCACGATCCGTCCCGCGAACTCATCATGATCCGTCCCGCGATATCATCACGATCCGTCTCGTGATCTTGATCACGGTCCTTCCGATCTAGCGCCGAACGGACGGCACCTCCGCGTTCAGCACACATACAGCTTGATGACGATCTCCGCCTTCTTGATCCAGCAAGAGGGACCAGAGAGGTAGAGAGTTCTCTGGTAGCGTGACGGTGCCGCGGCGATGGTGGTGGAGTAATTCCGGCAGGGCTTCGTCCAAGCACTGCAGAAAACCGATCTAGAGGAGAAACTATGCACTAGAGGAAAGGGTAGCACGTGGATGAAAAACTAGTGCCAAAAACCCTAAAACCTCTAGTATATATAAGAGGAAGAGAGGAGGAGGCTTGGCCCTCAAGTGGCCAGCCCTAGGCTTCGGCCGAACCAAGGAGGAGAGGAGGTATCCTCCTCCAATCATAGTAGGAATAGGACTCCTCCTTATTTTGGTCTTCTTGCCTTTTTCCACCTTTTTCTCTTTGGGCTTTTCTTCCCCGCCGCACAGGCCTTGTGTGGGACTTCCACCAGCCCACTAAGGGCTGGTATTTACTCTCCCACAGCCCATGTAGCCTCTTGGGTCGAAATACCCCTCCCGATGGTCTCCCGGTACAGTATCGGCACTCCCGGTACACTACCGATGAGCCCGAAACTTTTCCGGCGACCAAAATAGGACTTCCTATATATCAATATTTACCTCCGGACCATTCCGGAGCTCCTCTTGACATCCTGGATCTCATCCGGGACTCCGAACAACCTTCGGTAACCACCATACATAACTCTATACTACCGAAACGTCATTGAACCTTAAGTGTGCAGACCCTGCGGGTTCGAGAACTATGTAGACATGACCGAGACACCTCTACGGTCAATAACCAATAGCGGGACCTGGATTCCCATATTGGTTCCTACATATTCTACGAAGATCTTTATCGGTCAAACCTCTATGTCAAGGATTCAGTTAATCTCGTATGATGTTCCCTTTGTTCTTCGGTATGTTACTTGCCCGAGATTCGATCGTCGGTATCTTCATACCTAGTTCAACCTTGTTACCGGCAAGTCTCTTGTTGGGAGACATAGTAGTAAATCAAAAATTTCCTACGTGTCACCAAGATCTATCTATGGAGAAACCAGCAAACGAGCGGGGAGAGATTGGATCTTCATACCTTTGAATATCGCTAAGCGGAAGCGTTGCTAGAACGCGGTTGATGGAGTCGTACTCGCAGCGATTCAGATCGCGGTAGATCCGATCAAGTGCCGAACGGACGGCACCTCCGCGTTCAACGCACGTGCAGCCCGGTGACGTCTCCTACGCCTTGATCCAGCAAGGAGGGAGGAGAGGTTGAGGGAGAGCTCCGGCAGCACGACGGCGTGGTGGCGGTGGAGCTGCGTGGTACTCCGACAGAGCTTCGCTAAGCACTACGGAGAAACGAGGAGAGGGAGGAGTAGGGCTGCACCAGGGAGGAGATGAACTCGTGTGTTGTGCAGCCTCAAATACCTCCACTATATATAGGAGGAGGGGAGGAGAGGTGCTGCGCCTTAGGGTTGCACCCTAGGGGTGGCGGCAGCCTCCAGAAACCCATCTGGCCGGCGGCCAGGGCAAGGAGAGGTGGAGGCGCCCTAGGGTGGGCCTTAAGGCCCATCTAAGCCTAGGGTTTGCCCCCCCTCCACCCTTGCTGCGCCTTGGGCTGGGGTGGGAGGCGCACCAGCCCACCTAGGGGCTGGCTCCCTCCCACTCTTGGCCCATGGAACCTTCCGGGGCAGGTGGGACCACTTGGTGGACCCCCGGAACCCTTCCGGTGGTCCCGGTACACTACCGGAGACACCCGGAACACTTCCGGTAACCAAAGCCTCACTTCCTATATATCAATCTTCGTCTCCGGACCATTCCGGGACTCCTCGTGACGTCCGGGATCTCATCCTATGATTCGAACTGACTTTAGCATCGCTACGGGTGAGAAAGTCTCATCGTAGTCAACTCCTTGAACTTGTCGATAACCTTTAGCGACAAGCCGAGCTTTATAGGCGGTCACTTTACCGTCTGCGTCAGTCTTCTTCTTAAAGATCCATTTGTTTTTAATGGCTCGCTTATCATCAGGCAAGTCCACCAAAGTCCATACTTTGTTCTCATACATGGATCCTATCTCGGATTTCATGGCCTCAAGCCATTTGTTGGAATCCGGGCCCGCCATTGCTTCTTCATAGTTCGAAGGTTCACCGTTGTCCAACAACATGATCTCTAGGACAGGATTGTCGTACCACTGTGGTGCGGAACGTGTCCTAGTGGACCTTCGAGTAGCAACTTGATCTAAAGCTTCATGATCATCATCATTAACTTCCTCTCTAGCCGGTGTAGGCTCCACAGAAACAACTTCATGTGCTGCGCTACTCTCCGGGTCGAGTGGAGGTAAAAGTACCTCATCAAGTTCTATTTTCCTTCCACTTACTTCTTTCGAGAGAAACACTTTCTCGAGAAAGGATCCATTCTTGGCAACAAAGACTTTGCCCTCGGATCGTAGGTAGAAGGTATAGCCAATAGTCTCTTTGGGATATCCTATGAAGACGCACTTTTCCGCTTTGGGTTCGAGCTTCTCAGGTTGAAGTTTCTTCACATAAGCATCGCATCCCCAAACTTTTAGAAACGACAGCTTAGGTTTCTTTCCAAACCATAATTCATACGGTGTCGTCTCAACGGATTTAGACGGTGCCCTATTTAAAGTGAATGCGGCAGTCTCTAATGCATATCCCCAAAATGATAGCGGTAAGTCGGTAAGAGACATCATAGATCGCACCATATCCAATAAAGTGCGATTACGACGTTCAGACACACCATTTCGCTGAGGTGTGCCGGGCGGCGTGAGTTGTGAAACAATTCCACATTTCCTAAGGTGTGTGCCAAACTCGTGACTTAAATATTCTCCGCCACGATCAGATCGTAGGCATTTTATTTTCCTGTCACGTTGATTCTCTACCTCTGAAATTCCTTGAACCTTTCAAAGGTTTCAGACTTGTGTTTCATTAAGCAGACATACCCATATCTGCTCAAGTCATCAGTGAGGGTGAGAACATAACGGTAGCCACCGCGAGCCTCGACACTCATTGGACCGATCGGTATGTATTATCTCCAACAAGTCAGTTGCTCGCTCCATTGTTCCGGAGAATGGAGTCTTGGTCATCTTGCCCATGAGGCATGGTTTGCATGTGTCAAATGATTCGAAATCAAGTGACTCCAAAAGTCCATCAGCATGGAGCTTCTTCATGCGTTTGACACCAATATGGCCAAGACGGCAGTGCCACATGTAAGTGGGACTATCGTTATCAACTTTACAATTTTTGGTACTCACACTATGGATATGTGTAACATCACGTTCGAGATTCATCAAAAATAAACCATTGACCAGCGGGGCATGAGCATAAAACATTTCTCTCATATAAATAGAACAACCATTATTCTCGGATTTAAATGAGTAGCCATCTCGCATCAAGCGAGATCCAGATACAATGTTCATGCTCAAAGCTGGTACTAAATAACAATTATTAAGGTTTAAAACTAATACCGAAGGTAGATGTAGAGGTAGCGTGCCGACGGCGATCACATCGACCTTGGAACCATTCCCGACGCGCGTCGTCACCTCGTCCTTGGCCAGCCTCCGCTTATTCCGCAGCTCCTGCTTGGAGTTACAAATGTGAGCAACTGCACCGGTATCAAATACCCAGGAGCTACTACGAGCGCTGGTCAAGTACACATCAATAACAAGTATATCACATATACCTTTAATGTTGCCGTCCTTCTTATCCGCTAAATACTTGGGGCAGTTCCGCTTCCAGTGACCGGTACCCTTACAATAGAAACACTCAGTCTCACGCTTGGGTCCATTCTTGTTCTTCTTCTTCCCGGCAACTTGCTTACCGGGCGCGGCAACAGCTTTGCCGTCCTTCTTGAAGTTCTTCTTACCCTTGCCTTTCTTGAAACTAGTGGTCTTGTTTACCATCAACACTTAATGCTCCTTTTTTATCTCGACCTCCGCTGATTTCAGCATCGAGTACAACTCGGGAATGGACTTCTCCATACCCTGCATGTTGTAGTTCATCACAAAGCTCTTGTAGCTAGGTGGAAGCGACTGGAGGATTCTGTCAATGACTGAGTCATCCGGGAGATTAACTCCCAGCTGAGTCAAGCGGTTGTGAAGCCCAGACATCTTGAGGATGTGCTCACTAACAGAACTGTTCTCCTCCATCTTACAGCTGAAGAACTTGTCGAAGATGTCATATCTCTTGACTCGGGCATGAGCTTGGAAAACCAGTTTCAGCTCTTGGAACATCTCATATGCTCCGTGTTGCTCAAAACGGTTTTGGAGCCCCGATTCTAAACTGTAAAGCATGCCGCACTGAACAAGGGAGTAATCATCGCAGCACGACTGCCAAGCGTTCGTAACGTCTTGGTCCGCTGGGAGAATGGGTGGGTCACCTAGCGGTGCATCAAGGACATACAATCTCTTGGAAGCTATGAGGATGATCCTCAAGCCACGGACCCAGTCCGCATAGTTGCTTCCATCATCTTTCAGCTTGGTTTTCTCTAGGAACGCGTTGAAATTGAGGTTGACATTTGCGTTGGCCATTGCATCTACAATATAGATATTAAAGGCAATTTTTAGACTAAGTTCATGATAATCGAGTTCACATAATCAAATTATTCAATGAACTCCCACTCAGATAGACATCTCTCTAGTCATCCAAGTGACACATGATCCATGTCAACTAGCCCGTGTCCGATCATCACGTGAGACGGACTAGTCATCCATGGTGAACATCTCCATGTTGATCGTATCTTCTATACGACTCATGTTCGACCTTTCGGTCTTCCGTGTTCCGAGGCCATGTCTGTACATGCTAGGCTCGTCAAGTCAACCTAAGTGTTTCGCGTGTGCAAATCTGGCTTACACCCGTTGTATGCGAACGTTAGAACCTATCACACCCGATCATCACGTGGTGCTTCGGAACAAGGATTCTTAGCAACGGTGCACAGTTAGGGTGAACACTTCTCTTGAAATTTTATTGAGAGATCATCTTATTTACTACCGTCGTTCTAAGCAAATAAGATGTAAACATGATAAACATCACATGCAATCAATATAGTGACATGATATGGCCAATATCATCTTGCTCCTATGATCTCCATCTTCGGGGCACGATGATCATCATTGTCACCGGCACAACACCATGATCTCCATCATCATGATCTCCATCATTGTGTCTTCATGAAGTTGTCTCACCAACTATTACTTCTACTACTATGGCTAACGCTTAGCAATAAAGTAAAGTAATTACATGGCGTTTATGATTGACACGCAGGTCATACAATAATATAAGACAACTCCTATGGCTCCTGCCGGTTGTCATAGTCATCGGCATGCAAGTCGTGAACCCTATTACAAGAACATGATCAATCTCATACATCACAATGCATCACATCACATCCTTCTGGCCATATCACATCACAAGGCATATGCTGCAAAAACAAGTTAGACGTCCTCTAATTTGTAGTTGCAAGTTTTTACGTGGTTGCTATAGGTTTCTAGCAAGAACGTTTCTTACCTACGCCAAAACCACAACGTGATATGCCAATTGCTATTTACCCTTCATAAGGACCCTTTTCATCGAATCCAATCCGACTAAGGTGGGAGAGACAGACACCCGCTAGCCACCTTATGCAACTAGTGCATGTCAGGCGGTGGAACCGGTCTCACGTAAGCATACGTGTAAGGTTGGTCCGGGCCGCTTCATCCCACAATATCGTCGAATCAAGATAAGACTAGTAACGGCAAGCATATTAACAAAATTGACGCCCACAACTGCTTTGTGTTCTACTCGTGCATAGATTCTACGCATAGACCTAGCTCATGATGCCACTGTTGGGAGACGTAGTAGTAAATCAAAAATTTCCTACGTGTCACCAAGATCTATCTATGGAGAAACCAGCAAACGAGCGGGGAGAGATTGGATCTTCATACCTTTGAAGATCGCTAAGCGGAAGCGTTGCTAGAACGCGGTTGATGGAGTCGTACTCGCAGCGATTCAGATCGCGGTAGATCCGATCAAGTGCCGAACGGACGGCACCTCCGCGTTCAACACACGTGCAGCCCGGTGACGTCTCCTACGCCTTGATCCAGAAAGGAGGGAGGAGAGGTTGAGGGAGAGCTCCGGCAGCACGACGGCGTGGTGGCGGTGGAGCTGCGTGGTACTCCGACAGAGCTTCGCTAAGCACTACGGAGAAACGAGGAGAGGGAGGAGTAGGGCTGCACCAGGGAGGAGATGAACTCCGAGATGCTTGCACCAGCCCATAAATGGATCGCTGGAGTTTGCAAACTTTGTCAGCATTCTCTGGATTGACAAAACCTTCTGGTTCCATCATATACAACTCTTCCTCAAGGAAACCGTTGAGGAACGCCGTTTTGACATCCATCTGCCAAATTTCATAATCGAAATAAGCAGCTATTGCCAACATGCTTCTGACACACTTAAGCATCGCTACGGGTGAGAATGTCTCATCGTAGTCAACTCCTTGAACTTGTGAAAAACCCTTTGCCACAAGTCGACCTTTATAGACGGTGACATTACCGTCCGCGTTTGTCTTCTTCTTAAAGATCCATTTGTTGTGAATGGCCTTTCGCCCTTCAGGTAATACTTCCAAAGTCCATACTTTGTTTTCATACATGGATCCCATCTCGGATTTCATGGCCTCTAACCATTTCTCGAAATCCAGGCCCATCACTGCTCCTCCATAGCTCGTAGGTTCATTGTTGTCCAACAACATGACCTCCAAGACAGGGTTGTCGTACCACTCAGGAGTAGTACACGCCCTTGTCGACCTACGAGGTTCAATAGTAACTTGATCCGAAGCTTCATGATCATCATCATTAACTTCCTCTTCTATCGTCGTAGGTTCCACAGAAACATCTTTCTGCGTTGTGCTACTTTCTGGTTGAAGTAAAGGTTCAATAACCTCGTCAAGCTCTATTTTCCTCCCACTCAGTTCTTTCGAGAGAAACTCTTTCTCAAGAAATGTTCCGTTCTTAGCGACAATAACTTTGCCTTCGGATCTGAGATAGAAGGTATACCCGACTGTCTCCTTCGGGTATCCTATGAAGACGCATTTCTCTGCTTTGGGTTCCAGCTTTTCGGGCTGAAGCTTTTTGACATAAGCATCACATCCCCAAACTTTAAGAAACGACAATTTTGGCCTCTTGCCAAACCATAGTTCATATGGCGTCGTCTCAACGGATTTCGATGGTGCCCTATTTAAAGTGAATGCAGCTGTCTCTAATGCATAACCCCAAAACGATAGTGGCAAATCAGCAAGAGACATCATAGAATGCACCATATCTAATAAGGTTCGATTACAACATTCGGACACAACATTATGATGTGGTGTTCTAGACGGTGTCAACTGTGAAACAATTCCACACTGTCTTCAGTGACTGCCAACTCATAACTCAGATATTCACCTCCTCAATCAGATCGCAGGAATTTAATCTTCTTGTTACGATGATTCTCAACTTCACTCTAAAATTGCTTGAACTTTTCAAACGTTTCAGTCATTAAGTAAATATACCCATATCTACTTAATTCATCAGTGAAGGTGAGAAAATAATGATATCCACCACGCGCTGTAACATTCATTGGACCGCACACATCAGTATGTATGATTTCCAATAAGTCACTCGCCCATTCCATTGTTCCAGAAAACGGCGCTTTAGTCATCTTGCACATGAGGCATGGTTCACATGTGTCAAGTGATTCAAAATCAAGTGACTCCAAAAGTCCATCAGCATGGAGCTTCCTCATGCGTTTTACACCAATATGACCTCAACGGCAGTGCCACAAGAAAGTGGTACTATCATTATCAACTCTATATCTTTTGGCATCAATGTTATGAACATGTGTGTCATCACTATCAAGATTCAGTATGAATAAACCCCTCACATTGGGTGCATGACCATAAAAGATATTACTCATATAAATAGAACAACCTTTATTCTCTAATTTAAATGAGTAACCATCTCACAATAAACAAGATCCAGATATAATGTTCATGCTTAACTCGGGCACTAAATAACAATTATTCAGGTTCATCACTAATCCCGATGGTAATTGAAGAGAGAGTGTGCTGACGGTGATCACATCAACCTTGGAACCATTTCCCACGTGCATCGTCACTTCATCCTTTGCCAGCCTTCATCTATTCTGTAGTTCCTGTTTTGAGTTGCAAATGTGAGCAACCGAACCGATATCAAATACCCAGGCACTACAACGAGAGCTAGTAAGGTACACATCAATAACATGTATATCATATATACCTTGTTTGTCGTTGGCCGCCTTCTTGTCAGCCAGGTACTTGGGGCAGTTCCACTTCCAGTGACCAGTTCCCTTGCAATGAAAGCACTCAGTTTCTGGCTTAGGTCCATGCTTGGGCTTCGTTACAGGAGTAGCAACTGCTTTTCCATCCTTCTTGGTTTTACCCTTCTTTCCCTTGCCCTTGCCATTCTTCTTGAAACTAGTTGTTTTATTGACCATCAACACTTGATGTTCTTTCTGGATTTCAGACTCGGCAACTTTTAGCATCGCAAACAGCTCGGCAACTGACTTGTTCATCTCGTGCATGTTATAGTTCATCACAAAGCTCTTGTAACTAGGTGGCAGTGATTGAAGAACTCTATCTGTGATTACCTCTGGAGGAAGGGAAATTCCCAACTCCGCTAGACGAGTCGAATAACCAGACATTCTGAGTATATGTTCACTGATAGACCCGTTCTCCTCCATCTTGCAAGCATAGAACTTATCAAAGGTCTCATACCTCTCGATTCGGGCATTCTTCTGAATGATAAACTTCAACTCCTGGAACATCTCATATGCTCCATGACGTTCAAAACGTCTTTGAAGTCCCGGTTCTAAGCCATACAATATTGCACACTGAACTATTGAGTAATCTCCAGTACGTGCCTCCCAACGTTCTTAACGCCTTTGGAGGTCATGTCTTCTGGTTGGTCATCAAGCGGTGCATCAAGGACATATGATTTCTGGGAAGCCATGAGGATAATCCTCAGATTACGGGCCCAGTCAACAAAGTTACTTCCATCATCTTTCAACTTAGCTTTCTCTAGGAAAACATTAAAATTCAGGGGTGCTACTACGCGAGCCATTGATCTACAACATAAATATGCAAAGGTTACTTAGACTATTGTTCAAGATAATGAGTTTAGTTAATCAACTTACTAAAGCTCCCACTCAAATTGACATCCCTCGGGTCATCTGAGTGTCACATTATCCAAATTCACCAACTCAAGTCCGATCATCACGTGAGTTGAGGTGGCTTCAATGGTGAACATCATCATGTTTATCATATCTACTATATGACTCATGTTCGACCTTTCGGTCTCTTGTGTTCTAGTAATGATTGACACGCAGGTCATACAATAATTAAAGACAACCCTATGGCTCCTGCAGGTTGCCGTACTCATCGACATGCAAGTCGTCATAATTTATACATCACATGATCATCTCATACATCACATATATCACATCATGTAATTGGCCATATCACATCACAACATACCCTGCAAAAACAAGTTAGACGTCCTTTAATTGTTGTTGCATATTTTACGTGGCTGCTACGGGTATCTAGCAAGAACAATTCTCATCTACGCAAAAACCACAACGGTGATACACTAGTTGCTTTTCAACCTTCTCACGGACCGCCTTTGTCGAATTCGATCCAACTAAAGTGAGAGAAACTGGCACCCACAAGGCATCTATGCAACAAGTTGCGGTTGAGGGAACCAGTCTCTCGTAAGTGTACGAGTAATGTTGGTCCGGGTCACTTCATCTCACAATACCGCTGAACCAAAACACGACCAACAGAGGAAGCAATCTAAGCATCAACGCCCACAAACTCTTTGTGTTCTACTCGAGATCTCATCTACACATAGACCTAGCTCATGACACCACTGTTGGGTCATGTTGCATGGGAAACAAAGAAATTCATACGTTCATGCAAGACCTATCCATGGTGATGAGCATCTACGAGAGGGAGAGTGGATCTACTTACCCGTGTAGATCGCTAAGCGGGAAGCTTTAAGAAACGCGGTTGGTGTAATCGAACGTCTTCGCGTTCCAAATCGCCGAGTGTCCCGCGATCCAATCACGATCCATCCCGTGATCCAATCATGATCCTTCCCGCGAACTTGATCACGATCCGTCCCGCGAACTCGATCACGGTCCTTCCGATCTAGCACCAAACGGACGGCACCTCCGTGTTCAGCACACGTACGGCTTGATGATGATCTCCGCCGTCTTGATCCAGCAAGAGGGAGAAGAGAGGAAGAAGAGTTCTCCGGCAGCGTGATGGCGCTCCGGCAATGGTGGTGGAGCTATTCCGGGAGGGCTTCGCCTAAGCACTGTAGAAATCCGATCTAGAGGAGAAACTATGCACTGGAGGAACGGGCAGCACGTGGATAAATATTCTGTGCAAAAACCCTAAAACCTCCAGTATATATAAGAGGGAGGGAGGAGAGGACTTGGCGCAAGGGCCAAGCCTCCTTGGTTCGGCCAAAGTGGGGAGGAGAGGAGGACTCCTCCTCCAATCCTAGTAGCACTAGGATTCCTCCTTTTTGGCCTTTTTCCACCTTTTTCCCTTTGGGCTTTTCTTCCCTAGCCGCATGGGCCTTATGTGCGACTTCCACCAGCCCACAAAAGGCTGGAATTTATTCTCCCACAGCCCATGAAGCCTCTTGGGTCGAAATACCCCTCCCGGTGGTCTCCCGGTACATTACCGGCACTCCCGGTACACTACCGATTAGCCCGAAACTTTTCCGGCAACCAAAACAGGACTTCCTATATATGAATATTTACCTCCATACCATTCCGGAGCTCCTCGTGACATCCAGGATCTCATTCGGGACTCCGAACAACCTTCGGTAACCACCATACATAACTCTATTTTACCGAAACGTCACCAAACCTTAAGTGTGCAGACCCTGCGGGTTCGAGAACTATGTAGACATGACCGAGACACCTCTACGGTCAATAACCAATAGCGGGACCTGGATTCCCATATTGGTTCCTACATATTCTACGAAGATCTTTATCGGTCGAACCTCTATGTCAAGGATTCAGTTAATCCCGTATGATGTTCCCTTTGTTCTTCGGTATGTTACTTGCCCGAGATTCGATCATCGGTATCTCCATACCTAGTTCAAACTCGTTATCGGCAAGTCTCTTTACTCGTTTTGTAATACAAAATCCCGTGACTAACACTTAGTCACATTGCTTGCAAGGCTTATTGTGATGTATTACCGAGTGGGCCCTGAGATACCTCTCCGTCACACGGAGTAACAAATCCCAGTCTTGATCCATGCCAACTCAACAGACACCCTCGGAGATACCTATAGAGCACCTTTATAGTCACCCAGTTATGTTGCGACATTTGATACACACAAGGTACTCCTCCGATGTCCGTGAGTTGCATGATCTCATGGTCATAGGAACATATACTTGACATGCAGAAAACAGTAGCAATAAACTGACACGATCATATGCTATGTTAGTAGTATGGGTCTTGTCTATCACATCATTCTACTAATGATGTGATACCATCATCAAATGACATCACATGTCAATGGCTAGGAAACCTTGACCATCTTTGATCAACGAGCTAGTTCACTAGAGGCATACTAGGGACATAGTGTTTTCTATTTACCCACACATGTAATGTGTTTCCAATCAATACAATTATAGCATGGATAATAAACGATTATCATGAACAAGGAAATATAATAATAAACACTTTATTTATTGCCTCTAGGGCATATTTCCAACAATCTCATGGTCATGGGAACATATACTTGACATGCAGAAAACAGTAGCAATAAACTGACACGATCATATGCTACGTTTGTAGTTTGGGTCTTGTCCATCACATCATTCTCCTAATGATGTGATCCCATTACCAAATGATATCTCATGTCCATGACTAGGAAACCATAGCCATCTTTGATCAACGAGCTAGTCTATTAGAGGCATACTAGGGACATGGTGTTGTCTATGTAACCACACATGTATCTGAGTTTCCAATCAACAATATTATAGCATGGATAATAAACGATTATCATGAACAAGGAAATATGATAATAACTAATTTATTATTGCCTCTAGGGCATATTTCCAACACACTGGCAACACAGCCGGCCTCCAAAAAGAATAGGTTTTTTGCCAGCAACACAGCCGGCGGCCGGCAACACGGCCAGCCTCCAAAAAAAGGGTTTTTGCACCGGCACACAGCCAGCGACCGGCTCACCATGCCAGCCTCCAAAAAAGAACGGCCACGGCTGATCAAACGCCCTAGTTCAGGCCATCAGCGTCAAACATCTCCTTCTGTCGGGCCTCGAACCAGCTCCTTGTCTTCTCACTCATCTTGCTCGTGTCCACGCTCATGATCGCCAGCGCCACCTCTTTTGCTCTGGTTGCGGCCTTGGTGGCCTCGATGTCAAGCTGCCTCTACCTGGCCGCGGCATTGGCGGCCTCGATGTCGAGTTGCCTCTGCCTGGCCGCCTCCTCCATGTCGATCTTCCTCTTCTTGGCCGCCTCCTCCATCTCAAGCTTCTTTGTCTACAGCTCCATGTATTGCTTCATTTTCTCCTCCTTGCCTTGTCTCTTCTTCTCGTCCCTCACTTCCTTTTGAGACATCATGCCATGCAAAGCCTGTTGCAAAGCATACGATGCCGCATCACACTTGTCGTCCACCTTGGAGTTGGTCTTGCCCCTCGGCCTCTTCAACGCCTCACCATCTCCAGCTCCGGCCAAGGCGGACGCCTTCTTGCCTATCTTCCTTTGAAGCTCACGGTATTGATCTTTGAACTTAGAGCAATTGTTGATGATTTGCCAACAATGCGTGAGAGTGAACGGCTTGTCATTGTACCGGGCCTTGAATGCTTCCAAAGATTGAAATGCCTACATGATCAACAACAATTGGACATGCAAATACAATTAATCACAGAGGAGGCCGAGGCATGGCCATACCAAAGGAAAGAGAAGAGGCCATACCATGTCCCTGATGCCAAGACCACTCACGGTACGTGCTTCAATGCTCTCAAGTGCGACGCATATTTGTTGCATTCTTGTTGGATGAACAACCACCTCTTTTGGATCGAGTTGATGCTACGATCGCTCGTAAATTGGTAGGGCAGAAACAACTTTCTTTCATGGAATGTTTTGTGAACTCTTGTCCAAAAAACAATTTTCTTTTATTGTGGACCGACTCTAGGATCTTGGCCAATCTCCTTCCAACTTTTGCAAATCAACTTGTCATCATCTATTGTGTATGATCTCATACGAATGCTCTTCTTCCTCTTTTGAGCTTCCGCTCTTTGGGTGAGCTCGTCGATGAACAATGGCTCACCCATAATATCGACGCCGTCCTCTTCTTCTTCATCACCTTCGCAATATATGTCATCTTATTCATGCCACGAGTCACCATGGTCGGCCTCAAACTCTTCATTGGCCATGTACTCGTCGCGGCCATCTTGACTCTGGGTCTCCTTCGGATTGAAGGTCCCGTCCTGCCCACCCGTCTGAAAGGCCTCGCCACGGCCCTCGAAGATAACATTCTCCATGAACTGGGCGTAGAAGGGGTCTTCGACCGTAGGTGTCGGTGTTGGCATTCCACCGAACAGGACATGGGGCGATGGCATGGTGGCTGTAGACGACGGTCGGGCTTGCTTTCTTTGCATCTCCACGGACGGGCGACCGCCGCTGCAGGACCCCCGCGTGACGTTGAGGTCGATGACGGTCGAGGCGGCGTGGATGGCGTAGTCACGCTGACCTCCGGCGACCCCGACAAACGGGTCTGGGCTTGGCACCTTGGCGGAGGGAAACCGGGCAACAATGGCGTCGTCGACGACGTCGGGGAGGGGCACTGCGGAGGCCGGACGACTGACGAGCTTGTACTCGCCGGCCCGATGGGCGCAGCCGCGAAGCTCGCCAGCCTGACGATGGCAGCCGTGAAGCTCGTCGGACGGCACAACCCCATCATGAGGAGGGTGTGCGCTTTGCTGACGATGGCCTCCTTCTCTTCAGCATCGGCCTTCTTCCGTGCGGCCTCCAGAGTAGCGCGCTCGATGGCGTACGCGGCCGCGGCGTCCTTCCTCTTCGCCTTCGCCTGCCGGTTCCGCCTCTGGGCTGATTCCTTGTCCAGCCTTGCGATCTCCTACTGCGTGAGTTCTGACTGTGGCTTCTTCGCACCCTTGGGCGACTTCTTCTTCTTCGCCTTGGGGGCCGGGACGACGGCCGGGTCGTTGGAGTTCGGCGGGGGATCGTCCATGGCGGGACTGTGGCGGGCGGAGGGGGAAGGCGGGGCGTGGGAGGTTTTGGGGGAAAATGAAATGGAATGGGGCGTGGGGGCGGGAAGGTCGAGCGGCTTTGTGCCACCGACGGGCGGGCCAGGGGAGGACAAGCGCACGCGTCCCGCCTGTTCGCGTGCTGTTCGTTTCACCACAAAATCGGACCAAGTTTGCGCTGGGAATGAGTCGAAAGCGGACAGAAAACGGACAAACGTCCGTTTGCGCCCACTGGGCCGCCTGGTGTGTCCGTTTTGTCCCAAATGAACGCGGACGGACAGGATAGGGTCGCGCCGTTGAAGTTGGCCTAACTAAGGTTTACACACACACAAAAAAGAAATCGAATTTCACCGAAATATCCATAATAAATATCTATCAAGATTCAGCAGATTTTAACGGCTTGAGACTAGTTCAAATCTGGCCGGAAATTTCGAGGTTACAAGGAAAACGGAGCTCAGATGTGGCCTTTGGGTAGTTAAACATGGGCGCGTCTACATGTTGATCTGTATATGCTAGCACTATGCGGGCGGCGCCCCATGCCGGAGGTCATAGGTGCAGTTTGTCTCCCGAAAATCCGCTTAAAAGAATGCAAATATCGTTTATTTTAGACAAACATTTTTAAAAATGAAGTGAAAATTTTGTTCTCAAGTTGCAAAAAGAAAAGGTTCATGTGTATGTAACTAAAAAAGTGCTCAAGTATTATTTTTATGAAATGTTCATACAATTCTAGATATATGTTCACATTTATGCAAAAAAAAATCCATGTAGATTAAAAATTGGTGGATGGGCTCATAGCTCAGTGGTGCTCTCCTCTGCTCGCGCGTGTTTCGAATCATATGGGTTACTATTATCTTTTCTGGTTAACTTCGGAAAGAAGAAGAGTCATTGTCCTTTCTTGACCACTA
The DNA here is from genome assembly GCA_022496015.1 of Hordeum marinum. NCBI lineage: Eukaryota > Viridiplantae > Streptophyta > Magnoliopsida > Poales > Poaceae > Hordeum > Hordeum marinum. The sequence goes on from CM039677.1 coordinate 33,901,300, forward strand.
TGAATGCACATATTTACTCCCGCCTCGGGAAATACCACCAGTAGAGTTTACAGAAGGTGTCGTTCAAGAGAGATGCTAAGCTTTAGATGTGCGAGTGAGATAGCCACCCTCAGTCAGGTGCTGGGTTGAACAAGGAATCTATGTTCTTGGAAGCAAAGAAAGAACTTCAGTATTCCGATCTTATCGTTTTGCTCAAAGAACGAATCAAACCCCTTGTCTAAGCCCTTTATGATAGATAACCCTGGATTGAGTCTGATTTGGGGCAACTGAACCCACTTAAGGTTTGTGTCTGTGTCACACCCTTTATTTTAACTATAATTAAAAAGTCACACAAACTCCTCCCCCTATTGTCTATTTTTTCTTTAAAAATGGTCTATATGTTTTACTAAATGTGCGTGTAATTTAAAAAGGGGCAATGCTACACCTAAATAGGAGAAGTGCTTTACTCATCATTGGGGAAGGGGAAGGATGTGCCCACCCACCTGAAAATCGGGGAATCGGGGGGGGGGGGGGGGGGGGGGGTATTTAGGAAGCTTGTGTACCTTTACGTGGGTATAAGATTATCGTTAAAAAAGTGTTATGTACTTTCAAAATGATTTTGTCCATCGTTTTTATCAGAAAAGATAAGAAGGACCATAAAACATGGGGAAAAGATAAAAGGAAAAGAAACAAGAAAGGTGGAAAGACAGAAGCCGGGAAAAGAATGAGAAAAGAACCAAACACAAACCAACACAAAAGCCACACGGAAGAACAGACCAAAGAAAAACCAAAGCAAACTAGGCTGGCCATCTTGTCTAGAACAAGATCCAAAGTTTGCCATAGACGGGTTGGAAATTCACTTTGGCACATGGAAGCACATGCTCCTGCCATTCAAAAAAAAAATTCAAAATATCAAAAATCCAAACAAAAATGTGACTCATACATCTTAATATTCTTTGTTTGTGCGCCAAGTTTTGCGGAAAACAGACAGTTTTGTGGCTTGCGTAAAAAGGATAAAAAAATTCCTCATGAAAAGCCATTTTTAACATTGAATTTCGTCTTTTTTACACGCGACACAAAAGTAGTCGATTTTTTACAAAATGACTTTGTGAGCACATATAATATCAAAATGTAAGTGCGAAATATTTTGTCAGAATTTTTTTAACATTTCAAAATGGGTTTTGAAAACCAGGAGCATATGCTCCCTGTGCCAAAACGCCCTTCTCCATCTTGTTTTTCCTGCTGATTCTCCATCTTGTTTTTCCTGCTGATATGAATCACTCTCGAGTATTTGAAAACCTTTGGTTACAAAGTGAAGAACCGCAGAATCGCAGCCTCACAGGCCAACAATTTCAATGAGATGTCAGGGTAATTTTATTGGAGAAACATCACAATATGTTTGATTTGAATTTCAGGTATCCATCCAGTATTGTAGATGCGACCACGTACTGTAAGTGTAAGTCTAACAAATGTTATTTCATTATGGAAGTTACGCATTCAGAACCTGAAAAAGGCCAACGAAGCTTCATTGATGGATAGAGGTGATAATGCATATGCCGCTGAAACAGGCACATCAAAAACCAGATCTCATAGAAAATGAGACAGAATCTCTTACTAGCAATGTAGTGCGAAATCGAGAAGAAGCTAAATGAATGTAGCAGCAACAGCACATGCTAATGCAAGGCAGGCGAAGGTTCTATCTTTCCAGTACAGCCAGAGATTGTTCCACTTCACCTTTGAACCACTTTCCAGCACAGATGAAGTCACTACCCGACCAATTTCAACAGAAGTAAGTTGGAACCGATTTCGTCAAGCATTAACCATCTTCTGCTACCGCCTAGCTAAACTGGTGGTCCACTGACATCCCAGCGTTTTTACCCCTGGTGTGGGGTGGGTTTATATACACAATCTGGGCTGCGGAACAACAGGAACCAGGATTCGTCGTTTTACAAGGTGGACGTGAGCTTGCATGCGCAACTGTGCGAGGAAATTCAGCCGTGCCTGACGGACCAACCCAGAATTTCCCCTGCCATCATCACAAGTGCGAGAAGAGCTAGTTGGATGGAGGTCCAGATCCACCCATGCGCCTCCTGAGCCGGCCCCGAGTCAACCGAATAGCCTCCTGGATGAGCGTCTCCTCGTCTTCAGGCATTGTTGGGCGTGGTGGCACGTCGCTTGTCGATGGCCCAGCTTGATCAACCTGCATTTCTTCACTGTTTGGGGAGCTGTTGCCGGCAACAGGGCCAGAACCGGAAGGTGTTTGTTGCTGCACAGGAGGCACTGCGCCAGGAGGGGCAACTGGAACTGGGCCCTTATCTTGCACCTGCATCCTTGGTGGAGTAGGAGGAACTTGGGCGGGCTGTGGTGGCATCGGTGGTGCCGTTGGTGCAGGAACAGGTGGTGGTGCAGGGTTCGCCATCCGAGTACGGGGAGGTGGTGGGCGCTGCTGCTGCTGTTGTGCCTGCACAGAGACAGAGACAGTAAAGTCAGCACATGAGACATATATAGCTGACACTGACATGCTCACGCACACAATACTAGATAAGCTAATGAGTTCAAAAGAACTATCTGATTCTGAATCCTACAACTGGTAAACAGAACATATTGCAGTCGTCAGAAATGCACACAGAACAACTTCTGTAAATGAACTCCTGCACCCCCCCCCCCTTTGTCAATATAATGAAACAAAAAATGGTAATGACAGAGCGGTGCAGCAGTTTTCACGTTCCAGTATGGAGATTATATATTATACGTGCTTCTCAGGTCACTAACTCTAACAAAGGATGTAACAAGAATGTTAGTGCTATTCATTCAGAATGATACAAACTATAGGCAGAACTATACAAACTTCACTACAAGAGAAAGGGAGGTCGTCTGCTTTATCTCCGTGAGTAAACAACCAAATATGTTGTCTTTAATAAGTTTGCTTTTGTATGTGTACCCCGAATAAGAACTAAGCAACCTAGAGGATACCATGAATAATCCTATTGTGATAATTCTTGCAAGAAAATCGGTACAGAAGTATGGTAGATGAATGACATGTTACTACAAAATCATTGCTAGCTAACTTTTTCAACGCAAATGCAAGCATTAACCACAACTCAAGCTCCTAAGCTGTAAAATAAATTAGAGACAAATGCCATTCCCTACCAAGTACCAACAGAAATTACTGAATACTGATAACCAAATACAACAACGCCTTAAGCCAGTTTAATTTGGCTGAACAATTGGGTTCGACTAATCTTCATCCTAACTGGTGAAAAGAAAAAGGCAGTGTTACAATGCAACTAGATGCTGATGAGTTGATATAGCAGAACTTGTGCGGCACACAAATTCTTCCAAAAGGTGCAACCAGGATATACACAGAAATTCTTCCAAAGGGTGCAAACGAGGAATAATATTCAACTGAACACTAGGTGAAGATATTTCTAGAATTTGACAATAGGGTGTGAAATTAATCTTCAGTAGTAGTGCTCCTAGAAGACCAGAGAAAATTTCCCAATCCATCGACCACTCAAAACTAGGACAAAACATAGATGAATAATCCCTCTATTATAAATGAGAGGTAGATGCACATGCTAAAATTTTGGAGCATATGATCTGAGCTTCATACTATATTTCCTTTACACAAAACACAGGATTATTTCACTCCAACTTAACTACTAACTACAAAAATATAATTATTACTCCCTCCCTTTTACAATGTAGTGCGTATAGATTTTTTGAAAAGTCAAAGTTTACAAACTTTGACCATGTTTGTAGAGAAAAACATATACATCTAAAATACCAAATACATATTATTAGGTACATCACAAGGCATACTTTCATATTGTATATACTTCATATTGTAGATATAAATAGTTCTATCTTTAAACTTGGTCAAAGTTAGTAAAGTTTGACTTCCAGGAAAATCTATATGCACTACATTATGGAGCGGAGGGAGTATCCAGTTAGCAATAAAAGCACCACAAGTAGACATGATGCGGAATGTAAAAGAAGTGTTGCGAAAAGGAACTTAGAAGTGGGTATTATTCATGCTTTTCTAACTTCCACTAAAAATCAGGGCATCAATGTGAATTGAAGAACATTTTAACAAGAAAAAAACATGTGGTGGTAGTATGCAATACATGGATCATTATTAATTCAACATGTGAAGAAATTCATGGCATAGCATTTAAAATTCTATGTTAAGGCAGGATATGCAGCCTACAGCATTGGGCTCAAATAGAACTATAGAAGAAAACCTAAATAGCACTACCATTATGAAAGAAGCACTAGATTATATCATATTATATAAATTCAACAAGGGTGCAACCGGGACATACACACAAACTCTTCCAAAGGGTGCAAACAAGGAAGAATATGGAACTGAACACTAGGTCGAGATATTTCTAGAAATAGACAATATGATGTGAAATTAATGTTCAGTAGTAGTGCTCCTAGACGACCAGAGCAAATCTCCTAATCTATCAATTGTTCATGGAAATTCTCAAAACTAGGAAAAGGTAGATGCATATGCCAAAATTTTGGAGCATATGATCTGAGAGCTTCATACTATATTTACCAAAGACTGCATTATTTAACTCCCAACTATAACTACTAACTACAAAAAATAATTATTATTCAGTTAGCAATAAAAACACGACTTGTAGACGACATGCAAAATGTAAAAATACATGCTGCAAAAAGGAACATAGAACAGGGTATTATTCATGCTTTTCTAACTTCCAATTGAAATCAGGGCATCAATGTGAATTAAAGGAAATTTTAACAAGAAAAAGAAACATGGGTGGTAGGATGCAATCCATGGATCATGATCAATTCAACATGTGAAGAAATTCCTGGCCTAGCATTTAAAATTATATGTTAAGGCAGGATATCCAGCCTACAACATTGGGCTCAAAAAGATAAAAACCTAAATAGCACTACCATTATGAAAGGAGACACCTAAATAGCACTACCATTATGAAAGGAGCCCCCAAATTATATCATATACTAAAAAATATAGAAGTTCAGAACATCATATAGTGGGAGCTGGCAAGGGAACAAGTGCAGTAGGTAGCGTTACACTTCTCGCTAAAATGGACACAGTAGCAGTACAAAATGTCTAGCAAGCAAACCTTACAGTTTGAAAGTACCTGAGGACGAGATCTTTGTGATTGAGAAGCAATATATTGCAAGATTTCATGGAACCTTGACTGGCTGTAGTCTGCAACCTTGTGGAAGTAAATGACAGCCATATCACTAGCCCTTGTCCTCAACTCAAGAAGATTACGATCAATCTCAGATTCATGTTTTGCGATATACGGCTTGAAGAACGACTCATAGACATAAGAAGTCCCCTGGAATAATCCTTTGTTACAGAAAAGCAACAAGACATAAACATGTTATGGCAACACAAAAAGCAGGAAACCAAACCTGTGTCTTGGGATACCACAAGTACACGATAAAAGCCAGCTTTGCTTCACTATACATTGGCAACCTGTATGAAAATGGAACTATCAACCATCAAGCAGATAAAGTCCCCCAACTGTAATCACCAAAAGCCCTAATTCAAGTAAGTCACATTACCATGATATGAAATTATCCCCAATTCTTTCAAAAACAGTAAGCATTGCAAGTAAAATCCTGCAAAACCATGGGCATGCATCTGAGACCAAGCAAAAACAAAGAATGATAGCCCAAAATAAAATGGAAGGGTGTCGAAGACATACCAGTACTGACACCAGAACCGCAACTGCTCAATCTCAGGCCTATTCAGCTCCACTGTCTTGTAACAATCATAAGCCGGATATGCATATCCAAGGACAAGTCTGCAAAATAGATAGATTGCAGAAACATTGCGGGTGGTAAACAAGAAAATCACACCATTGTTGTGATTAAATAAGAAATGAATGGCTGCTTACATTAAAGCTCTGGTAATGAATGATCCGACAACCATCTTGGCTCCTACACCACAGAAACAGCAATTACATATGTTGTCAATTGCCAAAAGCAACATTGATATATCATAAATGTCCTATGAGGGTCAAATCATAACATGCTAGCAGCCATTATGCCATAGCCTTCCACAAGCTCTTTCACACCAGCAAAACAAAACATAGAAAGATGGAAATGGGCACACTGCATGCCAGATTAAGCCTTTATCTTTCTATAATTACTTCAGCCATCACGCATCTAGAAAGCGTTATCCAATCATGCTAGCACCATAAGTTCATAGGTGATACCAAACCATTTCGCTAGAGTTTGATTTTGTGATAACAGAGGCTACACAGAGTAGGGGAAACCTAACGACTACCTGTTCTGGTCAGACCAAACAAAATTTCTGTTGAAGTTGGGTCTACATATATAAAATAGGGGTGCATCAAGCATCATAAGTTCATATGAGCCCGTTTTGCTAGAGTTCGATTTTGTTACAACAAACACTACACAGAATAGGGGAAATCCAAACAATTACTCGTTCCCAGTCGGACCAAACAATTTACTGTTACATTTTGGCTCTAGTATATGACAGCAGAAGGCAAACCTCCTCTGCTCTAAGAAAATGACCAATCAAACCAATCTGAACATGAACTGAGAAGAAAATTGAATGGAGGCACCCGATACAGATCAATTCAACCGAGCAGGCAAAAGTAACACCACCTCTGCTCTCAGAAGATGACCAACGAAATTAATCTAAACATGAACTGGGAAGCATATTGAATGGAGGCACCCGATACAGATCAATACAAACGAGCAGCTAAAGTACACCTCCGCTCTCAGCTCTCAGCTAAACAACCGGGAAGCAAATCAAACAGAGGCACCCGACAGAAATCAATTGGAATGAGCAGCCAAAAGTACCTCGCGCAATCCCAGCTAGATCAGTCTCAGCCTACCACGAAACCAAAATCAACACGGCGCAGAGGAGCCGCTACATCAAGCTCGCAAATCCCTCCAAATGCTCGCGGCCCGCAACCCCTCCGCGCGGTTGCGGCCCCCAAACGGCACCGGAGGAGCAGCAGCGCAGCGCATAGTATCGATCGAACGAGACATCGGACGCGACAGCCGCGGCCTAAGCCATAACCGAAACAACCTAACAGGCCAACAGCATACCCGTAGCGTGTACGGGGAGATGGTAACCCCTAGCGGGCGGAGACGGAACGGGGGCCGGCGCCGGTGCCGCCGCGACAGAAGGACCAAATCGAAGCAAAGTGGGGCGGGGAACGAATACCTTTCCTCCCGCTGCAAGCAACGGGCCGGCAGCGCGCGCGGGGTGCTGGCCCTCGTCGTCGGCGGCGACGCGGGCTCTCGCCGGAGCAGGGGAGGTAGGTGCGGAAGCTTCCAGAAGGTTCCGGGAGGGGGCCCTCCGTCCCGGGCCGGGTCGGCGGCGAGGCGGCCGAGGGGAGGGGAGGGGGGAGGGAATTCAAAAGAGGGGTTCGCCTTCGGGTTTGGGGATAGAAGGGGGCGAGGAAATCGCCGTCAGAAACCGCCGCATAGCGTCCCACGCTCACTGTTGTACTTACCCGTCTGCTTCGCTGATAGCTGGGCCCGGTGGTGGGTTGGTCCTAGCTGTCTGCTGGGCTTAGCTTGCTACTGTCGGCTCGGGCGGGTGGAGGCGGCCTGGAGACGGCGCCGTTGTGCGTGCCGTTCTGGTGTGCGGGGGTCGGAGGTGTGCGGCGCACGCGTCGGCTCATGTACCCGTGCGGGCTCGGGTTAGCTCGGGTGCGGTGGCCCGCGGTGTCAGTGGGCGGCCTCGGGTGGATAAGAGTGCGCCGAGGTTAAGTAAAGAATTGTGCTGTGTTTGGGTGCGAGGGGCAAGGAATATGTGCACGCCGGGGGAGGGGATGGGATCGCGGCCCGCGTCTGACACTCTCCCTCCCTCCGTCAAATAGTTTATTTGCTTGCATAGGCAGTACCAGTAAAACGGCCGCTGTGTTCCAACGGAATAAAGAAAACCATAATCTATCACATTTTACTACATCATCGAGATACACTATCGCTCTTATTTCCGTAAAATTATGAACAATTTATAAAAATCATGAACATTGTTTTAAACTCTTGATCATATTTCAAATTATAAACATTTTTTAAATTTGCAAGTATTTTCTGAAATCTAGAACATTTTTTGAATTCATTAACATATTATACTATTTGCAAACGTTTTCAAAACTTTTTTCTTCAATTGGCGAACATTCTAGAATCGACCAACAATTTTTTGGGATTTGATGGAACAATTTTCAAAATCAATGAATATTTTTTTCAACTGCATGATATTTTTTGAATCAGCGGATATTTTATGACTCAACAAACTATAATTTTTCATTTACGAACAGTTTTTAAATTTCTATGATATTTTTCAATACGTGAATCTTTTTTGAATTGGCGAAATTTGTGAAATTTCAAAACATTTTTAATACATGAACTTTTTAGACAAACTCATGAACAAATTTTTATTTTTTCTGAATATTTATTTTTAAATTTGAGAATATTTTTTCAAAATCGCAAACATTTTCAGAAGCCACGAACATTTATGAATTATTAAATAGTTACTTCAAAATTATCATCTTTTTTATTATCGGAACTGTTTTAAAATCGCAAATTATTTAAAGTAGGAAAAACAACGACGGAAAAGAAAAATTGAAAATTGATCGCCCATACATTGGCCGGCCCAAACTGACGAGTTGTGTCTTTTTCAAATTGAAAATTGGTCGCCCATACATTGACCGGCCAAAACCAATGACGAAAAAAGGCAAATTGGGTCAAAACAGTGCATGAAGAGTGAACTTTTTTAGAGACTCTCAATTTGTTTTTTTCGAGAGCTGATCAGATGTTCAAATGATCCAAAAATTAGAGCGGACCTCACATATCAAATTATCTACCATGAGAAAAAATTGGAATTTCTTGACTTTTTTTAGTATTTATTTTGATTTGTTTTATTCAGAGCGGGTGCAGATGAGCCTGGGTGCAGAAATGAATTTGCGGTATATCGTAACTTTTGATGATATAAAAGGGAAAATGTATATATATCATAGTATCATGGGCGCTTCAGCAAAATAAAATGTACTCGTCCCTCCGTGAACTACAAAAGTGTCTTATACTAAGGGACAGAGGAGGAGGTACATGGCACCTCTAACCGAACCACCATCATATAACTTTTCAAATGCTCGCTCAAATCTTAACTAAAAAACGAGAAATGAAATTGACTAGGAAACTGAGACGTTAAGATAAAGGTCGGACTTAACCAAACTCCTACATTTATTAACTCCTTATAAGTAGATATTTGTTATTTATCTATCCTACACTAGTAGAAAAAATGGCTAGCCATAACATTTATTGGTGGCGTGCCATTTTCAACCAACGTCAACACTATTTTGTCAAATAGTGGTGGTGGTGCCATTGTCATATTTGGTACGTCAACTTTATAAGACTACTATTGACGTGGGCTATATTTAACATGTCACAAATATATGTCCAGATGTACTCCATCGTTGGAAAATAGTGGTGGCATCATATTTTGGTGTACGCCATAGTTAATTAGATATTGTTGGCGTCCTAACATATGTGATGCCAGAAATAAAAAATATATTTTATCAAGTGTTTTAAGTATTTAATAATTATACTAGCAACAGAGCTCGTGCGTTGCAACAGTAAAAAATACCACATGTTCCTAACACAATAATTATGACTAAAGACCTCAGTGGGTTCACATGCATCCCATCTATGTTGCCGTTTATCCTCCTTCCCACCCTTATAGACTGTGTCCTTGGCGCTCACACAATCACAACATAGAATGTGATCAATTCTAAGGTGTCTCTTTTTTCTCTGCATAAGATGAGAAATTTACTTTTTCACCTGGAGGTTTTGCCGAGGCTTGCAATTGAGGTTATTAGATGGTATCTTTCTTCTCCAAACTGATTTTGCTAAGGTGTTGACTTCCAATCCAGCTCTATGTACATCGGTATGAAACAAAGACGAATCGTGTGCTATTGATTAAGGTTCTCCCCTAAATACCACTTAAAATATTTAATAGGTAAAAAACATCATATTCACATTCCACACATTTTTCTAATCAATTTGCAATTTTGCATATATAACATGTCAAAATTGGAGTTAGGGATTTAAAGACTTGAATATTTTGAAAAGCATTTGAATCACATTTTTTAAATATTTAATAGGTAAAATAATATCGTATTTAGATTTTACACATTTTTCTAATCAATTTTCACATATAACATGTCAAAATTAGAGTTATAATTTAAAAGATGTGGATATTTTTTAAAGCATTTAATCTGTCAGAAAATAATAGATGGACGACGGCTTGATTAAATATAAGATCACGGTGTTCTTCAAAAAAAGCGGATAGTTTTTCCCACTTGAAATAGTATGGCGGGTTAATTAACTAAAAGCACATGGTTTTTTCTAGAAAATGAAAAGGAACCGTTTTTTCTCACCTAACATAGTACCAAGGGTTAATGTCGAGGAAGAGAAGGGGTTTTCGACAAAAGTGATGACGGTCGGGCAGAAGCACTCTTTCCTCTACTAGTTGGTAAAGATTACTGAAAATATAATGAACATTTTATATTATATTTGATTTTTATTATTCTCAGTTTTTTATTATTTGGACTCTGTTGTTATTATGCGTCTTTTACTATATTGAGTTTTTTTATTACTTGTAGTCTTTTTGGAGGGTCTTGTAGTCTTTTATTAATCTTAGTCTTTTTTTATTTGGATTGTATTTAGCAATGGTGTTGCGTTGTTGGCCCAAACCAACACCGGCCCACCTCAGTCACAACTGCCTAAAAGCCCTAGCTACTGTTAGAAATATGTCCTAGAGGCAATAATAAATTAGTTATTATTATATTTTCTTGTTCATGATAATCGTTTATTATCCATGCTAGAATTGAATTGATCGGAAACTCAGATACATGTGTGGATACATGGACAACACCATGTCCCTAGTGAGCCTCTACTAGACTAGCTCGTTGATCAGAGATGGTCAAGGTTTCCTGGCCATAGACATGAGTTGTCATCTGATAACGGGATCACATCATTACGAGAATTATCTAATGGACAAGACCCAACTGTAAGCATAGCAGTTGATCATTTCAGTTTATTGCTACTGCTTTATCCATGTCAAGTATCTGTTCCTACGACCATAAGATCATGCAACTCTCGGACACCGTAGGAATGCCTTGTGTGTATCAAATGTCACAACGTAACTGGGTGACTATAAAGGTGCTCTATAGGTATCTTTGAGGGTGTCTGTTGGGTTGGCGTGAATCGAGATTGGGATTTGTCACTCCGTATGATGGAGAGGTATATGTGGGCCCACTCGGTAATACATCATAACAATAAGCTTGCAAGCAATGTGACTAAGGTCACGAGATCTTGTATTACAAAACGAGTAAAGATACTTGCCGGCAACGAGATTGAACTAGGTATGGAGATATTGACGATCGAATCTCGGGCAAGTAATATACCGATGGACAAAGGGAACCGCATACTAGATTGACTGAATCCTTGACATCGTGGCTCGACCGATAAAGATCTTCATAGAATATGTAGGAACCCAATATGGACATCCATTTACCTCTATTGGTTATTGACCATAGAGTTGTCTCGGTCATGTCTACATCGTTCTCGAACCAACGGGGTTCTACACACTTAAAGTTCAGTGACGATTTGGTATTGTTGAGTTATATATGTTAGTGATCGAAGGTTGTTCAGAGTCTCGGATGATCCCGGACATCACGAGGAGTTATGGAATGGTCCAGATGTAAAGATTGATATATGGGAAGTTCCGTGTTGGCCACCACAAAGAGTTCGGGTGTCAGCGTACCGGGGGTGCCGAAAGGTTCCGGGGGTCCATCGAAAGGGGCCCACCAGCCCCAGAGGGACCACGTGGGATGTGAGAGGTGTGCACCAGCCCTTGATGGGCTGGGCGCACCTCCCCACTCAGGCCCATGCGCCTGGGCTGGTGGGAGGGCCAACCCTAGGGGTGGCGCCTCCTTTCCTTGGGTTGCAAGCCACCTCTAGGGCGCCTCCACCTTTGGCCGCCGCCCCAAGAGGGAAGCCCTAGGGATTGGCGCCTCCACCCCTCCCCCTATATATAATGGAGAGGAGAGAGGGAAACCACATCTGAAAAGCGACTGGTTGCCTCTCTCTCCCTCTAGATCTGTTTCTCCTCTAGATTGTTTCGGTAGTACTTGGCGTAGCCCTGCCAGGACAGCTCCACCACCACCGCCACCATGTCGTTGCGCTGCCGGAGAACCCATCTACCTCTCCGCCCCCGCTTACTGGATCAATAAGGCCGAGACGTCATCGAGTTGTACGTGTGCTGAACGCGGAGGTGCCGTCCGTTCGATGCTAGATCGGAACAGATCAAGATTGGATCGCGGGACGGATCGTGATTGGATCGCGAAGACGTTAGACTACACCAACCGCGTTTCTTAACGCTTCCCGCTTAGCGATCTATAAGGGTGTCTAGATCCACTCTCCTTCTCGTAGTTGTTGATCTCCATAGATAGATCCTGGGTGTGCGTAGGAAAAAAATTGTTTCCCATGCAACGTTCCCCAACAGTGGCATCATGAGCTAGGTCTATGCGTAGATAACATGCACGAGTAGAACACAAAAGAGTTTGTGGGCATTGATGTTCAGATTACTTACCTCCTTAGTCTTATCTTGATTCGTCGGTATTGTGGGCTCGAACCAACCTTACTCGCCATGTAAGAGAGTCCGGTTCCATCGACTTACATGCACTTGTTGCATAAAGATGGCTGGCGGGTGTCTGTCTCTCCTACTTTAGTTGAACCAGATTCGACAAAGGCGGTCCTTATAGAAGGTTAAAAGGCAAGTTGAATATCACTGTTGTGGCTATGTGTAGGTAAGAACATTTCCTGCTAGTTGCCCATAGCAGCCACGTAAAACATGCAACAACATAGTAGAGGACGTCTAACTTGTTTTGCAGGCATGTTGTGACGTGATATGGCCAATGACATGATTTGATATATGTGATGTATGAGATGATCATGTTTTGTATAGATTATCATGACTTGAATGTCCGTGAGTATGGCAACCGGCAGGAGCCATAGGGTTGTCTTTAATTTATTGTATGACCTGCGTGTTAATCATTAAACGCCATGTAATTGTTGTACTTTATCGCTGTGAGTTAGCAATAGTTGTAGAAGCAATAGTTGGCGAGACAACCTCGTGATGACACAATGATGGAGATCGTGATGATGGAGATCATGGTGTCATGCCGGTGACGATGGAGATCATGTCGGTGCTTTGGAGATGGAGATCAAAAGCACAAGTTGATGATGGCCATGTCATGTCACTTATATGATTTGCATGTGATGTTTATCCTATTTATGCATCTTATTTTTCTTAGAACAACGGTAGCATTATAATATGACCCCTCACTAAAATTTCAAGATAAAATTGTGTTCTCCCCAAGTGTGCACTGTTGCGAAGGATCGTCGTTTCGAAGCACCACATGATGATCGGGTGTGATAAACTCTACATTCGCATACAACCGGTGTAAGCCAATTTTGCATATGCAGAACACTTGGGTTAAACTTGACGAGCCTAGCATGTACAGACATGGCCTGGGACCACATGAGACCGAAAGGCCGAACATGAGTCATATAGTAGATATGATCAACATGGAGATGTTCACCATTGAAACCACCTCATCTCACGTGATGATCGGACTTGGGTTGGTCGACTTGGATCATGTCACACTTAGACAACCTGAGGGATGTTGATTTGAGTGGGAGTTCCTCAGTAATATGATTAACTGAACTCGTTATGATGAATATAGTCAAAATGTCTTTGCAAATTATGTTGTAGATCAATAGCTCGCGCTGTAGCTCCCCTATATTTTGATACGTTCCTAGAGAAAAAGTAAGTTGAAATATAATGGTAGCAATTATGCGGACTGGGTACATAAACTGAGGATTGTCCTCATTACTACAGAGAAGGCTTATGTCCTTGATGCACCGCTCGATGTGCCTGACCCTCAAGCGTCGTCTGTGGGTGTTGAGAACTTCAAACATGCACGTTTTTGATGACTACTTGATAGTTCAGTGGGCCATGCTTTACGGCTTAGAATTGAGGCTCCAAAGACGTTTTGAACATCATGAAGCATATGAGATATTCCAAGAGATGAAATTGGGATTTCATGCTCGTGCCTGTGTTGAGAGGTATGAGACCTCCAACAAGATTCTTTGCCTACGAGATGAAGGAGAATAGCTCAATCAGTGAGCATGTGCTCAGATTGTCTAGGTGCTACAATCGCTTGAATCAAGTGGAAGTTGATCTTCTAGATAAGATAGTGATTGACAGAGTTCTCCAAGTTACTGCCACCAAGCTACTAAAGCTTCGTGATGAACTATAACATGCTAGGGATGGATGATCCCTAAGCTATTCGCGATGTTTGACACCGCGAAGGTAGAAATCAAGAAGGAGCATCAAGTGTTGATGGTTAGTAAAACCACTAGTTTCGAGAAGGGCAAGGGAAAGAAGGGAAACTTAATGAATGGCAAGCCAGTTGCCGCTCCAGTGAAGAAACCCAAGGTTAAACCCAAACCCGAAACTAAGTGCTTCTATAATAAGGGGAACGGTCACTGGTAGCGGAACTGACCCAGATATTTAGCAGATAAGAAGGCTGGCAACGTCAAACAGAAGTATATTTTTTTGGAGATATGCCCTAGAGGCAATAATAAATTAGTTATTATCATATTTCCTTGTTCATGATAATAGTTTATTATCCATGCTAGAATTGTATTGATCGGAGACTTAGATGCATGTGTGGATACATAGACAAAACCATGTCCCTAGTAAGCCTCTACTAGACTAGCTCGTTAATCAGAGATGGTCAAGGTTTCCTGGCCATAGACATGAGTTGTCATATGATAACAGGATCACATCATTAGGAGAATGATACGATGGACAAGACCCAACCATAGGCATAGCAGTTCATCGTGTTAGTTTATTGCTACTGCTTTATCCATGTTAAGTATTTGTTCATGTTGGGGAACGTTGCATGGGAAACAAAAAAATTCCGACGCACACACAAGATCTATCCATGGAGATGAGCATCTGCAAGAGGGGAGATCAGATCCACATACCTTTGTAGATCGATAAGCGGGAAGCATTAAGAAACATGGTTGATGTGGTCAAACGTCTTCGTAATCCAAATCGCAAGCCGTCCCGCGATCCAATCCTGATCTAGCGCCGAACGGACGACACCTCCACGTTCAGCGCACGTACAGCTCGATGATGATCTCTGCCTCCTTGATCCAGCAAGGGAGAGCAGAGAGACAGATGAGTTCTCCGGCAACATGACGGCGTGGTGGCGGTGGTGGTGGTGCTATCCCGACAGGGCTACGCCTAGCGCTACCGAAACCGCGAATGGAGGAGAAAACGATCTAGGGAGAGAAAGGGGCGCCAAGGGCTTTGTGTGTGCTCTTGGGGCGCCCCTTCCCCTCTATATATAGGTGGAGGGGCGTGGATATCAGCCCCTCCAAGCCGTAGGGCGCAGCCAAGGGGGAGGATTTGGACTCCTAGTCCAATTCCCTCCCTTTCCATAAACAGGTGAACTTTCCACCTCTCCCAAGCCACATGGGCCTTGAGAGACTTGTGCGCCTGGCCCAATAAGGATAGGGTGCCTCTCCTCAGCCCATGCAAACCTTTGGCACATGGTGGAACTCTTGGTGGACTTCCGAACTCCTTTGGAAGTTTCTGGAACCTTCTAGAAGCTTCCCGGTACAATACCGGAAAAACCCGAAACTTTTGCGGTCGCCAAAAAATGACTTCCCATATATAAATCTTTACGTTCGGACCATTTAGGAGCTCCTCGTGATGTACGGGATCTCATCCGGGACTCTAAACAACCTCCGGTCACCAACATACATAACTCGATAATACCAAAACGTCATTGAACGTTAAGTGTGTGAACCCTGCGGGTTCGAGAACTATGTAGACATGATCGAGACACCTCTACGACCAATAACCAATAACGGCACCTGGATGCCCATATTGGTTCCTACATATTCTACGAAGAGCTTTATCGGTTGAACCTCTATGTCAAGGATTCAGTTAATCCCGTATGAAGTTCCCTTTGTTCATCAGTATGTTACTTGCCCGAGATTTGATCGACGGTATCTCTATACCTAGTTTAATCTCGTTCCCGGCAAGTCTATTTACTCATTCCATAATACAAGATCTCGTAGCTAACTCTTTAGTCACTTTGCTTGCAAGGCTCATTGTGATGTTGTATTACCGAGTGGCCCTGAGATACCTCTGCGACACACGAGTAACAAATCCCAGTCTTGATCCATGCCAACTCAACAAACACCTTCGGAGATACCTGTAGAGCATCTTTATAGTCACCCAGTTACGTTGTGATGTTTGATACACACAAGGTATTTCTCCGGTGTTAGTGATTTGCATGATCTCATGGTCATAGGAACATATACTTGACATGTAGAAAACAATGGCAATAAACTGACACGATCGTATGCTACGTTCATAGTTTGGGTCTTTTCCATCACATCATTTTCCTAATGATGTGATCCTGTTATCAAATGACATCTCATGTCTATGGCTAGGAAACCTTGACTATCTTTGATCAACGAGCTAGTCTATTAGAGGCATACTAGGGACACAGTGTTGTCTATGTACCCACACATGTATTTGAGTTTCCAATCAATACAACTATAGCATGGATAATAAACGATTATCAGGAACAAGGAAATATTATAATAGCTAAATTATTATTGCCTCTAGGGCATATTTCCAAAAGTCTCCCACTTGCACTAGCGTCAATAATCTAGTTCACATCACCATGTGATTTACATGTTATGAATCTAACACCCAATGAGTTCTGGGGTTCGATAATGCTTTGCATGTGAGAGAGGTATTTAGCCAATGGTCTGCAACATTCAGATCAATGTGTTCTTTGCAAATCTCTATGTCATACTGCTACCACGCTCCACTTGGAACTATTCCAAATGGCTGCTCCACTATACGTATCCGGACTGCTACTCAGAGTCATCTGGATAGGTGTCAAAGCTTGCATCTACGTAACCCTTTACGACGAACTCTTTATCACCTCCATAATCGAGGAACATTTCCTTAGTCCTCTAGTTATTAAGGATAATCTTGACCGTTGTCCAGTGATCCACTCCTGGACCACTCTTGTACCCCTTGACAAAATCATGGCAAGGCACACCAAGTGCGGTACACAACATGGCATACTATACAGAGCCTATGGATAAGGCATAGGGGATGACCTTCGTCCTTTCTCTTTCTTCTGCCGTGGTCGAGCTTTGAGTCTCACTCAACTCCATACCTTACAAATCAGGCAATAACTCTTTCTTTGACTGGTCCATTTTGAACTCTTTCAAAATCTTGTCAAGGTATGTACTCATTGAAAGTTTTATCATACATCTTGATCTATCTCTATAGATCCCGATACCCAATATTTAAGTAGCTTCATTCCAGGTTTTCCTTTGAAAAAACCCATTTCAAACAACCCTTTATGCTTTCTAGAAATTCTACATCATTTTCGATCAACAATATGTCATCCACATATACTTAATAGAAATTCTATAGTGCGCCCACTCACTTTATTGTAAATATAAGTTTCTCATATACTTTGTATAGACCCAAAAAATTTGATCATCTCACCAAAGCATAAATTCCAACTCCGAGATGCTTGTTCTAGTCCATAGAAGGATCACTGGAGTTTGCATACATTTTAGCATCCTTAGGACTGACAAAACCTTCTGGTTGTATCACATACAACCTTTCCTCACGGAAACCGTTAAGGAAACTCTGTTTTGACATCCATCAGCCAGATTTCATAATTGAAAAATGCAGCAACTGCTAACATAATTCCAACAGACTTTAGCATCGCTTTGGGTGAGAAAGTCTCATCGTAGTCAACTCCTTGAACTTGTGAAAAACCCTTTCCCACAAGTCGAGCTTTAGATACGGTGACATTACCGTCCACGTCCGTCTTCCTTTTAAAGATCCATTTGTTCTGAATGGCCTTTCGCCCTTCAAGTAATACTTCCAAAGCCCATACTTTGTTTTCATACATGGATCCCATCTCAGATTTTCATGGTCTCTAACCATTTCTCGGAATCCCGACCCATCATCGCTTCTCCATAGCTCGTAGGTTCATCGTTGTCCAACAACATGACCTCTAAGATAGGGTTGTTGCACCACTCAGGAGCAGTGCGCATCCTTTTTGACCTATGAGGTTTGATAGTAACTTGATCCTAAGCTTGCTTCATGATCATCATCATTAACTTCCTCTTCAACTAACGCAGGCTCCACGAAAACAACTTTCTGCGCTGCGCTACTCTCTAGCTGAAACAAAGGTTCAACAACCTCATCAAGTTCTGTCTTCCTCCCACTCAATTCTTTCGAGAGAAACTCTTTCTCAAGAAAGGACCCATTTTAGCAACAAACACTTTGTGATTGGATCTAAGATAGAAGGTTTACCCAACTGTTACCTTAGGGTATTCTATGAAGATGCATTTGTCCACTTTGGGTTCAAGATCATTAGGTGAAAACCCTTTTTTACATAAGCGTCTCAGTCGCAAACATTAAGAAATGACAGCTTAGGTTTCCGCCAAACAAAAATTCATACGATGTCATCTCACCGGACTTAGATGGTGCCCTTTTTAAAGTGAATGTAGTATTCTCTAATGCATAACCCCAAAATGATAGTGCCAAATCAATAAGAGACATCATAGTTCACACCATATCCAATAGAGCATGACTACGACGTTCAGATACACCATCACACTATGGTGTTCCAGGTGGCATGAGTTCTAAAACAACTTCCACATTGTCTTAAGTTGTATACTAAACTCGTAACTCAGATATTTCCCTCCATGATCATATCATAGACATTTTATCTTCTTGTCATGATGATCTCAAAATTCACTCTGATTTTGTTTGAACTTTTCAAACGTTTCAGACTTGTGTTTCATTAAGTACATATCCCCATATCTATTCAAATCTTCAGTGAAGGTGGGAAAATAACGATATCCATCGCATGCTACAACACTCATTGGACCGAATACATCAACACGCATGATTTCCAATAAGTTACTTGCCCGCTCCATCATACCGAAAAACGGGGTCTTAGTCATCTTGCTCATGAGGCATGGTCCGCATGTCTAAACCGATTTGAAATGGAATGAGTCCAAAGATACATTAGCATGGAGTTTCTTCATGCGTTTTACACCAATATAACATTTAGCGGCAGTGCCACAAGTATGTGGTACTATCATTATTAACATTGTATCTTTTGGCATCAATATTATGAACATGTGTATCACTACGATCAAGATTCAATAAACCATTCTCATTGGGTGCATGACCATTGAAGGTATTATTCATGTAAATAGAATAACCATTATTCTCTAACTTAAGAGAATAACCGTATTGCAATAAACATGATCTAATCACATTCATGCTCAATGCAAACACCAAATAACATTTATTTAGGTTCATCACTAATCTCGAAGGTAGAGAGAGCATGTGATGGTGATCACATCAACCTTGGAAACACTTCCAACACTCATCGTCACCTCACCGTTAGTTAGCCTCCGTTTATTCCATAGCTTTTATTTTGAGTTACTAACATTTAGCAACTGAACCGGTATCCAATACCCAGGCGCTACTAGGAGTACTAGTAAGGTACACATCAATAACACATATATCAAATATACTTTTGTCAATGTTACCAGCCTTCTTATCTACCAAGTATCTAGGGTTGTTCCGCTTTAGCAGCCATTCTCCTCATAATAGAAACACTTAGTCTCGGGTTTGGATTCAACCTTGGGTTTCTTCACTGGAGCAACAACTGACTTGCCATCCATGAAGTTTCCCTCCTTGCCCTCTCCCTTCTCAAAACTAGCGGTTTTACTAACCATCAACACCTGATGCTCCTTCTTGATTTCTATCTTCGCGGTGTCAAACATCGCGAATAACTCAGGGATCATTATTTCCATCCCTGGCATTTTATAGTTCATCACGAAGCTGTAGTATCTTAGTGACAGTGACTTGGAGAACTATATCAATCACTATCTTATCTGGAAGATCAACTCCCACTCGATTCAAGCGATTGTAGCACCCAGACAATCTGAGCACATGCTCATCGATTGAGCTATTCTCCTTCATCTTGCAGGCAAAGAATCTTGTTGGAGGTCTCATACCTCTCAACACGGGCACGAGCCTGAGATCCCAATTTTAGCTCTTAGAACATCTCATGTATTCTGTGACTTCAAAACATTTTGGAGCCTCAGTTCTAAGTCATAATGCATGACACACTGAACTATCAAGTAGTCATCAGAACGTGCCTCTCAGATGTTCACAACATCTACAGACGACGCATGAGGGGGTGGCACACTGAGTGGTGCATTAAGGACATAAGCCTTCGGTGCAGCAATGAGTACAATCCTCAGATCATGAACCCAGTCCGTATTATTGCTACCATCATCTTTCAACTCTATTTCTCTAGGAAAATATAAAAATCCAAGGGAGCTATAGCACGAGCTAGTAATCTACAACATAATTTGCAAAAACATTTTGATTGTGTTCATGATAATGAGTTTAGTTAATCATATTACTTATTAACTCCCACTCAAATAGACATCCCTCTGGTCATTCGAGTGTCACATGATCCAAATTCACAACCCCAAGTCTGATCATCACGTGAGATGAAGTGGTTTCAATGGTGAACATCTTCATGTTAATCATATCTACTATATGACTCATGTTCGACCTTTTGGTCCCTTGTGTTCCAAGGCCATGTCTTTACATGCTAGTCTCGTCAAGTTTAACCCGAGTGTTCCGCATGTGCAACACTGGCTTGCACCCGTTGTATGCGAACGTAGAGTCTATCACACCCGATCATCACGTGGTGTCTCGAAACGACAAACTTTTGCAACAGTGCACACTCGGGGAGAACACAATTTATCTTGAAATTTAAGTGAGGGATCACGTTATAATGCTACCGTCGTCCTAAGCAAAATAAGATGCATAAAAGGATTAACATCACATGCAAATCATAAGTGACATGATATGGCCATGAACTTGTGCTTTTAATCTCCATCTCCAAAGCACCAGCATGATCTCCATCGTCACTGGCATGACACCATGATCTACATCATCTTGATCTCCATCAACGTGTCGCCATGAAGTTGTCATGTCGAATGTTGCTTCCATGACTATTGCTAACTCATAGCGATAAAGTAAAGCAAAATGGCGAAAATAATTAAAGACAACCCTATGGCTCCTGCCGGTTGCCGTACTCATTGACATGCAAGTCGTGATATTCTATACAATACATGATCATCTCATACATCACATATATCTCATCATGTAATTGGCCATATCACATCACAACATACCCTGCAAAAACAAGTTAGACGTCCTCTAATTGTTGTTGCATGTTTTACGTGGCTGCTACGGGTATCTAGCAAGAACAATTCTTACCTATGCAAAACTACAACGATAATACACAAATTGCTATTCAACCTTCTAAAGGACCGCATTTGTTGAATCCGATCCAACTAAAGTGGGAGAAACAGACACCTGCCAGCCATCTTTATGCAACGAAGTTACATGTTAGTTGATGGAACCGGTCTCTCGTAAGCGTACGAGTAATGTTGGTCCGGGTCGTTTCATCCCACAATACCGTCGAATCAAGAAAAGACCAAGGGAGGAAGCAATCTGAATATCAATGCCCACAAACTCCTTTGTGTTCTACTCGTGATCTCATCTACACATAAACCTAGCTCATGATGCCACTTTTGGGGAACGTTGCACGGGAAACAAAAATTTTCCTACGCATACGCAAGATCTATCCTTGGTGATGAGCATCTATGAGAGGGAGAGTGTATCGACATACCCTTGTAGATTGCTAAGCGGGAAGCATTAAGAAACACGGTTGATGTAGTCGAACATCTTCGCGATCCAAATCGCAATCCGTCCTGCGATCCAATCACGATCCATCCCGATCTAGCGCTGAACGGACGACACCTCCGCGTTCAGCACACGTATAGCTCGATGACGATCTCTACCTCCTTGATCTAGAAAGACATAGTAGAGAGGTAGATGAGTTCTCTGGCAACACGACGGCGTGGTCGCAGCGGTAGTGGTGCTATCCCGGCAGGGATACGCCTAGCGCTACCGAAACTGCAAAAGGAGGAGAAAACGATCTAGGGAGATAGAGGGGCGCCAAGGGCTTCATGTGTGCTCTTGGGGCGCCCCCTCCCCACTATATATAGGTGAAGGGGCATGGAGATCAGCCCCTCCAAGCCCTAGGGCGCAGCCAAGGGGAGGAGTTGGACTCCTAGTCCAATTCCCTCCCTTTCCATAAAAAGGTGGACTTTCCACCTATCCCAAGCCACATGGGCCTTGAGGGACTTGTGCGCCTCGCCCAATAAGGACAAGGTGCCTTCCCTCAGCCCATGCAAACCCTTGGGACGTGGTGTAACCCTTGGTAGACTTCCGGACTCCTCCGGTAGTTTCCGGAACCTTCTAGAAGCTTCCCGATACAATACCGGAAAACCCCGAAACTTTTCTTGTCACGAATATATAACTTCCCATATATAAATCTTTACCTCCAGACCATTCCGGAGCTCCTCGTGATGTCTGGGATCTCATCCGGAACTCCTAACAACCTTCGATCACCAACATACGTAACTCAATAATACCAAAACGTCACCAAACGTTAAGTGTGACCCTACGGGTTCGAGAACTATGTAGACATGACCGAGACACCTCTACAGCGAATGACCAATATGGGGACTTGGATGCCCATATTGGTTCCTACATATTCTATGAAGATCTTTATCAGTCGAACCTCTATGTCAAGGATTCAGTTAATCTCGTATATAGTTCCCTTTGTTCATCGGTATGTTACTTGCCCGAGATTCGATCGTTGGTATCTCTATACCTAGTTCAATATCGTTCCCGGCAAGTCTCTTTACTCGTTCCGTAATACGATATCCCATGGCTAACTCTTTAGTCACTATGCTTGCAAGGCTCATTGTGATGTTGTATTACCGAGTGGGCCTTGAGATACCTCTTCGTCACATGGAGTAACAAATCCCAGTCTTGATCCATGCCAACTCAACAGACACATTCGAAGATACCAGTAGAGCATCTTTATGTTGGAAATATGCCCTAGAGGCAATAATAAATTAGTTATTATCATATTTCCTTGTTCATGATAATCGTTTATTATCCATGCTATAATTGTATTGATCGGAGACTTAGATGCATGTGTGGATACATAGACAAATCCATGTCCCTAGTATGCCTCTAATAGACTAGCTCATTGATCAAAGATGGCTATGGTTTCCTAGTCATGGACATGATATGTCATTTGGTAATGGGATCACATCATTAGGAGAATGATGAGATGGACAAGACCCAAGCAACAAACGTAGCATATGAGCGTGTGAGTTTATTGCTACTGTTTTTTGCATGTCAAGTATCTGTTCCTATGACCATGAGATCATGCAACTCACTGACACCGGAGGAGTGCCTTGTGTGTATCAAACGTCGCAACGTAACTGGGTGACTATAAAGGTACTCTACAGGTATCTTCGAGGGTGTCTGTTGGGTTGGCATGGATCAAGACTGGGATTTGTTACGCCGTGTGACGGAGAGGTATCTCAGGGCCCACTCGATAATACAACATCACAACAAGCCTTGCAAGCAATGTGACTAAGTGTTAGTCACGGGATCTTGTATTATGGAACGAGTAAAGATACTTGTCGGTAACGAGGTTGAACTAGGTATGGAGATACCGACAATCGAATCTCGGGCAAGTAACATACCGAAGAACAAAGGGAACATCATACGGGATTAACTGAATCCTTGACATAGAGGTTCGACCGATAAAGATCTTCGTAGAATATGTAGGAACCAATATGGGCATCTAGGTCCCGCTATTGGTTATTGACCGTAGAGGTGTCTCAGTCATGTCTACATAGTTCTCGAACCCGCAGGGTCTGCACACTTGAGGTTTGGTGACGTTTCGGTAGTATAGAGTTATGTATGGTGGTGACTGAAGGTTGTTCGGAGTCCCGGATGAGATCCCAGACATCAAGAGGAGCTCCGGAATGGTCCGTAGGTAAAGATTCATATATAGGAAGTCCTATTTTGGTCGCCGGAAAAGTTTTGGGCTTATCGGTAGTGTACCGGGAGTGCCGGTAGTGTACCGGGAGACCACCGGGAGGGGTATTTCGACCCAAGAGGCTACATGTGCTGTGGGAGAGTAAATACCAGCCCTTAGTGGGATGGTGGAAGTCCCACACAAGGCCCATGTGGCTAGGGAGGAAAAGCCCCAAGGGAAAAGGTGGAAAAAGGCAAAAAAGGAAGAATCCTAGTCCTACTAGGATTGGAGGAGTAGTCCTCCTCTCCTCCCCACTTCGGCTGAACCAAGGAGGCTTGGCCCTTGAGCCAAGGCCTCTCCTCCCTCCCTCTTATATATACTAGAGGTTTTAGGGTTTTTGCACTAGTTTTTTCAGCCACGTGCTACCCGTTCCTCTAGTGCATAGTTTCTCCTCTAGATCGATTTCTGCAGTGCTTAGGCGAAGCCCTGTCGGAATTGCTCCACCACCATTGCCGCAACGCTGTCACGCTGCCGGAGAACTCGTCTACCTCTCCGCTCCCTCTTGCTGGATCAAGAAGGCAGAGATCGTCATTGAGCTGTACGTGTGCTGAACGCAGAGGTGCCGTCCGTTCGGCGCTAGATCGAAAGGACCGTGATCAAGATCGCAAGACGGTTCGTGATGATATTGCGGGACGGATCATGATGAGTTTGCGGGACAGATCGTGATTGGAGTGCGGGACGGATCGTGATGAGATTTCGGGATGCTCGGCGATTTGGATCATGAAGACGTTCGACTACACCAACCGCGTTTCTTAACGCTTCCCGGTTAGCGATCTACAAGGGTATGTAGATCCACTCTCCCTCTCGTATATGCTCATCACCATAGATAGGTCTTGTGTGAATGTAGGAAATTTTTTGTTTCCCATGCGAAGTTCCCCAACAGTGGCATCAGAGCTAGGTCTATGTGTGGATGAGATCTCGAGTAGAACACAAAGAGTTTGTGGGCGTTGATGCTTAGATTGCTTCCTCCCTTGGTCGTGTTTTTGTTCAGCGGTATAGTGGGATGAAGCAGCCTGGACCAACATTACTCGTAGGCTTATGAGAGACCGGTTCCCTCAACTGCAACTTGTTGCATAGATGGCTGGCGGGTGCCAGTTTCTCCTACTTTAGTTGGATCGAATTCGACAAAGGCGGTCCTTGATAAGGTTGAAAAGCAACTAATGTATCACCGTTGTGGTTTATGCATAGGTGAGAATTGTTCTTGCTGGATACCCGTAGCAGCCACGTAAAACATGCAACAACTAGAGGACGTCTAACTTGTTTTTGCAGGTTATGTTGTGATGTGATATGGCCAATTACATGATGTGATATATGTGATGTATGAGATGATCATGTGTTGTATAGAATATCACGACTTGCATGTCGATGAGTATGGCAACCGGCAGGAGCCATAGGGTTGTCTTTAATTATTGTATGACCTGCATGTCAATCATTAAGCGCTATGTAATGCTTTACTTTATCGCTAAACATGATGGGCGTGACAACCCCGATGGCAACACATTGATGGAGATCAAGATGATGGAGATCATGGTGTCGTGCCGGTGACGATGGAGATCATGCCGATGCTTTCAAGATGGAGATCAAAAGCACAAGTTCATGGCCATATCATGTCACTTATGATTTGCATGTGATGTTAATCCTTTTATGCACCTTGTTTTGCTTAGGACGGCGGTAGCATTATAAGGTGATCCCTCACTTAATTTCAAGATAAATTGTGTTCTCCCCGAGTGTGCACCGTTCTGAAAGTTCGTCGTGTCGAGACACCACGTGATGATCGGGTGTGATAGACTCTACGTTCACATACAACGGGTGCAAGCCAGTGTTGCACATGAGGAACACTCGGGTTAAACTTGACGAGCCTAGCATGTACAGACATGGCCTCGAAACACAAGAGGCTGAAAGGTCGAACATGAGTCATATAGTAGATATGATCAAAATGATGATGTTCACCATTGAAACCACGTCAACTCACGTGACGATCAGACTTGAGTTGGTGAATTTGGATCATGTATCACTCGAATGACCGGAGGGATGTCAATTTGAGTGGGAGTTATTATATAATATGATTAATTGAACTCATTATCATGAACATAGTCAGTAGTGTCTTTGCAAAATTATGTTGTAGATTACTAGCTCACGTTGTAGCTCCCTTGAATTTGTATATGTTCCTAGAGAAATAGAGTTGAAAGATGATGGTAGCAATATTGCGGACTGGGTCCATGATCTGAGGATTGTCCTCATTGCTGCACAAAAGGCTTATGTCCTTAATGCACCGCTCGGTGCGCCAACCCCTCTAGCATCGTCTGTAGATGTTGTGAGCATCTGTCAGGCACATTGTGATGACTACTTGATAGTTTAGTGCAGCATGCATTATGGCTTAGAATTGAGGCTCCGAAACGTTTTGAACGTCACGGAACATATGAGATGTTCTAAGAGCTAAAATTAGGATGTCAGGCTCGTGCCCGTGTTGCAAGATATGAGATCTCCAACAAGATTCTTTGCCTGCAAGATGAAAGAAAATAGCTCAATCGTTGAGCATGTGCTCAGATTGTCTGGGTGCTACAATCGCTTGAATCGAGTGGGAGTTGATCTTCCAGATAAGATAGTGATTGATATAGTTCTCCAAGTCATTGTCACTAAGCTACTAGAATTTGATGATGAACTATAAAATGCCAGGGATAGAAATAATGACCCCTGAGTTGTTCGCGATGTTTGACACCGTGAAGGTAGAAATCAAGAAGAAGCGTCAAGTGTTGATGGTTAGTCAAACCACTAGTTTCGAGGAGGGCGGGAGCAAGGAGGGAAACTTCATGGATAGCAAGTCAGTTGCTGCTCTAGTGAAGCAACCCAAAGTTGAACCCAGACCCGAGACTAAGTGCTTCGATTATGAGGAGAGCAGTCGCTGAAGCGGAACAACCCTAGATACTTGGTAGATAAGAAGGCTGGCAACGTCGACAGAAGTATATTTGATATACATGTTATTGATGTGTACCTTGCTAGTACACCTAGTAGCACCTGGGTATTGGATACCGGTTCAGTTGCTGAATGTTAGTAACTCGAAATAAAAGCTACGGAATAAACAGAGCTCTAGCTAAGGGTGAGGTGACGATGTGTGTTGGAAATGTTTCCAAGGTTGATGTGATCAACATCGCAAGCTCCCTCTACCTTTGGGATTAGTGACAAACCTAAATAAATGTTATTTGGTGTTTTGCATAGAGCATGAACGTGATTAGATTGTGTTTAATGCAACACGGTTATTCATTTAAGTTAGAGAATAATGGTTATTCTGTTTACTTGAATAATACCTTCAATGGTCATGCACCCAGTGAGAATGGTTTGTTGAATCTTGATCGTAGTAATACACATGTTCATAACATTGGTGCCAAAAGATATAGAGTTAATAATGATAGTACCACATACTTGTGGCACTGCCGCTAAATGTCATATTGGTATAAACGGATGAAGAAACTCCATGCTGATGGATCTTTGGACTCATTCGATTTCGAATCGGTTGAGAGATGCGAACCATGCCTCTTGGTCAAGATGACTAAGGACCCCATTTTCTGGTTTGATGGAGCGGGCAAGTGATTTATTGGAAATGATACATGTTGATGTATGCAATCCAATGAGTCTTGTAGCGTGCGGTGGATATCATTATTTTCTTACCTTCACTGATGATTTGAGTAGATATAGTGTATATTTACTTAATGAAACACAAGTCTGAATCGTTTGAAAGGTTCAAGCAAATTCAGAGTGAAGTCTAAGATCATCGTGACAAGAAGATAAAAATGTCTACGATATGATCGTGGAGGTGAATATCTGAGTTACGAGTTTGGCATTCAACTTTAGACAATGTGAAAGTTGTTTCACAACTCACGCCACCTGGAACACCATAGTGTGATGGTGTGTTCGAACGTCATAGTCTTGCTCTATTGGAAATGGTGGTTGCTATGATGTCTCTTATCGTTTTGCTACTATAATTTTGGGGTTATGCATTAGAGACAACTACATTCACTTTAAATAGGGCACCATCTAAATCCGTTAAATAGGGCAAAGCATGATCGAGCCCCAGAACTCATTGGGTGTTAGATTCATAACAATGCGAATCACATGGTGTTGTGAACTAGATTATTGACTCTAGTGCAAGTGGGAGACTGTTGGAAATATGCCCTAGAGGCAATAATAAATTAGTTATTATCATATTTCCTTGTTCATTATAATCGTTCATTATCCATGCTATAATTGTATTGATCGGAGACTTAGATGCATGTGCTGATACATAGACAAAACCATGTCCCTAGTATGCCTCTAATAGACTAGCTCGTTGATCAAAGATGGCTATGGTTTCCTAGTCATGGACATGAGATGTCATTTGGTAACGGCATCACATCATTAGGAGAATGATGTGATGGACAAGACCCAAACTACAAACGTAGCATATGATCGTGTCAGTTTATTGCTACTGTTTTCTGCATGTCAAGTATCTGTTCCTATGACCATGAGATCATGCAACTCACTGACACCGGAGGAGTGCCTTGTGTGTATCAAATGTCGCAACGTAACTGGGTGACTATAAAGGTACTCTATAGGTATCTCCGAGGGTGTCCGTTGGGTTGGCATGGATCAAGACTGGGATTTGTTACGCCATGTGACGGAGAGGTATCTCAGGGCCCACTCGGTAATACAACATCACAACAAGCCTTGCAATCAATGTGACTAAGTGTTAGTCATGGGATCTTGTATTACGGAATGAGTAAAGAGAATTGCCGGTAACGAGGTTGAACTAGGTATGGAGATACTGACGATCGAATCTCGGGCAAGTAACATACCGAAGAACAAAGGGAACATCATACGGGATTAACTGAATCCTTGACATAGAGGTTCGACCGATAAAGATCTTCGTAGAATATGTAGCAACCAATATGGGCATCCAGGTCCCGTTATTGGTTATTGACCATAGAGTTGTCTCGGTCATGTCTACATAGTTCTCGAACCCGCAGGGTCTGCACACTTAAGGTTTGGTGATGTTTCGGTAGTATATAGTTATGTATGGTGGTGACCGAAGATTGTTCGGAGTCCCGCATGAGATCCCGGACATTACGACGAGCTTTGGAATGGTCCGGAGGTAAAGATTCATATATAGGAAGTCCTATTTTGGTCGCCGGAAAGGTTTCAGGCTAATCGGTCGTGTACCGGGAGTGCCGGTAGTGTACCGGGAGACCATCGGGAGGGGTATTTCGACCCAAGAGGCTACATGGGCTGTGGGAGAGTAAATACCAGACCTTAGTGGGCTTGTGGAAGTCCCACAAAAGGCCCATGCGGCTAGGGAAGAAAAGCCCAAAGGGAAAAGGTGGAAAAAGGCAAAAAGGAGGAATCCTAGTCCTACTAGGATTGGAGGAGGAGTCCTCCTCTCCTCCCCACTTCGGCCGAACCAAGGAGGCTTGGACCTTGCGCCAAGGCCTCTCCTCCCTCCCTCTTATATATACTGGAGGTTTTAGGGTTTTTCACTAGTTTTTTCAGCCACGTGCTACACGTTCCTCTAGTGCATAGTTTCTCCTCTAGATCGATTTCTGCAGTGCTTAGGCGAAGCCCTGCCGGTATTGCTCCACCACCATAGCCGCAGCGCCGTCACACTGCCGGAGAACTCGTCTACCTCTCTGCTCCCTCTTGCTGGATCAAGAAGGCGGAGATCGACATTGAGCTATATGTGTGCTTAACGCGGAGGTGCCGTCCGTTTGGCGCTAGATCGGATGGACCGTGATCAAGATCGCGAGACGGTTCGTGATGAGATCGCGAGACGGATCGTGATGAGTTTGCGGGACAGATCGTGATTGGATCATGGGATGGATCGTGATGACATCACGGGACAGATTTGGATCACGAAGACGTTCGACTACACCAACCGGGTTTCTTAACGCTTCCCGCTTAGCGATCTACAACGGTATGTAGATCCACTCTCCCTCTCGTAGATGCTCATCGCCATGGATAGGTCTTGCGTGAGCGTAGGAAATTTTTTGTTTCCCATGCGATGTTCCCCGACACTTTATAGTCACGTAGTTACGTTGTGACGTTTCATACACACAAGGTATTCCTCCGGTGTCAGTGAGTTGCATGATCTCATGGTCATAGGAACAGATACTTGACATGCAGAAAACAATAGTAATACAAGATCCCATGGCTAACTCTTTAGTCACATTGCTTGCAAGGCTTATAGTGATGTTGTATTACCGAGTGGGCCCTGAGATACCTCTCCGTCACACGGAGTAACAAATCCCAGTCTTGATCCATGCCAACCCAACAGACACCCTCAGAGATACATGTAGAGCACCTTTATAGTCACCTAGTTACGTTGCCACATTTGATACACACAACATACTCCTCCGGTGTCAGTGATTTGCATGATCTCATGGTCATAGGAACATATACTTGACATGCAGAAAACTATAGCAATAAACTGACACGATCATATGCTACATTCATAGTTTGGGTCTTGTCCATCACATCATTCTCCTAATGATGTGATCTGATACGTCTCCAACGTATCTATAATTAATGAAGTATTCATGCTGTTATTTTATCATTCTTGGATGTTTTACAATCATTTTATAGCAACTTTATATCATTTTTTGGGACTAACCTATTGACCCAGTGCCCAGTGTCAGCTGCTGTATTTTGCTTGTTTTTTACATCACAAGAAATCAATATCAAACGGAGTCCAAACACCACGAAACCTTTTGGAGATTTTTTTGGACCAGAAGGAACCCAATGGGCCTGAGCTACACCAGGGGGGTGCCCCGAGGGGGGCACAACCCACCAGGGCATGCCTGGCCCCCTGGCACACCCAGGTGGGTTGTGCCCACCTTGATGGCCTCCCGCACCCCCTCTCTGCACTATAAATACCCAAATATTTCGAAACCCTTGGGGGTAGCCCTAGATCAGAAGTTCCACCGCCGCAAGGCTCTATAGCCACCGAAAACCAATCTAGTGTTGGGGAACGTTGCATGGGAAACAAAAATTTTCCTACACACACGCAGATCTATCCATGGTGATGAGCATCTACGAGAGGGAGAGTGGATCTACGTACCCTTATAGATCGCTAAGCGGGAAGCGTTAAGAAACACGGTTGGTGTAGTCGAACGTCTTCGCGATCCAAATCGCCGTGCGTCCCGCGATCCAATCACGATCCGTCCCACGAACTTGATCACGATCCGTCCCACGAACTTGATCACGATCCGTTCCATGAACTTGATCACGATCCTTCCGATCTAGCGCCGAACGGATGACACCTCCGCGTTCAGCACACGTACGGCTTGTTGACGATCTCCGCCGTCTTGATCCAGCAAGAAGGAGCAGAGAGGAAGAAGGGTTCTCTAGCAGTGTGACGACGCTCCGGCAATAGTGGTGGAGCTATTCCGGCAGGGCTTTGCCTAAGCACTGCAGAAACCCGATCTAGAGGAGAAACTATGGACTAGAGGGTAGGGTTGCATGTGGCTGAAAATCTTGTCCAAAAACCCTAAAATTCTCTAGTATATATAGGAGGAGAGGAGGAGAGGAGGCAGCCTTGGCTTCCAAGCCAAGGAGGTTCGGCCGAACCAGGAGGGAGGAATCCTCCTCCTCCACTCCTAGTAGGATTAGGACTCCTTCCTAATTTAGCCTTTTTTTGCCTTTTTCCAGCTTTTTCCTTTTGGGCTTTTCTTCACAACTACATGGGCCTTGTGTGGGACTTCCACCAGCCCACTAGGGTCTGGTATTCATCCTCCCATAGCCCATGTAGCCTCTTGGGTCGAAATACCCCTCCCGATGGTCTCTCGGTACACTACCGGCACTCCCGGTACACTACCGATGAGCCCGAAACTTTTCCGGCGACCAAAATAGGACTTCCTATATATCAATCTTCACCTCTGGACCATTCCAGAGCTCCTCGTGACGTCCGGGATCTCATCTGGGACTCCAAACAACCTTCGATCACCACCATACATAACTCTATACTACCAAAACGTCACCAAACCTTAAGTGTGCAGACCCTGCGGGTTCGAGAACTATGTAGACATGACCGAGACACTTCTACGGTCAATAACCAATAGCGGGACCTGGATGCCCATATTGGTTCCTACATATTCTACGAAGATCTTTATCGGTCGAACCTCTATGTCAAGGATTCAGTTAATCCCGTATGATGTTCCCTTTGTTCTTCGGTATGTTACTTACCTGAGATTCGATCATCGGTATCTCCATACCTAGTTCAGCCTCGTTATCGGCAAGTCTCTTTACTCGTTCCGTAATATAAGATCCCGCAACCAACACTTAGTCACATTGCTTGCAAGGCTTGTTGTGATGTTGTATTATCGAGTGGGCCCTGAGATACCTCTCCGTTCACACGGAGTAACAAATCCCAGTCTTGATCCATGCCAACTCAACAGACACCCTCGAAGATACCTGTAGAGCACCTTCATAGTCACCCAGTTACGTTGCGACGTTTGATACACACAAGGCACTCCCCCGATGTTTGTGAGTTGCATGATCTCATGGTCATAGGAACACATACTTGACATGCAGAAAATAGTAGCAATAAACTGACACGATCATATGCTACATTTGTAGTTTCGGTCTTGTCCATCACATCATTCTCCTAATGATGTGATCCCGTTATCAAATGACATCACATGTCAATGGCCAGGAAACCTTGACCATCTTTGATGAACGAGCTAGTTCACTAGAGGCATACTAGGGACAAAGTGTTGTCTATTTACCCACACATGTAATGTGTTTCCAATTAATACAATTATAGCATGGATAATAAACGATTATCATGAAGAAGGAAATATAATTATAAACACTTTATTTATTGCCTCTAGGGCATATTTCCAACAGTCTCCCACTTGCACTAGAGTCAATAATCTAGCTCACATCACTATGTGAGTTACATTGTAATGAATCGAACACCCATGCAGTTCTGGTGTTGATCATGTTTAGCCCTTGGAAGAGGTTTTCAGATCCTTTTGCACTTTGCAAATATTTATGTCCTTCTCCTCGATGTAATCGCAGATGGAGTTGAAGCGTTGCTTTATGTGTCTGGTCCTCTTGTGAAACCTTGGTTCCTTTGCCAGAGCAATGGCACCAGTGTTGTCACAGAACAGGTTCATTGGATTCAGTGCACTGGGCACTACTCCAAGATATGTCATGAACTGCTTCATCGAGACACCTTCCTTCGCCGCCTCCGAGGCTGTGATGTACTCCGCTTCACATGTAGAATCGGCTACCACGCTTTGCTTGGAACTGCACCAGCTTACCGCTCCCCCGTTGAGAATAAATACGTATCCGGTTTGTGACTTAGAGTCATCTGGATCAGTGTCAAAGCTTGCATCGACATAACCCTTTACGACGAGCTCTTCATCACCTCCATAAACGAGAAACATTTCTTAGTCCCTTTCAAGTACTTAAGGATATTCTTGACCGCTGCCCAGTGTTCCATTCCAGGATCACTTTGAAACCTTCTGGACATACTTATGGCAAGGCTGACATCCGGTCTTGTGCAGAGCATTGCATACATGATAGAGCCTATGGCTGAAGCATAGGGGATGACACTCATCTTTTCTCTATCTTCTGCAGTCACTGGGCATTGAGTCTTACTCAACTTCACACCTTGTAACACAGGCAAGAACCCCTTCTTGGACTGATCCATTTTGAACTTCTTCAAAACTTTATCAAGGTATGTGCTCTGTGAAAGTGCTATTAAGCTTCTCGATCTATCTCTATAGATCTTAATGCCTAATATGAAAGCAGCTTCTCCTAGGACCTTCATTGAAAAACTCTTGTTCAATATTCCTTCATGCCTTCCAGCATTTCTATATTGTTTCCAATCAGCAATATTTCATCCACATATAATATTAGAAACGCTATAGAACTCCCACTCACTTTCTTGTAAATATAAGCTTCTCCATAAACTTGTATAAACTCAAACGCTTTGATCACCTCATCAAAACGCTTATTCTAACTCCGAGATGCTTGCACCAGCCCATAAATGGATCGCTGGAGTTTGCAAACTTTGTCAGCATTCTCTGGATCGACAAAACCTTCTGGTTGCATCATATACAACTCTTCCTCAAGGAAACCATTGAGGAACGTTGTTTTGACATCCATCTGCCAAATTTCATAGTCGAAATAAGCAGCTATTGCCAACATGATTCTGACAGACTTAAGCATTGCTATAGGTGAGAAGGCCTCATCGTAGTCAACTCCTTGATCTTGTGAAAAACCCTTTGCCACAAGTCGAGCTTTATAGACGGTGACATTACCGTCCACGCTGTCTTCTTCTTAAAGATCCATTTGTTTTGAATGGCCTTTTGCCCTTCAGGTAATACTTCCAAAGTCCATACTTTGTTTTCATACATGGATCCCATCTCGGATTTCATGGCCTCTAACCATTTCTTGGAATCCGGGCCCATCACTACTCCTTCATAGCTCGTAGGTTCATTGTTGTCCAACAACATGACCTCCAGGACAGGGTTGCCATACCACTCAGGAGTAGTACGCGGCCTTGTCGACCTACGAGGTTCAATAGTAGCTTTATCCGAAGCTTCATGATCATCATCATTAACTTCCTCCTCTACCGTCCTAGGTTCCACAGAAACATCTTTCTGCGCTGCGCTACTTTCTGGTTGAAGTAAAGGTTCAATAACCTCATCAAGCTCTATTTTCCTCCCACTCAATTCTTTCGAGAGAAACTCATTCTCAAGAAATGTTCCATTATTAGCGACAAACACTTTGCCTTTGGATCTGAGATAGAAGGTATACCCGACTGTATCTTTCGGGTATCCTATGAAGACGCATTTTTCCGCTTTGGGTTCCAGCTTTTCAGGCTGAAGATTTTTGACATAAGCATCACATCCCCAAACTTTAAGAAACGAAAACTTTGGCCTCTTGCCAAACCATAGTTCATATGGCGTCGTCTCAACGGATTTTGATGGTGCCCTATTTAAAGTGAATGCAGCTTTCTCTAATGCATAACCCCAAAACGATAGTGGCAAATCAACAAGAGACATCATAGAACGCACCATATCTAATAAGGTTCGATTACGACGTTCAGACACACCATTACGCTGTGGTGTTCCGGGCAGTGTCAACTGTGAAACAATTCCACACTGTCTTAAGTGACTGCCAAACTCATAACTCAGATATTCACCTCCTCGATTAGATCGCAGGAATTTAATCTTCTTGTTACGATGATTCTCAACTTCACTCTGAAATTGCTTGAACTTTTCAAACGTTTTAGACTTGTGTTTCATCAAGTAAATATACCCATATCTACTTAAGTCATCAGTGAAGGTGAGAAAATAACGATATCCACCACGCGCTGTAACATTCATTGGACCGCACACATCAGTATGTATGATTTCCAACAAGTCACTCGCCCGTTCCATTGTTCCAGAGAACGGCGTTTTAGTCATCTTGCCCATGAGGCATGGTTCACATGTGTCAAGTGATTCAAAATCAAGTGACTCCAAAAGTCCATCAGCATGGAGCTTCCTCATGCGTTTTACACCAATATGACCTAAACGACAGTGCCACAAGAAAGTGGTACTACCATTATCAACTCTACATCTTTTGGCATCAATGTTATGAACATGTGTGTCATCACTATCAAGATTAAATATGAATAAACCCCTAACATTGGGTGCATGACCATAAAAGATATTACTCATATAAATAGAATAACCTTTATTCTCTGCTTTAAATGAGTAACCGTCTCGCAATAAACAAGATCCAGATATAATGTTCATGCTTAACGCAGGCACTAAATAACAATTATTCAGGTTCATCGCTAATCCCGATGGTAATCGAAGAGAGAGCGTGCCGATAGCGATCACATCAACCTTGGAACCATTTCCCACACGCATCGTCACTTCGTCCTTTGCCAGCCTTTGTTTATTCCATAGTTCCTGCTTTGAGTTGCAAATGTGAGCAACCGAACCGGTATCAAATACCCAGGCACTACTACGAGAGCGAGTAAGGTACACATCAATAACATGTATATCATATATACCTTGTTTGTCGTTGGCCGCCTTCTTGTCCGCTAGGTACTTGGGGCAGTTCCGCTTCCAGTGACCAGTTTCCTTGCAATGAAAGCACTCAGTTTCTGGCTTGGGTCCATGCTTGGGCTTCTTTACAGGAGTAGCAACTGCTTTGCCATCCTTCTTGGTTTTACCCTTCTTTCCCTTGCCCTTGACCTTCCCATTTTTCTTGAAACTAGTGGTTTTATTGACCATCAACACTTGATGTTCTTTCTGGATTTCAGACTCAGCAACTTTTAGCACCGCGAACAGCTCGGTGACTGACTTGTTCATCTCGTGCATGTTATAGTTCATCACAAAGCTCTTGTAACTAGGTGGTAGTGATTGAAGAACTCTGTCAGTGATTGCCTCTGGCGGAAGGGCAATTCCCAACTCCGCTAGATGATTTGAATACCCAGACATTCTGAGTATATGTTCACTGATAGACCCGTTCTCCTCCATCTTGCAAGCATAGAACTTATTGGAGGTTTCATACCTCTCGATCCGGGCATTCTTCTCAAAGTAAACTTCAATTCCTGGAACATGTCATATGCTCCATGACGTTCAAAACGTCTTTGTAGTCCCGATTCTAAGCCATACAATATTGCACACTGAACTATTGAGTAATCTCTAGTACTTGCCTCCCAAGCGTTCTTAACGTCTTCGGAGGTCATGTCTTCTGGTTGGTCACCAAGCGGTGCATCAAGGACATATGATTTCTGGGAAGCCGTGAGGATAATCCTCAGATTACGGGCCCAGTCAACAAAGTTACTTCCATCATCTTTCAACTTAGCTTTCTCTAGGAATGCATTAAAATTCAGGGGTGCTACTGCGACAGCCATTAATCTACAATATAAATATGCAAAGTTTACTTAGACTATTGTTCAAGATAATGAGTTTAGTTAATCCAATTACTAAATCTCCCACTCAAATTGACATCCCTCAGGTCATCTGAGTGTCACATGATCCAAATTCACCAACTTAAGTCCGATCATCACGTGAGTTGAGGTGGCTTCAATGGTGAACATCTCATGTTGATCATATCTACTATATGACTCATGTTCGACCTTTTGGTCTCTTGTGTTCCGAGCCATGTCTGTACATGCTAGGCTCGTCAAGTTTAACCTGAGTGTTCTGCGTGTGCAACACTGGCTTGCACCCGTTGTATGTGAACGTAGAGTCTATCACACCCAATCATCACATGGTGTCTCGACACGACAAACTTTCGCAACGGTGCACACTCGAGGAGAACACAATTCATCTTGAAATTTAAGTGAGGGATCACCTTATAATGCTACCGTCGTCCTAAGCAAAACAAGGTGCATAAAAGGATTAACATCACATGCAATTCATAAGTGACATGATATGGCCATGAACTTGTGCTTTTGATCTCCATCTAGAAAGCACCGGCATGATCTCCATCGTCACCGGCATGACACCATGATCTTCATCATCTTGATCTCCATCAACGTGTCGCCATCGGGGTTGTCATGCCCAACATTCTTCTACTACTATTGCTACTGTTTAGCGATAAAGTAAAGCATTACATAGCACTTAATGATTGACACTCAGGTGATACAATAATTAAAGACAACCCTATGGCTCCTGCCGGTTGCCGTACTCATCGACATGCAAGTCGTGATAATCTATACATCACATGATCATCTCATGCATCACATATATCACAACATGTAATTGGCCATATCACATCACAACATACCCTGCAAAAACAAGTTAGACGTCCTCTAATTGTTGTTGCATGTTTTACGTGGCTGCTACGGGTATCTAGCAAGAACAATTCTCATCCACGCAAAAACCAAAACGGTGATACACTAGTTGCTTTTCAACCTTCTCAAGGACCGCCTTTGTCGAATCCAATCCAACTAAAGTGAGAGAAACTGGCACCCGCAAGCCATCTATGCAACAAGTTGTGGTCGAGGGAACCGGTCTCTCGTAAGCGTACGAGTAATGTTGGTCCGGGCCGCTTCATCTCACAATACCGCTGAACCAAAATCCGACCAAGGGAGGAGGCAATCTAAGAATCAACGCCCACAAACCTTTTGTGTTCTAATCGAGATCTCATCTACACATAGACCTAGCTCATGATGCCACTGTTGGGGAACATTGCATGGGAAACAAAAAAATTCCTATGCACACGCAGATTTATCCATGGTGACTAGCATCTACGAGAGGGAGAGTGGATCTATGTACCCTTGTAGATCGCTAAGCGGGAAGCGTTAAGAAATGCGGTTAGTGTAGTTGAACGTCTTCGTGATCCAAATCATTGTGCGTCCCGCGATCCAATCACGATCCGTCCCACGATCCAATCACGATCCGTCCCGCGAACTTGATCACGATCCATTCCACGAACTTGATCACGATCCTTCCGATCTAGCGCCGAACGGACAGCACCTCCGCGTTCAGCACACGTGCAGCTTGATGACGATCTCCATCATCCTGATCCAGCAAGAAGGAGCGGAGAGGAAGAAGAGTTCTCTGGCAGCGTGATGGCGCTCCGGCGATAGTGGTGGAGCTATTCCGGCAGGGCTTCGCCTAAGCACTGCAGAAATCCGATCTAGAGGAGAAACTATGGACTAGAGGGTAGGGTTGCACGTGGGTGAAAATCTTGTGCAAAAACCCTAAAACCCTCTAGTATATATAGGAGGAGAGGAGGAGAGGAGGCAGCCTTGGCTTCCAACCCAAGGAGGTTTGGCCGAACCAGGAGGGAGGAATCCTCTTCCTCCACTCCTAGTAGGATTAGGACTCCTTCCTAATTTAGCCTTTTTTTGCCTTTTTCCACCTTTTTCCTTTTGGGCTTTTCTTCCCAACTGCATGGGCCTTGTGTGGGACTTTCACCAGCCCACTAGGGGATGGTATTCATCCTCCCACAGCCCATGTAGCCTCTTGGGTCGAAATACCCCTCCCGATGGTCTCCCGGTACACTACCGATGAGCACGAAACTTTTCCGGCGACCAAAATAGGACTTCCTATATGTCAATGTTTACCTTCGGACCATTCTGGAGCTCCTCGTGATGTCCGGGATCTCATTCGGGACTCCAAACAACCTTCGGTCACCACCATACATAACTCTATACTACCGAAACGTCACCAAACCTTAAGTGTGCAGACCCTGCGGGTTCGAGAACTATGTAGACATGACCAAGACACTTCTACGGTCAATAACCAATAGCGGGACCTGGATTCCCATATTGGTTCCTACATATTCTACGAAGATCTTTATCGGTAGAACCTCTATGTCAAGGATTCAGCTAATCCCGTATGATGTTCCCTTTGCTCTTCCGTATGTTACTTGCCCGAGATTCGATCGTCGGTATCTCCATACCTAGTTCAACCTCGTTATCGGCAAGTATCTTTACTCGTTTCGTAATACAAGATCCCACAACCAACACTTAGTCACATTGCTTGCAAGGCTTGTTGTGATGTTGTATTACCGAGTGGGCCCTGAGATACCTCTCCGTTCACATGGAGTAACAAATCCCAGTCTTAATCCATGCCAACTCAACAGACACCCTCGGAGATACCTGTAGAGCACCTTCATAGTCACCTAGTTACGTTGCGACATTTGATACACACAAGGCACTCCTCCGATGTTCATGAGTTGCATGATCTCATGGTCATAGGAACACATACTTGACATGCAGAAAACAATAGCAATAAACTGACACGATCATATGCTACGTTTGTAGTTTGGGTATTATCCATCACATCATTCTCCTAATGATGTGATCCCGTTATCAAATGACATCACATGTCAATGGCCAGGAAACCCTTACCATCTTTGATGAACGAGCTAGTTCACTAGAGGCATACTAGGGACAAAGTGTTGTCTATTTACCCACACATGTAATGTGTTTCCAATTAATACAATTATAGCATGGATAATAAACGATTATCATGAACAAGGAAATATAATAATAAACACTTTATTTATTGCCTCTAGGGCATATTTCCAACATCTAGACCCCGTTCCGGCACCCTGCCGGAGGGGGGAATCATCCCGGCGGCCACCACGATGAGGAGGGAGTAGTCCACCCTCGGGGCTGAGGGTTTGTACCAGTAGCTATGTGTTTTATCTCTCTCTCTCTCTCTCTCTCGTGATCTGTATCATGGGCTTTGTTAATATAGATGGATCATATGATGTTTCTCCCCTCTATACTCTTATTGTGATGAATTGAATCTTTACCCTTTGAAGTTTTGTTATGTCGGATTGAATGTTCAGATTTGGGAACACATGCTGTATTTCTTGTGGTATGAGTACTTGAGGTGACATTGGGGTATTTTATTGGTTCACTTGATATACGTTATGGCACTCAACTTTTGGATTCCTGTGGTGATATTGGGGTAATCTATGCATAGGGGTTGATGCATGCTTTTATTATCTTTGGGGATCCCTTGTAGTTCTTTGTGTGGGTTGAGTATTATGAATATGAATTTGCTTTGGTGTTATTCTAGTATGAACTCTTGAGTAGATCGATCAAAAATAATAGCTTGTGTTATTCTAGTACGAACTCTATGATAGATCAAACGGAAAGAATAGCTTTGAGGTGGTTTCGTACCCTACAAACAATTTCTATCTTTTGTTCTCCGCTAATACGAACTCGGAAGTGATTCTTTATTGCACTTTGAGGGATAATCATATGATCCAACTATGTTAGCACTGTTGAGAAATTGCACTAGCGAAAGTACGGACCCTAGACCTTGTTTTCAAGCATTGCAATACCGTTTTTGTGCCCGTTTACTATTTTGTACCTTGCTGTTTTTATTTATTCAGATTATAAAAATGTATTTCCACCATCCATATTACACTTTTATCACCATCTCTTCGCCGAACTAGTGCACCTATACAATTTGCCATTGTATTGGGTGTGTTGGGGACACAAGAGATTTCTTGTATTTGGTTGCAAGGTCGTTTGAGAGAGACCATCTTCATCCTACACCTCTCACGGATTGATAAACCTTAGGTCATCCACTTGAGGGAAAATTGCTACTGTCCTACAAAACTCTACGCTTGGAGGCCCAACACGTGTGTACAAGAATAAAGTTGCATAGTAGACATCATGATCCCGTTATCAAATGACATCTCATGTCTATGGCTAGGAAACCTTGACCATCTTTGATCAACGAGCTATTCTATTAGAGGCATACTAGGGACACAATGTTGTCTATGTACCCACACATGTATTTGAGTTTCCAATCAATACAATTATAGCATGGATAATAAACGATTATCATGAACAAGGAAATATGATAATAACTAAATTATTATTGCCTCCAGGGCATATTTCCAATAGGAAACTGTTAAGGAAACTCTGTTTTGACATCCATCTACCAGATTTCATAATCGAAAAATGCAGCAACTGCTAACATAATTCAACAGACTTTTAGCATAGCTACGGTAGAGACATTGTCATCGTAGTCAAATTCTTGAACTTGTCAGAAACTACTTTGCAACGAGCCAAGCTTTATAAATGGTGACATTTACCATCAGTGTTTGTCTTCTTCTTAAAGATCCATTTTTACTTAACGACCTGCTGTTCATTGGGCAAGTCTACCAAAGTCCATACTTGGTTTTCATACATGGATCCTATCTCGGATTTCATGTCTCCTAGCCATTTGTTGGAATCCAGAACCACCATCATATGTTCATAGCTCGTAGGTTCACTATTGTCTAACAACATGACCTCTAAGACAGGATTGCCATGCCACTTACGGGTAGTACGATTCCTTGTCGACCTACGAGGCTCGGTAGTAACTTGATACGAAGTGTCATGATCTTCATCATTAACTGCCTCTTCATTTGTGTAGGCGCCACAGAAAACATCTTTCTGCATCGTGCTACCATCCAACTGAAGTGACAGTTAAATAACCTCATCAATTTCTACTTTTCCTCCCACTCTATTCTTTCGAGAGAAACCCTTTCTCGAGAAAGGACCCGTTTTAGCAACAAACACTTTGTCCTCGGATCTGAGATAGATGGTATACCCAACTATTTCCTTGGGGTATCCTATGAAGAAGCATTTGTCCGCTTTGGGTTTGAGCTTATCAGGTTGAAGTATTTTCACATAAATGTCGCAGCCCCAAACTTTAAGAAACGACAGCTTAGGTTTCTTGCCAAACCATAATTCGTACGGTGTCGTCTCACTGGACTTTGATGGTGACCTGTTTTAAAGTGAATGCGGTTGTCTCTAATGTATAACCCCAAAATGATAGTGGCAGATCAGTGAGAGACATCATAGATCACACCATATCCATTAAATTACGATTACAATGCTCGGACAGAGCATTACACTATTGTTTTCCAGGTGGCATGAGTTGTGAAACAATTTTCACATTATCTTAAGTTGCATACCAAAGTCGTAACTCAGATATTCACCTCCACGATCATATTGTGGACATTTTATCTTCTTGTCACGATGATCTTAAACTTCACTCTAAAATTGCTTGAACTTTAAAAAAATTCAGACTTGTGTTTCATTAAGTAAACATACTCATATCTACTCAAATCATCAGTGAAGGTAAGAAAATAACAATATCCACCATGCGACTCTACACTCATTGGGCTGCACACATAAGTATGTATGATTTCCAATAAGTCACTTGCCCGCTCCATTGTA
Source organism: Hordeum marinum (assembly GCA_022496015.1). Classification (NCBI taxonomy): domain Eukaryota; kingdom Viridiplantae; phylum Streptophyta; class Magnoliopsida; order Poales; family Poaceae; genus Hordeum; species Hordeum marinum. The sequence goes on from CM039677.1 coordinate 33,944,158, forward strand.
ATGGAGAACGGGGTTTTAGTCATCTTGCCTAAGAGGCATGGTTCACATGTATCAAGCGATTCAAAATCATGTGATTCCATAAGTCTATCGGCATGGAGCTTCCTCGTGCATTTAACACCAATATGACCTAAGCGGCAGTGCCACAAGTATGTGGTACTATCATTATTAACTTTGCATCCTTTGGCATCAATATTATGAACATGTGTATCACTAAGATTGGGATTTAATAAATCATTCACATTGGGTGCATGACCATTGAAGGCATTATTCATGTAAACAGAATACCATTATTCTCTGACTTAAATGAATAACAGTATTGCAATAAACACGATCAAATCATGTTCATGCTCAATGCAAACACCAAATAACATTTATTTAGGTTCAACACTAATTCTGAAGGTAGAGGGAGCATGCGATGGTGATCATATCAACCTTGGAAACACTTCCAACACACATCGTCACCTCGCCCTTAGCTAGCCGCCATTTATTCCGTAGCTTTTATTTTGAGTTACTGACATTAGCAACTGAACCGGTATCTAATACCCGAGTGCTACTAGGAGTACTAGTAAGGTACACATCAATAACAAGTATATCAAATATACTTCCGTTGACGTTGCCAGCCTTCTTATCTGCCAAGTATCCGGGGCAGTTGCGCTACCTGTGACCGTTCCCCTTATTATAGAAGCACTTAGTCTCGGGTTTGGGTTCAACCTTGGGTTTCTTCACTGGAGCGGCAACTGGCTTGCCATTCATGAAGTTTCCCTTCTTGCCATTGCCCTTCTCGAAACTAGTGGTTTTACTAACCATCAACACTTGATGCTCCTTCTTGATTTCTTCCTTCGCGGTGTCAAACATCGCGAGTAGCTCAGGGATCATCTCCATCCCTGGCATGTTATAGTTCATCCCGAAGCTCTAGTAGCTTGGTGGCAGTGAGTTGGAGAACTCTATCAATCATTATATTATTTGGAAGATGAACTCCCACTTGATTCAAGCGATTGTAATACCCAGACAATCTAGGCACATGCTCACCTGATTGAACTATTCTCATTCATCTTGCAGGCAAAGAATCTTGTTGGAGGTCTCATATCTCTCAACAAGGGCACGAGCCTGAAATCCCAATTTCATCTCTTGGAACATCTCATATTCTTCGTGACGTTCACAATGTCTTTGGAGCCTCAATTCTAAGCCGTAAAGCATGGTGCACTAAACTATCAAGTACTCATCAGAATGTGCCTGCCAGACGTTCAGAACATACAAAGACGACACTTGAGGGGGTAGCGCACCGAGCGATGCATCGAGGACATAAGCCTTCTGTGCAGCAATGAGGACAATCCTCAGATCACGGACCTAGTCCGCATAATTGCTACCATCATCTTTCAACTTACTTTTTCTCTAGGAACGTATAAAAAATACAGGGGAGCTATGACACGAGCTATTGATCTACAACATAATTTGCAAAGACATTTTGACTATGTTCATGATAATGAGTTTAGTTAATCCTATTGCTAAAGAACTCCCACTCAAATTGACATCCCTCCGGTCATCCGAGTGTTACATGATCCAAATTCACCAACCGAAGTCCGATCATCACGTGAGATGAGGTGGTTTGAATGGTGAACTTCTCCATGTTGATCATATCTACTATATGACTCATGTTCGACCTTTCGGTCTCTTGTGTTCCGAGGCCATGTCTGTACATGCTAGGCTCGTCAAGTTTAACCCGAGTGTTCTGCATGCGCAAAACTAGCTTGCACCCATCGTATGTGAATGCAGAGTCTATCACACCCGATCATCACATGGTGTCTCAAAACGACGAACTTTCTCAATGGTGCACACTCTGGGAGAACACAATTTTATCTTCAAATTTTAGTGAGGGATCACCTTATAATGCTACTATCGTCCTAAGCAAAACAAGGTGCATACAAGGATTAACATCACTTGCAAATCATAAGTGACATGATATGGCCATGATCTTGTGCTTTTGATCTCCATCTCCAAAGCACCAACATGATCTCCATCGTCACTGGCATAACACCATGATCTCCATCATCTTGATCTCCATCAATGTGTCGCCATGAGGTTGTCGCGCCAACTATTGCTTCTACAACTATTGCTGACTCATAACGATAAAGTAAATAAAAGGAAAAAATAAATTAAAGACAACCCTACGGCTCCTGCCGGTTGCTGTACTCATCGACATGGAAGTCGTGATAATCTATACAAAACATGATCATCTCATACATCACATATATCTCATCATGTTTCTAGCCGTATCATATCACATCATACCCGGCAAAAACAAGTTAGACGTCCTCTAATTTGTTGTTGCATATTTTACGTGGCTACTATGGGTATCTAGCAGGAACGATTCTTACCTACGCAAAACCACAACGGTGATATACAAGTTGCTATTTCATCTTCTACAAGGACTGCCTCTGTCGAATCTGATTCAACTAAAGTGGGAGAGACAGACACCCGCCAGCCATCTTATGCAACAAAGTTACATGTTAGTCGATGGAACCTGTCTATTGTACGTGGATGACTAAGGTTGGTCCAAGTCGCTTGATCCCACAATACCGCAGAATCAAGAAAAGACTAAGGAGGGAAGCAATATGAATGTCAATGCCCACAAACTCCTTCGTGTTCTACTCGTGATCTCATCTACACATAGACCTAGCTCATGATGCCACTATTGGGGAACGTTGCATGGGAAACAAAAACATTCCTATGGACACACAAGATCTATCCATGGAGATGAGCATCTACCAGAGGGGAGATCGGATCCACATGCCCTTGTAGATCGGATAAGCAGGAAGCGTTAAGAACGCGGTTGATGTAGTCGAACGTCTTCGCAATCCAAATTGCAAGCCGTCCCACGATCCATTCACAATCTAGCGCCAAACGGATGGCACCTCCGCGTTCAGCACACGTACAACTCGATGACGATCTCTGCCTCCTTGATCCAGCAAGGGAGAGCGGAGAGGTATATGAGTTATCTGGCAACGCGACGACGTGATGGCGATGGTGGTGGTGTGTGATGTCGTGGATTTGTGCTACAATGATTGTAATTAAGCACAGTGATGACCATGATCAGTGCCTAATCATTTTGCTAAACAAGATATAATCCAGTTAAAATTCATATCTCAAGTTAAATTTCACTTCAAAAGCCAATTGCATTTTATGGTGATAAAATATTCTCCAAACAACATCAGGAAAATGTTGCACACTTGTGGAATAATCCAAAACAATTATTGTTAAGGAAAACAACATCACCCTCAAGCCGGTGTGGACCTCACCATCCAAAACAAAACCATTTTGCATTTAAAATGCCCTCTAAACTTCGTGGTTAATTCCAACAATACCCATGAATCCTCAAACTTGTAGTGGCCATTCAAAATATTGCAAGTTATTAAATGGACCATGTTATACATTTTTGCTAAAAGGAAATATGGCCAAAAGGAATTAAAACGGAAACTTATAAAAGAAAACAGAAAAGAAAAAGAAAAGAGAAATGGGAAAAGCCCCTCTCTCTGCCCTCGTCCTTTGGCCATAGTGGTAGGCCCAGGTCGGCCTAGCCTGCTTCCCCCCTCATGCCCTACCTCCCTCCTCCACCTGGCAAAGGGCGACCAAGGACGACGTCGTCCTCGTCGGGCCAGCTTGCCACCCGCGTCGCTACAGCGACGCTTGGAGGGGATAAGGCCGCCCCCGCGCCCCCATGGCAAACCCTAGCCCCCAGATCCCCCTCACTCTCTCCTCGTGCCGCCGCTCTCCTCCCTCATCCGCATCCGAGCGCAGCCATGGCCCTACCCAGCTGAAGCTCGTGGCCACACCCCCACCTCGTGCCTCCCCGTTAGGTCTTCGAGCACCGCACCTTTCCCCTCGTCCTTCCCATGCCCTGGATCGAGCCTCAGAAGCAACCACGCCACCGCTAGCACCCGTCTTCCTCCACGGATCAGAGGGCTTGCCATCGTTGATTCGTCACCGTCACGGCATCACCACTGCTCGGGGCCTTCCCGTCATCGCAAGTGAGCTCCCCCGCGACCTCCCTTTTCCCCCGTAGCTCCAATAGGACGCCGTAGCAAGCTGCTCCCGAACCCGAGCTCTGTCCTCCGCCATTTTCGTCGAGCTCGAGCTCTGCGTGCCCCTGGCAATCCGCGCATGCTTTAGACGTGCTCCAGAACCTCACTAGCTTCGATCCTGCGTGGTAGTTTACTCGATTTCGTCCCGGTTTGCGTGCTGCCATGGACGCTCGAAGCTCCTTCCGCTGCCGTCGATGTAGCGCTCAGCTCCGGCCACCGCAGCAGCTCCCGATGGCTGGAATGAAACGGCGACAACATCTGCTCGCGAATGCAAGAAACGATGCTCTATTTGGAGCACCACACGCGAAACCCGAGCCCTGCCATGGTCTCTGGTGCTTGCCGGAGCTTCTTCGGCGACCCAGCGCTGCTCCCGCCGACATGGCTGGACCGGGGCCACCCACAGGGTCACTGACCCATGGGCCCTGAGTCCCTGGTTGACTTGTTGACCAGGTCAACCGTGCTGACTGGGCTCGGCTAGTCAATGACAGGTGGGGCCCTACCCCCCCTTGGTATGACATATGGGCTACCCTGTCATTAACTAATCTGGTTAATTAGATTAATAAAAATTATTATTAAAACCCTAATATCTCATTGACACATGAACCCCACCTTATTAATTAAACCTGTTTAGATTAAGTTAACACTGGATTAATTCTGAGTCACTCACATGAGGGTCCCACATGCCAGTTTGACGAGTCAACTAAGACTGTTGACTGCTGATGTTAGGATGACATCATGTTGATGTCATATTTGAATTATTGAATTAAATTTAATCTGTTTTAATTTCTAAATATTAATAAAACTTTAAAAATTAATTTGAAATAATCCGTAACTCGGATGTAAATAATTTATACATCAAAGTTGATCAGAAAAATCCCACGAAACCGAATACGCTATCCGTTCATCTGTCACATGCTCCTATCATGATGAACATGGACATTTAGCCTTAGGATCATTTGTTCCGTAGTAGCCCGAGACCCGGAAAATGTCGTCAGATATTCTTCCCTCCGTCCGCGACGTGTAGTACTACGTTAGTGCATGCCTAGCTCTCCATATTGCCATGTCATGCATTGTGATCGCATATGTGCTTTATATTTATTGTTTCTCCCCCCCTTTGCTCTGGTAGACCCCGAGACTGACGCTGCTGCCGGGTACGACTACACCGTTGACGATCAGGCCTTTGCCGCAGAGCAGCAAGGCAAGCAACCCCCCTTAAGCATTCTGATATCGCCCATTCCTTTCCCTCCCATTCTTGCATTAAATTTTGCTACTGTATTAGTTAGCTCCTATTCTGATGCATAGCCTATTTTTGATGAACTGTTACTATACCTGCAATAATATCAACTGCTTAGTATAGGTTGATCAATGATTCCTAGTGACCCCTTAGTCCCAGTTGCCCCTGCTTCTTCATCAATGACTCGACGACTCGAAGACCCGAAGACTCAGTCAACCGACTGACGAGCCATTTCCCTCACATCACTACACACCCTTTTAGTATGGCACTGCAGAGCTACTACCGAGTGCCGAGGGTGATACCTCACTTAGCACTCCTGGTGTTAATTCTGTAGCGTAGCTAACCGATCGTGGGTATCGAGGGTGATTCCTCCTTCCCATTTATTGATAGTGACTCTTGTCATACATATACCTCGAGTGGGATCCATCGAGGGTGATTCCTCAGATATCCACTTGGTGTATAAACACACAGTTACTTCAACTTGACCTTGTTTACATGTGAAAGACGAGACTAGAGGGACAAGCGGTACCACCCTGGTTGAGGTGGACCTGAGTTCCCGGCAGTCTTGAGACGGGTCGGCCCCAAGGGTACCCGTGTGTAAGATGTGGTGGGATGCGCCGGTAAGGCATCCAAAAGGGTGATGATGAGGCGTGGACTGGCGAGAGAGGCCTTTGCCACACATCCTCGAGACGGGGCGACGGGGTCGCACTTTATGGGTTGTGCTTGCCCCGCATTAATAAAATGCTAATGGGTTGGGTATTTGATCTGAGGTGGTCACTTGACCTTTTACGCACCAAACCTTCACGTGGGAGAAGCTATGGGTACTCAGCGTCATTGTATCAATCAAAGCTCTTCGGACGTCAGCAATGGAGCGACGCTTGCCAGATTGGGCTGGAAGGTACAACTCCCGGCTGAGTGTACTAGGTCTTCTTCCGGCCGCCTATGCATCATGCAGGAGTGCAAGGGCAAGTGGGCACATGAACCTACGCGCTTAGGATTTAGACCGATGGGCTGGCCTCTTCGTTGATCCTAGGTGGGGCGACGACGTTTTGGATCCCGAGGCCGGGCATTACCCAAGAAAGTGTGTCTGACCAGAGGTGATCAAGCGTGTTGGAAATGCGGTGCACCCCTTTAGGGATGAATTCATCTATTCGAATAGTCGTGTCCACGATAACAGGATGACTTGGAGTTGTACCTTGGCCTACTACAACTAAAATTGTGACTTTAAATTGAAATGAATGTTGGCTCCGGGATTGCTTCCTCGCAGGGAGTCGAGGAAGAATCTCTGGGCATGGTTACTTAATAAAATTGCTACAATAATATGAGTATATATGAGATACCAATCTACTCTCTTCTAATGCTGCAAGATCTTGAAGATGCTAGTCTTCGATAGGACTAGGCCTTCCCCCTTTCTTGCTTTTTGCAGTCAGCCTAGATATAACCCCACCCCGTGATAATGATGCATACTTAGCATAGTTCTGATGTTAGTCTTGCGAGTGCTCTGGATGATTACTCACCTTTGCTTTGCTTCCTCTTTCCCCTTTGATACGATTCTGCGTTCAGACGATGGAGCCCAGGAGATGGAGTACGCCGGAGACGACTACTACACCACCGCAGGAGCCTACTACTACGTGGAGGCGGCCCCCGACCAACAGTAGGATAGGAGGTTCTGTTGGAAATATGCCCTAGAGGCAATAATAAATTAGTTATTATCATATTTCCTTGTTCATGATAATCATTTATTATCCATGCTATAATTGTATTGATCGGAGACTTAAATGCATGTGTGGATACATAAACAAAACCATGTCCCTAGTATGCCTCTAATGGACTAGCTCGTTGATCAAAGGATGGTTAAGGTTTCCTAGCCATGGACATGAGATGTCATTTGATAACGGGATCACATCATTAGGAGAATGATGTGATGGATAAGACCCAAACTACAAACATAGCATATGATCGTGTCAGTTTATTGCTACTGTTTTCTGCATGTCAAGTATATGTTCCTATGACCATGAGATCATGCAACTCACGGATATCGGAGGAGTGCCTTGTGTGTATCAAACGTCGCAACGTAACTGGGTGACTATAAAGGTGCTCTACAGGTATCTCCGATGGTGTTTGTTGAGTTGGCATGGATCGAGACTGGGATTTGTTACTCCGTGTGACGGAGAGGTATCTCAGGGCCCACTCGGTAATACAACATCACAACAAGCCTTGCAAGCAATGTGGCTAAGTGTTAGTCATGGGATCTTGTATTACGGAACGAGTAAAGAGACTTGCCAGTAACGAGGTTGAATTAGGTATGGAGATACTGACGATCGAATCTCGGGCAAGTAACATACCGAAGAACAAAGGGAACGTTATACGGGATTAACTGAATCCTTGACATAGAGGTTCGACCGATAAAGATCTTCATAGAATATGTAGGAACCAATGTGGACGTCCAGGTCCCGCCATTGGTTATTGACCGTAGAGGTGTCTCGGTCATGTCTACATAGTTCTCGAACCCGCAGGGTCAGCACACTTAAGGTTCGGTGACGTTTCGGTAGTGTAGAGTTATGTATGGTGGTGACCGAAGGTTGTTCGGAGTCCCGGATGAGATCCCGGACGTCACGAGGAGCTCCGGAATGGTCCGGAGGTAATGATTCATATATAGGATGTCCCAGTTTGGTCGCCGGAAAAGTTTCGGGCTCATCGATAGTGTACCGGGAGTATCGGTAGTGTACCGGGAGTGCCGGTAGTGTACCGAGGGACCTCCGGGAGGGGTATTTCGACCCCAATAGGTCCATGGGCTGTGGGAGAATAATAACCAGCCCTTAGTGGGCTGGGAAAACAGCCACAAAGGCCCATGGCGCAGGAGAGAAAGTCCTAAAGCAAAAAGTGGAAAATCAGCCAATAGGAGGCAATCCTACTCCAACTAGGATTGGAGGTGAAGTAGGATTGCTCCCACCTCCTATTTCGGCCGACCCAAAGGCCTTGGCTGCCTCTCCTCTCCTCTCCTCCTATATATACTAGTGGATTGGGTGGTTTTTGGACAGAATTTCCGGCCACGTGCTACCCGTTTCACCGGTGCACAGTTTCTCCTCTAGATCGGTTTTCCGCAGCGCTTAGGCGAAGCCCTACCGGAATCATTCCACCACCATCACCGGAGCGCCGTCACGCTGCCGGTGAACTCTCTCTCCTCTCCACCTCCTCTTGCTGGATCAAGACGGTGGAGATCGTCATCAAGCTGCACGTGTGCTGAATGCGGAGGTGCCGTCCGTTCGGCGCTAGATCGGAAGGACCGTGATCGAGATCGCGAGACGGTTCGTGATGAGATCGTAGAACGGATCGTGATGAGTTCGCGGGACAGATCGTGATCAAGATCGTGAGATGGATTGTGATGAGATCGTGGGACGGATCGTGATGAGTTCACGGGACGGATCGTGATTGGATCGCGGGACGGATCGTGATGAGATCGCGGGACGCTCGGCAATTTGGATCGCGAAGATGTTCGACTACACCAACCGCGTTTCTTAACGCTTCCCGCTTAGCGATCTACAAGGGTACGTAGATCCACTCTCCCTCTCGTAGATGCTCATCACCATGGATAGGTTTGCGTGTGCGTAGGAAAATTTTTGTTTCCCATGCGACGTTCCCCAACAGGTTCCCAAGCAGGAGGCCTCGCCTCTTTCGATCCGTTGTTATGTTTGTGCTAGCCTTCTTAAGGCAAAACTTGTTTAACTTATGTCTGTACTCAGATATTATTTGCTTTTGCTGACTCGTGCTTGTCGAGCTTTGTATTCGAGCCCTCGAGGCCCCTGGCTTGTAATATGAAGTTGTATGACTTTAATTTGTGTGTTGTGTTGTGATATTGATTAGTGAGTCCCTAATCTTGGTCGTATGCATTGCGTGTATGTTTAGCATACGGTCGGAATTGGGGCGTCACATGGTGCTATCCCAGTAGGGCTACACCTAGCACTACCGAAACCGCGAACGAGGGAGAAAATGATCTAGGGAGAGAGAGGGACGCCAAGGGCTTCATGTGTGCTCTTGGGACGCCCCCTCCCCTCTATATATAGGTGGAGGGGCATGGAGATTAGCCCCTCCAGGATCGAGACAGTATTGATATAAGAAGAATACAAAGAGACAAGAGTTCAAGATTGGGGATGCCCAAGGCATCCCAAGTAAATATTTCAAGAAGATTCAAGCATCTAAGCTTGGGTATGCCCCGGAAGGCATCCCATCTTTATTCTTCAACAATTATCGGTATATCTCGGTTTTTGTTTTGTTCACATGATATACGTATTTAGTATTTTTATTTTCCTTTATGCACCCTTCTAGTATGAGATAGTTCTTCATTGATTTGTACAATGCTTCATGCACTTCACTTAAATCTTTTGAGTATGGCTTTGTATAATGCTCTTTGTGCTTCACTTAAATCTTTTGAGTATGGCTTTATAGAATGCTTCGTGTGCTTCACTTATATATTCTTAGATTGGATATTGGTTAATATATATTAATTGTAGAATGATATATGAACTTCACATATATATTTTAGAGTATGAATAAAATTATCATCGGAATTAGGCTTGGAAGAGTATCATTAAAATGTCATGCCTAGCTAAAAAGGCATTAAAGAAAAGCACCTGTTGGGAGACAACCCAATATTTACCCCTACTATTTTTGTGTGTTATCATGATTATGCTACTGTAGTAACTATCTTTTATATGTTTTCTTTCAATAAAGTGCCAAGTAATGCCTTTGGGATGATGTAGTTGATAGTTGACTTGATTCTGTGCAAAAATAGAAACTTTGGTGCCCAGTACAGAATTTTATAAGTTAACCAGAGAGTGAAACGCTTCTGAGTTTTTTTACACATGATTGATTACAAATTTCCTAGGTTGTACTAATTTTTCAGAATTTTTGGGGCTGTAGAAGTATGGTCATTGTTCAGATCATTATAGACTGTTATGTTTTTGATAGAATCTGCCTTGTTTGCATAGTTTGCTTGTTTTAGCATTTCCATGGCTTATATTAAGTGATATAAATTGTGGAAATGATAAGTTGCCGTAGACATTATGTGAGAACAATTGTGGATCTTGTATTTGACAGTACCTAATTGGATGATTTGCTCTTTATCATACTAACCCATCTCACGAAGTTCCGTTAAATTTTGTGTGATTGAAGTTTTCAAGTTTTGGGTGAGATATCAATATGTGGAGAATAAGGAGTAGCAATACCCTAAGATTGAGTATTCCCAAGACACCCCAAGGTAATATTCAAGGAATATCTAAGCAAGTAAGCTTGGAGATGCCCCGGAAGGCATCCCCTCTTTCGTCTTCAACATTATCGGTAACCTCACTTGGAGCTATATTTTTATTCGTCACATGATATGTGTTTTGCTTAGAGCATAATTTTATTTTGTTAGGATTTGCTTGATGTTATTTACATTAATGTTTTCATCTTTTATTTCAATAAAAGTGTCAAGGGTAGCCTGCACCATGCTCAATTTGCAAGTATACGAGTTTCTGTTTCAAAACAGAACGTTTGCTGTTAGTGCAAACATTCCCAAGAATAGTCAGTATACCATAAAAACTTGAAATTTTGACACAGAATGCTTTTATAAATTCTATACAGTTTGGTAAATTTTCAGAATTTTTGGAGTTAATTAAGTATGGATCTTGCTGCATTCTTTATAAACTGTTCTGTTTAGGCAGATTGCTGTTGTGTTTACATTGTTTGCATATGTTGGCTTGTTTAATGATTCTATTTGAGGATGGAAGTATTAAATATGCATAGGAATTTATTATGCAATGTCAAATAATAATTCTAGTGATTTTCTACAGTAGGGAATGGTAAGGTTATGCATTGATTTATACTAACTTATCTCACGAGTTCTTGTTGAGTTTTGGGTGTATGAAGATTTTGAGATTTAGGAAAACCGTGATATGAGAGGAATTAAGGAGACACAAGAGCTCAAGATTGGAGATTTCCTAGGCATACATAATTATTATTTCAAAAAGTCTCGAGCATCTAAGCTTGGGGATGTCCCGGTAGGCATCCCACCTTTGTTCTTCAACAATTATCGGTTAGTGTCGGTTGAACCTAAGTTTTTGCTTCTTCCCATGATATGCGATATCCTTGGAATTTCATTTTATTTTGTTTTGATGTTTGAATAAAAGCATTGGATATGTAATTTTTAATAAGAGAGAGAGTCCCCACATGGCTATTTAACTAATTGACTACGCATTGATCTTCACATATATCTTTTTGGAGTAGTTTGTTATTCACTCTCGTGCTTCACTTATATCCTATGAGTAAATGGTTGAATGAATTGAATATCATAAATTTGAAATTAAATATGCTTCATATACTTATCCCATGGGGATTAATGACTTCACACATAATAAGTATATGTGGTAAAATTTATTGAAAGTTAGCAAACACCGCATTGGTCACTTGAACAATTCATGAGAGAATATTGAAGGAAGAGAGATTCCACATATAAATATACTATCTTGGACATCGTCTATGATTGTGAGCTCATTAGTTATTTTTAAACTCGAGCAAATTAGTTGAAATTGGACAAGGAAGACAACTTAATGAGTTATTTTTGGGTATATTTGTATGGAAGTAATTGTTACGGATCCTCCAACATGTGGTGCTTGCTTCCACCTCCTACTAGCCAAAACTTCCACACCAAGTAGAAATACTACTTGTGCATCCAAACACCCTTAAACTAGTTTTGCCGTGAGAGTTCACTATACCTACCTATGGATTGAGTAAGATCCTTCAAGTAAGTTGTCATCGGTGCAAAAAGCAATAAAAATTGCTCCTAAATATGTATGATATTTTATTATAAAGGAAAATAAGCATTGTATGAACTTGTGATGGTAAAGAAATAAAAGCGATGGACTGCATAATAAAGGTTTCTATCACAAAGGGAAATACAACGTGACGTTCCTTTGCATTAAGGGTTTGCACATCCAAAAAAAGCGCATGACAACCTATGCTTCCCTCTACGAAGGGCCTATATTTTACTTTCTACTGCTTACCTTTATGCAAGAGTCATGGTGATCTTCACTGCTTCCTATATTTCGCCTTTTTCTCTTGGCAAGCGTCATGTGTTGGGGAATGATCTAGACATATAAGTCCATAGAAATAAATTTGATCATGAATTATTATTGTTGACAATTATCTATATGATAAATAAGTTGGGAGGAGAAACATTAAGCCCCTATCTTTCTCTGTGTTCGATGGATGCTATTTGTTCTAAAAATATGCTTTGAGTGTCAATAATCATGGAAGACTATATGATAGTTGAGTATGTGGAATTTTATAAATCAAAGCTCTTACATAGACCCTTCCTGAAAATAAGATGAATTGCAATTGTTCGATGACTAGGAATATGGTTTGTTAGTTTGCAAGAAACTTTCTGGTCTATAATTTAAACATGTGAATAGCTTGTTACTTGATCATGAGAAGTTTTATGAGATGAGCTACTGTTTATGGTTTATATTGATGCTAGAAAAAGTGATTGGAATTATCCTTGATCAAACTTGAGCACTTGCTAGCATTCACACTTCAAAAATTATTTGTTTCATCATTTACCTACTTGAGGATGAGCAGGAATTAAGCTTGGGGATGCTGATACGTCTCCAATGTATCTATAATTTATGAAGTATTCATGCCATGTTTACAATAATTTAATATGATTTTGGTATGATTTCATTAGAACTAACCATAACTGATGCTGTTTTTAGCAGAACTACCATGGTGACGTTTTTTGTGCAGAAATAAAAGTTCTCAGAATGGGCTTAAAATTTATGGTGATTTTTGATGGACCAAAAGAGACACTCGAAGCACCAGAGCTGGGCCAGGAACACTAATGTAAAAAGGCCCATTTGTCCCGGTTCCAGAGGCCCATCTGTCCGAGTTCTGGACCCGGGACTAAAGGGTCAGGACTAAAGCCCATGACCTTTAGTCCCGGTTCGCTTACGAATCGGGACAGATGGGGCTACACGTGGCTGCTCCGCCGAGCCCAGGCAGGAGGGCCTTTGGCGGGACCAAAGAGAGTGCACACATTAGCAGCTCAGGAGCTGTTTTTTTAAAGAGGGGGTTAAGGGTTTTGGAGGGTTAATTTAGGGGTTTCATATATTTTTTTAGCTAGCTAATAGAGAGAAGTGACCTCTCTTATCTCCGTGCTTGGTTGCGACGCTACGTATTATACGTATAGAGAGAACTCGCGACATGCTAGTTAGTAAGCAAATCAAGGAAACCATTAAGTACACAAGATCGTCATGAACATATACAGAGATACGTGATTGACATCCTCCTTCTCCGAGATATTAGTCAAACAACAAGTTTTCGTATATCTATCCTATGTTATAATCCCTAACATCTAATTCCAAGTTCCATATGGTATTCTTCGGCTTTATTGATGACGTAGTCAATAAAGAATCCCGCCAATTCCTCTTGAATTGCTCGTATGCGATCTTGTGGTAGGAGTTCATCCTGCATCCTCCACATCTAAATTGAAGAAGAGGGTCAATACATGTATATTAATGAAACTCAACACAAATGATGGTAATAAAATAAAATTATGAATATTTTTGCTTACACACTTCATATTCTTTTTCAGTGTACCCCCGCTTATTAGGATTTTTCGCGTTGTAGATGAACTCGCAAACGTAGTATCCACAAATACTAGTCCCTTGTTCCTGCAACAAGCACTATACGAGAAATAGAGGTCAATCAAAATGATAAGCAAACATGCTAAATGGTATATATTAATGAAACTAGATAGAATCAATGGGAGATGGGCGAAACTAGGTAGTATATATTACTTACATTCGGGTGTCTAAATTGCAGCTCGGTAGGCAGTCCGAGAGCAATTTTGGTGAAATCTTTCCAAACCCTGCAAGACAAAGAAAATAATTACTTGATATATATCAAGAAATGAGCAAAGTTGCCGATATGGTGTGATAATGATCGATTGAACTTACCTCAGGAGCATTTCAGCCAGGTTCGCATACAACTCGGGGTTATTTCGTCTCGAGTCTAAGACGGTTACTACTCCCCGCTCAAGCTTAATCTCTAGTAGAATAAAGTGGTGGTTGTGCACACATGCATAGCTCATCGATTACATTACTATACCCTCAAGTAATAAGGGAGAAACTGAATATGCACAAGACAGTAACACTCACTTGAACTTGTAAGGAAAGAGTATTTTGTCTTTGTTTTGATTTTTAAGCATCGATTCTAGCAAGTTCTCCTTAGTTTGTTCGGGATACTTTTGAACCGTCACTTCATGTATGATATTTGGGTTAATGAACCCAATGTCATACATTTCTGCTTTTCTGCATTCGACGATCTTCAATCTGCATAATATAGTGATGAGGATAATTATATATATGCAATGAAAGAGGTGAGCTATATAGAGAGACTTAATTATAGAAGTACTTACAGACATTAGCAAGTCATGATTTGTATGTTGATGTCCTTTTGATTGTAGAACTGGAAAAGCTCGTCAAATTCAACATTAATCACCTCCTGGCCAAAGAAGTCATGCTTCTCTTTAATACTCATCATCAAACAATCAATCCCAGACTTGCTGCAGGTTTTCATGTACCAATCATGCAATTGTCTCATCATCGTTTCTAGAGGAGGACTTCCATCTTTGATGAGAGGCTTCCCATACCGGTATTTGAAATCGTCCACCTCCAGCGGCTCAAACAGTACATCATCTCTCATGTAATCAGCAGGATTGGTACCGGGCACCATCCCCGGATGATCAGCGGCGATATCGGTAGAGACCTTCAGCGGGGGGCACGATTGGTTAGCCTGTTCACCGAGCTAGGCATTTTTCCCCACTTCTACGTTTTGCTAACCTCTCATCACTGGAAGTAGTTCCCGTTCGCACCACATTTTGATATGCCTTTTTAGTAGCGCGAACATAGTTGGTATCCAGCGGAGGCGGTGGTGGTCGCTTCAGGGCCTCGATAGTGCGCTTCGCTGCCACCAGATCTATGGTCTGCTTAGGAGGTGGAGCTTTCTTTGCAAAATGGGCCCTCACTTGGTGTTGAGAGATCTTTGCGGTTTCCTCGGCAGTCCTCTCGTATGGAAACTTTTCCAATGGCTTGAGAGACTTAGGACCGTATTCGTATGGCCTCCCGCCACTGGCTATACTGCTAGCAGCTGGAGCGACGACATCTCTCTTCCATTGTTGCTTACGAGGCGGAGGAGGAGGCAGAGTGCTCCGACGCACTGGAGGAGGAGGCGGAGGAGGAGGAGCTGCGACAGCTATCTTTCACCGTTGCTGAGGAGGCGGAGGAGGAGACGGACTGCTCGAACGCGCCGAAGGAGGCGGAGGAGGGGGCGAAGTGCCTTGATCATCGACGTCACGCGCCAGACGAAGCAAAGGAGGAGGCGGAGTGCCTTGATCCCTTGCCAAAGGAGGAGGAGGAGGAGTGCCTTGATCCCTCGCTGGAGGAGGAGGAGGAGGATGAGTGCCTTCATCACTCGCCGGAGGAGGAGGAGGCGGAGGCGTGCAGTTCGGAAGCTGGATGTGCTCCTTCCGTCATAGACATGTACTCCTTAGAGCAAATCTCAGCTGAGTCTCCCATACACCTATGGGGTGGTAAAGCTGGAGCTCCTCAAATCCCGCCATTATTTCATCCACTTGCACAACAACATAGTCATGTGGAATCTGCCCATGGTGAAAAATTCTGTCAGTTCGAGGAGGTGCAACAAAGTCGTCAGCCGCCTTGAAGGTGAGGTTAACGCATTTCGTCATAAGCTCGCAATGTTGGCCATCTGTGATAGCATCCACGGGGTAGCTAGGAGCCGTGAAGTCAGGCTGCTGCAGGAGATCTGTTGAAGCCATGATGCTTATCCGCTGAGATAGCAGGGTAGCTTCTGGGGTAGCTTCGTGCCCCTGAACAAGCTGCTGGTCGGGAGCTCGCTGGCTCATAATTTCTTCATTGAGCTCTTGCACAATGATCAACTCATGTTTCCTCTTCCTCTCCTGGATTTTGTAACCACCTCCGCCGGGAAACCCATGCTTCCACGGAATGGAGTCTGGCGTGCCTCGTGTTCGTCTAGGGTGCTCAGGATTCCCGAGGGCCTCAGTCAGCTCGTCCTTCTCTCTGTTGGGAATGAACCTCCCTTCCAGCGCTTCCTTGATAGCTTGCTGAAGCTTCCTGACGGGTATTGCAAGTTGCTCGTCTGTCTAAATGCACTTCCCTGTTTCAGGGTCCAAAGTTCCCCCAACACCGTAGAGCCAAGTCCTTGAACGGTCTGGCCAGTTCACTGTCTCTCCTTCGTCCCCTTTAGCTCGCAGGTCATCCTCCCATTTGGCCCACAATGGCCGGGCTCTGAGGTAGCCACTTGACCCCATGCGATGGTGATACTACTTTTTCTCAACATTTTTCTTGTTTATCACTGACATTTTCTTACTCTTTTGAGAAGTCTTGTAGGCCACGAACGCGTCCCATTGATCTTTTATCCCCGCATATCGGCCGACGAATACTGGAGTCTTCTCTTGGTCGACAAACTTAGCTTTCAACTCATTCTTCCACCTCCTGAAAAGATCTGACATCTTCTTAAGAGCACACGACCTGACCAGTGGCTCTATAACTGGATTACTCTCATCCTCCTGTGAAGGTAGGGTGAAATTTGCTTTCAGGTCCTTCGAAAGATCTTCTTTCTGTCTATTGGTGAGATAAGAAACTTGAGGTTCGTAGTTCTTAGCATTCTTAGCCAGCTCATTCCATTGCTAGATGCTGATCAGGATGCTGTCCCTGACAATAGCTCCACACTGAGCAGAGAATGCATCCTTGGTCTTCTTCGGTTCAATCGGTTGGCCATCGTTCGGGATTAAGGTGATTGTGAACTTTTCTTCCTTGCCCAACCTTTTCTTCGGGCCTTGTCTCATTACGAAGTTTGGCTCGATCCGGAGGGCTATATAAAAGAAGAAATAAGAGTTAATATATGTACATACCAAAACAATTAATGCATCAATTAGTCAGCACATGCTTCATTAATATATATACCTCGCCAGACGACTTTGCAACAGCTTCCTCCGTTCGGTCACTGGAGCCTTCATCATGGTCTCCTTCTTCCTCTGGCTCTCGATCACCGGAGCCGTCATCATGGTATCCTTCTTCCTCCAGCATTCGGTGACCGGAGCCGTCATCATCATGTCCTAGCTTTTCTATGTCAAAATTGAGTAACGACAAGAAATTACCGCCGCCGCGGATTATGTCCCCCAACAACGCTTCTCCTTCGAAGTCTCTGTTCATGGTTGGATCCATGGTTTTTACAAATATTAAAACATGGCAATTAATATACAAACATGAGAGATGGATATATTAATTAGTGGCAAACATAGACAAGGGATCATATTAGTGGCCTCGACGCTTTTACGGTTTGGGGCGGCCTCAACAACGTTTCTAGGGATTGGGTGGCCTCGACGCTTCTAGGGTTTGTGTGGCCTCGGCAATGCTTTTAGGGATTGGGTGGCCTCGACAATGCTTCTAGGGTTTGGTCGGACGAGAGGTGGTTGATCGAAGTTACCAGAGTTTTCTTCTAGTGGTTTGGGTGTCCTCGAGAGTTTGTTGGGTAGGGGAGAGAGGGGGTAGGAGATCGGCAACACTTTTTCAGTCCCGGTTTAGGCGGACTCGAGAGTTGGTCGGGCGAGAGGGGGTTAATCGACGTTCCCCCTCATGTCGAAATTACCAGAGTTTTCTATATAAACAAAAAAAAAGGCCGGCCGGACATATCATCACGCGGCGGCGGTAACGAAACGTGATGCACATAACTTGCATGAACACATACATATATGAACACATACATACATATATACACACATTGAACATGATTTTTTTAACTTGCATGAACATGATTTTTTTAACTTGCATGAACACATATATGAACACATACATATATATACACACACATACATGCATATATACACACATTGAACATGATTTTTTTAACTTGCATGAACATGATTTTTTTAACTTGCATGAACACATATAAGAACACATAAATATATATATATATATATGAACACATACATACATATATACACACATACACATATGCTCACGTATAGGGGAGGGGGATGTGGGCGAAGCGGGGCAGAGCAGTGGGCATAGCGGGGCGGAGTGGCCGGTGCGGGGCGAGGTCAGGGAGGGGCGAGGTCGGCGCAGGGCGAGGGCGGGGCGGGGCGGCCGGCGCGGAGCGAGGTCGGGGACGGCGGCCGGCGGCGGCGACAGCGACGGAGAGCGCACGAGATTCGGGCAACCTGACGGCATGGGTGGGATCTGGCCTTTAGGGGAGCGATATGGGTCGAAAACTGCTAAGTAAAGCCCACCTTTAGTCCCGGTTGGTGCCACCAACCGGGACCAAAGCCCTATTTTCAGCAGCCCAAAGGGCGGGAAACAGGAACCTTTGGTCCCTGTTGGTGGCACCAACCGGGACTAAAGGGGTGTATTAGTTCCGGTTGGTGACACCGACCGGGACCAATGGTCCCTTTTTGTCAGCCGGCGGGGAAACAGGGACCTTTGGTCCCGGTTGGTGGCACCAACCGGGACGAAAGGTGGGTATTAGGCCCGGTTGGTGCCACCAACTGGGACCAATGGCCTTGCAAAGTGGTGTGGTGGGAGTTTAGTCCCACCTTGCCAAGCGAAGGTTGCCAGAACATGTTTATAAGCCCCGCCACGGCTGCTACGTTGAGCTCCTCTCATAGTGAAAATAGATGGCCTTATACGGGAAATTCGACCTAAATTCGAAATGGTAGTTAGGCGCCTAATTAGCGCCTAACTAGCACTTTGAATTTAGGTTGAATTTCCCTATAAGTGCATCTATTTTCACTTTTGCTATTTTTTATGTTATTTCTTTGCTATTTTTCCTTCTATTTAATATTACTTTGTTTTAAAATTATATTCAATTTGGTAATTTTTAGGTTATTTTAAATGGTTGTTTAAATCAAAAACAGATTTTGTTATTTTAGTTTGCTATTAAAGTTTCTAACAAAAAATTTCTTTATAAAAATTCTTTTTGCTACTATTACTTTGTTTTAACATTATATTAAATTTGGTAATTTTTATGTCTTATATAATTTTAGTTTCAAAAATACTCACTACAGGAATGAGCTACTTTGCCGTCAGCCATCCCTGACGGCAAAGGCATGCATGGCGGACGACAAGGGCTTTGTCGTCGGCCAGCAGACGGCCAACAATCTGGCTGAATAAGCTACGGTAAAGGGCGCTTTGCCGTCCGCTGGCAGATGGCAAAGATCCTTATGTCCGGGGCATCGGGGGTCGGTGGCGTCGGGGGTCGAGGGTCGGTGGTCATGGGTTAGTGGAGTCGAGGGTCGGTGGCGTTGGTGGTCGAGGGTCGATGGCGTCGGTGGTCGGGGGGCGATGGCGTCGGTGGTTGGGGGTCGGGGGTCCGGGGCCCCGGGTCCTTTTTCCTCTTCTTCCTTCTTTTCCTTTTCCTCTTCTTCTTCTCCTCTTCTCCTCTTTTTCTTCTTCCTTTTCTTCTTCTTCTTCTTCTTCTTCTTCTTCTTCTTTTTCTCCTTCTTCTCCTCCTCCTCCTCTTCTTCTTCTTCTTAAGCTAAACTAAACCTAAACTAAACCTAAAACTAAACTAAACCTAAACTAAACCTAAACTAAACCTAATACTAAACCTAAACCTAAACCTAATTAAAATAAATCTAAAGTGAACCTAATTAAACCTAAAAAAGAGGAGGGCAGAGAAGAGAAGCTCACCTTGGGCGGCGGCGGCCGGCTCCAGGGGCGGGGGCGATCGACGGCAGGGGCAGGGGCGGCCGATGGCATGAGGGGGGGCTCAGGCATGAGGGAGGCGGGGGTGCGGGGAGGGGAGAGAGAGGGGTGGGGCGCGTTGACATGTAGACTAAGGCTCTTTGTCGTCTGCTAGCAGACGGCAAAGAGCCTTAGTTAGTGGGGTGGAGCCGGGGGGAACGCCCGTTAGATGGCCACTCTCTTTGCCGTCTGCTAGCGGACGACAAAGAAGCTTTGCCGTCTACTAGCTGACAGCAAAGAGAGTGGTCGTTAGCTGGTTCTCGTTGTGGGCCACCCTTCCTCTTTGTCGTGTGCTAGCTGACAGCAAAGCCTCTTTGTCGTCTGCTAGCGGACGACAAAGAGCTGGCTGATGGCAATGATATCTTTGCCATCAGCTTTTTCTTTACCATTAGTTTTATTTAAGCTGATGGCAAAGACCTTCTTTGCCGTCAGCTAGCAGATGGCAAAGCGCTGGCTGACAGCAAAGATCCTGATTCTAGTAGTGACTAGAGGTTTATAAAAGCTTTTAGAGTTTCTTTTTGCTATTAGAGTTTTATAAAAGCTTTTTAGTTGATTCTTTTTTCTATTGAAGAATATTATAGTTCATAAAATAATATTTAAATTTATTATTTTATTTTTGCTATTAGGGTTTCATAAAAGGTTTTTAGTTGATTCTTTTAGCTATTAGTTCATTCTTTGAGCTAAATGACCCTGAAATTGAAAAGCACTACAAATGAACTCTGAAAAGGTTGAAATTTGGCATGGTATCATCATTCACCCACATAGCACGTGCTAAAAAGTTGAGAGGGTTACAACAAAAGCTGGATGCACTTCGTGTACAAAACGAATAGTCTCTTTCGAAGTATTAGGGTTTCGGATGGAAACTCTTCTGTTACAAAAGGCATTTCATTTTCTTGAACTTATTTGAACTCCAGGCTTTTTGTGTGTTCAAAATGCACCATTCAAAGCCACATCATCAATTTTCAACCCTTTCTGACTTCATTTGTTATTTTTCATGCAATTGTTGATTTTTTTGAGCTAAATGACCCCGAAATTGAAAAGCACTACAAATGAACTCTGAAAAGGTTGAAAGTTGGCATGGTATCATCATTTCACCCACATAGCACGTGCTAAAAAGTTGAGAGTGCTACGACAAAAGCTGGATGCACTTCGTGTACAAAATGGACAGTCTCTTTCGAAGTATCAGGGTTTCGGACAGAAACTCATCTGTTACAAGAGGCATTTCATTTTCTTGAACTTATTTGAACTCCAGGCATTTTGTGTGTTCAAAATGCACCATTCAAAGACACATGATCAATTTTCAACCCTTTCTGACTTCATTTGTTTTTTTCATGCAGTTATTGATTTTTTTGAGCTAAATGACCCTGAAATTGAAAAGCACTAGAAATGAACTCTGAAAAGGTTGAAAGTTGGCATGGTATCATCATTTCACACCACATAGCATGTGCTAAAAAGTTGAGAGGGTTACGGCAAAAGCTGGATGCACTTCGTGTACAAAATGGACAGTGTCTTTTGAAGTATCAGGGTTTCGGATGGAAACTCATCTGTTACAAAATGCATTTCATTTATTCACATGTAACTACAATGATATTCTCTATCAAAGGCATCATCATAATAGTTGTTACCGTACATCCATTGTCGGTTCGTCTGCGTGCATTATATGTAATTAAGTGTGTCAAAAACCATTACAGAACATCAGGAATACAGAAGTGACCAAATTAATAGAAGTTCATCATCACATTAAAATCAAAGTAGATACATAGTTCTCGTTGACCATCATATAGCTCTCCAGAGCATCTAATTAAACCATACATTGAAACTATTTAAAACATTTCAATGCAACAAGAATTGCGATCATAATCAGAACTAAGGTAACAATTGATCCAACGACATAATGATACCAAGCCTCTTTATCAATGGCATATGTTCTAAGCTTCAAGTGCTTTGCAGCCATCTTGGTCCTGTGATCATCGATGATATCGGCAACATGCAACTCCAATTCCATCTTATCATCTTCAGTTCTTTTGAATTTTTCTTTCAAATGATCGATTTCTTTTGCAGCTTTAGTTAACTTGTCGAGCAGAATTGCATAGTCGGTATCCATTTCTGGTTCAACTACTTCCTATAGATAAAAACATCTACGTCAAGTTGGTGGCATAATTAATTGTCATAGACAGTAGATGTGTGACATAGTTATAAAAGATAATATACCACATCTGAATAATAGACTGGACAAGGGCCGACGTGGGCGGATACCATAACCATGGCACTATATAATACTCCCTCCGTCCCAAAATAAGTGACTCAAAAGTAACTCAACTTTACACTAAAGTTAGTGTAAAGTTGAATCAGATTTGAGTCACTTAATTTGGGACGGAGGGAGTAACAAACAATAATTAAAGTAAGAAAATCATACGAGTAAGTATATTTTCTAATAGAAAGAAGATAAGATCAAGAGGCTCACCACGCGCGGGCGATCGATGGTGGTTTCAGGACGGGGACGGGACATGACGGACCGCCAAACCTAGACAAATCTTGACGAAAAGAGAGTTTGGACAAGGAGCTTCTAGAGGAGAAGGCTTAAGTGTGGCTTGGGAATTTCATCGAACACCTCATGTGCATAGGAGGTGAGCTAGAGCACCACAAAGCTCTAACACTGCTGTCCTGGAAAAACAGAGCACTCCATGGCTCTGCTAGCGGCGGGCAAGGGTTTATATAGGCAGATCATTGGTCCCGGTTCGTGGCTGGAACTGAGACAATAGGTGTCCCTTTGGTCCCGGTTCCATCCACCAACCGGGACCAGTGGTCGTGGGCCAGTAGCGAGGCGCATTGGTCACGGTTCATGCCTGGAACCGGGACCAAAGGGGCCAGTCGAACCGGGACCAATGGCCCACGTGGCCCGGCCCCCTGGGCTCACGAACCGGGATAGTTGCCTCCTTTGGTCCCGGTTCGTAAGCGAACCAGGATTAATGTGATTAGGAGGCCCGAACCAATGCCCTGTTTTCTACTACTGGAAGTGACCGAGAAAGCCACAAGCCTAGGGGGCATGCCCTACCCCCGCGGGAGGGTGCTCCCGGCTTGTGGACTCCTCAAGCACCCCCTTGACGTGAGACCGACGCCAAAAAATCCTATAAATACCAAAACCCCTAGAAATACCCTAGATCAGAAGTTCCGCTACCGCAAGTCTCTGTAGCTATGAAAAATCAATCTTGGCCCTCTCCGGCACACTGTTGGAGGGGGGCACCATCATCGGAGACCATGGAGGAGGACGACCGAGGGGCCATCATCACCATGGAGGCCAAGGACCCGAGGGAGAACCTCTCCCCACCTAGGGGGGAAGCCATGGAGGAGGAAGCACAAGGGGAGACCCTTTCCCCCTCTCTCTCGGTGGCGCCGGAGTGCCATCGGGGGAACCATCGCCACGGTGATCGTCTTCATCAACCATCACCTTCTTCATCACCATCCTCATATCTTTTCAGCGGTCCACTCCCCCGCATACCGCTGTAACCCACTACTTGAACATGGTGCTCTATGCCACATATTATGATCCAATGATGTGTTGCCATCCTATGATGTTTTGAGTAGATTTCTTTTGTCTTATTGGTTGATTTATGATCTAGATTGGTTTGAGTTGTATGTTTATTTTGGTGATGTCCTATGGTGCCTTCCATGCCGCGCACGCGTGAAGGATTCCCACTGTAGGGTGTTGAAATACGTTCATGATTCGCTTATAGTGGATTGATAGAGTGATAGAAGCTTAAACCCGAGTAAGGGGGTTGTTGCGTATGGGATAAAGGGGACTTGATGCTTTAATGATATGGTTGGGTTTTACCTTAATGATCTTTAGTAGTTGTGGATGCTTGCTAGAGTTCCAATCATAAGTGCATATGATCCAAGTAGAGAAAGTATGCTATCTTATGCCTCTTCTTCATATAAAATTGCAATATGATTACTGATCTTATTAACAATTGCCTAGGACAATTCCGCACACCGACCCATCATTATTCCACACTTGCGATTTGTAATATATTCTAACTTTATGATAACAACACCTATTTTTATATTTTAGTTCTCCGATATCATGCAAAGCTATTCTCTTCATACCCACAATGTAGTTTTATTTCTTGTTTCTAGTTGGAAGCAAATGTTTGGTGTACGTAGAGTCGTATGAGTGGCAGATAGGACTTGAGAGAATATTGATCTTACCTTTAGCTCCTTGTGTGTTCGACACTCCATACTTATCACTTCCACCTTTGGAAATTGCTAGAATGATTCCTTACACTTGGGGATTATCAACTTGCCAGTAACGCTATTGACTTAGGTATAGAGATACCGACGATCGAATCTCGGGCAAGTAACATACCGAAGAACAAAGGGAACAACATACGGGATTAACTGAATCCTTGACATAGAGGTTCAACCGATAAAGATCTTCATAGAATATGTAGGAACCAATATGGGCATCCAGGTCCCACTATTGGTTATTGACTGTAGAGGTGTCTAGGTCATGTCTACATAGTTCTCGAACCCGCAGGGTCTGCACACTTAACATTCGTTGACGTTTCGGTAGTATTTAGATATATGTGTTGGTGACCGAAGGTTGTTCAGAGTCCCGGATGAGATCCCAAAAATCATGAGGAGCTCCGGAATGGTTCGGAGGTAAAGATTTATATATAGGAAAGTGGTATTTGGGTTCTAGAAAAGTTTCGGGTATTTCCGGTAGTGTACCGGGAGTGACGAATCGGTTCTTGGGGTCCACCGGGTGGGGCCCACCCACCCCGTGGGGCACATGGGCCCAAGAGGTACCACACCAGCCCCTAATGGGCTGGGTAACCGACCGCATAAGGGCCCATATTCCCAAGAGGAAAAAAAGTGGAGATGGGAAGGAATAGGACTCCTTCCTAATATGAATCCACTTCCTAGTAGTAAGTGGATTGGACTCCTCCTTGCCCTGGTTCGACCGACCCCTAGGGGAAACTCTAGGGAGGCTTCCTCCTCCCTATCCCTCCTATATATACTAGAGTAATAGAGCCCCCAAATACACGGCCACGTGCTAGTTCTCTATTCTCTAGTTCCTTCACCAAATAGATTCTGGTAGTGCTTAGGAGAAGCCCTACCGGGATAACTCCACCACCACCACCACGCCGTCGTGCTGCTGGAGATCTCATCCACATCCCCACCCCTCTTTCTGGATCAAGAAGGCGGAGATCGTCATCGATTTGTACGTGTGCTGAACGCGGAGGTGTCATCTGTTCGACGCTAGATCGGGACAGATCGTGATTGGATCGTGGGATGGCTTGCGATTTGGATCCGAAGATGTTCGACTACATCAACCATGTTTCTTAACGCTTCTCGCTTAGCGATCTACAAGGGTATGTAGATCCACTCTCCCTCTCATAGATGCTCATCATCATGGATAGATCTTGGGTGTGCCTAGGAATTTTTTTGTTTCCCATGCAACGTTTCCCAACAGTGGCATCATGAGCTAGGTCTATGCGTAGATGAGATCATGGGTAGAACACAAAGGAGTTTGTGGGTGTTGATGCTCATATTGCTTCCTCCCTTGATCTTTTCTTGATTCAGCGGTATTGTGGGATGAAGCGGCCCAGACCAACATGGGTTGTACGCTTACGAGAGACTGGTTCCATCAACTGACATGTGACTTTGTTGCATAAAGATGCCTAGCGGGTGTCTATCTCTCCCACTTTAGTTGGAACGGATTCGACAAAGGCGGTCCTTGAGAAGGTTGAATAGAAATTTGTGTATCACTGTTGTGGTTTTGCGTAGGTAAGAATCGTTCTTTCTAGATATCCATAGCAGCCACGTAAAACATGCAACAACAATTAGAGGACGTCTAACTTGTTTTTGCAGGGTATGATGTGATATGATATGGCCAGAAACATGCTGAGATATATGTGATGTATGAGATGATGATGTTTTGCATAGATTATCGCGACTTGCATGTCGATGAGTACGGCAACCAACAGGAGCCGTAGTACATGATTTATACTTTGCATTAAGAAGACAGAGCATGACAAGGCTATATGGTTTTGTAGGTATAGCGTTCTTTAACCTTGATATTTTCAAAGACATGATTATTTGTTGGGATGCTTGAATATTAATGTCTTCATGTCAAAACTAGAATATTGCTTTGAATCACTCATGTCTTAATATTCATGCCATGGTTAGATATATGAGCAAGATTATGCTAGGTAGAATTCCACATCAAAAATTATCTTTTTTATCATTTACCTACTCGAGGATGAGCATGAATTAAGCTTGGGGATGCTGATACGTCTTCGTCGTATCTATAATTTTTGATTGTTTCTTGCCAATATTATATAAATTTCACATATTTTTTGCAACATTTTATATAATTTATTGGACTAACATATTGATCTAGTGTCCAGTGCGAGTTCCTGTTTGTTGCGTGTTTTTTTATAGAATATACATATCAAACAAGTCCAAACGCGATAAAAATTTACGGAGAATTATTTTGGAACATATGTGATTTTTGGGAGTTGGAATCAACGGAAAAGGGGGACACAACCACCACAAGACACTAGGGCGCGCCTAGGGCCCTAGTGCATGGTGGTGGGTGATACGTCTCCAACGTATCTATAATTTTTGATTGTTCCATGCTATTATATTATCTGCTTTGGATGTTTTATATGCATTATTATGCTATTTTATATTATTTTTGGGACTAACCTATTAATCTAGAGCCTAGTGCCAGTATCTGTTTTTTCCTTGTTTTTGAGTTTCGCAGATAAGGAATATTAAACGAAGTCCAAATGAAATAAAACCTCTAGAATGATTTTTTCTGGAAAATATGGAAGCCATGAGACTTGAGAACCAAAGCAGAGGAGCTGCCACGGGGCCACAAGCCCGCTTGCCGCGGCTATGGGGGCACCCACGCCGAGCAGGCTTGTGGGCCCCTGGCAACTCCCCTAACCCTAATCTTCGGCCTATAAATACCCAAATATTCCATCATTATCAGAATGAGCCACGAAAACACTTTTCCGCTGCCAGAAGCCTCTGTTCCCGAGAGATCTAATCTTGGAGCTCTTTTCCGGTAATCTGCCGGAGTGGGATTCGATCACGGAGGGCATCTACATCAACTCCATTGCTCCTCCGATGATGCGTGAGTAGTTCACCATAGACCTACGGGTCCATAGCTAGTAGCTAGATGGCTTCTTCTCTCTCTTTGCTTCTCAATACCATGTTCTTCATGATTTTCATGGAGATCTATCCAATGTAATACTCTTTTGTGGTGTGTTTGTCGAGATCCGATGAATTGTGGGTTTATGTTCTAATTATCCATGAATATTATTTGAGTCTTTCCTGAATTCTTATATGCATGATTTAGTATCTTTGCAAGTCTCTTCAAGTTATTGGTTTGGTTTGGCCAACTAGATTGGTAATTCTTGCAATTGGAGAAGTGCTTTGTTTTGGGTTCAATCTTGCGGTGTCCTCACCCAGTGACAAAGTAGGGGTAGCGAGGCACGCATTGTATTGTTGCCATCAAGGGTAAAAATATGGGGTTTTCATCATATTGCTTGATTTTATCCCTCTACATCTTGTCATCTTACCTAATGCGTTACTCTGTTCTTCATGAACTTAATACTCTAGATGCAGGTAGGAGTTGGTCGATGTGTGGAGTAATAGTAGTAGATGCATAATCGTTTCAGTCTACTTGTCACGGACGTGATGCCTATATGCATAATAATTGCCTTGGATATCTTCATAATTATTCGCTTTTCTATCAATTGCTCGATAGTAATTTGTTCACCCACCGTAATACTTGCCATCATGAGAGAAGCCATCTAGTGAAACATATGCCCCCCGGGTCTATTTTCCATATTATATTTTTAGATCTAAAACCAAAAAACACCAAAATACTTGCTGCATTGTTTTTTTACTTTTAGTTTTACTTTCCGTTCAAGCATCCTATTATATTTATCTGTACTAGATCTCATCCTTGCAAATAAGCGTGAAGGGATTGACAACCCCTTTATAGCGTTGGGTGCAAGAGTTTGATTCCTTGTGCAGGTATATCTATTGGTGGCTCACTTGTATCTCCTACTGGATTGATACCTTGGTTCTCAAAAACTGAGGGAAATACTTATCTACTTTGCTGCATCAAACCGTTCCTCTTCATGGGAAACCAACGCATGCTGGAGAAGTAGCAGTAGGTTGTGCCCTCCTTGTAAGTCGGTTGGAGCTCTCCTTCAGGCGCAAGGAAGCTTATATCCGGAAAAATAAAATTTCAGCGGAATCGGAGTTATGGATCTTTGAGAATATAAGAAATGGTTTTCGGCCAGAAAACAGAAATGCGAAACAGAAGAGAACAAAGAGGGAGATCCAATCTCGGAGGGGCTCCTGCCCCTCTACCGCCAGGGAGGCCATGGACCAGAGGGGGAACTCTCCTCCCATCTAGGGGAGGCCAAGGAAGAAGAAGGAGGGGTGCTCTCTCCCCCTCTCTCCCGGTGGCGCCAAAACGCCGCCGAAGCAATCATCGTGATGATGATCTATACCAACAACTTCGGCGCTGTGAACACCAACTCCCCCCCTCTATGAAGTGGTGTAACACCTCTCTTCCCCACTGTAATCTTTACTTAAACATGGTGCTCAACTCCATATATTATTTCCCAATGATATTTAGCTATCCTATGATGTTTGAGTAGATCTCTTTTGTCTTGTGGGTTAATTATGGTGTGATGTTATTGATATGAGTTGTATGTTGATACGGTGTTGTCCTATGGTGCCCTCCGTGTCACGCAAATGAGAGGGATCCCCTCTATAGGGTGTTGCAATATGTTCATGATTTGCGTATGGTGGGTGACGTGAGTGACAAAAGCACAAACCCAAGTTGGTGGGTTGTTGCGTATGGTAGTAAAGAGGAATTGATAGTTAATGGTATGGTTGGGTTTTACCTTAATGATCTTTGGAAGTTGCGGATGCTTGCTAGAGTTACAATCATAAGTGCATATGATACTATTGGGGAATGTTGCATGGGAAACAAAATTTTTCCTACGCACACGCAAGATCGATCCATGGTGATGAGCATCTACGAGAGGGAGAGTGGATCTACATACCCTTGTAGATCCCTAAGCGGAAGCGTTAAGAATGCAGTTGATGTAGTCGAACGTCTTCACGATCCAAATTGCTGAGCGTCCGCCAATCTCATCACGATCCGTCCCGCGGTCCAATCACGAATCGTCTCGCGATCTTGATCATGGTCCTTCCGATCTAGCGCCGAACAAACGACACCTTTGCGTTCAGCACATGTACAGCTTGATGATGATCTCCGCCTTGTTGATCCAACAAGAGGGAGTGGAGAGGTAGATGAGTTCTCCGGCAGTGCGACGGTGTTGCGACGATGGTTGTGGAACTATTCCAGCAAGGCTTCGCCTAAGCACCGCTGAAACCTATCTAGAGGAGAAACCGATCTAGAGGAGAAACTAGAGGAGAAACTATGAACTCAAAGGAGGGGTTTCTTGATGTATCCCAAGTGCTAGCTCTGTCCCTTTATTTATATGCTGAGCCCTGGGGTCAAAACTTGGAGAAAAATCCTCCTCAAGGTCGGTTTACCCGCAAGGCAAAAGTGCTCCTCGGACTCAAGGACCAGATGCCAAGGTCCTCGGCGTCTAGCCCTAGACGCCAGGGTCACTGGCGTCTGGCCCCTGGCCTCCACAAAACACCTTTTGCACCTTCCTAAAGACTCATGGGCTTTACCCCTTGGCCCAAATAAAGTGTCCTTGTACCACGAACATTTCGGGAAACATTCGAAACTATTTCCGGTGAATTTCGGAACCCTTCCGGAGACCAAGTACTATTATCCCATATATCAATCTTTACCTCCAAACCATTTCGGAGCTCCTCATGATGTCTGGGATCTCATCCGGGGCTCCGAACAACCTTCAGTCACCACCATACATAACTCTATACTACCGAAACGTGACCGAACCTTAAGTGTACAGACCCTGCGCGTTCGAGAACTATGTAGACATGACCGAGACACCTCTACGGTCAATAACCAATAGCGGGACCTGGATGCCCATATTGGTTCCTACATATTGTACGAAGATCTTTATCGTTCGAACCTCTATGTTAAGGATTCAGTTAATCCCGTATGTTGCCGCCTTTGTTCTTCGGTATGTTACTTGCCCGAGATTCGATCGTCGGTATCTCCATACCTAGTTCAATCTCGTTACCGGCAAGTCTCTTTACTCGTTCCATAATACAAGATCCCGTGGCTAACTCTTTAGTCACATTGCTTGCAAGGCTTATAGTGATGTTGTATTACCGAGTGGGCCCTGAGATACCTCTCCGTCACACGGAGTAACAAATCCCAGTCTTGATCCATGCCAACCCAACAGACACCCTCAGAGATATATGTAGAGAACCTTTATAGTCACCCAGTTACGTTGCCACGTTTGATACACACAACGTACTCCTCCGGTGTCAGTGATTTGCATGATCTCATGGTCATAGGAACATATACTTGACATGCAGAAAACTGTAGCAATAAACTGACACGATCATATGCTACATTTATAGTTTGGGTCTTTTCCATCACATCATTCTCCTAATGATGTGACCCCGTTATCAAATGACATCTCATGTCCATGGCTAGGAAACCTTAACCATCTTTGATCAACGAGCTAGTCCATCAGAGTCATACTAGGGGCATGGTGTTGTCTATGTATCCACACATGTATCTGAGTTTCCGATCAATACAATTCCAGCATGGATGATAAACAATTATCATGAATAAGGAAATATGATAATAACTAATTTATTATTGCCTCTAGAGCATATTTCCAACAGATACAAGTATGGAAGGGTGTTCGCGTATGCCTCTCCCTCATTGCATATAACAAGTATCTACATTATGATATTCAATTGCCTAGGGATAATATTTCTCTTGCGTTACACCAAATTCTCTCTGCTAAGCTATTTACTTTTATTGTTCTTTTATTAAAACAGCACCTAAATTTTATTTCTACGTTCTTTAGTAGCTTGCAAAGTACTTCTAGTTTTACTCCCGCAAAGTAGTTTCATACTTGTTCTAGGTAAAGCAAACGTTAAAGTGTGTGTAGAGTTGTATTGGTGGTCGATAGAACTTGAGGGAATATTGTTCTACCTTTAGCTCCTCATTGGGTTCGACACTCTTACTTATCGAAAAAGGTTACAAACGATCCCCTACACTTGTGGGTTATCAGGTTTACACACTTAACGTTCGTTGATGATTTGGTATTGTGGAGTTATATATGTTGGTGACATAAGGTTTTTTGGAGTCCCGGATGAGATCTCGGACATCACGAGGATTTCCGGAATTGTTCGGAGGTAAATATTGATATATGGGAAGTTCCGTGTTGGTCATCGAAAAGAATTTGAGCGTCACCTGCAGCATACCGAGGGTGCCGAAGGGTTCCGGGGGTCCATCGAAAGGGGCCCACCAGCCCCGGAGGGACCACATGGGCTGTGAGGGGTGCGCACCAGCCCCTGGTGGGCTGGGCGCACCTCTCCACTCAGGCCCATGCGGCTAGGCTGGTGGGAGGGCCAACCCTAGGGGTGGCGCCTAATGACCCACAAGTATAGGGGATCAATCATAGTCTTTTTGATAACTAAGAGTGTCGAACCCAACGAGGAGCAGAAGGAAATGACAAGCGGTTTTCAGCAAGGTAATCTCTGCAAGCAGTGAAATTGTAGGTAACAGATAGTTTGATAGCAAGGTAATTTGTAACGAGCAAGTAACAGTAACGGTAGACAAGGTGCAGCAAGGTAGCCTAATACTTTTGAGGCAAAGCACAGGCCAGAACAATCAATAGTAATAGGCAAATTGTTCTTGAGGGTACACGGGAATTTCTTCTAGTCACTTTTATCATGTTGGTTTGATTCATGTTCACTACTTTGATAATTTGATATGTGGGTGGACCGGTGCTAAGGTGTTGTTCTTACTAGAACTACCAGCCTACTTATGATTAACCCCCTCGCAAGCATCCACAACTGTGAGAACAATATTAAGACAAAGTCTAACCATAGCATTAAACATGTGGATCCAAATCAGCCCCTTATGAAGTAGCACATAAACTAGGCTTTAATCTTGTGTCACTCTAGCAACCCATCATCTAATAACTACTCCACAATGCATTCCCTTAGGCCCATGAATGGTGAAGTGTCATGTAGTCGACGTTCACATGGCGCCACTAAGGGAATCACAACATACATATCATCAAAATATCAAACACATCAAATTCACATGATTACTCGCAACATGACTTATCCCGTGCTCTCAAGAACAAAGGTAACTACTCACAAATAATAATCATGCTCAAGGTCAGAGGAGTATTAAATAGCACAGTGGATCCGAACATATAATCTTCCTCCAAATAAACCATATAGTAATCAACTAAGTGTTAGGGAACGTTGCATGGGAAACAAAAAATTTCCTACACACACGCAAGATCTATCCATGGTGATGAGCATCTACGAGAGGGAGAGTGGATCTACATACCCTTGTAGATCGCTAAGAGGGAAGCGTTAAGAAACGCGGTTGGTGTAGTCGAACGTCTTCACGATCCAAATCGCCGAGCGTCCCGCGATCTCATCACGATCCATCCCGCGATCCAATCACGATCCGTCCCACGAACTCATCATGATCCGTCCCGCGATCTCATCACGATCCGTCTCGCAATCTTGATCACGGTCCTTCCGATCTAGCGCCAAACGAATGGCACCTCCGCGTTCAGCACACGTACAGCTCGATGATGATCTCCGCCTTCTTGATCTAGCAAGAAGGAGTGGAGAGGTATAAGAGTTCTCCAGCAGCATGACGGTGCTCCGGCGATGGTGGTGGAGCTATTCCGGCAGGGCTTCGCCTAAGCACTGTAGAAATCCAATCTAGAGGAGAAACTATGCACTAGAGGAACGAGTAGCACGTGGCTGAAAATCTTGTGCCAAAACCCTAAAACCCTCTAATATATATAGGTGGAGAGGAGGAGGAGGCTTGGCTCCCAAGGAGCCAGCTCTTCGGTCGGAGGAACCAGGAGGGAGGAGTCCTCCTCCTCCACTCCTAGTAGGATTAGGACTCCTTCCTAATTTAGCCCTTTTTGCCTTTTTTCCACCTTTTTCCTTTTGGGCTTTTTCTTCTCAGCCGCATGGGCCCTTTGTGGGACTTCCTCCAACCCACTAAGGGCTGGTATTCATCCTCCCACAGCCCATGTGCTTCTTGGGTCGAAATACCCCTCCCGATGGTCTCTCGGTACCCTACCGGCACTCCCGGTACACTATCGATGAGCCCGAAACTTTTCCGGCGACCAAAATAGGACTTTCTATATATCAATATTTACCTCCGGACCATTACGGAGCTCCTTGTGATGTCCGGGATCTCATCCGGGACTCCGAACAACCTTCGGTCACCACCATCCATAACTCTATACTACCGAAACATCACCAAACCTTAAGTGTGCAGACCCTGCGGGTTCGAGAACTATGTAGACATGATCGAGACACCTCTATGGTCAATAAACAATAGCGGGACCTAGATACCCATATTGGTTCCTACATATTCTACGAAGATCTTTATCAGTTGAACCTCTATGTCAAGGATTCAGTTAATCCCGTATGATGTTTGCTTTGTTCTTCGGTATGTTACTTGCCTGAGGTTCGATCGTCGGTATCTTCATACCTAGTTCAACCTCGTTACTGGCAAGTCTCTTTACTCATTCTGTAATACAAGATCCCGTGACTAACACTTAGTCACATATTGCTTGCAAGGCTTGTTGTGATGTTGTATTACCGAGTGGGCCCTGAGATACCTCTCCGTCACACGGAGTAACAAATCCCAGTCTTGATCAATGCCAACCCAACAAACACCCTCGGAGATACCTGTAGAGTACCTTTATAGTCACCCAGTCACGTTGCGACGTTTGATACACACAAGGCACTCCTTCGGTGTCAGTGAGTTGCATGATCTCATGGTCATAGGAACAGATACTTGACATGAGAAAACAGTAGCATTAAACTGACACGATCATATGCTACGTTTGTAGTTTGGGTCTTGTCCATCACACCATTCTCCTAATGATGTGATCCCGTTATCAAATGACATATCATGTCCATGGCTAGGAAACCTTAACCATCTTTGATCAACGAGCTAGTCTATTAGAGGCATACTAGGGACATGGTTTTGTCTATGTATCTACACATGCATCTAAGTCTCCGATCAATACAATTATAGCATGGATAATAAACGATAATCATGAACAAGGAAATATGATAATAACTAATTTATTATTGCCTCTAGGGCATATTTCCAACAGTCTCCCACTTGCACTAGAGTCAATAATCTAGTTCACATCTCCATGTGATTCGCATTGTTATGAATCTAACACCCAATGAGTTCTGGGGCTCGATCATGCTTTGCATGTGAGAGAGGTCTTATAGTCAATTGGTCTGTGACATTCAGATCCGTGTGTACTTTGCAAATCTCTATGTCAAACCGTAAACACTGCTACCACACTCCACTTGGTACTATTCCAAATGGATGCTCCACTATATGTATCCAGATTGCTACTACGAGTCATCCGGATTGGTGTTAAAGCTTGCATCGACGTAAATCTTTACGATAGACTCTTTATCACATCCATAGTAGAGAAACATCTCCTTATCCCTTTAGTCACTAAGGATAACATTGACCTCTGTCTAGTGATCCACTCCTGGATCACTCTTGTACCCCTTGATGGACTCATGGCAAGGCACACACTGGTGCGGTACACAACATGGCATACTATACAGAGCCTATGGTTAAGGCATAGGGGACGACGTTCATCCTTTCTCTTTCTTCTGCCATTGTCGAGCTTTGAGTCTCACTCAACTTCACACCTCACAAATCAGGCGAGAACTCTTTCTCTGACTGATCCATTTTGGACTCTTTCAAAATCTTGTCAAGGTATGTACTCATTGCAAGACTCATCAAGCATCTTGATCTATCTCTATAGATCTTGATGCTCAACAATTAGGTAGCTTTATCCAGGTCTTCCTTTGAAAAACTCTTTTCAAACAACCGTTTATGCTTTCCAAAAATTCTACATCATTTCCGATCAACAATATGTCATCCACATATACTTATCAGAAATTCTATAGTGCTCCCACTCACTTTATTGTAAATACAAGTTTCTCATAAATTTTGTATAGACTCAAAAACTTTGATCACCTCATCAAAGTGTATATTCCAACTCCGAGATGCTTGCTTCAGTTCATAGAAGGATCATTGAAGCTTGCGCAACTTTTAGCATCCTTAGGACTGACAAAACCTTCTGGTTGTATCACATACAACATTTCCTCAAGTAAACCGTTAAGAAAACAATGTTTTGACATCCATCTGCCAGATTTCATAATTGAAAAATGCAGCAACTGTTAACATAATTGCAATAGACTTTAGCATCACTACGAGTGAGAAAGTCTCATTGCAGTCAACTCCTTGAACTTGTCGTAAACTTCTTTGCAACAAGTCGAGCTTTACAAATGGTGACATTTACCATGAGCATCTGTCTTCATTTTAAACATCCATTTGTACTCAACGACCTGCCGTCCAACAAGCAAGTCTACCAAAGCCTATACTTGGTTTTCATACATGGATCCTTTCTCGGATTTCATGGCCTCTAACCATTTGTCGGAATCCGGGCCCATCATCGCTTCTCCACAGCTCGTAGGTTCATCGTTGTCCAACAACATGACCTCCAAGACAGGGTTGTCATACCTCTCAGGGACAGTACACATCCTTGTCGACCTACGAGGTTCGATAGTAACTTGATTCGAAGCTTCATGATCACCATCATTAACTTCCTCTTCAATAACATAGGCTTGACAGAAACATCTTCCTACGTTGCGCTACTCTCTGGTTGAACAAAGGTTCAACAACCTCATCAAGTTCTATCTTCCTCTCACTCAATTCTTTCGAGAGAAACTCTTTATCGAGAAAGGACCCAGTTTTAACAATAAACACCTTATGCTTGGATCTGAGATAGAAGGTTTACCCAACTGTTCTTAGGGTATTCTATGAAGATGCATTTGTCCGCTTTGGGTTCGAGCTCATTAGGTGAAAACCTTTTTCACATAAGTGTTGCAGCCCCAAACATTAAGAAATGACAGATTAGGTTTCTATCAAACCATATGGTGTCATCTCAATGGATTTAGATGGTGCCCTATTTAAAGTGAATGTAGTTGTCTCTAATGCATAACCCCAAAATTACAGTAGCAAAATGATAAGAGACATCATAGCATGCACCATATCCAATAGAGCACGACTATGACGTTCAGACACACCATCACACTATGGTGTTCCAGGTGGCGTGAGTTGTGAAACAACTTTCACATTGTCTAAAGTTGTGTGCCAAACTCGTAACTCATATATTCACTTCCACGATCATATCGCAGACATTTTTATCTTCTTGTCACGATGATCTTAAACTTCACTCTGAATTTGCTTGATCCTTTCAAACAATTCAGACTTGTGTTTCATTAAGTAAATATACACTATATCTACTCAAATCATAAGTGAAGGTAAGAAAATGACAATATCCACCACATGCTACAAGACTCATTGGATTGCATACATCAACATGTATCATTTCCAATAAATCACTTGCCCGCTCCATCCATGTGGAAAACGGGGTCCTTAGTCATCTTGCCCAAGAGGCATGGTTCGCATGTCTCAATCGATTTTGAAATCGAATGAGTCCAAATATCCATAAGCATGGAGTTTCTTCATGCGCTTTATACCAATATGACATTTAGCGGCAGTGCCACAAGTATGTGGTACTATCATTATTAACTTTGTATCTTTTGGCATCAATGTTATGAACATGTGTATTACTATGATCAAGATTCAACAAACCATTCTCACTGGGTGCATGACCATTGAAGGTATTATTCATGTAAACATAATAACCATTATTCTCTAACCTAAATGAATAATCGTGTTGCAATAAACACGATCTAATCACGTTCATGCTCAATGCAAAACACCAAATAACATTTATTTAGGTTTGTCACTAATCCCAAAGCTAGAGAGAGCGTGCGATGTTGATCACATCAACCTTGGAAAGATTTCCAACACACATTGTCTCCTCACCCTTAGCTAGTTCTTTGTTTATTCTGTAGCTTTTATTTTGAGTTACTAACATTTAGCAACCGAACGGTATCCAATACCCAGGTGCTACTAGGAGTACTAGCCAGGTACACAACAATAACACGTATATCAAATATACTTCTATCGACTTTGCCAGCCTTCTTATCTACCAAGTATCTAGGGTTGTTCCGCTCCAGCGACCGCTCTCCTCATAATCGAAGCACTTAGTCTCGGGTTTGGGTTCAACTTTGGGTTGCTTCACTAGAGCAGCAACTGACTTGCCATCCATGAAGTTTCCCTCCTTGCCCTTGCCTTTCTCGAAACTAGTGGTTTTACTAACCATCAACACTTGACGCTCCTTCTTGATTTCTACCTTCGCGGTGTCAAACATCACGAACAGCTCAGGGATCATTATTTCTATCCCTGGCATTTTATAATTCATCACCAAGTTCTAGTAGCTTAGTGACAGTGACTTGGAAAACTATATCATTCACTTTCTTATCTGGAAGATCAACTCCCACTCAATTTAAGAGATTGTAGCACCCAGACAATCTGAGTACATTTTCAACAATT
Source organism: Hordeum marinum (assembly GCA_022496015.1). Classification (NCBI taxonomy): domain Eukaryota; kingdom Viridiplantae; phylum Streptophyta; class Magnoliopsida; order Poales; family Poaceae; genus Hordeum; species Hordeum marinum. The sequence continues at coordinate 33,982,000 of CM039677.1, forward strand.
GAGCTATTCTCCTTTATCTCGCATGCAAAGAATCTTGTTGGATATCCAATATCTCGCAACACGGGCACAAGCCTGCGATCCTAATTTCAGCTCTTAGAACATCTCATATGTTCCGTGACGTTCAAAACGTTTCGAATCCTCAATTCTAAGTCATAATGCATGACACACTAAACTATCAAGTAGTGATCAGAACATGCTTGTCAGATGTTCCCAACATCTACAGACGACGCTAGAGGGGTTGGTGCACCAAGCGGTGCATTAAGGACATAAGCCTTCTGTGCAGCAATGAGGACAATCCTCAGAACACGGACCCAGTCCGCAATATTGCTACCATCATCTTTCAACTCTATTTCTCTAGGAACATATAAAAATTCAAGGGAGCTATAGCGCGAGCAAGTAATCTACAACATATTTTGCAAAGACACAACTGACTATGTTCATGATAATGAGTTCAATTAATCATATTACTGAAGAACTCCCACTCAAATTGACATCCCTCCGGTCATTCGAGTGATACATGATCCAAATTCACCAACTCAAGTCCGATCATCACGTGACTTGAGGTGGTTTCAATGGTGAACATCATCATGTTGATCATATCTACTATATGACTCATGTTCGACCCTTCAGTCTCTTGTGTTTCGAGGCCATGTTTGTACATGCTAGGCTCGTCAATTTTAACCCGAGTGTTCTACATGCGCAACACTGGCTTGCACCCGTTGTATGTGAACGTAGAGTCTATCACACTCGATCATCACGTGGTGTCTCGACACGACAAACTTTCGCAATGGTGCACACTCGGGGAGAACACAATTCATCTTGAAATTTAAGTGAAGGATCACCTTATAATGCTACCATCTTCCTAAGCAAAACAAGGTGCATAAAAGGATTAACATCACATGCAAATCATAAGTGACATGATATGGCCATGAACTTGTGCTTTTGATCTCCATCTCCAAAGCACCAGCATGATCTCCATCGTCACCGGCATAATACCATGATCTCCATCGTCACCGGCACGATACCATGATCTCCATCATCTTGATCTCCATCAACGTGTCGCCATCGGGACTATCGCGCCCATCATGATTATACTACTATTGCTATCGTTTAGCGATAAAGTAAAGCATTACATAGCGCTTAATGATTGACAGGCGGGTCATACAATAATTAAAGACAACCCTATGGCTCCTGTTGGTTGCCATACTCATCGACACGCAAGTCGTGATATTCTATACAACACATGATCATCTCATACATCACATATATCACATCATGTAATTGGCCATATCACATCACAACATACCCTGCAAAAACAAGTTAGACGTCCTCTAATTGTTGTTGCATGTTTTACGTGGCTGCTACGGGTATCTAGCAAGAACAATTCTCACCTACGCAAAACCACAACGGTGATACATAAATTGCTTTTCAACCTTCTCAAGGACCGCCTTTGTCGAATCCGATCCAACTAAAGTAGGAGAAACAGACACCCGCCAGCCATCTTTGTGCAACGAAGTTACACGTCAGTCGATGGAACCGGTCTCTCATAAGCATATGAGTAAGGTTGGTCTGGACCGCTTCATCCAAAATACCGCTGAACCAAAACACGACCAAGGGAGGAAGCAATCTAAGCATCAACGCCCACAAACTCTTTGTGTTCTACTCGAGATCTCATCTACACATAGACCTAGCTCTGATACCACTGTTAGGGAACGTTGCATGGGAAACAAAAAATTTCCTACGCACAAGCAAGATCTATCCATGGTGATGAGCATCTATGAGAGGGAGAGTGGATCTACATACCCTTATAGATAGCTAAGCGGGAAGCGTTAAGAAATGCGGTTGGTGTAGTCGAACGTCTTCGTGGTCCAAATCGCCGAGCGTCCCACGATCTCATCACGATCCGTCCCGCGATCCAATCATGATCCGTCCTGGGAACTCGTCACGATCCGTTCCGCGATCTCATCATGATCCGTCTAGCAATCTTGATCATGGTCCTTCCGATCTAGCACCGAACGGACGACACCTCTGTGTTCAGCACACGTACAGCTCGATGACGATCTCCGCCTTCTTGATCCAGCAAGAGGGAGAGGAGAGGTAGAAGAGTTCTCCGACAGCGTGATGGCGCTTCAGCGATGGTGGTGGAGCAATTCCGGCAGGGGTTCACCTAAGCACTACAGAAATCCGATCTAGAGGAGAAACTATGCAATAGAGGAACGGGTAGCACGTGGCTGAAAATCTTGTGCCAAAACCCTAAAACCCTCTAATATATATAGGAGGAGAGGAGGAGGAGGCTTGTCTCTCAAGGAGCCAGCTCTTGGGTCGGCCGAACCAGGAGCGAGGAGTCCTCTTCCTCCACTCCTAGTAGGATTAGGACTCTTTCCTAATTTAGCCCTTTTTGCCTTTTTCCACCTTTTTCCTTTGGGCCTTTTTCTTCTCAGTCACATGGGCCCTTTTTGTTACTTCCTCCAGCCCACTAAGGGCTGGTATTCATCCTCCCACAGCCCATGTAGCCTCTTGGGTCGAAATACCCCTCCCGATGGTCTCTCGATACACTACCAGCACTCCCGGTACACTACTGATGAGCCCGAAACTGTTCTGGTGACCAAAATAGGACTTCCTATATATCAATCTTTACCTCCGGACCATTACGGAGCTCCCCGTGACATCCAGGATCTGATCCAGAACTCCAAACAACCTTCGGTCACCACCATCCGTAACTCTATACTACCGAAACGTCACCAAACCTTAAGTGTGCAGACCCTGCGGGCTCGAGAACTATGTAGACATGATCGAGACACCTCTACGGTCAATAACCAATAGCGGGACCCGGATGCCCATATTTATTCCTACATATTCTACGAAGATCTTTATCGGTCGAACCTCTATGTCAAGGATTCAGTTAATCCCGTATGATGTTCCCTTTTTTCTTCGGTATGTTACTTGCCCGAGATTCGATCGTCGGTATCTTCATACCTAGTTCAACCTCGTTACCGGCAAGTCTATTTACTCGTTCTATAATACAAGATCCCGTGACTAACACTTAGTCGCATATTGCTTGCAAGGCTTGTTGTGATGTTGTATTACCGAGTGGGCCGTGAGATACCTCTGCGTCACACGGAGTAACAAATCCCAGTCTTGATCCATGCCAACCCAACAGACACCCTCGGAGATACCTGTAGAGTACCTTTATAGTCACCCAGTCACGTTGCGATGTTTGATACACACAAGGCACTCCCCCGGTGTCAGTGAGTTGCATGATCTCATGGTCATAGGAATAGATACTTGACATGCAGAAAACAGTAGCATTAAACAGACACGATCATATGCTACGTTTGTAGTTTGGTTCTTGTCCATCACACCATTCTCCTAATGATGTGATCCCGTTATCAAATGACATCTCATGTCCATGGATAGGAAACCTTAACAATCTTTGATCAACGAGCTAGTCTATTAGAGGCATACTAGGGACATGGTTTTGTCTATCTATCCACACATGCATCTAAGTCTTCGATCAATACAATTATAGCATGGATAATAAACGATTATCATGAACAAGGAAATATGATAATAACTAATTTATTATTGCCTTTAGGGCATATTTCCAACACTAAGCAAGGTAATCAATACTACTAGTCACCCACAGGTACCAATCTGAGGTTCCGGTACAAAGATTGAACACAAGAGATGAACTAGGGTTTGAGAGGAGATGGTGTTGTTGAAGATGTTGATGAAGATTGGCCTACCAAAGATGAGAGGGGTGTTGGTGATGACGATAGCTTCGATTTCCCCCTCCGGGAGGGAAGCTCCCCCGTCGGAATCGCTCCGCCGGAGGGCAAACGTGCTCTTGCCCAAGTTCCGCCTCGTGGCAGCGGCGCTTTGTCCCGAAAGTCCTCTTCCTCCTTTTTAGTTTTTTTGGAATATATACCATAAGATGGGCTCCGGAGGTGGGCCAGGGTGAGCACCACCCACCAGGCCGCGCCAGGGGGTGCCTGGCGCACCCTGGTGGGTGCTCCTCACCGGGTGGCCCCCCTCCAGTAGATTTTTGCTCCAGTATTTTTCATTAATTCCAAAAATAATCTCTGTAAAGTTTTAGCTTCATTGGGGTTGTGCAGAATAGGTATCTCTGACGTGCTTTTTTTGGGTCCAGAATTCCAGCTACCGGTATTCTCCCTTTTTGTGTAAACCTTGCATATTATGAGGGAAAAGGCATTAGAATCACTCCCCAATGCATTATTATCCAGAAAAACAAAGTAAATAACAGTAGGAAATCACGATGCAAAATGGACGTATCAGCGCCACCTTTCCTTGGGTGGCAAGCCACCTCTAGGGTGACGCCACCATTGGCCGCCGCCCCAAGGGGGAAACCCTAGGGTTTGGTGCCTCCACCCCTTCCCCTATATATAGCGGAGAGGAGAGAGGGCAACTACACCTGAAAAGCCACGGGTTGCATCTCTCTCCCTCTAGATCTGTTTCTCCTCTAGATTGTTTCGGTAGTGCTTGGTGAAGCCCTGCCGGGACAGCTCCACCACCACCACCACCACGCTGTTACGCTGTCGGAGAACTCATCTACCTCTTCGCTCCTACTTGCTGGATCAAGAAGGTAGAGACGTCATCGAGACGTACGTGTGCTGAACACGGAGGTGCCGTCCGTTCGGCGCTAGATCGGAACGGATCAAGATTGGATCGCGGGACGGATCGTGATTTGATCGCAAAGGCATTCGACTACACCAACTGTGTTTCTTAATGCTTCCTGCTTAGCGGTCTACAAAGGTATGTGGATCCACTCTCGTTCTCGTAGTTGTTGATCTACATAGATAGATCTTGGGTGTGCGTAGGAAATTTTTTGTTTCCCATGCAACGTTCCCCAACAGCTACCTCCTCCCCACATTTCACCCACACACGCACATTCCTCCCCACAATTAACCAACCGCTACCTCTCCGCTCGTCGCCGCACTTGCTAAGGTTTGATCCTCTCCTTCCCTTCCCTCCCACTCACACCTCCTCCGTCCGCGCACGCCCAAGAATCCATGGGATTCGTGGACCTATTTGTTGTTTTATGTAAAATTGGTGTAGTGTTGAATCAGCATTTTCGTGATGTAGATTCTAATTAAGTTAGTTTCATTGATTGTTCGTGTGGAAATTTTCGTGATGTAGATTTCAATGAAGTTAGTTCCATGGATTGTTTGTGTAGAATTTTTCGTGATGTAGATTGCAACTAAGTTAGTTTCATGGATTGCTTTGTGTAGAAATTTTCATGATGCAGATTGCAATTACTATATATTGTGTAGAATCCGATTACTTTGTTAGTTTCATGTGTTGTGTAGAACCCAATTGATATATATTTTGTAGATTGCTATCGTGTAGAATCCGATTGCTATTGTCCAATTGTCAAATGTCATGTTGTAGGTATTTAGTGTAGTATTTTTACATACTTTAAAAATAATTTGCAGCTTGTCATGGCCAATTCTGGAGGCAACCGGGAGAAGATATACGATGCGGAGATGCTCAACTGCGACATGTTAGAGGCGCATCAGTATACCATCAAAAACTTGCAAGAGGTGAATGCCTCGCTGAAGGAGAAGACATGTCAGCTGTTTTAACAGCGTGTTGATGTCTTCGCAAAGACTGATGTGATGAAGGACGAGAGAGATTAGCTGGCCGAGGAGAGGGACTAGCTGAAGAATGAAAGAAAATAACTCAGGAGCGAGAGGGCTGCCCTCCAAGATGAAGATATATCATTTCAGAAAGGACAGTGAGAAGAACATAAAGAAGATTCATTAGTTGAAGTTAATCCTTGATGAAGATTAGACTATTTAATTTGCCAAGTTGAATAAGTTAACTAGCTAGTAAGTTTTGTGAATTTGAAATTGTTAGGTTGATGAGTAGTATCTAGTTCTTTAACTAGCCGGTAACTTTCGTGATGTTTAATTATGTGGTATTTTAACTACTTAGTAAGTTGTGATGTTAAATTATGTAGTTCTTTAACTAACTAGTTTTTATAACCTAAAAATTAATTTGCTGGCGTTGGCCAACGAGGTATGACAGTTATAATGTAGAGTTGCCGTTGGTGTTGACCACGTGACATGTAATTAGCATGCTTGTTAGCCCTAGCGTGGGCTCCAACGCCACCACTATTTTCCAGCAATAACGTCATATTGGTGGGTGTCCACGCCGATAGGGCTATTTTTGACACATCATAGCTCGGGTTTTCGGCATTAGTGTTAGATGCCACCCGTTCTAGATCCAACGACTGTGATTATTCTACGGAAAAAATCCAAAACAAACCCTGAAGTTGTAGACCAAAGCTAAATCACACCCTAAATTTTGAATCCTGGAAATTGACACTTAAACTTGTAATTCCCATCTATTTTGAACCCTAGACCTATTTGGCACACTTGGATTACTATAAATCCCGTCTAGGACAATCTGCTACTCTCACGGGCGAGAATTTGAACCCGCCCACTATACCACAATAAGAATTCATGAAGTATAAGAAAATGTTCGCACATTTCTAAAATTGTTTGAATAAAGTCCAAAATAAATCTTGAACTTGTAGACGAAAGATAAATTGAACCCTGAATTACTAATCCCAGAAATCAGCACACCAAACTCTCTAATCCCAATCTATTTTAAACATTGAGAGTGCTTCACTGGAAATCACTGACGTGGCAAGTCAAAACGGGCCGGCCCACTAGACCAATCGCTCGCGCGACCACTTTGCCATGGTTAACCAATTTTTTTACACATGTCTAATTTTTCTTAGTACACAAAATACATTTTTAACACACACATGAAATATTTTTGATACACTTTCGAGATTTTTCAAATATATTATATACACTTTTTTAAAATACGTGTTTTCAACTTTATTTTGAATACACAGTAACGTTTTGCCAAATGCATGTTTAACATTTTCAAATATATTAACGTTTTTCCAAATTCACATTTAATATTTTTTAATAAGATGTTCGGGTTGTAAAAGTTGCTCCCGTTTTCAAAATTTTCAACATGTGTTTGGACTTTCAAATTTTCATCAGTTTTCAAAGTTTGTTCCCGTTTATTGAAAAAATGTTCAGATTTCAAAAGCAGTTCACTTTTTCAAAATGGATTGTGTGAGGAGTTCAGCAGCAGCTGGTCGTAAGTTCAAGTCTCTGGATTGTGTATTTTTTGTGTATTTTTAAGTCGCGCACGGGTCGCATATTAAAAAATATTAAAAAGACACGGAAAAAAGGAAAACGAAGAAAACATCCTGCTTTGCGCCTGTAACATTTTCTTAATACATGTTTTCAGCACTTTTTGAATACACAGTGAGATCATTTGAAGAAGACGTTGTACATTTTCTTCATGACAATAAATCATATTTTTAAACTTCCCTAAAAAATTCTGTAAAAACATATTCTCTAATACACGGTTACATTTTTTAAACTTCCCTCAGAAACTTCTTAAAAACATCCCTAAAAACATGGTAAGCTTTTTAAAACTTCCTCAAAAATATCAAAACATTTCTTAATTCTTTATGAACAATTTAAAATGCCGAGTTTTACAAAACACAAACAATTTACGAAATTCTAAAATTATTATTTGAAAATGTGACACAATTTATGAAAATACGAAACATTTTTCATAGCATGTGAACAACTGTTGGAATTCTGAACATTTCTAATTTTGAATATAGTTTCAAAATTCCAATCTTTTTTCGAAAATACAAAATTAAATTGAATTTGGGCCAAATTTAGAAAACATGAATATTTCTTAACTTCTAAAGAATTTTGAAAAAATCAAAAACAAACCTTGAACTTGCATACAAAAGGTAAATCAAATCTTGAACTTACAATCCCTGAAATCATCAGACCAAACTCTTTGATTCCGGTCTATTTTGAATTTTGACAGTGTTTCGCTGGGATTTGCTGACGTGGCAAGTCAAATCAGGCCAACCATTTTCCAATCGCTCGCGCCCCCGATTGCAATGGTTTTCCTTTCTTTTTTCCTTTTTCCTTTTCTTTGGTTTTTTAATTTGTGTTTGTTTATTTCTCATCGGTTTTCTTTTTTTTCCTTCGTTATGTTTTATCTTTTCACTAGTTCTATTTAGTTTTTATTTCTTCAGTATAATTTTTTTTGTTTCTTTCTTGATTTTTTCATATTGCTTGCTTTTTCTTTTCTTTATGTTTCTTTGTCGGTTTAACCGATTTTTTTTCATACATGTCTATTTTTCTCACACATTTGTTCAGGTTTCAAAAGATTCTCAGGTTTCCAAATTTGTTCAGGTTTCAAAAGTTGCTCAGGTGTCCAGATTTATTCAGGCTTCAAAATTTGTTCCCATTTAGTGAAAAAATGTTTATGTTTCAAAAAGTATTCGCACGATATTTTTACAGAGATTTCACATTTTTTTTACGTTTTTCATATTTGTGTGCCCTTAAAAAGTTTATTTTTTCTAATCTTGAATTTGTGGTATGTGATTAAAGTTTCGGGACTCTCGTGAAATCACGAACCACTGTTTGTTCTAGTGGCTGTGCGAGGAGTTAAGCAACTGCAGGTCGCAAGTTTGACTCCACATGATTTTCTATTTCTTTGTATTTTAATACTTCGCGTTATAATGAAAAAAATATAAAAAATGCTTCGCACGTGGTGGGCCGACCAAGTCGCGTCCGGAATCAAGATAGTCTATTTTCTGGTTTTTACATCTCGTATTACGAAAATGAAATAAAAAGGAGAAAATAAATCTCGCTCTGCCAATGTTGGGCCGGCCCAATAGAGTCCACAGTCAACAATCCCTGTTTGAAAGCGCTCTCAAGGTTTAAAATAGGCCAAGATCAGAGAGTTTGGTGTGCTGGTTTCAGGGATTGTAAGTTCATGGTTTGATTTAGCTTTCGTGTACAAGTTCAAGATTTGTTTTGGACTTTTTCCTTATTCTACTGTATGGGCCTAGACATGCTGCTGTCGACATGTTCCAAATGGCTATGGGAGGGGGCGGGGGCGTGTTGGGTGCCCAACGTAGGGATCCTCGATGCATGTCCCTTCTCGATTCGGAGCGGCCACCACCTCACGTGTGTGTGGGATGAGTCATGTGCAGGCCGTCTAGCCACTGATCCATGACTAAAGTGTTTTTCCCCACATCTCATTGACTTTTTTTTGAAGGGCACATCTCATTGACTTACCTAATAAAAACCTGTTGCATTGGTGAGCCAATAAGTTATGATTCAATTAACAGACAATTGTCTATTTTTAGTATGTAATCCATTAATAATAAAACTATTGCTAAACCACGGTCACTGCAAACATTTATGTGCACCTTCGTTGCAACACACATGCAATTATTTAACGGACTGTAATTAAATCCATGTTTTTAAGATAAATTTCTTATTTATTTTTGGGCTGAGAGTGAACAAGAGAAGTCCAACACTAAGTTACATGTTGGTGCAAGTTTTAATTTTGTGCTGCCCTAATAACATCATGTGGCCCTTGCTCTGTTTTCTATGAACCAATGATGGCATGGAAGCCTTTTGTCAACCAATAATTTTTGTTTTTCCTATTCATATGTGAAATTTGAGTGATATTTTCTTATTCTTATGTCCAGCTATATGTTTTACTAACAATATGGTAGATATATCTGTGAAAACCATACGTAAATATTGCATATAATTTCTAATTTCATATAATCCACAAGGCAATACCGAAATTATTTTTTAAATACCCCGATCACATTTATTTCAGGGAACATGTCCTTGTACATCAGCTAGATCCATCTATTTGTTGGAGGGGTGTACTTTGCTTATTAGCGTATATGCATATTGTGCACTCACACCCAAAAGAAACACACTTCGCACTGGCGTTGCACCCGCAATTTGGAGGGCAGTGAAACTTCAAGAGCTCTTGGCCCACTTGATTCTGGCATTCACTTATATCATAATCATGACCACCCGGCTGTGGGATGACTTTTCTCTTGCAATCTTTATATGCCGTTGCACCTACAAGATATCAACATGAAAAGAACACGGGTCACACATCATGACAATAATTTAATAAATGAGTTTATGAGATACGCATTACAGAAGAAAATGGGCACCATATGTTAGCAGAAGGAAGCCGAGGACTAGGAGTTGCGTCACAGTACTTTTCGTCATTTTTGCCGTATATAGCATTAGTATCTACAATTGTTGAGAGCAATGAAACTTTTGAGTTGTGAAGGAGAACAAATAAGAAGGCAATCCTTTTATAGAGGACTTCATATCAATATCATTACTATTATTTGGAAAGACATTTATTATTGGATAATGTATACCAAAAAATCATTATGGAGTACCAAATAAGTAATAATTACCATTATTTGGAAACACAATATTATTGGATATTGATACCATTAAAATTATTTGAAAAAACATTGTTATTAGATATCAATATTGTTACAATTATTTGGAAACACATCATTATCGGCCAATGCACCTGCCCAGAAAAGTTTACACCCCCACCCACAGCCGCCCGGGTCCATTGGTGACCGAACCCAGCCGGCATCGCCATCGACGGATGAGAATCACCGCAAAAAGGAATTGTTTCCAGTAAAACTATACACAAAGTTACCTATCTCTCTCTTTCTTTCATTTTGTAAATACACTAAACCAAAGCTTCCTTTGGTACACATTACCAATCGCATGATGGACAAGACGGGAGGTGGGACAGTTCCACACCACCCCGGCCACCACACCTTCGTCCCGCGCCCATCAAAGTAACCAAAGATTTAAGAGCACCGAATAAGTTATAAAAATTGTCTTCAGAGTAGAAATTAAAACCAATGTAAACAAAATATTTGACTACCATAAACCAAATTTCTAGTCGTGAACTATTTTTGCTACCGTAGTGTATATTTCTTTTGGCTTCGGAACAAAAATTATAAGTTAGTGAACAATAAGCTTAACTATCATGAACAAAAAAGGAGAGGATGACATTTCCATAAGTAGACTCTCCTTACTGAATCCTTATACTGCCCTCTCTACTCGGGAACAATTCATTCTTGACTCACATAAATTTTGGGCATCAACAAGAGAGTTAGCGATCTATTTGAAAGTTAATACATGCTTTAAGTAGAGTGGACAAAACTTCAACATGAAAACAAAGGAAATAAAACTATGAAGAATGGAAGATTGGATTGCAGCGGACACTTTTTTCTTACCGCAATGAACGAAAAAAACAAAAAAATTAACTGTAGTGGACACATTCTTTTAGTAAACCGAACCAAAATTTTGACTTCAGCACCAAAATTAAAATTATAATGAACAAAATTTTTGACCGTGCCATGAACAACAAACTATTAGGACGTGCATGTAGAGCGATGCCACGCAGCAGGCCCAACAAAGATACTCGACAACCCATGGGCCATGGCTCAACAAATTTCACAAGGGCGCGTCACATCAGGCCATGGCCAGAGACAGATGAGCCAAATCGGAAGGCTTGCAAATGTCATAAATTTGAAGCATGCACAGTGAGCAAATTCTTGTCCTGAAAACAAAACTGAAAATTACTAAGAACAAAATTTAAACAAAATGAACAAAAACATACATATAAATCATCAAAATATCAATACCAACATTTCAAATTAACATAAGGTTGTTGACGTTCACAAAACCTATCATTTAAGAGGTTATTGTGTACACAACAATAGTGGACAGGAAGTATTTTGAAATCTGAAAGCGTAAATAGTGAACTGTCTAACAGTACATAAACGCTCACTTGGCTACAAAGCAAGCAGGGAGACACCGCTAGGGGCTCCAGTTCCGCCGCCACAGCCGGTAGCGCCTCCAGAATTGCCGAATCAGTGGTAATAACCTTGTTTTGTTTAATATGAGCCATTGCTTTGGTTAATTCCGGTCACTAAGATAAAGGAAAATGAAACAAGTCACTGTCTTGTACATGCTTCAGTTAACGCCATCTTTGCATGTGTGTAGCATGTTACTAAAAGATGAGATTGTAGCTGTGCCATTCCTAGTGCAGTACTTTGTGCCTAACCAAGCACGATTGTCTCTCCCAAAATTGAAGTACTTAGAGCATCTCCAATAAAAGATGCAAATTTGAAGATGTAAAACAGAACACTACGGGACTGAGCTTAGAAGCCGACGGCCTGCGGCTACGCCGATGACCAAATGTCGGGACCGTCAGCGTAGATGGCCCACCTCGTCAGCCCTGGCAGCGGGCCGTCGGCGTCCGCGAGCCGTCGGCGTAATCCGCTTTAGGCCGAGGGCTGCCATCGGCGTATAAACGCCGTCGGCGTAGGTCCATTTTAGGCCGAGGGCCACCATTGGTGTATCGCCAGCCCTCGGCGTAGGACTGCCAGGTGGGCCCCGGTGACGGTGGGGCGGTAACGCCGTCAGCCCAATAGAGGCTACGCCGACGGCCCCGACCTTTGGCCGTCGGCGTAGACCCTGTTTTTATTCTTTGTTTTCATTTTTATTTTCTTTTGTTTAACCGTTTAATCTTATATTACTAATACATAAAATAATATTGGAAATTGGATTATAATATATATCATCTCATTTCAACCCTCGATATACGCCTCTTTATTCTTTTTGTGTCTACTAATTAATACATAAAATAATATATTAATAAATTATAATATTTATGCTACTAAATTAAAATATATTATGCTACTATTACTATATTAATATGAATACTCCATAGTTGAACCTCGTGCGGAGAAAGCTATAAGGGTAAACCGCCGCCCCCTCCCTGGCCCCCTCGCGCCCGGACTAGGCCGGGTTTCGGTGAAGAAAGACCGCCGAAGCGCCATAGTACCGCATGAACTTGCATGTGATTGTAGGGTATGTGTCCAAGTGTGGTGTAAGATCCATAGATGCAATGTCTAGCTCCTTGGTGTGACCATCTTCACATTCATGCGATAACACTATGCAAAGTCATGGACATGTAGGTGGAATACACCCGTTTGCGGGTATACCGGGGGCTACGATGTGTTACAAGGTCCCAACCTTGTTTTCCATGTAGTTATGTCCTAAACAAACCTCAACAAAAAAAATACATTGTTTGAACATTGTGCGGAGAAAGCTATAGGGGTAGACCGCCAGGCCCCCCTCTGGAGCAGGATGTCGCAGGTGAATTACCGTTGAAGCGTCGGAATCCTACAAAAACTTGCATGTGGACCTAGGGTATGTGTACAACTGTGGTGGAAGGCCCATAGATGCAAAACATAGATCCCGGGTGTGACCCTTCTTCACACATGAATGCGATAACACTTAGAGAGATTCGTGCACACGTGTAGACAGAATACTCCCGGTTCGGCTTAACCGGAGTCTACGATGTGTTACAAAGGTCTCAAACCTAGTTTTCCATGTATCTATGGAGTAAACAAAACTAAGCCAATGAAAAAGTACATTGTTGGAGCCTCGTGCGGAGAAAGCTATAGGGGGTACGTTGTCGGGCCCACATTATTCCCCCTTCGGAGCAGGATGTTGCAGGTGAATGACCGCCACGGAGCGTCAGAATCCCACAAATACATGCACGTGGACCTAGGTTATGTGTACAAGTGTGGTGGAAGGCCCATAGATGCAAGACATGGATCCCGGGTGTGACCTAACTTCTTCACACATGAATGCGATAACACTTAGAGACATTCGTGCACATGTAGACGGAATACTCCCGGTTCGGCTTAACCGAAGGCTACGATGTGTTACAAGGTCCCAAACCTAGTTTTCCATGTAGTTATGGAGTAAACAAACCTAAGACAATGAAAAAGTACATTGGTGGAGCCTATTGCGGAGAAAGCTATAGGGGGTACAACGTCGGGCCCACATTCCCCCCTCCGAAGAAGGATGTCGCACGTGAATGACCGTCGGAGCGTCGAAATAGGCCCAACCTTGGTATTCCATTACATATGTGCTAAACAAACATAGATAGAGAAAAAAGTCCATTGGTCCACCCTTGTACGGAGAAAGCTATAGGGGTAGATCTGCGGGTCCCCCCGATCTAGGGTTTTGCCGGAGGAAGACCGCCGGAGCGTCGGAATCACTACAGGGGTAGATCAATGAAAAACTGTTTGGCTGAACTTGCCTATACTTGAACCGTGTCTTGAGATCTCCAATGGTGTCCTCGTAGTCTAGATTATAATACTCTTCAAGATCATTCTCAAGCTCCACCTTGTCCTTGAGAGAAATCTTACCCTTTCTTTTCTCACCTACCTCCTCACCATTTGCAAGCTCCTTGTTTTTCTTCTTCTTTTTTCTTTTCACCAGTGGAAGTACACCCTTCTTTACCATCAAGGGCCCAATCTTTAGGTAGCCCAAGCAATTCATCTTCCTTGTCACAATTAGTTTTACCCAAATCCAAATCGTCTCCACTTCCAAACTCAGGATCAACCTGAGTAAAATCCTGGATTTGTATGTCGAAACTCCCGGTACGAGTCAACCGGTGTGAATAATTTGGTGAAATGTGTCCAACCTTTGTTCTCCGTGTACATATATGCTAAACAAACATAGATAGAGAAAAAAAGTCCATTGGTCAACCCTCGTACGGAGAAATTTATAGGGGTAGATCTGCGGGTCCCCCCGATCTAGGGTTTCAGAGGTGAATGACTGCCAGAGCGTCGGAATCACTCAAAAACCTGCATGTGTCCCTAACATATGTGTAGAAGTGTGATGTAATATTGGTAGATGGCATATCTAGGTCATGTGTCTTACGTTGTTCACACACATGGGCTAATACTTAGTAAAATCCTGGATCTGTATGTCGAAACTCCCGATACGGTTCAACCGGTGTGAATAATTTGGTGAAATGTGTCCAACATTGGTTCTCCATGTACATATGTGCTAAACAAACATAGATAGAGAAAAAAGTCCATGGTCAACCCTAGTACGGAGAAATTGATAGGGGTAGATCTGCGGGTCCCCCCGATCTAGGGTTTCGGAGGTGAATGACCGCCGGAGCGTCGGAATCACTCGAAAACCTGCATGTGTCCCTAACATATGGGCACAAGTGTGATCTAATGTTTGTAGATGGCATATCCAGGTCATGTGTCTCACGTTGTTCACAGACATGGGCTAACACTTAGTAAAATCCTGGATATGTAAGTCAAAACTCCCGGTACGGGTCAACCGGTGTGAATAATGTGGTGAAATGTGTCCAACCTTGGTTCTCCATGTACATATGTGCTAAACAAACATAGATATAGAAAAAAAGTCCATCGGTCAACCCTCGTACGGAGAAATTTATAGGGGTAGATCAGCGGGTCACCCCGATCTAGGGTTTCGGAGGTGAATGACCGGCGGAGCGCCGGAATCCCACAAAAACCTGCATGTGGACCTAGGGTATGTGTACAAGTGTGGTGGAAAACCTATAGATGCAAGACATAGATCCCGAGTGTGACCTCTTCATGCGCATGGGAGAAAGCCCCGTATAGTCTACCCCCCCCCCCTAGATATTCTCTGGATGGGGGTAGCCCGATGGACATTTGTCTTGGGTTGTGTTTGGTTAGGTCATAGGGTCATTACAAACCATGTTTGAGCCCAAGATGTCACAAGATCCTACCCCGTTCCATGGAAAACGGGGAGTTTCCCCCTAATAATTAAACACCGGAACCTCCGTAGCTAGGTGACAGAGGATGTCTGCGAAAGGGTATAGACCTAAGCTTGAAAACAATTAAAAACAATGGTGTAAAAAAGTAAAAAAGATTTTATATGCTTGAAAACATAAAAGAATATAGAAATAAGGAAATAAAAAAATGTAAATGTCCCTAAGCCGATGGCCAGGCCATCGAAGTATACGAATTAAAAACAATTAGATAGACCTAAGCCGACGGCCAGGACGACGGCGTAGGTCCTCGTCCCCTAGATTCGGATGCACGCCCGCGGGAACCTTATCCATCCCCCCACTTCCCCGTGCCCCCACGCTTCCCCGACCCCGCCGCCGGCAGCGCTGCCCCCTCCCCCTCCCCCGTAGTCGACGGCCGCGCCTCCCGTCCCGTCGCCGCCCGCCCCTCCCGTCCTGCCGCCGCCGCCGTCCGCGCCTCCCGTCCCGCCGCCGCCCGCCCCTCCCGTCCTGCCGCCGCCCGCCCCCTCCCGTCCCGCCGCCGCCCGCGCCTCCCATCCCACCGCCGCCCGCCCGTCCTCCGGCGAGCTCCCTCTTGCTGGCCCGCCCCTCCCACGAGCGCCTCCCGTCCCGCAGTCGGCCGCACTACCCCTCGTGCCTCACGCCGCCGGCCTCCCTCCCGCAAGCTCCCTGCCGCCGGCCCGCCCCTCCCGCGAGCTCCCTCCCGCCCCTGCCGCCGGCCCGCCACTCCCTATTGGAAATATGCCCTAGAGGCAATAATAAATTAGTTATTATCATATTTCCTTGTTCATGATTATCCTTTATTATCCATGATATAATTGTATTGATCGGAGACTTAGATGCATGTGTGGATACATAGACAAAACCATGTCCCTATTATGCCTCTAATAGACTAGCTCGTTGATCAAAGATGGTTAAGGTTTCCTAGCCATTGACATGAGATGTCATTTGATAACGGGATCACATCATTAGGAGAATGATGGGATGGACAAGACCCAAACTACAAACGTAGCATATGATCGTGTCAGTTTAATCCTACTGTTTTCTACATGTCAAGTATCCGCTCCTATGACCATGAGATCATGCAACTCACTAACACCGGAGGAGTGCCTTGTGTGTATTAAACGTTGCAACGTAACTGGGTGACTATAAAGGTACTCTACAGGTATCTCCGAGGGTGTCTGTTGGGTTGGCATGGATCAAGACTGGGATTTGTTACTCCGTGTGACGGAGAGGTATCTCAGGGCCCACTCAATAATACAATATTACAAAAAGCCTTGCAAGCAATGTGACTAAGTGTTAGTCACGCGATCTTGTATTATGGAATGAGTAAAGAGACTTGCCGGTAACGAGGTTGAACTAGGTATGGAGATACCGATGATCGAATCTCGGGCAAGTAACATACCGAAGAACAAAGGGAACATCATACGGGATTAACTGAATCCTTGACATAGAGGTTCGACCGATAAAGATCTTCGAAGAATATGTAGGAGCCAATATGGGCATCCAGGTCCCTCTATTGAGTATTGACCGTAGAGGTGTCTCGGTCATGTCTACATAGTTCTCGAACCCTCAGGGTCTGCACACTTAAGGTTCGGTGACGTTTTGGTAGTATAGAGTTATGTATGGTGGTGACCGAAGGTTGTTCGGAGTCCCGGATGAGATCCCGGATGTCACAAGGAGCTCCAGAATGGTCCAGAGGTAAAGATTTATGATGTCCCATTTTGGTCGCCGGTAAAGTTTTGGGCTAATCGGAAATGTACGGGGAGTGTCGGTAGTGTACCGGGAGGGGTATTTCGACCCAAGAGGCTTCATGGGCTGTGGGAGAGTAAACACCAGCCTTTTGTGGGCTGGTGGAAGTCCCACACAAGACCCATGCGGCTGGGAGAAATAGCCCAAAGGGAAAAAGGTGGAAAAAGGCCAAAAAAAGGAGGAATCCTAGTCCTACTAGGATTGGAGGAGGAGTCCTCCTCTCCTCCCCACTTTGGCCGACCCAAGGGCTGGATTTTTGGCATCCAAGCGTCCTCCTCCTCTCCTCCTATATATACTAGAGGATTTTAGGGTTTTGGCACAGAATTTTCAGCCACGTGCTACCCGTTCCTCTAGTGCATAGTTTCTCCTCTAGATCGGTTTTCTGCAGTGCTTAGGCGAAGCCCTACCGAAATAGCTCCACCACCATCGCCGCAGCGCCGTCATGCTGTCGGAGAACTCTTCTACCTCTCTGCCCCCTCTTGCTGGATCAAGAAGGCGGGGATCGTCATCAAGCTGTACGTGTGCTGAACGAGGAGGTGTCGTCCGTTCGACGCTAGATCGGAAGGACCGTGATCAAGATCGCGAGACGGATCGTGATGAGTTCGCGGGACGGATCGTGATGAGTTCACGGGACAGATCGTGATCAAGATCGCGAGACGGATCGTGATGAGTTCGCAGGACGGATCGTGATGAGTTCACAAGACGGATCTTGATTGGATCGCGGGACAGATCATGATGAGATCGCGGGACGCTCAGCGATTTGGATCGCGAAGACGTTCGACTACACCAACCGCGTTTCTTAACGCTTCCCTCTTAGCGATCTAAAAGGGTACGTAGATCCACTCTCCCTCTCGTAGATGCTCATCACCATGGATAGATCTGCGTGTGCATAGGAAATTTTTTGTTTCCCATGCAACGTTCCCCAACAGTGGCATCATGAGCTAGGTCTATGTGTAGATGAGATCTCGATTAGAACACAAAGAGTTTGTGGGCGTTGATGCTTAGATTGCTTCCTCCCTTGGTCGGATTTTGGTTCAGAGGTATTGTGAGATGAAGTGGCCCGGACCAACATTACTCGTACGCTTACGAGAGACCGGTTGCCTCGACCGCAACTTGTTGCATAGATGGCTTGCGGGTGCCAGTTTCTCTCACTTTAGTTGGAATGGATTCGACAAAGGCGGTCCTTGAGAAGGTTGAAAAGCAACTAGTGTATCACCATTGTGGTTTTTGCGTAGATGAGAATTGTTCTTGCTAGATACCCGTAGCAGCCACGTAAAACACGCAACAACAATTAGAGGACGTCTAACTTGTTTTTGTAGGGTATGTTGTGATATGATATGGCCAATTACATGATGTGATATATGTGATGTATGAGATGATCATGTGATGTATAGATTATCACGACTTGCATGTCGATGAGTACAGCAACCGGGAGGAGCCATAGGGTTGTCTTTAATTATTGTATGACCTGTGTGTCAATCAGTAAGCGCTATGTAATGCTTTATTTTATCACTAAACAGTAGCAATAGTAGTAGAAGCATGTTGGGCGCGACAACCCCAATGGCGACACGTTGATGGAGATCAAGATTATGGAGATCATGGTGTCATGCCGGTGACGATGGAGATCATGCTGGTGCTTTCATGATGGAGATCAAAAGCACAAGTTCATGGCCATATCATGTCACTTATGATTTGCATGTGATGTTAATCCTTTTATGCACCTTGTTTTTCTTAGGACGACGGTAGCATTATAAGGTGATCCCTCACTTAATTTCAAAATAAATTGTGTTCTCCCCGAGTGTGCACCATTGCGAAAGTTCTTCGTGTCGAGACACCACGTGATGATCGGGTGTGATAGACTCTACATCACATACAACGGGTGCAAGCCAGTGTTGCACATGCAGAACACTCGGGTTAAACTTGACGAGCCTAGCATGTACATGCATGGCCTCGGAACACAAGAGACCGAAAGGTCGAACATGAGTCATATAGTAGATATGATCAACATGATGATGTTCACCATTCAAACCACCTCAACTCACGTGATGATCGGACTTGAGTTGATGAATTTGGATCATGTATCACTCAAATGACTGGAGGGATGTCAATTTGAGTGGGAGTTCTTAAGTAATATGATTAATTGAACTCATTATCATGAACATAGTCAATAGTGTCCGTGCAAATTATGTTGTAGATTACTTGCTCGTGCTGTAGCTCCCTTGAATTTTTATATATTCCTAGAGAAATAGAGTTGAAAGATGTTGGTAGCAATATTGCGGACTGGGTCCATGATCTGAGGATTGTCCTCATTGCTGCATAGAAGGCTTATGTCTTTAATGCACCGCTCGGTGCGCCAACCCCTCTAGCATCGTTTGTAGATGTTGTGAACATCTAACAGACACGTTCTGATGACTACTTGATAGTTTAGTGCGTCATGCATTATGACTTAGAATTGAGGCTCCGAAACGTTTTGAACGTCACAGAACATATGAGATGTTCTAAGAGCTGAAATTAGGATCTCAGGCTCGTGCCCATGTTGTGACATATGAGATCTCCTACAAGATTCTTTGCCTGCAAGATGAAGGAGAATAGCTCAATCGTTGAGCATGTGCTCAGATTGTCTGGGTGCTACAATCGCTTGAATCGAGTGGGAGTTGATATTCCAGATAAGATAGTGATTGATATAGTTCTCCAAGTCACTGTCACTAAGCTACTAGAACTTGGTGATGAACTATAAAACGCCAGGGATAGAAATAATGATCCTTGAGCTGTTCGCAATGTTTGACACCGCGAAGGTAGAAATCAAGAAGGAGCGTCAAGTGTTGATGGTTACTAAAACCACTAGTTTCGAGAAGAGCAAGGACGGAAATTTCATGGATGGCAAGTCAGTTGCTGCTCTAGTGAAGCAACCCAAAGTTGAACTCAAACCCGAGACTAAGTGCTTTGATTATGAGGAGAGCGGTCGCTGAAGCGGAACAACCCTAGATACTTGGTAGATAAGAAGGCTGGCAACGTCAATAGAAGTATATTTGATATACGTGTTATTGATGTGTACCTAGCTAGTACTCCTAGTAGCACCTGGGTATTGGATACAGGTTCGATTGCTAAATGTTAGTAACTCGAAATAAAAGCTACGGAATAAACGGAGAACTAGCTAAGGGTGAGGTGACGATGTGTGTTGGAAGTGTTTCCAAGGTTGATGTGATCGACATCGCACGCTCTCTCTACCTTTGGGATTAGTAACAAACCTAAATAAGTGTTATTTGGTGTTTTGGGTTGAGCAAACGTGATTAGATCATGTTTATTGCAACACGGTTATTCATTTAAGTTAGAGAATAATGGTTATTCCGTTTACATGAATAATACCTTCAATGGTCATGCACCCAGTGAGAATGGTTTGTTGAATCTTGATCGTAGTAATACACATGTTCATAACATTGATGCCAAAAGATGCAAAGTTAATAATGATAGTACCACATAATTGTGGCACTACCGCTAAATGTCATATTGGTATAAAACGCATGAAGAAACTCCATGCTGATGGATCTTTGGACTCTTTCGATTTCTAATCGGTTGAGACATGCGAACCATGCCTCTTGGTCAAAGATGACTAAGGACCCCGTTTTGTGGTTTGACAGAGCGGGCAAGTGATTTATTGGAAATGATACATGTTGATGTATGCAATCCAATGAGTCTTGTAGCGTGCGGTGGATATCGTTATTTTCTTACCTTCACTGATGATTTGGGTAGATATAGTGTATGTTTACTTAATGAAACACAAGTCTGAATCGTTTGAAAAGTTCAAGCAAATTCAGAGTGAAGTTTAAGATCATCGTGACAAGAAGATAAAAATATCTGCGATATGATCGTGGAGGTGAATATCTGAGTTACGAGTTTGGCATACCAATTTATACAATGTGAAAGTTGTTTCACAACACATGCCACCTGGAACACCATAGTGTGATGGTATGTCCGAACGTCATAGTCGTGCTCTACTGGATATGGTGCATGTTATGATGTCTCTTATCGTTTTGCTACTATAATTTTGGGGTTGTGCATTAGAGACAACTACATTCACTTTAAATAGGGCACCATCTAAATCCGTTGAGATGACACCGTGTGAATTATGGTTTGATAGAAACCAAAGCTGTCTTTTCTTGATGTTTGGGCTGCGATGCTTGTGTGGAAAATGTTTTCACCTAATGAGCTCGAACCCAAAGCGGACAAATGCATCTTCGTAGAATACCCTAAGAATAGTTGGGTGAACCTTCTATCTCAGATCCAAGCATAAAGTTTTTGTTGCCAAAACGGGTCCTTTCCCGAGAAAAAGTTTCTCTCGAAAGAATTGAGTGGGAGGAAGATAGAACTTGATGAGGTTGCTGAACCTTCGTTTCAACCAGAGAGTAGAGCAGCGCAGAAAGATGTTTCTATGGAACCTACGTCAGTTGAAGAGGAAGTAAATGATGATGATCATGAAGCTTCGGATCAAGTTACTATCAAACCTCGTAGGTCGACAAGGATGTGTACTGCTCATGAGCGGTACGATAACCCTGTCTTGGAGGTCATGTTGTTGGACAACAATGAACCTACGAGCTGTGGAGAAGCGATGATGGGCCCGGATTCCAACAAATGGTTAGAGGCCATGAAATCCGAGAAAGGATCCATATATGAAAACCAAGTATAGACTTTGGTAGACTTGCTCGTTGGACGGCAGCTCATTGAGTACAAATGGATCTTTAAAATGAAGACAAATGCTGATGAGACTTTCCGGCAAGTTCAAGGAGTACAAATGGGCCCTGATGAGACTTTGGTAGAATTGCTCGTTGGACGGCAGGTCGTTGTCACCATTTATAAAGCTCGACTTGTCGCAAAGAAGTTTCCGGCAAGTTCAAGGAGTTGACTGCGATGAGACTTTCTCTCGTAGCGATGCTAAAGTCTGTTAGAATTATGTTAGCAGTTGCTGCATTTTTCAATTATGAAAACTGGCAGATAGATGTCAAAACATCGTTTCCTTTCTTGAGGAAAGGTTGTACGTGGTACAACAAGAAGGTTTTGTTAGTCCTAAGGATGCTAAAAGGTGTGCAAGCTTCAGTGATCCTTCTATGAACTGAAGCAAGCATCTCGGAGTTGGAATATACACTTTGATGAAGTGATTAAAGTTTTTGAGTCTATACAAAGTTTACGAGAAACTTGTATTTACAATAAAGTGAGTGGGAGCACTGTAGAGTTTTTGATAAGCATATGTGGTTGACATATTGTTGATCGGAAATGATATAGAATTTCTGGAAAGCATAAAGGGTTGTTTGAAAAGAGTTTTTCAAAGGAAGACCTGGATAAAGCTACCTAATTGTTGAGCATCAAGATCTGTAGAGATAAATCAAGATACTTGATGAGACTTTCAATGAGTACATACCTTGACAAGATTTTGAAAGAGTTCAAAATGGATCAGTCAGAATAAGAGTTCTCGCCTGATTTGTAAGGTATAAAGTTGAGTAAGACTCAATGCCCAGTGACTGCAGAAGATAGAGAAAAGATGAGTGTCATCCCCTATGCTTCAGCCATAGGCCCTATCTTGTATGCAATGCTGTGCACAAGACCCGATGTCAGCCTTGCCATAAGTATGGCCGGAAGGTTTCAAAGTGATCCTAGAATGGAGCACCGGACAGCGGTCAAGATTATCCTTAGTAACTAAAAGACTAAGGAGATGTTTCTCGATTATGGAGGTGATAAAGAGTTCGTCGTAAAGAGTCACGTCGATGCAAGCTTTAACACCAATCCGGATGACTCGTAGTAGCAATCTGGATACGTATAGTGGAGCAGCCATTTGGAATAGTACCAAGTGGACTGTGGTAGCAGTGTTTATGGTTTGACATAGAAATTTTCAAAGTACACACGGATCTGAATGTCGCAGACCCGTTGACTATAAGACCTCTCTCACATGCAAAGCATGATCGAGCCCCAGAACTCATTGGGTGTTAGATTCATAACAATGCAAATCACATGGTGATGTGAACTAGATTATTGACTCTAGTGCAAGTGGGAGACTGTTGGAAATATGCCCTAGAGGCAATAATAAATTAGTTATTATCATATTTCCTTGTTCATGATTATCCTTTATTATCCATGATATAATTGTATTGATCGGAGACTTAGATGCATGTGTGGATACATAGACAAAACCATGTCCCTATTATGCCTCTAATAGACTAGCTCGTTGATCAAAGATGGTTAAGGTTTCCTAGCCATTGACATGAGATGTCATTTGATAACGGGATCACATCATTAGGAGAATGATGGGATGGACAAGACCCAAACTACAAACATAGCATATGATCGTGTCATTTTAATGCTACTGTTTTCTACTTGTCAAGTATCCGTTCCTATGACCATGAGATCATGCGACTCACTAACACCGGAGGAGTGCCTTGTGTGTATCAAACGTTGCAACGTAACTGGGTGACTATAAAGGTACTCTATAGGTATCTCCGAGGGTGTCTGTTGGGTTGGCATGGGTAAAGACTGGGATTTGTTACTCCGTGTGATGGAGAGGTATCTCAAGGCCCACTCGGTAATACAACATCACAACAAGCCTTGCAAGCAATGTGACTAAGTGTTAGTCACGGGATCTTGTATTACGGAACGAGTAAATAGACTTGCCGGTAACGAGGTTGAACTAGGTATGGAGATACCGACGATCGAATTTCGGGCAAGTAACATACTAAAGAACAAAGAGAACATCATACGGGATTAACTGAATCCTTGACATAGAGGTTCGACCAATAAAGATCTTCGTAGAATATGTAGGAACCAATATGGGCATCAAGGTCCCTCTATTGAGTATTGACTGTAGAGGTGTCTCGGTCATGTCTACATAGTTCTCGAACCCGCAGGGTCTGCACACTTAAGGTTCGATGACGTTTCGATAGTATAGAGTTATGTATGGTGGTGACCAAAGGTTGTTCGGACTCCCGTATGAGATCCCTGACATCATGAGGAGCTCCGGAATGGTCCGAAGGTAAAGATTTATATATAGGAAGTCCCATTTTGGTCGCCGAAAAAGTTTCGGGCTAATCGGTAATGTACCGGGAGTGCCGGTAGTGTACCGAGAGACCATCGGGAGGGGTATTTCGACCCAAGAGGCTTCATGGGCTGGTGGAAGTCCCACACAAGGCGCATGCGGCTGGGAAAAAAAGCCCAAAGGGAAAAAGGTGGAAAAGGCCAAAAAAAGGAGTTATCCTAGTCCTACTAGGATTGGAGGAGGAGTCCTCCTCTCCTCCCCACTTTGGCCAACCCAAGGGATGGATTTTTGGCAGCCAAGCCTCCTCCTCCTCTCCTCCTATATATACTAGAGGATTTTAGGGTTTTGGCACAGAATTTTTAGCCACGTGCTACCCGTTCCTCTAGTGCATAGTTTCTCCTCTATATCAGTTTTCTGCAGTGCTTAGGCGAAGCCCTGCCGGAATAGCTCCACCATCATCGCCGCAGCGTCGTCACGCTGCCGGAGAACTCTTCTACCTCTCCGCCCCCTCTTTTTGGATTAAGGAGGAGATCGTCATCGAGCTGTACGTGTGCTGAACGCGGAGGTGCCGTCCGTTCGACGCTAGATCAGAAGGACCGTGATCAAGATCGCGAGACGGATCATGATGAGTTCGCGGGACGGATCGTGATGAGTTCACGGGACAGATCATGATCAAGATCGTGAGACGGATCGTGATGAGTTCGCAGGACGGATCGTGATGAGTTCACGAGACGGATCGTGATTGGATCGCGGGACGGATCGTGATGAGATCACGGGACGCTCGGCGATTTGGACCGCGAAGACATTCGACTACACCAACCGCGTTTCTTAACGCTTCCCGCTTAGCGATCTACAAGGGTACATAGATCCGCTCTCCCTCTCGTAGATGCTCATCACCATGGATAGATCTGCGTGTGCGTAGGAAATTTTTTGTTTCCCATGCAACGTTCCCCAACACTCCCCTGCTCCTCCCTCCTCCCTGAACCGATCGCCGGCCGGACCCCACCACCGCTGGAGCCTGAGCCCAAGCCCGCCACCACCTGATCCAGACCCCACCTCTGGTCTGACCCCAAGCCTACCCCCACCGCGGCAGTAAGTTGCTCCCCCCACTCTCTTCTCCATTTTTTAGATTTTTTGTTTTAGTATCCATAGAAATATACATATTTTGATGTGACATGGTATTGTACAAAAATTTTAATTACAAATTCATTTTCAAAAATCTTATCGTATCATGATTTTCACGATCTAATTATAGACTATCTCAGAGCCGCCATCGTCTCGGAGCCCCCTCCGTCGCCTTGCACCCCCCATCGTCGATCACGCTTCAAGGGTGAGAATTCGTTCACCCCTCTCGTGTACCTAGGTTTATTTTCGTGTCTAGATCATGAAGTCAAGTCGTGTCACCTAGGCGTCATCCCGACTATAAGCATTACGCGGATAAATATGCATTAGTGGTCTCGCATATTTTGAATCGTAACGCTTACGGCTTTTATCGGGCAGTCGGCGGATTCGTAGTTGGGTATGGTTCTCGCTGGTTCTTCCTCGATCCAAGACAGGATTTCGGCGGCGTCTCGCTGGTTTCTCCGGATGCACATTCTCTCGGCTTTTTGTCGAGACGTGTATCGAGAGAGCAGCGGGGAGGTGCTGCCTAAATTCTGCTCGGATCGGGGTAGAGCCAGGGAGAACTTACCCAATCTACGGATCCGGCAGCTGGTTAGGACACACTTTTCTATTAGACATGTAGGTTGATTTTTGCGTAAAAAATGAAGCATTTTAATCTCCTGTTTGATATGAAATGCTATGTTTGTTGTTTGGCTCTCAATAAAGCAGAAGAGGATGACTAATAATGGGTGGATGTATAGTGGCCGTACTAGTGCTGTTGACAGAACAGATGAGTGGGCATGGAAGACCGAAATGGTAGTGCAGGAGATAGCATGTGGTCCAAACACACTTGATCCCCGTTGCCCTTGTGCCCATTGTAGGAACCGTCAGTGCGCTAAAAAGGAGATTATGAAACAACACCTTTGGGCTTCTGGGTATATGCCGGGCTTCGTCACGACAGTCAACTTTACTCAGAACGAACGTGACAGAGGTGACGTGATGCGGCAGCGGGTCGATGGCATAGAGTACGATGGCATGCGAAACTTGCTGGAGGATTTCCGTGATGCCATGCGAGAGTCTCCACCTTCTGCTGAACCAGAGGGACCACCGGAACCGGAGCAACCGCCTGAACCACAAGATCCCGAGCCATCTGCTAAGGCGTTCTATGATATGATGGAATCGGCTAAGAGGCCTCTGTACCCGGGTGCAAATGATTCTCCGCTCAATACCATCTTCCAAGCACTAGCCACAAAGCTCCAGTTCAACATGACCCGTTCATGCTTTGAAGCCAATCTGGTAAAACATGGTAACACGTTGCCCGAAGGGCATTGTCTGCCTAAAACCTTGTATGAATGCAAGAAAATCATGCGAGCGCTCAGCATGGACTACACAAAGATAGATTGTTGTCCAAAAGGTTGCCTTCTGTTTTGGAAACAGTTTGCGGATGACAAGTACTATAGCTTGTGTGGGGCCTCTAGGTATCTAGAGTCCAAGGGAGCCGATGGTGAGCCCAAGGTGCAGACAAAGATCCCCGCTTCGGTTCTTCGTTATCTCCCATTCATAAAAAGAATCCAGCGGCTTTACATGACCTTGGAGTCTGCCAAACAGATGACGTGGCACAAGGACGGGAAGAGATACCCTGACGAGCATGAACGGGAAACAATGGTACATCCGTTTGATGGCAGGGCATGGAAGAAGTTCGATGAAGACCACCCCGATCTGGCGGCAGAGGCCTGGCACTGCAGAATTGCCATATCTTTGGATGGATTCAATCCATATGGCATGTCGAGTTCCTCGTACAGCCGTTGGCCGGTGTTTGGTATTCCGCTCAATCTCCCTCCCCCAGTCCTAATGCAAAGGAATACCATATTCTTGATGCTCATCATTCTAGGGCCTGACTACCCGGGGAAGAATTTGAGTGTCTACATGCAGCCGCTTGTGGATGATCTAAACCACTCTTGGCACCAGCCAACATTGACATACGACCGTGCATCGAAGACAAACTTCTTCATGAAAGTTTGGTACCAATATTCCATGCACATCATGCCTGGGTACGCCCAATTCTGCGGCCACTGTACAGCTGGTAAGTGGCCATGCCCAGTGTGCAGGAAACTACTTGAGTTTCTTTGGCTAAAAGCGGGTAAAACATATTCCGCCTTTGCCACGCATCGTCCGTTCCTGAAAAGAGATCATCCGTTTAGACAGGACATAAGGAACTTCAAGAAGGGAAAAGTTGTGCTTGAAGAAAGACAGATACCAACGTTCGATGGTGCAGCTGTTAAGGCCGAGCTAGCTGCTCTCGTGCGTACTGAATCCGGTGTCCCAGTATTTGACGGATATGATAAGGAGCACAACTGGACTCACGAGGCAAGCATAACGAAGCTCGACTATTACCACGAATTAGCACTTCCCCATAACATCGATGTGATGCACACCAAAAAGAATGTCGCAGACTCCCTCTTTAACACAATCCTGAACATTCCTGAGAAGACAAAAGATAATGTCAAGGCTAGAGTCGATGTTAAGGCCGAGACAACACATGCAGCCTCCTCAAGGCAAACGGAAAGGGTGGTTGAAGCCGCATTCGTAGTTTGTGCCTGATAAGGACCAAAAGAAGGAGTCATTCACGTGGCTAAAAAACATCGTGATGTTTCCTGATGGTTATTGTTCGAATATAAGCAAGGGAGTCAATATTGAGAAGGGAAAAGTCACTGGAATGAAAAATCACAACTATCATATATGGATTGAGCGGTTGATGCCGGTGATGCTTCGAGGTTATCTCCCTGAGCATATCTGGCGAGTGCTAGCGGAGTTGAGCCATTTCTTCCGCACGGTCTGTGCTAAGCAGATATGTCCCCTGATGATTGAGAAGCTGCATGATCTAGTGCCGGAGTTGCTATGCAAGTTAGAGAAGATATTTCCGCCGGGCTTCTTTACTCCAATGCTACATCTCACTGTGCATCTCGCGAACGAGGCACTCTTGGGTGGACCGGTGCAGTTTCGTTGGCAGTTTTGTATTAAGAGAGAGTTCAAGTATATTCGGCTCAAATGTGGAAACAAAAATAAGATTGAAGCATGCATAGCTGAGGCAACTATCCTCCAGGAGATAGCAAACGCCACAACAGTGTACTATGCCGATGAAGTTCCCACTATGCATAACCAGGTACCTCGGTACAACGTCGACGAGCCCAAGCGTGACCCCAAGCTCCTCCTCTTCAAGTTTCCCGGTGGTAAGGCCGGTGGCGCAAAACCTCATACCTTGTCCAACCAAGATAAGGAGTGCATAATTCTCTGTGTGCTTATGAACATGGGGGACGTGGTGGACGACCAGAAGAAATAGAGCGGGGAGGAGGAGGAGGTGCCCAGTTTCCTTAGGTAAAATGGCAACTTAATTACTTTGCAACTAGTAACTCAGTTTCATTCTAATACGTATTTTCTCCTTCTAGCCAATTCGTGGATGAGGTGTGGCCGGGACCAACAGATCTCGATGCTGCACAGTTGGATGCTCTTCTGAAAGGGGGTGCCTCGGGAAGAAGTTTCACGTCATGGTTTAGGGAAAAGGTAATTCGTAACCTATCCCTCTTAATTACCTAGCAACTTGGCCCTCTTATTACACGTAACTAATGCACGATTCGTACTAAACTTGTAGGGAGCTAATCCCACAGTGATGATGTCGGGTGAGTTGAGATGTATCTCCCAGGGTTTTAACAGTAAAGTAAACATGTATGAGAAGTATGATGTGAATGGGTATCGCTTCCATATGCAGGGCCACCAAAATAGTCGTTCGGGTGCAAAAACTATAAATACCGGGGTCTTCCCCAAGGGACAAGATGACGTTGATTACTACGGAAGGTTGCAGAACATATACGAGCTGACGTTCAACAATGGGCCCGTAGAACTCAAGCTCGTTGTGTTCAGATGCCACTGGTTCGATCCACGCGATGGACAGAGAAATACCCCTTCCATTGGGTTAGTTGAAGTTAGGCCTTCAACCACCTATAGCGGATCCGATGTCTTTGTTGTGTCTCACCAAGCCAAGCAAGTTTATTACTTTCCCTAGCCATGCTAGAAAGAATACCTCCAGGGCTGGGAAGCCGTGTACCAGGTATCGCCACATGGTAAGCCACCCATGCCCTCCGAGGACGATTACAACAACATTAACCTTCAAACATACGAGGGAATTCTCTATCAAGAGCAAGATAACTTTGGGGACTTTGGCTTAGAAGGTCTTGAGGACCTCGAGAATGATGCACACACCCGTGGTGAGATAGTCACGGATCTAAGTGACATAGAGATGCTCACCAAGGCACATGACAATGATGAGCCTCCACCGTGCGAGGATCCTGACGCTTTATACGCACGTGATAGTGATACTGATGATGGCGATGAGAATGAGCCTGAGAGTGATGATGATGAGTATTAGTATTTATGGTGAAGAACATATGATGGTGAGGGTCTTTTATGTCTTTATTATGGCTTACTTGCCCAATCACTTTGTGGTTGCTAACTACTGCTCAAACATGTAGGGAATGGGAGGCTCCGGGACTGGACGTGTAGAATGATATTACTATGTATCTCGATACTATATGTATGTTATTTTTGATGATGATGATGATGATTGTATGCGGATGTGCTATGATGAATTGATGATGATGTTATTTTGTATCTTGTCGATGTGCACGTGCTATTTAAATTGCCTGTTCCATGACAATGATGAGCCTCCACCGTGCGAGGATCCCGAGGCTTAGAGTGATGATGAGTATTAGTATTTATTTTTCATTTTAATTGCATTGCGTATTTATGCTTAATTGTTTTCTTTTTCTCAATGCAGGTGATTGGCTAATGTGAGCAGTGGCAAGGCATCACCGCAGTCCTTGCTTCAAGGGATAAAGAAGACGAAGAGTGGAAGAGCTACAACCTCAAGGTACGCCGCCGAGGAGGTAGGAGGAGGAGATGCAGGATGAGGAGGAGGAGTCGGGGGAGGACGTCCCCCGAGGTCAGGACGAGGAGGTACATTGCATCTTCATTATGTCTTCATTATGCTTGGTATTTATGTTTCAACATGCTTCTTAATGGTTTACCTTTTCGCATTGTAGGAGGTCGAGGACGAGGGCGAGCTACCCTCCTTTTGAGTGACATAGCCTCCGCTTCCGGTGACGTGGCTTCACAGACCGCATTCTCAGAGTCTCAAGACGAGGAGATGGACTCTCGAGACTTGGACGTGGACTCTCGAGACGAGGAGGGGGGGGGGGGTTCTCGATCCTCGGAGATGATGACGTCGGGGCCATCGAGGGCGTCAACGAAGAAGGTAAAGTTTCGTGGGGAAACAGAAGTCCCTAAGGAGGAACCTGCCCCGGAGGCTCGGGTCCTCAGTGAACCTAGCAAATCTGAGTAAGTGGCTATAGTAACTTTGAACATGTAGTTTCATTTTGTTGATAACAACTTGGCATGTACTAATTTTTGATTCTTGTGCAGCCATTGGATGCATCCTCCAGGGACTCGAGTCCCTAGTTGCAAGCTTGCAGCTATCATCAGGAAGTTTTTGCCGGGCTTCTACAACGTCGAAAACGGCGAGAGGAAGCTAGCCACGACTTGGAGACACTACGAGCTCACAGATTGTCTCCCCTATGGGAAAGCTTCTGACGCCGTGATCAACAAGTTTTGGGTAAGGCAAACTCATGACTCTCACACTTTTTTTGTTCATAGTTCATGACCCCGCCATGCTAACTCATGAATCTCACGCTTTTTTATGCATGATTGAAGAGATTCTATAGGGTGGTTCCAGAGCAGCAGGAGGCGGCGGACAAGACTTTGCGGAATCGTTGTAAGAGGTTGACTAATCAGCAGTTCTATAACCAGGGTCATACCACGAGGAGTCAATACAGCACGGCGATATCGGGCAAACCGTCGCCGAAGTATGAGAATGTCAAGTCACCAACGATGATGAGCGTGGCAAAGTACGACAAGGTAAGCAAATTGTCGATGAGATTCTATGTTGATGCTAATTTGCGATTGCATCATCTGTTCTTCACATGAGTATTGATTTTTCAGGTTAGGCCCAATTGGGCCCATGGCAAGGAGGATGCATGGAGGGCGTTGACTATGAGGTGGCGTGGGGAAGACGAGGAGTGGAACGCCTTGAGTGAGCGGAACTAGGCAAACCGCGGCAGCGGGGGGACACATCGAGCGGGAAACCTCGGCAGTGAGTGCTACAAGGCCAGGCCGATATACACATACATGGAACAACCTTCATTTATTTCCCCTCATGCATGTTCCTACTTGGTACTCATAACATCTCTTTGGCGGTGCAGGAGGAGAAACTAGGGAGGCATGTCAGCGATTATGAGTCATGGGACTCGATGAGGATGCAGGCGCCCGATCTCTCCCAGCCTCAGCCTCAGCTTCCCGAGTACTTCGGCACTACCCAGGAGGACGGTGCTAAGTACCTCGAGACGCTGGTCGCTCTTAATCCAGAGGTGGACGACCCTAGAAGTGCGGATCAAGATGAGAGAGTGTTGGTCGTGTTTGGGGGAGGCCTTCAGCACAGCCGTCTGCGCGTTATGGATAAGATGACCCCGCGTACTCCCACTTTGAGCCTCACGCAGATCAAGGCTACCCTCAGTGCCGACGACCCCGCACCGCCTCCTCGACGACGACCTTCCCAGCCTGGCTACGATGTAAGTTTCTCTCATTTCCATCCTTTCTCTGAAAATACTACTTCCTCAGTGGCTTAGTTGATGAGATGGTTCAATTTTTGTAATTGTAGGCTACTTTCGAGGCGGCCTACAAGGCCCACAATGATGCCTATTTGGCGGAGCTTGCGTAGTGAAGGCAGAGAGCAGAAGTACACGAGGCGTGGAAAGAGGCAAAAGAAGATGTAAGTTCCAACCTTTCTTTTTGCAAAAGATGACAAGTCTCACTTTTCATACTTTTGTGCAATGCCTGACATATTAACTATCTTGCAGGCTCAAGAGAGGGCTTGGCTTACGGGAGTGCCGGTTGATATACCGCCACGACCTCCTCGAGCCGGGCTTAAGCCAGAGTTTGTATCGAAGGAAGAGTTCGCCAAGAACTTCTACTACACCGGCTTAACTCCGGTAATTTACTTGCCCAATCACTTGTTACCGCTTTCATGTGCCTTGGCGGTTGCTAACTATTGCTCAAATGTGTAGGGAACGGGAGCCGCCGGGTTTGGACCCTTTGGTCATGCTGCTGCCTCGCCGTTGTTAGCCCACGCAGTCACACCGGTGCAACTTGGCCCCGGTGGTAGTGGTGCCTCACGCGAGACCACACCGGTTCATGGCGGGGCGGGATCACCTGCTTCCGGTGCTGATTCGACGGCGTCTCCGCGCCGT
Organism: Hordeum marinum; assembly: GCA_022496015.1. Lineage (NCBI taxonomy): Eukaryota > Viridiplantae > Streptophyta > Magnoliopsida > Poales > Poaceae > Hordeum > Hordeum marinum. The sequence goes on from CM039677.1 coordinate 34,014,772, forward strand.
CAGTCGCCTATCTTCACGCGCGGAGACCTGGGTTTCTCCGGCTCGACTCCCTCTTCGGATGCGATGAGTTGATGATGATGCTACCCCGGACGTGTAGAGGTCTCGTTTGTTCTGATACGATGTTTGGGATGTTGTTATACTTTGTATCCATACTATGTCTCTTATTTTGCATGTTTGGAACTTGTTATGCTATGTATGTATAAGATGTTTGGTTATTATGGTCTTTGTCAATGTGCATGTGCTATATAAATGCCTATAATGTCTGGCTCTGATGTGAATACTATAATGCCTATGTGCTTATGAGAATTTTAAAATGCAGGAGATGAACCAGAAATGAAGAAGAAGAAAACCTGTCAGGAACTATGCCGATGGCCTGGCCGCCAGCATAGGTCTTGTCCTGTGCCAAATGGCACAGCCTACGCCTTCAGGGCCTGACGCATGGCGTCCCTGGAGGTAGGCTAGGCCGATGGCTGAGATACGTTGACAGCCTCTACGCCGACGACCACGATGAGCCGTCGCTTTATCCCTCTATGTCGACGGCCGGCGGTACGTCGACGGCTACTGGAGCAAGCCCGAGGGAAATCTACCCCGACGGCTTTACACCGACGGCTGCCGTCGGCGTAGACCTAAGCCGATGGCTTTGGGGCCTACGCCGACGGTGGCCGGCCGTCGGCGTATAAGCTCAGTCGCGTAGTGGAAGATGTAAAAAATTACATCTTCAAAAAAGTGCCAACTCTAACAGAAGATACAAAACGAATATGTAAAAGAACAACTCCAATAGAAAATGCAAACTCGAGATGTAAAACCGGCCGCCTACCATGCGACATATCGTCGAACACGTTGGATGCGGTTGCCGTCGTCGTGGTCACATCTTCCTCCACGGCCGTCAGTGGCGGCAGTAGAGGTGCATTAGCAGCTTCGTGTCCGGGGAGGATGCCAAGGTCGGCGGCGGCTGCAAATCAACCATCGAGCCGTGTCCCGCTTCAAGATTTTGGCCAGCCGTGGTTGGTTCCCCGCCGGGTTGCGGCCCCGCGTCACCAGCCGCTTCATGCCTCCACCGCGTGGCTTGGTGGCCCACAACTTCTTTGGAGCCTCCGGCACGACAGTGGCCGGCCGGGGTGTGGCAAATCCAAGGTGGAGGCATGGCAGCGGCGACATAGACCTGAGGCGGCCGCATTGGGGAAAGTTGGCGCGGAGGTGGAGTTCGTGGTGAGATGGGTCAGGGCACCGGCAATGGAGTCGGAGAAGGCAGCGGGGTCATCGGCGGACGGGCGGGAGTCGGGTGGCGGCTGGTCGCGGCGAAGTTAAATGAACGATAGTTGATGGGTTGATGGGCGGTTGCGTTTTTTTACATCTCCATATGATGGAGATGCAAATTTGCACCACGAGGTGTTGTATTTTACATCTCCGAGAGACGAAGATGTATTTATTTTTTGCATCTACATCATCCGTTGGAGAGGTGTTTCTGGGCGTCGAAGATGCAAAAAATAGTTATTTTTACATTGTCGTGATGTAAAACCTGAAACTGATTTCTCAGTGTTCTTGTCTGTAAGCACATCCTGATCCTAGCATAGCACACCGGTAAAATGGATGATTTGGGAAACTGAAATTTAGGAGCTGGTGTATCATCAGATTATTAAGCTAAATTGAAACCGTTGTTAATCTCTCAACTAGAGAAATTTACTGGACCCCCCCCCCCCCCTAAAATGGATGATTCGGGAAACTAAAATTTAGGAGCTGGTGTATTATCAGATTATTAAGCTAAACTGAAACCGTTGTTAACTGTCAACTAGAGAACTTTACTGGACCCCCACCCCCCTACTCTTCACCTAACAAAACAGAGATTACACTTTATCATCATTGCTCTCTTTTCTCATTGCTCAGCTCTAGTGACAATGTTAAGCACTGAGGATTGTAAAAATTACAGAAACATGAGTTACGTACATTACTGGACTGAGCTTAGGCCGGCGGCTACGCCGACGGCCAAATGTCGGCGCTGTCGGCGTAGATGGCCCACCTCGTCAGCCCTGGCAGCGGGCCGTCGGCGTCCGCAAGCCGTCGGCGTAGGCCGCTTTAGGCCGAGGGCCGCCATCGGCGTAGGTCCATTTTAGGCCGAGGGCCGCCGTCGGCGTATCGCTAGCCGTCGGCGTAGGACTGCCAGGTGGGCCCCGGTGACGGTCGGGCGGTAACGCCGTCAACCCAGTAGAGGCTACGCCGACGGTCCCGACCTTTGGCCGTCGACGTAGACCCTGTTTTTATTTTTTGTCTTCATTTTTATTTTCTTTTGTGTAACCGTTTAATCTTATATTACTAATACATGAAATAATATTGGAAATGGGATTATAATATATATCATCTCATTTCAACCCTCGATATACGCCTCTTATTCTTTTTGTGTCTACTAATTAATACATAAAATAATATATTAACAAATTATAATATTTATGCTACTAAATTAAAATATATTATGCTACTATTACTATATTAATATGTATGCTCCACAGTTGAACCTCGTGCCGAGAAAGCTATAAGGGTAAACCGCCGCCCCCTCCCGGCCCGGCCCCCTCGCGCCCGGACTAGGCCGGGTTTCGGTGAAGAAAGACCGTCGGAGCGCCGTAGTACCGCATGAACTTGCATGTGATTGTAGGGTATGTGTCCAAGTGTGGTGTAAGATCCATAGATGCAATGTCTAGCTCCTTGGTGTGACCATCTTCACATTCATGCGATAACACTATGCAAAGTCATGGACATGTAGGTGGAATACACCCGTTTACGTGTTACAAGGTCCCAACCTTGTTTTCCATGTAGCTATGTCCTAAACAAACCTCAACAAACAAAAAAGTACATTGTTTGAACATCGTGCGTAGAAAGCTATAGGGGTAGACCGCCAGGCTTGTCACGCCCAAGATGCGCGCCTATCCGTTTAAGACACGAGGGCCTCGCAAGGGATAGAGGCGCATCTTGCCGTTAGCAAGAACAATATCATCACAACATACAATACTGAATGAGAAGAGTATACAAGTTGGCTTACACTCGCCACATGCTAACTTACAATGTAACTCCAATCATAGCCTCAAGTTGAACACAGGGTCCGACTGCGGACGAAATCAAACGATAAAAGAAGTTGCAAATGATACTATCAAGCTATCCCAAAGATCACGACCAGGTCCTCTACTCGTCCGGATACGTCACGTACATCCTGCCTCTCTCCTCATCATACTCCCACTGAAGCTGAGTAAGATCATCCTGCACGAAATCATCTGAACCTGCACCTAGATTATTGTAGTAAACTATGAGCCACAGAGGACTCAGCTATCATGTGCCCGGGTACCAAGACTATTTAATCTTTAGGAAGGAAGGGTGATGTTTAGTTTGCAGCAGCACTAAGCATTATATGGTGGCTAGCTTACGCAGCATGAAATAAATATGAGTGGCCTACGAAGAACGATCGAATTTGGTATGATCTCTAAGAGATCCTGAACACTTACTTACGTCAATCATAACCCCACCGTGTTCTCTCTCGGATCATGTTCACAAGCAGAGACGATCACGGTTACTCACATAGTTGGTGTATTTTAATTAGAGTTCACTTCAAGTTTGCTATAACCGGGTGTTAAACAAATATCCAAGTTGCCACATAACCGCGGGCACGGCTTTCCGAAAGATTTAACCCTGCAGGGGTGCTCCAACTAATCCATTACAAAATTAACCACACTCCATGGGAATACCTCGACCGCGGATCTCGCGATCATCATAGGTGATTCCAAAGGAATTCCAACACCTCGAGTAAAACCCGAAGAAAGTCAGTCTCCACACGCAAGACACTCGATAAAGGTAAAACGAATCCAGCAAGACCTCCCGACGTGTCGACGAACCCGATAAGAGCCGCGTATCTCATTCTCAGGACACGACGGAAGAGCGATGGTTACGACGCCAATCACCGAGTTGCCCCGGAGGGCATTAATAAGCTGTTGTGGATTGGACCAACACTAATGCGGAGCACTGGCCCGGGGTTGATTTAATTATCCACGGGCTTGCAAGACCCTATGCAATTTTATTAGGTTGGGTCTTGCCAGACAAGTTTTAGTCTCAACCGAATAAACAAGGGGGTCCCCATAACAACCCCAAGCGTGTTAGGAGCGCAAAATATGGAAATCATAACACCGGTAACAAGGAACTAATGGCGGTACGAGCGGAACAAATCACTTAGCAAAAGGCCAAGCCTTCCACCAATACCAGATATATATGTGCATTAAATTAAATAACGGAATTATTATGATATCCAATCCATGTTATCACATGGAACAACCTGCACCTGCAACTAAAATGCTATAAGAGGGGATGGGCAGCGGTAACCTAGCCAATCAAAGGTTTGCTAGGATGTGGAGGTTAGAGGCATTCATGGCATCATGGGGGCGGATATCAAGTGGTAGGTAGTGCAGTTGTAACGATAAGAACGGGAAACTAGCAAGCAAATATAGTATTGGAATCCGGGTACGATCAGCTTGCCTGTTCGACCTTCAATGGAACAAGTAGCGGGATCCTCGTAGTGGTACTCTCCAGGGTCCTCGAACTCAGTATCGACACTTGCGTATACCCAAGAGAAACAGCAAATAAACATCCAACCAAGGTGCAATGCACATTCAAAATGATGCATGATCATTTATTGAAGGTTTATAACATGGCAATCCAATTCTAGTCAAGTTTCGCATGCAATGTTTGTATATTAGTGAACCTGGACAGAACCTCATGTTAAGTTACTTAAACATGCATGCACATGGAAAATATGGATGCATCATGCAAAATCGATGAAAATACATATAAGGATCACGAGAAACGGAGCTACGGTTCTCGAGATATGCTCACGACAAGGAACAGAGGCAAAACACAATATCATCAAAGACCTGGGATAATTCTTGGCATTCCAAGGTATCCACTGGTTAGGTGATGATAAATCAATCATATTAGGCTCAAGAATCAATCCATTCCATGGAGTATAACTCCCACAACTCACAAAACAAGATAGCACCCAATCTGCCACAAAACAGCAACATAGCAATTTGAAAAACTCACAACTATTGCTACAGGAACTCTACAGCCACAAACAAGACATGAACATAAACTACACCACACACACACCAATTCATCTAACTATGCAATCAGCAAAATAGCTACACATCACTATGCATGGAGCTGTCAAGTAGGCATGATGAAACAGGTTTTTAGGGACTTAGTGAAAATTCCAGTTTTCTGGAATTTGGGTTAACAAAGTAGCAAGTTGACAGCACTGGTGAAATATGCTAGGAAGCTCCAAATGGCATGAAATTTAACAGGATGGTAGATGATAATACCTACTACAAATACCTAACACTGAACAGGGTCAAGTTCACAACACGTCACTATGTGCACCCCACTCTTCATGGCAAAACAGTAACAGCAGAATCTCGAGACTTAGCCATTTCAAGGCAGGTTGGCAGAAACGGAAAGTAGCCAACTAAACAGCATGGTTCCCACTGATCTGGCGACTTAACATAAATAACAAAAATACTGGGACATTACCAGCAACTTAACATAGCAAACTCATGTTGACCAGTACTTAAAAGCATGCATGGATTAATTCATACGAAAAAGACAAAAGGGCATCACAGCTTAAAAAATGCAGTTTTGACAAGTTGCCCCAAAGTTAAATCTGACTTCACAGGTGCATACATGGGTTGATTCTACCCCAAATGCATTACTCATACCCCTATACTTGTGTGGAGCAAGGGGGACGAAAGCTAGGTCGAAATTTGACCTCCCTAGGCCTTGGGTGACTTATGTCACTCATAAAACTCAATGCAATGCCACAAAATGATATGGTGTTTCATAGATACATGTTGAAAGTGGTTAATTAGCATGTTAGGGAGATGATACATGACATAGCATCAAAATGCAAGGATGACACTACCTAGAAGGAATTACATGCTCCTATTCACATAAAAGGAACATACACATACATCTCTACTCTAAGCACACACACATGCACATACATGTGCATATATAGAAGTAAAGGCACACCACCTACACCTATGCCAACAACACTAGCATATGTGTATGTGCAAGGCACATACACACACCACAATACAAGGCACACATGTGTATATGCCTTGGCATATACACACACACACTCACTACACTACATATATGTGCATGCATAGCACGTACCTACACTACCACTACACCACACACACACATAAGTGTGTGTATGTATAACATACACACACACACACCCAAGTCACTCTCTACTCAACACACATGCACACACACACATGCTCATAACACCACACCCATACTACACACACATATACATAACATGTGTGCATACATATGCATATGCACCAATAGGTGCATACACACACACAAGCTGCAAAACAAACACACACACAACAGCCACCACAGCCACACCCACATCTGGTGTGGTCACACCAGATCCCACCACACACACACGCACACACGAACGCACACGGGATCCGGCCACCACGGCGGATCCGCACACCCAACAGCCACCATGGCCAACCAAAAAAAAGGAAAACGGGGGGGGGGGGACCGGAAATCAATCCCGCGACCTCGTGGTCGTCCCTGCGCCCTCGCACCACTACGCCATGCACGCTATCGTTACTAGTATGGGGGGCTTAGTCCTACTGAACTAACCCCCGCGCTAACTGAACCTGACGAACCGCCTGCTACTGACAGAGATGAACGGAGAGGCGCGAGCACGAACTGGACACGCACGGCACGAGACCTACATGCGACAAAGTCATGATCTTCGAGCGGGAATGGAATGGGTGGTCGCCGGAGCACCTATCGGACACGATCCGCATGCTCACGCATCCACAGATGCATAAGCTCGAGGCCATGGCGGAGCTGAGCTCACGGTGCGCACTGATCTACACTACGCGGGCAAGGAAGCAAAGGAAAGGGGCAAAAAGGGGGGGTCGCGTGCTCACCACAAGCACGGCTGGTGCCTGGTTCGACGGAAGGGGCCGGAGACGAGCACGAGGATGGCACGAACGGTTCTGTGCCCGAGTTGCAGACAGTCGACGCGCTCGAAGCTTGGCGATCCAGGGCCTGCAGACGACGCAGGGGACGAAGGGGAAACCGCGGAAACGCGCAGGAAACGACGGAGCCGAAGAGGAAGCAGATCGCGGCCGGAGGAGGAAGAAGACGTCGAGCGCAGCTTCTGCACCCGAACGCGGAAGCGGCTGAAGAAGATGAAGCAGGGGCCAACCACTCCCCTAGCGCCAGGAACGGGGTGTGGAGTCCATCCACTTGCCCTTGGACATGGGCACGACAGCTTGACCCCGCTGGAGGCACGCTGGAGCCGACGACCCCTTCGGATGCACACTCTGAATCTTGCTCGCACTTACCTGACAGAGGAGGAAGAACAGAGGAGAAGAGGGAGAAAGAAGGAGGGGAACGCGGCGGCGGCGCGAGGAGAAGAAGGAGGGGATGAACCCTAGGGAGGCACGCTTAAAAGGGACCGGCCTCGACGTCTGGGCTAACGGCGACGGACAGTGTCGCTCAGCTGCTCTTTGCATTACACTCGCACGCACACCTGACGGAGGAGGAACGGGGGAGCAGGTTGCCGTCCTGCTTAGCTGGGCTGGGCCTCGGCCCAACTAACTCTCTCTCCCAGACTCACCACAAACCGAATAAAAACACAGGCTTCTAATTAAAAAAACCACAGCCACCAAAATAAATCCCCTGAGATAAGACAAGGTTTTTAAGAGAAAAACAAAAATACTTTGGTGGATGAAATAAAGAGTCCTATTTAATAAAAATATTAAGTTGATATATAGAGCATGTAATTTTATTTAATATATACAATGGCAGCTCCTATTTTTAAAGCAAAACAAATCCAAACAACCCCAAACATCAAAAGAGCCACTCTCTACACTTATAAAACAAATAGGGCTACCACATGAACATTTTTAAATGATTTTTAAAACTACTAAAATCTGCCATGAATTCATATGGGAATAAAAAGGGCATAAGGTGAGGTTTAGAGAAGAAGGAAAAAGAGGGGAAGGAGGAGAGGTGAAAAACCACATGACTCCTACTCCTCTCCACACCAACATAACACAAAAGCACACCCACATCAATTCATACCAACACAAGACAATCACATAAGAATAGCAAGCATGCACATGAATGGTAAGATGGATGTCATGATGCATGGATGCAACAAAACAATGATGAGAAGGTTCAACACATACATAAACACAAGACCAAGGTTCATACATAGGGTTACATGCCAAATTGGGTAGGGACATCACTTGGGATGTCACAACTCTGCCACACTACAAGAGGATGTCGACCCAAGATCTAGGAACGAAAGAAGTCTGGAAATTCGGAACGGAGCAGGTCCTCGCGTTCCCAAGTAGATTCTTTGTCGGAATGATGAGACCACTTCACCTTGAGGAACTTGATAGACTTGTTGTGAGTCTTACGCTCAGTTTCTTCAAGAATTCCAACTGGGTGCTCACGATAAGAAAGATCAGCTTGAAGATTTATGTCTTGGAGGTCAATGGTTCGCTCAGGAGTCTTGAAGCACTTCCGAAGCTGAGAAACATGGAAGATATCGTGCACATTTGCGAAATTTGGAGGAAGCTCTAGTTGATATGCAAGACCACCTCTCTTGTCAACAACCTTGATAGGACCAACGAAATGAGGAGCCAGTTTCCCTTTTATTCCAAATTGTTGCGTGCCTCTCATGGGAGAAACTTTGAGATAGACGAGATCATCCACTTGGAAAGAAACATCCCGATGTTTGCTATCATAATAGCTCTTCTGACGGGACTGAGCTGCTTTGAAATTCTCACGAATGACATGGCACATCTCTTCTGCTTCAGTGATCATGTCATTGCCCAATATCTGACGCTCACCGGTTTCAGACCAGATAAGCGGGGTACGACACTTTCTGCCATAGAGAATCTCGAAAGGGGCCTTGCCTAAACTAGCTTGAAAGCTGTTGTTGTATGAGAATTCAGCATATGGAAGACAGTCTTCCCACTTCATGCCGAACGATTTCACATAGGCTCTGAGCATATCTTCAAGAATCTGATTGACTCTCTCAACTTGACCACTTGTCTGCGGACGGAACGCCGTGCTGAAACGGATCTTAGTACCCATAGCAGTCTGGAAGGACTCCCAAAACTTGGAAGTGAAGAGACTTCCACGGTCATAAGAGATGAGCTAAGGAATACCATGCAAAGAGACTATCTTTGACGTATACAACTCTGCAAGCTGAGCTGCCGAGATAGATTCTTTGACTGGTAGGAAATGAGCAACTTTTGACAGCTTGTCGATAACCACAAAGTTGGCATCGTTGCCTCTCTTGGACTTGGGGAACCCAGTTACAAAATCCATCCCCACATAATCGAATTTCCACTCTGGGATAGGTAAAGGCTGAAGAAGACCTGTTGGACGTTGATGTTCCGCCTTCACTCTGCAACAAACATCACACTCGTTCACGAACTGAGCAATCTCATGTTTCATGCGAGTCCACCAGAAGGTTTGCTTGAGGTCCTGATACATCTTGGAACTGCCTGGATGAATGGAAAGAAGAGAATTGTGTGCTTCGTCCATGATAACCTTTCTGAGATCACCTTTTGGAACCACAAGACGGTCCTCAAAGAACAAGGTATCTTTGTCATCGACACGAAAGCACTTATATTTGGGAATGTTTTTGGCCACACCTTTCTTCACTTTCTTCACCATAGCGTCTAGCAGCTGGGCTTGGCGAACCTGATCTTCCAGAGTCGGACAGACTTGAAGATTGGCAAGAAATCCTTACGGAATCATCTGAAGGTTGAGCTTGCGGAAGGCTTCACACAGCTCGGGCTGAAGAGCTTCAGGATAAGACTATTGCAGTACGCCTTACGGCTGAGCGCGTCTGCAATGAAATTTGCTTTCCCAGGAGTATACTCAATGCTTGGGTTGAAGTCTTCAAGCATTTCCACCCAACGAGATTGCCGAAGATTGAGATTGGGTTGAGTGAAAATGTACTTCAGTCTCTTGTGATCAGTGTACACCTCAACTGGTCTACCCAACAACAAATGCCTCTAAGTCATTAGAGCATGCACAACTGCCGCCAACTCAAGATCATGAGTGGGGTAGTTCTTCTTGGCAGGCTTCAACTGACGCGAGGTATAAGCAACAATCTTCTTGCCTTGCATAAGAACACCACCAAGGCCTTGGAGATAAGCATCACAAAAACTTGGAAAGGCTTGGACTGCTCAGGAGGAACAAGAACTGGAGCTGAAGTCAGTCTCTGCTTGAGCGTATTGAATGCCACATCACACTCAGGAGACCAAACATACTTGACACTCTTCTGGAGGAGATTGGACAGAGGCTTAGCAATTTGAGAGAAGTTCTCCACGAATCTTCTCCAATAACTAGCAAGCCCGAGGAAGCTCCGCAGCTGCTTCACATTCTGAGGAGGTTCCCACTTCAAGATTTCCTCGACTTTCTCAGGGTGCACTTTAATTCCCTCGGCAGAGATGACATACCCGAGGTACACCACTTCATTGAGCCAGAACTCACACTTGGAAAACTTGGCATAGAACCGATGTTCCCTTAACTTGTCAAGCACAAGGCGGAGATGCTCTGCATGATCTTCTTCTGTCTCCGAGAACACAAGGATATCATCCAGATAGACCAAGTCGAACTCATTCTTGAAAGGAGAGAAGATGAAATTCATCATTCTTGAGAAGGTTGGAGGAGCATTCACAAGACCAAATGACATAACGGTGTACTCATAAGAGCAAAAACTCGTCCTGAAAGCAGTCTTGGGAATGTCTTCTTCGCGAATGCGAATTTGATGATATCCCATGCGAAGATCAAGCTTAGAGAAAACCTTGGCACCTTTCAGTTGCTTAAACAACTCATTGATGTTGGGGAGTGGGTACTTGTTTTTGATTGTCTTCTTGTTCAATGGCCGGTAATCAACACAAAGACGATCTGTGCCATCTTTCTTCTTGACAAACAAAACACCACAACCCCACGGAGAAGAACTTGGTCTGATCAGTCCCAAACGTTCTTGCTCATCTAGCTGCTTCTTCAACTCTTTCAGCTCTTCGGGGCCAAGTTTATATGGGCGCTTGCATACCGGTTCAGTACCGGGCTCGAGATCAATCACGAACTCGACTGGCCGGTGCGGAGGCATTCCTGGAAACTCTTCTCGAAAGACATCTTCATACTCACAAACCACCGGAATTTGAGAAATCGCCGAGATTTCACCCTTCTCATTAAGAGCAAAGAGACGGATTGTGTCATCGCGAGCCGCGAAAATAATCACGTCTTCTGAAGGATGAGTCAGCTTGACATCTTTTGCTTTGCAATCAATATGAGCCTTATTCATAGCCAGGAAGTTCATGCCTAGAATGAGATCAATATCGAAATTCCCAAGAACGATTGGAGAAGCCAGAAAAGAATAATTCCCCATCTTGATAGAAGCATCTGGAACGATCATATGCGAACTCATGTGCATCCCCGGAGAAACCACACGAAACGGACTAGCTAAATGCTCCACAGAAAATGCATGCATAGCGACAAAAGGCCTGGATATGAATGAATGCGATGCACCAGAATCAAATAAGACTTTTGCAGGAAAATCATTAACTGAGAGGTTACCCATAATCACATCATTGGCCTACTCTGCTTCAGCTGCAATCACCATATTCACTCTGACTGACTTGGGATTATGCTTCACCATAGCATTGCTTGGAGGCTTGACAGGAGGAGGAGGCGGAAGACTCCGCTGGTTGCACTTGTTAGCATAGTGACCCTTCTGGCCACACTTGTGAGATGTCACCTCAGAAAGCGGACGAACATTTCCTGGAGGAGGAACAAGAACAGACTTGGCCGCCTGGTTCTTCTGCTGGAAACCTGGGTTGGGTGGGTGGGAAGAACCACGACCACCAAACTGCTTCTGCTGCTGAGGAGGACGAAACGGAAGAGGATTTGGCGCCCAATACTTTTGCTGCTTAGGAACCATCTGAGAGCTGGAAGAACAATATGAATCCCTTGAACGCTTCTTGGAGTTCTCCAAGTTGAGCTGAGCTGCTTCACTCTTCAAAGCCATGTTGTAGAACTGATCAAACTCCCGAGGCTCCTGAAGAACTAAGCCTGGGAGAAGCTCATCCTTGAGACCACCTCTGAACTGATAGATCATAGCTTTATCATCTGGAACATCTTGCTTGGCATAACGAGCTAGATTCTGGAACTTGATGTTGTACTGGTAGACTGACTTGGTCCCCTGCTTTAGGTGCCTGAACTTCTCACGCATCTCCTCGACAAAGCTTGTCGGAATGTAATGAGCCCCGAAGTCACGACGGAAGTCGTCCCAAGTAACAACACGATCGCCCCTGGAATCCTTGTACTGTTGCCACCAATTAGCTGCCTGACCCTTCAGCTGGAACGATGCAAACCTGACAAATTCCTCTGGCCTGACATTGCTGCACTCAAAATGTTTGCTCATATCACGAAGCCAATCATCAACATCTAGAGGCTGCTCACAATAGGTGAAAGTCTTGGGCTGGTTGGCAAGGAACTAATTTAGAGTCGCAAACTGAAGCTGATTCTGGAAACCTCCTTGAAAACCTTGCTGACCTTGCTCCCTTTCTTGCAACAGCCTGAGCAACATCTGGGTGTTTGCATTGTTCGCGGCCATCACAGCTTGCCAAGCTTCTAGAGGAGGAGGCGAAGGAGGCGGTGGCGGTGGAACATCAGTCTGCTCCTCACCACGACCCGGATTGCTGCGAGTTGGTGGAGCCATCCTGAAGATGGACAAAACGCATCAGCACCTCATTGACAAGATGAAACATAAGTTGAATCAAATGCTTGAAAGAAATTGAACAATTAACAACATAGCCTTCCTACTGAAAAATTAGTAAGAATGCTTCTTCGGTTATGATAACATCATCAGAAATTAGAAGCCACTTGCAATAACACAAAAGTATTGAGCTACGCGCTCGGAACAAATGTACATGCCCATATACATTTGAAGAATATGATCCTAGATGACTACAAGATTTCCCACCTATGAACTTCCGAAAACTTTCTTGTTTATGCGATTCGGGTTGCGGAATCAGGAACCTGCCCTAGGCAATCAGCTGCAACTGCATCCGCAACCTTCCACACCATAACTCAAGAAACTTCCGCAAACTCGTCTAATCTCGAATGCTCGAACTCACAACGATACTAAACCATGGTGGTACCCCGGACGCCTCCCCAGTACTGGGTGACTCCGACCTTATCTCATCACAACAAGTATTGAAGTAATTTCGAACATTCTCCGTCCTGAGATATCAAGGAAGCTGAACGATAACGATGTGCCAACATTCCCTGGAGCTCGACTCCCCGGAAGAAATCAAGTCAGACAGGAGGCACCAAGACAGAACCCTGCCACATCGGTATCATATAGACTCCAAAATACCCGCATGATCCTAAAATTTTTTGAGCGAGAAGAGGAGTAGAATCAAAATTTCCTAAGTTGTATACCTTACCAGAGCATAGAAGAGGAGTAAAAAAGAATCCTACTCTCCGATATAACTAGACTCAAAATAGTTTTTACTAGACTCGACTCGGCCAAGTTCGAACAAGCAAAGCCTCCTATGGTCGTATGGCTCTAATACCAACTTGTCACACCCAAGATGTGTGCCTATCCGTTTAAGACACGAGGTCCTCGCAAGGGATAGAGGCGTATCTTGCCGTTAGCAAGAATAGTATCATCACAACATACAATACTGAATCAGAAGAGTATACAAGTTGGCTTACACTCGCCACATGCTAACTTACAATGTAACTCCAATCATAGACTCAAGTTGAACACAAGGTCCGACTACGGACGAAATCAAACAATAAAAGAAGTTGCAAATGATACTATCAATCTATCCCAAAGATCACGAATAGGTCCTCTACTCGTCTGGATACGTCACGTACATCCTGCCTCTCTCCTCATCATACTCCCACTAAAGCTGAGTAAGATCATCCTGCATGAACTCATCTGAACCTGCACCTGGATTATTGTAGTAAACTATGAGCCACAGAGGACTCAGCTATCATGTGCCCGGGTACCAAGACTATTTAAGCTTTAGGAACAAAGGGTGATGTTTAGTTTGCAGCAGCACTAAGCATTATATGGTGGCTAGCTTACGCAACATGAAATAAATATGAGTGGCCTACGAAGAACGATCGAATCTGGTATGATCTCTAAGAGATCCTGAACACTTACTTACGTCAATCATAACCCCATCGTGTTCTCTCTCGGATCATGTCCACGAGCAGAGACGATCACGGTTACTCACACAGTTGGTGTATTTTAATTAGAGTTCACTTCAAGTTTGCTATAACCGGGTGTTAAACAAATATACAAGTTGCCACATAACCGCGGGCACGGCTTTCCGAAAGATTTAACCCTACAGGGGTGCTCCAACTAATCCATTACAAAATTAACCACACTCTGTGGGAATACCTCGACCGCGGATCTCGCGATCAACATAGGTGATTCCAAAGGAATTCCAACACCTCGAGTAAAACCCGAAGAAAGTCAGTCTCCACACGCAAGACACTCGACAAAGGTAAAACGAATCCAGCAAGACCTCCCGACGTGTCAACGAACCCGATAAGAGCCACGTATCTCATTCTCAGGACACGACGGATGAGCGATGGTTACCACGCCAATCACCGAGTTGCCCCGGGCGGCGTTAATAAGCTGCTCTGGGTTGGACCAACACTCATGCGGAGCACTGGCCCGGGGTTGATTTAATTATCCACGGGCTTGCAAGACCCTATGCAATTTTATTAAGTTGTTAAGCAAATGTAGTACCAAGGTTGGGTCTTGCCAGACAAGTTTTAATCTCAACCGAATAAACAAGGGGTCCCCATAACAACCCCAAGCGTGTTAGGAGCGCAAAATATGGAAATCATAACACCGGTAATAAGGAATTAATGGTGGTACGAGCGGAACAAATCACTTAGCAAAAAGCCAAGCCTTCCACCAATACCAGATATATATGTGCATTAAATTAAATAACAGAATGATTATGATATCCAATCCATGTTATCACATGGAACAACCTGCACATGCAACTAAAATGCTATAAGAGGGGATGGGCAGCGGTAACCTAGCCAATCAAAGGTTTGCTAGGATGTGGAGATTAGAGGCTGTCATGGCATCATGGGAGCGGATATCAAGTGGTAGGTAGCGCAATTGTAATGATAAGAACGATAAACTAGAAAGCAAAGATAGTATTGGAATCCGGGTACGATCATCTTGCATGTTGGATCTTCAGTGGAACAAGTAGCGGGATCCTCGTAGTGGTACTCTCCAGGGTCCTCGAACTCAGTATCGACACTCGCGTCTACCCAAGATAAACAGCAAATAAACATCCAACCAAGGTGCAATTCACATTCAAAATGATGCACGATCATTTATTGAAGGTTTATAACATGGCAATCCAATTCTAGTCAAGTTTCGCATGCAAGGTTTGTATATTAGTGAACCTGGACATAACCTCATGTTAAGTTACTTAAACATGCATGAACATGGCAAATATGGATGCATCATGCAAAATCGATGGAAATACATATAAGGATCACGAGAAACGGAGCTACGGTTCTCGAGATACGCTCACGACAAGGAACGGAGGCAAAACACAATATCATCAAAGACCTGGGATAATTCTTGGCATTCCAAGGTAGCCACTGGTTAGGTGATGATAAATCAATCATATTAGGCTCAAGAATCAATCCATTCCATGGAGTATAACTCCCACAACTCACAAAACAAGATAGCATCCAATCTGCCACAAAACAGCAACATAGCAATTTGAAAAACTCACAACTATTGCTACAGGAACTCTACAGCCACAAACAAGACATGAACATAAACTACACCACACACACCCCAATTCATATAACTATGCAATCAGCAAAATAGCTACACATCACTATGCATGGAGCTGTCAAGTAGGCATGATGAAACAGGTTTTTAGGGACTTATTGAAAATTCCAGTTTTCTGGAATCTGGGTTAACAAAGTAGCAAGTTGACAGCACTGGTCAAATATGCTAGGAAGCTCCAAATGGCATTAAAATTAACAGGATAGTAGATGATAATACCTACTACAAATACCTAACACTGAGCAGGGTCAAATTCACAACACATCACTAGCTGCACCCCACTCTTGATGGGAAAACAGTAACAGCAGAATCTCCAGACTTAGCCATTTCAAGGCAGGTTGGCAGAAACAGAAAGTAGCCAACTAAACAGCATGGTTCCCACTGATCTGGGGACTTACCATAAATAACAAAAATACTGGGACATTACCAGCAACTTAACATAGCAAACTCATGTTGACCAGTACTTAAAAGCATGCATGGATTAATTCATACGGAAAAGACAAAAGAGCATCACAGCTTAAAAAATGCAGTTTTGACAAGTTGCCCCAAAGTCAAATCTGACTTCACAGTTGCTTACATGGGTTGATTCTACCCCAAATGCATTACTGATACCCCTATACTTGTGTGGAGCAAGGGGGAGGAAAGCTAGGTCGAAATTTGACCTCCCTAGGCCTTGGGTGACTTATGTCACTCATAAAACTCAATGCAATGCCGCAAAATGATATGGTGTTTCATAGATACATGTTGAAAGTGGTTAATTAGCATGTTAGGGACATGATACATGACATAGCATCAAAATGCAAGGATGACACTACCTAGAAGGAATTACATGCTCCTATTCACATAAAAGGAACATACACATACATCTCTACTCTAAGCACACACACATCCACATACATGTCCATATATAGAAGTAAAGGCACACCACCTACACCTATGCCAACAACACTAGCATATGTGTATGTGCAAGGCACATACACACACCACAACACAAGGCACACATGTGTATATGCCTTGGCATATACACACACACACTCACTACACTACATATATGTGCATGCATAGCATGTACCTACACTACCACTACACCACACACACACACAAACACACACAAGTGTGTGTATGTATAACATACACACACACACACCCAAGTCACTCTCTACTCAACACACATGCACACACACACATGCTCATAACACCACACCCATACTACACACACATATACATAACATGTGTGCATACATATGCATATGCACCAATAGGTGCATACACACACACACAAGCTGCAAAACAAACACACACACAACAGCCACCACAGCCACACCCGGATATGGTGTGGTCACACCAGATCCCACCACACACACACGCACACACAAACGCACACGGGATCCGGCCACCATGGCGGATCCGCACACCCAACAGCCACCACGGCCAACCAAAAAAAGGAAAACGGGGGAGGGGGGACCGGGAATCGATCCCGCGACCTCGCGGTCGTCCCCGCGCCCTCGCACCACTACGCCACGCACGCTATCGTTACTAGTATGGGGGGCTTAGTCCTACTGAACTAACCCCCGCGCTAACTGAACCTGACGAACCGCCTGCTACTGATAGAGATGAACGGAGCGGCGCGGACACAAACTGGACATGCACGGCACGAGACCTACACGCGACAAAGGCATGATCTTCGAGCGGGAATGGAATGGGTGGTCGCCGGAGCACCTATCGGACACGATCCGCACGCTCACGCATCCACAGATGCACAAGCTCGAGGCCATGGTGGAGCTGAGCTCACGGTGCGCACTGATCTACACTACGCGGGCAAGGAAGCAAAGGAAAGGGGCAAAAAGGGGGGGTTCGCGTGCTCACCACAAGCACGGCTAGTGCCTGGTTCGACGGAAGGGGCCGGAGACAAGCACGACAACAGCACGAACGGTTCTGCGCCGGAGTTGCAAACGGTCGACGCGCTCGAAGCTTGGCGATCTAGGGCCTGCAGACGACGCAGGGGGCGAAGGGGAAACCGCGGAAATGCGCAGGAGATGACGGAGCCGAAGAGGAAGCAGATCGCGATCGGAGGAGGAAGAAGACGCCGAGCGGAGCTTCTGCACCCGAACGCGGAAGCGGATGAAGAAGACGAAGCAGGGGCCAACCACTCCCCTAGCGCCAGGAACGGGGTGTGGAGTCCATCCGCTTGCCCTTGGACATGGCCGCGACAGCTTGACCCCACCGGAGGCACGCCGGAGCCAAGACACCTTCGGATGCACACTCTGAATCTCGCTCGCACTTACCTGACAGAGGAGGAAGAACAAAGGAGAAGAGGGAGAAAGAAGGAGGGGAACACGGCGGCAGCGCAAGGAGAAGGAGGGGATGAACCCTAGGGAGGCGCGCTTAAAAGGGACCGGCTTCGATGTCTGGGCTAATGGTGATGGACGGCGTCGCTCAGCTACTCTCTGCACTGCACTCGCACACACACCTGATGGAGGAGGAACGGGGGAGCAGGTTGCCGTCCTGCTTAGCTGGGCTGGGCCTCGGCCCAACTAACTCTCTCTCCCAGACTCACCACAAACCGAATAAAAACACAGGCTTCTAATTAAAAAAACCACAGCCACCAAAATAAATCCCCTGAGACAAGAAAAGGTTTTTAAGAGAAAAACAAAAATACTTTGGTGGATGAAATAAAGAGTCCTATTTAATAAAAATATTAAGTTGATTTATAGAGCATGTAATTTTATTCAATATATACAATGGCAGATCCTATTTTTAAAGAAAAACAAATCCAAACAACCCCAAACATCAAAAGAGCCACTCTCTACACTTATAAAACAAATAGGGCTACCACATGAACATTTTTAAATGATTTTTAAAACTACTAAAATCTGCCATCAATTCATATGGGAATAAAAAGGGCATAAGGTGAGGTTTAGAGAAGAAGGAAAAAGAGGGGAAGGAGGAGAGGTGAAAAAGCACATGACTCCTACTCCTCTTCACACCAACATAACACAAAAGCACACCCACATCAATTCATACCAACACAAGACAATCACATAAGAATAGCAAGCATGCACATGAATGGTAAGATGGATGTCATGATGCATGGATGCAACAAAACAATGATGAGAAGGTTCAACACATACATAAACACAAGACCAAGGTTCATACACAAGGTTACATGCCAAATAGGATAGGGACATCACTTGGGATGTCACAAGGCTCCCCTCTGGAGCAGGATGTCGCAGGTGAATTACCGCCGAAGCGTCAGAATCCTACAAAAACTTGCATGTGGACCTAGGGTATGTGTACAAGTGTTGTGGAAGGCCCATAGATGCAAAACATAGATCCTGGGTGTGACCTTCTTCACACATGAATGTGATAACACTTAGAGAGATTCGTGCACACGTGTAGACAGAATACTTTTTTGTTCATAGTTCATGACCCCGCCATGCTAACTCATGAATCTCACACTTTTTTTATGCATGATTGAAGAGATTCTATAGGGTGGTTCCGGAGCAGCAGGAGCCGGCGGACAAGACTTTGCGGAATCATTGTAAGAGGTTGACTAATCAGCAGTTCTATAACCAGGGTCATACCGCGAGGAGTCAATACAACACGACGATATCGGGCAAACCGTCGCCGAAGTATGAGAATGTCAAGGCACCAACGATGATGAGAGTGGCAGAGTACGACGAGGTAAGTAAATTGTCGATGAGATTCTATGTTGATGCTAATTTGCAATTGCATCATTTGTTCTTCACATGAGTATTGATTTTCCAGGTTAGGCCCGATTGGGCCTATGGCAAGGAGGATGCATGGAGGGCGTTGACTGCAAGGTAGCGCGGGGAAGACGAGGAGTGGAACGCCTTGAGCGAGCGGAACAAGGCGAACCGCGGTAGCGGGGGGACACATCGGGCGGTAAACCTCGGCAGTGAGCGCTACAAGGCCAGAGCGGTATACACATACATGGAACAACCTTCATTTATTTCCCCTCATGCATGTTCCTACTTGGTACTCATAACATCTCTTTGGCGGTGCAGGAGGAGAAACTAGGGAGGCATGTCAGCGATTATGAGTCATGGGACTCGATGAGGATGAAGGCGCCCGATCTCTCCTAGCCTCAGCCTCAGCTTCCCGAGTACTTCGGCACTACCCAGGAGGACGGTGCTAAGTACCTCGAGACGCTGGTTGCTTTTAATCTGGAGGTGGACGACCCTAGAAGTGTGGATCTCGACGAGAGAGCATTGGTTGTGTCTGGGGGAGGCCTTCAGCACGGCCGTCTGCGCGTTATGGATAAGATGACCCCGCGCACTCCCACTTTGAGCCTCACGCGGATCAAGGCTACCCTCAGCACCGACGACCTCGCACTGCCTCCTCGACGACAACCTTCCCAACCTGGCTACGATGTAAGTTTCTCTCATTTCTATCCTTTCTCTGACAATACTACATCCACAGTGGCTTAGTTGATGAGATGGTTCGATTTTTGTAATTGTAGGCTACTTTCGAGGTGGCCTACAAGGCCCGCAACGACGCCTATTTGGTGGAGCTTGCGTAGTGGAGGCAGAGAGCAGAAGTACACGAGGCGTGGAAAGAGGCAAAAGAAGATGTAAGTTCCAACCTTTCTTTTTGCAAAAGATGACAAGTCTCACTTTTCATACTTTTATGCAATGCCTGACATGTTAACTATATTGCAGGCTCAAGAGAGGGCTCGGCTTACGGGAGTGTCGGTCGATATACCGCCACGACCTCCTCGAGCCAGGCTTAAGCCAGAGTTTGCATCGAAGGAAGAGTTCGCCCAGAACTTCTACTACACTGGCATAACCCCGGTAATTTACTTGCCCAATCACTTGTTACCGCTTTCATGTGCCTTGGCGGTTGCTAACTATTGCTCAAACGTGTAGGGAACGGGAGCCTCCGGGACTGGACCCTTTGGTCGTGCTGCTGCCTCGCCGTCGTCGTCCCGCGCGGTCACACCAGTGCAACTTGGCCCCGGTGGTAGTGGTGCCTCGTGCGAGAGCACACCGGTTCATGGTGGCACGGGATCACCTGCTTCCGGTGCTGATTCGACGGCGCCTCCGCACCGTCAGTCGCCTATCTTCACGCACGGAGACCTGAGTTTCTCCGGCTCGACTCCCCCTCCGGACGCGATGAGTTGATGATGATCCTACCCCGGACATGTAGAGGTCTCGTTTGTATCGATACGATGTTTGGGATGTTGTTATACTTTGTATCCATACTATATCTCTTATTTTGCATGTTTGGAACTTGTTATGCTATGTATGTATAAGATGTTTGGTTATTATGGTCTTTGTCAATGTGCATGTGCTATATAAATGCCTATAATGCCTGGCTCTGATCTGGGTATGAATACTATAATGCCTATATGCTTATGAGAATTTTAAATATGCAGGAAATGAACCAAAAATGAAAAAGAAGAAAACCTGTCAAGACCTACGCCGACGGCCTGGCCGTTGGCGTAGGCCTTATCCTGTGCCAAATGGCACAGCCTACGCCGACGGCCTGGCCGTCGGCATAGTGCCGACGGCCAGGCCGTCGGCGTAGGCCCGAAGCGCAGATGCCTTCAGGGCTTGCCGCGTGGCGTCCCTGGCGGTAGGCTAGGCCGACGGCCCGACCGTCGGCGTAGCAAACAACCAGTCCTAACGGCCGTTATGCCCTGCATGGGGCCCACATGAGATACGCAGATGGCCCGGCCGTCGGCGTAGCGAACAACCAGGCCTAACGGTCGTTATGCCCTGCGCGGGGCCCACATAAGATACGTCGACGGCCTCTACGCCGATGGCCACGACGAGTCGTCGCTTTATCCCTCTACGCCGACGGCCGGGGGTATGCTGATGGCTACTGGGGCAAGCCCGAGGAAAATCTTCCCCGACGGCTATGCGCCAACGACTGCCGACGGCTTTGGGGCCTACGCCGACGGTGGCCGGCCGTCGGCGTATAAGCTCAGTCTTGTAGTGTTATGATATGTAAACACGACAGAGATAACTAGATGCTTAGTAGGGTGTGTTTGATCGATTGCAATGAATCGGGTGGCACAGGTGAGGGTGTTGGCGACCAACACACCACATGTATATACTATGCATGGACTTAAAAGAACCTAAACTTGATGAGTTTGCAGATACTATTTGCGCCAGTCACTTTTATTAAGCCATCACCATCCCAATTTCCAGCAACCTACATATTTTCACACAGAGTTACGACGTAATAATTGATGCAATTATAGGGAACCACGATCTCCAGAAACTCTACTAATGTAGGCAAGTGGCATGTGAGAAGTAACTAAAGAGGTTACAAGCATGTAAAGACAAATCTGTCTTATTGGACAGGACCGTCCAAGCGCCATCTGCAAATGCCCATTCTTTCGACGATATTGTCGGGCAGCTTCATGACATCCAAGCATGCCCCGGTGCAGGGGTCGTAGAGTTGCAATACCAGTGATGTTCTGTGAGCAGCACAACCAGTAATACAGTACAAGAGCAGCTGTCCATCATGGCGTGCCATCAATGGCGTGTAAAGACATGTCGAGTAAGCCATGGGTATGGTGTACGCCTTGATCCAGGAGCCTGCATTGGGACCGGTTAGAATCCATATGTTGGCGCGTGGGCGGACAGTCATCTGCAATAACGACTGAATCATGCAAAGGTCGCTGTTGAGCTCGGTTATACGTATCAAGGATGTCTTCTGCCACTCCTCAGCAGCCACCAATTTTCGTGGGCCTTCAATAAGCTGATTCCTCCATTGCTCACTCTCGAGGTCAAAGCAGAGTAATGAGTCTTCCTCAAGCTTCTTGCCTGCTAAAAAGTGCAGGACGCCGTTGATACAAACCGGAGAGCCCCGGTTATTTGGGACCATGACCGGGGGCGGATGTGCCTTCCTCCACCTGGCACCATCTCCTAATGTGAGTACCTCACAAGCGCCATCGTCGGTGAGGCGCACCACCTTGTAAGCACGTAGTTGACCGGCGGCACGGCCTAATCCGAAAGTCGTGAAGTAGGGCGTGATGATGTAGGGATCCTTGTCATGGGATCTCACTTCTACTTCGGAGCAGGCCATCAGCACTTTCCCGGTAGCCGGGTTGAGCACGTGGGCGCCTCCGGAAGAACCGCCGGTGACGCAGATGAGGTCGTCAACGCTGGTGCACACGATGCCATTGCCACCCATGCCTTTGAACACCCTCACGACGTTGCCGTCGATGTCCATCAGGTGCAGATCATGGTGTTTGATGCCCGGTGGATCTTCTTCTTCCTTCTCCTCCTCCTCTTCCTCTTCTTCAACTACCACTTCTTCCTCTTCCTCCTCCTCCTCCTCCTCCTCCTCTTCTTCTTCTTCTTCTTCTTCTTCTTCTTCTTCTTCTTCTTCCTCTTCCTCCACCCCCTCCTCTTCTTCCACTTCCTCCTCTTCTTTTACTTCTTCCTCTTCCTCCTCCGCTTCTTCTTCTACTTCTTCTTCCTCATTTTCTTCCTCCTCCTCTTCCTCTCCTTCTTCTTTCTGCTCCTCCTCCTCCTCTTCTTGGATCGAGGATTCTTCTTCTTCTTCTTCTTCTTCTTCTTCTTCTTCTTCTTCTTCTTCTTCTTCTTCTTCTTCTTCTTCTTCTTGAAACATGGAGCTGACAACGAGCATCAGCCCTCCGCGCGGCTGCCAATCCGCCGCCGCGGAGTCCGGCTCTGAGATTGACGAACGCTCCATGCCTCCGCCTCTGGGTCGTCGCGAGGTTGATGGTTTGACCAGATGTTAGGGCCGAATCGATCTCTAAATCTAAACACAACATATACGTAGCGTACACGCTGTACGTGTCATGAGAATCAGACTTTTTTTTATATAACTGTGCGGAGTCCTTTTTTTCTGAGGGAAAACTGTGTAGAGTCCTAAGCCCTAATTTATGCAAAAAAAAAGGAGTCAGCTAAGCCCTAACCGAACCCAAAACAAATCTGCGACTTCACGATCTCTTTTGGATACACGATGGATTCACCGATGGGGGATGGCGAGTCGTACAGGTCCTGGTCATGGTGGCTGGACGCGCTGCAGGAGATGAGGAGGACATACAAGATCCCCATGGACGCCAAGGAGGCGAGGATACGTGCAGACGTAGACTTCAACACGCGGAGGAGGAAGGAGTGCAGAGCGGCGGCGGAGGAGGCGCGCAGGAAGGATCAGCTCCGAGAGGAGTTGGAGGCGGTGCGGCGTTGGGCGAAGACGGGAGACCCCGAGGGGAAGGCGTACCAGGAGGAGCTGTACACGGAGCAGATGGAGGTGCACCAGAGGATGTCCTCGGAGGAAAGAGACCATTGGTCGACGACGCCCGACCGGGAGGCCTTCTGGGCTGCTTGCTACCGGCATAAATGGAGCTGGGCGCATCATAGCCGCACCGGTAGTTCGTACGAGGACACCAGTAAGTACTCTGTCCATTGATCGAGATTTGATCTGGGCCGGTTCAAGCATTGCTTATAATTAAACTACAGTACTATAACGATCTGTAATAATAATGCAGCGGTTATCCCTGCCATGCGGTTTACCGACGCGGAGCCTCGTTGGAATGCCCGCCCGACGGGAACGTTGCAGATCTTTTCCTTCAAAGTCGCGGCAATAGCAGAGGAGCTGCGGTGGCCACTGGAGGTGTATGGCTTGATCGCGATAAGAGACCACCTAGACCGCAGCCGCAATATTATCTTTGCTCGTGGAAGGAATAACTGCCAAACGATCACATCCATGGTTCGTATAAACACGAATCGTCTGGACATATGGTGAATATATGTTGCCTCAAACTTGATTCAGTGTCTTCTAACTTTTGTTTTCCGTGGTGCTTGATTTTCATCTCTTCTTAATTGTTTCTTTAGACGTTTATTTGTTTGATTGGCAAGTTCTCCTCATCTTGTGTTGTCTTTTGTCCTTGTTGCACTAACACAATCATAATTCATCTTTCTTGCCATTTTCCTAGAAAAACTTTTATGTATAGGTTGGCCATATTTCATGTTGGTCTTGTAAAAAAACTCAATATTTACCATCCTTATTTTACAATAGTAATATTTATGTAATTAATTATTCCATGCAGGATCCATATTTAACACTAGCAGGTCCAACTCGTGCTCCAGTGGTGTCTCAGGTGTCAAATTCTGTGCGATTCGAGGTTGTGTTAAAGGTCAAGAGTGGCACTAATGAATCTGAAGATAAAGATTTAAGTTTCTTAGCTGAAAAGTTCAGAACATTCTATCCAAATTATTCACGTGTGATTAAGATGGTTGCCACTGGCAAGCTATCAAGACTAAAATGGGAATTCGCAGTTCTTGCTAAATCAGTGGAGGCAACAATCAATATACAAGTTATTCATGGATCTTGGCCGGATGGTTGTCGAGGTATATTTAGTGCAAGCACGATTAGCATAGATGGCAGGAAAGTCCCCCTTCTCTCTCATGAAGATGGCACGTTACCGGTAACTACCGATGGTATGATCAATCTTTCACGAAACGTTGCTTCCGTTGAAATTAATGGAAGGCTGAAAATTTATGTCGCAGCAGAATACACAAACGGGGAACAGTTTACTGTAGAAGCTGAAACTATTTTCAGACCTAGGAAAGGTGGTAGGAGTTGTGCTAGCCTTATGGTTTGCTCATGTGAGATGAAAGTCATTGTTGCATGGTCACTTGTTACTACAAGTTAGACCTATATAAGGTTACACAACTAATTTGTGATTCCGTGACCATTCTTCTTACTGATTTTGTGTTCTTTTTAGCTCTTATCTGTTTCTTCTCTTTCATTTAGAGTTTAGTGGAGGTGAAATTTATAAACCTCTACCCTATCAAGCTTTGCATATGTTGTACCATCTCTAGTAGATGCATTGACCCCACTTGCATAAACTAAATCCACTTGAAGCCCTAATTTCAATATTTGGAATTAAAAACTCTAATCTTGCATTTGGAAAATAGATCCAGTTGTTCCTCCTGAAATAAAATCATCCAAAAATTGCAACAGGTCCCTGAGACATGTATACTCCAAATATCCAACAACCAAACCTACAACAATGCAATTTTCGGAAGCAAAACATTTTTTCCAATTGCCATATGGGGCAATAAATCTTGAAAAATATTTACCAATCTTTAAAATTCCATGTGAGCACAGGGAATGGTGTCAATTACGGACATCCATCCAACATATCCAACATGAGATCCGCATTAGTTGGACTCTCTATATCCATAGGCAACGATGAGGGGACCCTCTTCTGGTTTGACTCGTGGGTTGGCGGCTCTTCAGTGTGTATATGTGATTCCCCAACGTGTTTGCTATTCGCGTAGATCCTATTGAAAGATGGAAAGCGTTCTACCTGCCGTAGCAGGCCGCCGTTGCGTGTTTATATAGGGATGGAACAGCCCCATCCGTGGCGTACAAGTATTGCTCGATTACAACTTGATACGTAAGAAAAGATCATAACAGGAAACGGTTTAAGGCTTTATCTCTAGCCAACAGTAACAGAAACAAATACTAACGGAGCGATAGAAGATCCTGGTTACTTTAACAGCCCATCTCGATCACACCTTGGTTAAGGTGAGATTGCGCCTGAAATCTTCTAGAGCTTGAACTGGTAGAGCTTTAGTGAACCCATCTGCAACCTGGTCCTTTGAAGACACAAAGCGAATCTCAAGAAGTCTGTTTGCCACCCTTTCTCTTACAAAGTGAAAATCGATTTCAATATGCTTGATGCGTGCATGAAAGACAGGATTAGCTGACAAATAAGTTGCCCCTAGATTATCGCACCATAAACATGGTGTGTGTCTAGTAGGTATACCCAACTCTTTTAATAATGACTGCACCCAAATGACCTCTGCCGTTGCATTTGCCAATGCCTTATATTCTGCTTCTGTGCTAGAGCGAGACACGGTAGCTTGTTTCCTGGCACTCCAAGAAATTAGATTTCCACCATAAAACACTGCAAATCCTCCTGTTGATTTTCTATCATCAATGCATCCTGCCCAATCTGCATCTGAGAAAGCACTCAACAAGGTAGATGAAGACTTTCTAAATGCAAGTCCTGTATCTATGGTGTGTTTGACATATCTGAGAATTCTTTTTACTGCTGACCAATAAACTGTAGTTGGAGCATGCAAATATTGACAAACTTTATTAACTGAGAAAGAAATGTCAGGTCTGGTAAGAGTCAAATATTGTAATGCTCCAACAATGCTTCTATACCTTGTACCATCTTCTGGTCCTAGAAGCTCACCATCAAAGGCTGAAAGTTTCTCAATGCTCAACAGAGGTGTTGGTGCTGGTTTGCAGTCTTTCATGCCAATCCTGGTCAAGATATCTGAGGCATATTTTTCCTATGTGAACACAATGCCATCTCCAGTTTTCTTGACCTCTATCCTAAGGAAAAAATGTAGGTCTCCCAAGTCCTTGAGGGCAAAACTGGATCCCAAGTGCTATAACAATCCTGACATAGCCTCCTAAGAGGAACTAGTGACAATAATGTCATCAATATATATAAGCACAAATATTGTCACTCCAGACTTATTAAAAATAAATAAATAAGTGTCAGCTTTTGAGGGAGCAAAACCCAATTCTTGTAGTCTTGAACTCGGGCGAGAGTACCATGCTCTTGGTGCTTGCTTAAGCCCATATAAAGCCTTATCCAGCTTACATATATGAAAGGGTGAAATTTTGTCTTCATATCCAGGTGGTTGTCTCATATAGACCTCCTCTTCCAGAACACCATGAAGGAACGTGTTCTGCATATCTAGCTGTCTCAAGCTCCATCTCCTGAACACAGCAATAGACAAAACAAGTCTGATAGTAGCTGCTTTAACAACGGGGCTAAAAGTGTCCTCATAATCTATTCCATACCTTTGTTTAAACCCCTTTGCTACTAATCTAACTTTATATCTATCTATGCTACCATTTGCTTTCTTTTTAATTCGACATACCCACTTACAATCAATCACATTTTTACCATGACTAGCAGGAACTAAATGCCATGTTTTATTGTTCATAAGTGTTGAATATTCAACATCCATCGCCCTTTTCCACTTTGGGTTTTTTAAGGCTTCTTCCACACTTTGCGGCTCACCTGTGGAGCAAAAAGAGCCATATTTAATTTGATTTTTTTTTCATACCGTACCGTGCCATCCTTTGGCTGTAGTGGCTTGTATATTCCAGATTGTGACCGCGTACGACCACGCACAAGAGGCCCTTCCGCAGAGGATCCAGCAGCCAAATTTTCTGCAGTCTGCCCATCTGCCACAGAGGATCCGATCGATCCGGTCGGTGTAGCAGACGAGGCAGGTGGCCCGCCATGGCCTTCCGAATTGTTGGCGGCCGCGTCGTTGGAGGAGGACCCCGAAGCCGTTGACGACGGAGTGCATGACGCTGGACTGGAGGCAGCATGTACGTGTCCAGTGCCAGCCGGTGGCTGCATGCGTCCAGTTGGTGGAGAAGTGGCTGGCCCGGTTGAGGGATCATGCACTGGAGGCGTGCCAGCGCGTGGCTGGGCACGGCTGCCAGGTGCAGACGAGGCTCCTCCTAGCTGGTCGCTGGTGTGGGCCGCCTCTGGCGTGAAAGTTTCCATCGCGTCGTGTCCCGTGAGTCTATCTTCTAGTGTTGCATGAAATATGGGATCATCTTCCTCCATTTGTAGTCTGTTTTGAGCGAAGTTTTCACCCAAATTTTCCGGTGCATGTCCTGTATCCTGTCCACCATCTGTATGGTTAGTAGCACAAGCCATATTTTGAGCATTACAATTATTATTACCCCCATGATCAAAAGATGGATTTTTGAGAGAATCCGGGAGAAGTAAAATTTCTTTCCGGAGAAGAGCTCCTGCATTGGGATTCATAGAGGAAAACGGGAAAAGAGTCTCATCAAATACAACGTCGTGAGAAATATAAACACGGCCGGTGGACACATCAAGACACTTAACTCCTTTGTGACGAGGACTATAGCCTATGAAAGCACGTTGCTTAGATCGGAAGGATAATTTTCTTGTGTTGTAGGGGCGAAGGTTTGGCCAGCAGGCGCAACCAAATACCCGAAGTGAGGCATAGTTAGGCTTAGTATGAAAGAGGCATTCAAAGGGAGTGTCAAAATTGATGGCACTACTAGGAAGGATATTGATAAGATAAGTGGCATCTAGGAAGGCTTCATCCCAAAATTTTAATGGCATGGAGGCGTTGGCAAGAAGAGCAAGACCAACTTGAATGATATGGCGATGTTTTCTTTCTGCAGACCCATTCTGTTGATGGGCATGCGGACATGACACATGGTGTGAGATGCCTTGATTTTGGAAGAACGAGTTTAATTTTTCACATTGGCCTCCCCAATCAGATTGGATGGCGAGAATTTTTCTACCAAATTGACGTTCAACATGTGCTTCAAAATTTTGGAATACTTCGAATACATCGGATTTTTTTTTTGATAAGGTAGATCCAAGTGAATTTACTAAAATCATCCATGAAACTGACAGAATATGTGTATCTACCAACAGAAAGGGGAGCATCTCCCCATATATCTGAAAATAATAATTCAAGAGGAACTGTTGACACACTATGCGAAATTGGATAAGGTAATTGATGGCTCTTTGCTCTTTGGCAAGAGTCACTGACAGATTCAATATCTAGCTTGCCATGATATGACAGCTTGTTATTCCTAAGCACACGTTGAACGATGGAAAACGAAGGATGACCAAGCCTATCGTGCCATCTTGAGGGTGATAGCTTGATGACGCCGAAAGCTTGTTTATTGCTGGATGTCCTAAGCGGGATCAGAGGGTAGAGACCTCCCCTACATCTGCCTCGATGAAGAATTCTCCCCGTTGCTTGGTCCTTGATAACAAAAAAAGTAGGCCAAAATTCAAGATAAGCATTGTTATCAATAGCAATTCGATAGACGGAAAGGAGGTTTTTAGAGGCAGATGGGACATGCAATATTACGTAAATGAATTTTGTCATATGGGGTTTTAATAACTGAATGCCCAATATGGCTAATGTGCATACCTGACCCATAAGCGGTATGAACTTGGTCATGACCGTGATAGTTTTCGTGAGTCTTCAACTTGTGAAGCTCACCGGTGATGTGATCGGTAGCACCACTATCAGCATACCAATTTGTGTCTATGCCGTAGTTGGAGGTGTTGATGGAGCCTGCCATCTTCTCTTCTGGAAGGTAGTCATTGGTGAAGCGGTACCAGCAATCCTTCGTGATGTGCCCTAGCTTGCCACAAATCTGTCATGTAGGGATATTGGTTCGGCCACCATTGGAGCCGCCACGCCCACCCCTAGTGTTGTTGTAGGAGGGTGAGCGCCACCGCCAGTGCCTCCATTGTTGCCGCCGCCGCGGCTGTTGTTGCTATTGTTTCCGCCACACCCTCCACCTCGTCCAGGCGGAGCACCACGTCCATGATAGTCACCACGGCCACGTGATGCCGCGTTTGCCGAAGACTTGAAGCCGCCTCCGAAGTTCTAAAGAAGCTCGATCCACTGATCAAAATTAGCCATCTGGCCATAGAGAGCATCAAGAGAGACGGGTGTGGTCTGGGCATAAAGGGCGGAGACGAGAGGATTGTAATCCATGTCAAGACCCGCAAGGATGAAGGAAACGAGTTCATCTTCAGGGACGGGCTTCCCAGCTGCCACGAGTTCATCAGCAAAACCTTTCATGCGAGAAAAATACGCCGGTACAGATTGATTGCCCTTCTGGGCGTTGGAGAGATATATAAGAAGATTGTTGATACAGGATCGAGAGTGGGATGCAAACATATTGATGAGTGCAGTCCACACGGATTCATATGTCTCAAGGTGGAGGACATGGATTAGCACCTCTTTGGAAAGAGAATTAAGGAGATATGACAGGATCTACTGATCCGTTGCCATCCAGGCGTTATAGAGGGGATTGACCGAGGTAATGGTCTTTCCTTCTTTGTCTGTGGTGGAGATTATTTCCTCTGGTGCGGGACGGCTGCCATCAAGGAAACCATAAAGTCCGGGCGCACGGATCTGAGGAAGGATTTGGGCTTTCCATAGGAGGAAGTTATCTCTAGTGAGTTTTTCAGAAACTTGGTTTTGGAAAAAGGAAGGCGTCGAGGATGATGAGGACGCCATTGGAGGTAGTTTGGAGAGCCAGACGTGGTTTATGGAAGATTGGCTCTGATTACCATGAAAGATGGAAAGCGTTCTACCTGCCGTAGCAGGCCGCTGTTGCGTGTTTATATAGGGATGGAACAGCCCCATCCGTGGCGTACAAGTATTGCTCGATTACAACTTGATACATAAGAAAAGATCATAACAGGAAACGGTTTAAGGCTTTATCTCTAGCCAACAGTAATAGAAACAAATACTAACAGAGCCATAGAAGATTCTGGTTACTTTAACACCTATGACGTTGGTTACGGCGGCCCATAATGGCTAGTGGAACATCTTGTTCCGATGGACATTTCTGGCCGTGGAGACCGTTGAGTGGGCCAACTTGTGGGTTGCCACCCCGTCGGTGCTTGCAGATTATCCAGACACCATATCTTGGCGGATGACCCCCTCGGGGATCTTCTTGGTTGCTCAGTAGGCCATGCCTTATGCCGCCGCCGACGTTTCCGCTATGGAAAGCGCCCATTCCGTTGAAGATCAATATTTTTGTTTGACAACTGTTGTGGCATCGCCTCCCACCTGGGACAGAGGTTCTCAAGAGATAAAACCCTGGTGATCAATTTTGCCCCCTTTGTGGTGTTCTAGAGATGGCGACACGCATCTTCTTCTCCTGCACTGGGGTGATATTCATGTGGAGTTTTGTTCGTGAGGCTCTAGGGTTTGACTAGGAGGTCCCTGACCTGTCCTGATTCTGACAAACCCGTGCCAACCAGACCGGTCGAGGAGATGCCACTTCTGGCTTTTGGTCGATGCCTTAGCTTGGAATTTGTGGACGACGGGTAACAAGATGGTGATTGAGTGAGTCTTTCTTAAGCTGGCCACTGACTTTATTTTCAAATTCCTTGCATTCTTGCAACATGGGCACCTATTCTCTAGACAACAGAATCACGGTCGACTTGGACTCATAGTGGACTCACATGGTAGATCTCCTGCTTCTAACACTTTGTGGTCTCTTTCATCTTTATTTTCTGCTTCTTTTTGGGCATGTTTAATGTGTTGCTGCCCTAACTGGCTTCTTAATTTTTAGTGTGATACTTATATTTATATTTATTGTATGGACGTGTTGGTTGCTTTATTTATAAAACGAGGCGTAAGCCTGTTTTGAAAATTATACATTGGAAAACTGTTCTTTCATGCCACAGTTTGCTGCATGTTGCATCCG
Source organism: Hordeum marinum (assembly GCA_022496015.1). Lineage (NCBI taxonomy): Eukaryota > Viridiplantae > Streptophyta > Magnoliopsida > Poales > Poaceae > Hordeum > Hordeum marinum. Next base: position 34,047,002 of record CM039677.1, read on the forward strand.
TAGCAATTTCTTGTTTACAGCCACAGGTGGGGCGTTTGTTTTTTTTCATTCAGAAAATCATGGCGGCTGGGCGAACACACAAAAGGAGAAAAAACATAAAATGGGGTAATCAATATACTTGTACTACTACTTTTTCTTTATCGTGCAGAGTCCTAATCAAATGAGTAAACCCCTTGCGACGCAAACATATACCGAAACTGAATTAACAAAGGGATTAGCTAGAACTCATCCATGCTGTTTATTGGCTATCTTTTTTTTTTCTTATTTCACAATATATAGTAGAACATTGTTTCATTATTTCCTCTTTTCTTAATTTAAGTATTCTACTTTTGTTTTAGCTTAATATCATTTGTTACTGGAGATTCCAAATTGATAGCTTAGGTTTTAGTTTTACAAAATTTGTCGCTTATAATTTATTTGCTTTGAATTCAACATGTGAACACAATAATGAAGTTCAAATTGAAAAAAGGTCGCAACTGTGATCTGGAGGCAGAGTAGAAGGGGCCAATTGCATGTTCACCACTACACATACAACTGCAAGCATTGTAAACTGACTGCAACTTCATGTTTTCATGACAGGCCACAATTGCATGTTTTAAGGTGGCTCGCGATTATATGTTTTTAAGGAGGGATTACAACTACATGTTTTTTAAGAGGGACCATAACTGCATATTTTAAGATGGGGCACAATTGGATGTTTTTAAGGTGGGTCCCAACTGCATATTTTTGAGAGGACCGTAATTGCATGTTTTTAAGGTGAGTCGTAGCTGCATAATTTTAAGAGGGGTCATAACTGTACGTTTTAAGATGGGTCACAACTGCATTTTTTCAAGAATGGCTGCAACTGCTTGTTTGAAGAGAGGATTGTAACTGCATGTTTTTAAGACGGGATCGTAACTATATGTTTTTCAAGAGAGGCGGTAACTGCATTTTTTCTAGGAGGGTCGTCACTACAATTTTTTTTGGGAGGGGGGAAGGGGTCACAACTGCATGTTTTCAAGATGGACGACAACTACATGTTTGTAACGAGGGTCATAATTTCATGTTTTAATGTGGGGCGCAATTGCATGTTTTTTCAAAAGGTGTCGCAGATGGATGTTTTTAGGAAGGGTCATAGCTACACGTTTCTAAGGCAGGCTTTGTAACTGCATATTTTTCAAGAGCGTCCGTAATTGCATGTTTTTAATGTGGGGTTGCAACTGCATGTTTTTTAAAAGGGGTCGCAACTGCATGTTTTTCAAGAGGTGATGCAGCTGCATGTCTTTAAGGAGGGTCGTAACTACATGTTTTTAAGGCAGGGGTCGTAACTGCATGTTTTTTTAAGAGGCGATGTAACTGCATATTTTTCAAGAGCATCTTCAATTGCATGTTTCTAATGCGGGGTCGCAACTGCATGTTTTCAAAAGGGGTCGCAACTGCATATTTTTCAAGAGGGGTCACAACTGTATGTTTTCAAGAAAGGGTCGTAAATTGCATATTTAGGTGGGTCGAAACTGTACATTTTTTAAGGTAGGTCGCAACTGCATGTTTTTAAAAAGGATCGCAACTGAATGTTTTTAAGACGGAACCACAACTACATGTTTCAACATGAGTCGCAGCTGCGTGTTTTTAAGACAGGATCACAACTGCATATGTTTCAAGAGGGGTTGCAACTGTAAGTTTTTAAATAGGGTCACAACTGCAACTTTCAAGGCATGCCGTAATTACATGTATCTCAAGAGCGGTCGCAACTACATTGTTTCAATAATTTTGGTTTTACTTTTTTCATTCTCATTTGATTTTTGAAAAAAAATCATGATTTTATTTAAAAAAGGCTTTCTACATTTTAAGAACTTATAATTTCCCCCAAAATTCATGATTTTTAAAAATTCGTGATTTTTTTGACACTTATAGTTTTTAAGGTTCACCAGCATTTTTCTAAAAAAAATTAAAAAAATTACGAACATTTTTCATATTTGACAAATCTGAAAACAGTTTAAAAAAATGATATGGTCTATGGGAAAACGGAGCAACGGAAAATTTACATAGCTCTATTATTATACTCGCGACACCATTTTTGCCAACGTATTATAGCGAAATGAAACAAAAAGAAATTAACATAAAGTCACTGTTAATTAGTTAGTGGTGTTAATTATTTCCAAAACATATTTTTCCTACAAATTTCCACCTAGCTTCCTCGTCGTTACAAACAACTAGTAGTTCTGCTCAAGCCACTTACGGCACAACACAAAATGGCACTAGGCTTAGAAAGGAGAAAAAACACATTAGGCCCCAAAAGGAAAACAAACAGGGTAAAACAAGCATGACATCAGCAAGGTGAATGATGGTTCTAAAAAATGATTCATAAAAAAAGCTTAGGTGAATGTGACCATAGTTATGTCTCAGCTAGATGAGTTCTAGCTAATCCTGCGCCCATCCCGGCCATGCGTTTCACTGACGAGCCAGCTGACCATTTCGACCGGCCGAACGAAACCCTACAGATCTTTTGCGTCAAAGTCACGGAAATAGCAGAGGAACTTCGGTGGCCGCTGGATGTGTATGGCTTGATCGCCATACGAGACAAGCTAGACCGCAACCGCAATATCATCTTTGCTCGGTCGAGGGATAACTGTCAAACCATCACTGAGGAGGTTCGTATTTTTCTACGTGTTGGAGTGTGAAGAACTTTTATATTATCTCCATTAGATTTGAGTTATACACATGCCAACATTCTGTGTTATGATCCTCACATTCAATATCGATCAATGTTTTTATCTGTTGCTCCTCTCAATGTTGACCTGTTGGATTTTAGATTGCTTCACTGCGAATTAAGGCTCTCCAGATTTAGACATGCTTAATTAGCAAGTAATGCTTGTCAATTTTTTACTTATTCTCTGTTCACCTTGGCATATTGTAATTTATGTAATTGTAACTTACTTATACTTGGTTCATGAATTAATTAAGTCCCAATTGTCAAACTATTTTTGTATTTTGAATTTAATATACTCTTGTCTTACTGAACTATATAAAAGTACTCCCTCCATTTTCTTATACAAGGCCACAAACTCATATTACAGGTATCAAGGCAAAATTTAATGATCCCATGAAAAGTCAAAATTTCTTTTTGTTAACCGAAATCATTAATACACTGTATGCATGCGACGAATGAGTGAGAAGAAAGTAACAAAATGTCATTATGAATATATGCATGCAAGTATAAAACAAGTTGCTAGTACGAAAAAATATCATTAATGTTACCTCGATTACTGTTTGTGGCCTTATATAGATGCAAAATGTATTTTTCATAGTGACCTTGTATAAGAGAATGAAGGGAATATATATTTATCATTTAAAAACCTATCTATTAATATTTACATTAAGTAATTGTTGCATGTAGGATCCATATTTATCCTTGATAGGTCCAACCCGTGCTGTCGTGTTATCCAGTGTGTCCGATACTGTACGCTTTGAGATAAAAATTTCAGCTTCTTAGCTCGGAAGTTCGAAATAGGCTTTCGCATCGCTTTATAAATAAAGCAACAGTCCGTATAAGCAACAAACACACATCCAATGGAACTGGATAGCGGGGGCAACGGCACACTCATGCCCAAGAAAAGAAAGAAGAGATAGAAAAAAGCCACCTAGTGGCACCTACGGAAAAGATAGCTGGCGCGCCGTAGCCTGAAGTGCGTCCAGCATGCTGTCAAGTCGGTTTCGATCTCGCTGCCTAGAGAGCGGGTGCAGTACTGTAGAAAGGCAAGAAATTTGAAGAATGAGTCAGACGCCTGCCTGGGGAAGATCCGCTCAATAACCATCTTATTGGGAGTCGTTCAGAGGGTCCATGACATCGCCGCAAAGATCAGCCAAAATAAGCGGCGACGTCTCCCGGTTTGGTTGTCCCTGGTCTGGAGGAATTCTGCTAGGTCCTAGGCCTCCCAGTCAGGCCCAAGAGTCTCGCGTATGAATGTCCAAAGGGCTCTCGCCGCCGTACAGGTGAAGATGATGTGTGCCGTCATTTTCGGCACCGTGCATAAGGGGCACATTCCATCCCCGGGGCCATGCCTCTTACGCACCTCCGTCACCGAATGGATACGATCTCGGAGAAGTTGCCACATAAAGATCTTGATCTTTAGTGGCAAGGGGGCCTTCCACAGAGGCGAAAGCCAGGGGATAATGGGCGCGTGACATAACGCCTGGTATGCTGAGCTGACTGAAAATACCCTAGACGGTGATAGCCGCTAGGCCACGGTGTCCGGATGGTCCGGGAGCGTCGGTGGCAGTGCCCCAATAAGGCGGAACCACTTAGCAGTTTCCATCGGGCCAAATGAGCGCCTAAACCGGACATCCCAATGCCCCAGGCGCCTGGCCGCAGAAACTAGAAGAGTCGGATCGGAACATATGGAAAATAGAACCGGGAACCCCATCCTTAGCGGCTCATCCCCAACCCATGGGTCTAGCCAGAACTGGGTTCCCTCCCCATTGCCTATAGAGAAGGAAATTCCTAGTCGAATTTCCTCCTTAATCTTTTGAATCGCCCGCCAAAACTAGGAACCTCTGGATCGGGCGCATGCGAGGAGCGACTCGCCCCTTAGGTATTTTGCCTGAAGGAGCTGTAGCCACAACCCTCCTTCGCCACGCAGGATCCGCTAGACCCAACGTAACATGAGAGCGACGTTCATCGTACGGGATGCCGTAATCCCAAGACTTCCACGGTCCTTGGGTAGGCAAATATCTGCCCACTTGACCATGTGGTACTTCTGACGTCCATCAGATGCTTGCCAGAAGAACCTAACGAGCTCCTTATCGAAAGAGCTATGAACGCCCTCCGGAAGGATATACAGCCCCATCATATACATGGGGAGGCTCGCAAGGTTAGAACTAATGAGGACCGTTTTACTTCCTTTGGATGTAAACCGGCCTCGCCACGGCTCGGCTCGTGCCGCCACCCGGCCAACCAAAGGATGAAACCCACTCACCAAGATCTTCGAGTCAGCCAGAGGCATCCCCAAATACGTTGTGGGGAACGACGCTAGTTTGCAGTTTAAGTTATCTGCAATCCGTTGTTGGTCCTCAAGCGGAAACCCGAGAACGAAGACCTCACTTTTTTCAAAGTTGATCTTTAGCCCTGACATCGCCTCGAAGCATAGCAGTAAGAACTTTAGATTGACTAAATCTAGGTCCGACCCTTCCACCATGATCATGGTGTCATCAGCATATTATAGGTGGGTGACCCCTCCCCCAGGGATTAGGTGACCAACAACCCCTGTAAGGTGACCGGCCATCCTTGCTTTATCTAAGATGCCGGCCAGGACATCGACGGCGTGGTTGAAGAGCAAGGGAGAAATAGGATCCCCTTGCTTCATGCCTGCCGAGGATGTAAAGAAGGGACCCACTAGGCGACACGGAACAAACCATTCACGTGTGATTAATCTTGTTGGCACTAGCAAGCTTAGCAAACTTGAGTGGACATTCGGTTACCTGGCTAAATCTGTGGAGGCAACAATTGATATACAAGTTATACATGGGTCATGGCCAGATGGTTGTCAAGGTGTTTTTACTGCAAGCACTGTCGGTCTAGATGACATGAAAGTCTTGCTGCTCTCTCTTCAAAATGACAAGTTGCCCATTACTGTTGATGGCATGATCAATCTGTCACGCCGTGTTGTTTCTGTTGAAATCGAGGGAGGGCTGAAAATTATGGTTGCGACAGGAAATACAGAAGGGAAACTAGTTAGTGCAGAAGATGAAATTGTCATCACACCCAGACAAGCCGGTAGAAGTTGTGCTATTCTTAATGTTTGCTCGTGTGTGATAAAAGTCGTTGTTGCATGGTCAGTTGTTTGCTCGTATTGATTTCTAGACACAACAATGTATGGTATGGGCCATAAACAAGGTTACATGTCAAACCATCTATTAACTCAATCCTTTGACAATTTATTACCACTGTATTTATAAAGATGATGATTTCCTAATTTTTATTAGCTTTGACTTGATATATATATATATATATATATATATATATAGAGAGAGAGAGAGAGAGGATGGATTTGCTATCAACACTAGCTAGGGTGGTTGCTATCTTCACCCTTTGTTTGCATCGAGATCCGAACTTTCTTATAGATAAGGTTCCTATTTCTTGAATTTTGGATGATCTCAATTACCAAAGAGGAAGCCATGTGATAGTCCTTTACATAGCAGCGGACCAAAATGGCAGCCTATGACATGCGAGGCCAGGAGTATTCAGAGAATGCATGCAACCCTTTCTAGCATTGGTCTTAGAGCATGAACCATTTTGGTTAAGCATGTGATGTAAGTTTTGTTGTGTAGTTAACACTCAAAGGTTCCATCCATCCTAAGCTATTTTAAGCAAGTATGAACATGCATTGGCTGCAGCGACTGTAAACGGTTCGGCACTTTGAAAACTGCTCGTCAATAATTGCCCTTGCCCCTGGGTCATTCGCGTTTTGACAAGCCCGGACCCGTTCTTGCTGGGACTGTTACTGCCATGTTTTTCAATTTGCAAGTCTGAAAAAACGTTGCATGCTGCAACTCAGCTTAAATTTTCAGTGAATTATCAATTCATTGTGACTTGCAAGATGTGCTAACGGGTGGCCAACTAATCAATTGGAGAGCAAAAATGAGTCTGTAGTGAAGACGATCAAATCGGCGCTATATATAGCTGCATCTCTTTGACAATGCTTCAAATTGGAGCCATAACTTCAACTTTTATTGTGGCAGTGCCTCAAATCGGCCCTATATATAGCTGCATCTTTTTGACAGTGCTTCAAATCGGAGCCATAACTTCAACTATTACTGTGGCATGCATCACTTTGAAAGTGTTCTACAAGGTAGAGTGAGTTAGGTGCTAATGTTTACATGCTCGATGACTTGATCAAGGTTACAAGGTAGATAGAGAGTTTTTTTTCCAGTAGTTCAATGTGATGGCTGTATGCGAGAGCATCCACCATGTTTTTGAACCTCCAGAACTTGAGTGTGGTTACGGCCTAGCCACGAACAGGAACAAAATAAGGTCAGTTACTAGCAATATATGAAGTATATGCTGCGATAAAAAATACTATTGGACTTGTATTCGACTGAGGTTTTCCATGGTTTGCTTTTTGTGACGCAAAATTGAAATTTTACTATTAATACTCACTGTCAAAGATAATTGAACCAAAATTTTGTGACGTAAAATTGAATCAAAATATGAGGGGCGTAATAAATCAGCTAATTACTTACTTGTTCTGAGTAGTAGTCTGGCTTACTATGTCAAAAAGGATTTTTGTGACAAACGATTCAGTTCTGTGGTAGCTTCGGTGATACTAGGAATGAACGTTTCGCAAAATACTTGACGTCTATATACTTGGAATGGACAGCAGGGGACACACACGCATTAAATATTTGACGTCTGTTAGCTTTTGTATTTCAAGCTTGCACCATTAAACTGCCCTGGATTCCGTCTGCCATTCCTGGACAGAGGAGGCTTGTTCGCTGCAAATATGTAAAGATGCAAGTAGTAGTAGCCATTTGTAGAATTGATGTGTTCGATGCAAACTATTTTGTGCTCCACACATGGTGGGGATCCAATATCCAGCCCTTAATATGTCATGGTGGGGATGCAAACTATTTGTAGAATTGATGTGTTCGATGCAAACTATTTTGTACTACATGTTTTTTTTTGTGTGTGTGTGGGGAACGTTGTACTACATGTGTTGATTAGAAGAGTATAGTAACGAGAGATTTTTTATATCCTGGTGCAAGTCCTTGCTACTAGTAGTTATAGGAGTCAGATTAGGTTTAAACAGCGATCAAGCTTGCCGTATAATTAGACTACGAAAGTGCTCCGTGTAGGACTTGGTCTTGTGGGTCGGTTGGGTCGGCTGGGGAAATATCAGGTGCTCCCATCCTTGAGATGCTCCCCATACTCCAATTATAAAACATTAATTTTAAATGTTTCATTTTTTTTGAAATAAAATAGTTTGAACTATATTCACATGCAGCATGATGGACTTGCACGTCCATACACTCAGATTCAATCGTGTAGTTTCATGGTCATCTTCCTCCATATTTTTTTTCTCCATCAGATGGCCAGAGAGGGTCACGGGGGAGAGGGAAGGTGGCCAGAGTAGACGGAATGGCCGCGTTGTGGTCTCCTCCATCAGATGGCTAGAGAGGGTCACGGGGTCTCCTCCGCCAGCAGCTTCAACCACGGCCAAGAAGGAGAGGAGGAAACTGATCTGGCCAAACGTCGGGTTGGGTTGCGGTCGCGGAGGAACAAGGGAGAAGGTTGACGGTTGGCTGGATGGCTGGATGTGATCTGAGGTGAAGAGGGCAGACTAGGAGAGAGAGAGAGAGAGAGAGAGAGAGAGAGAGGAGGGGAGGATCGATGGAGTAGAGAAAAATGGGAGCACCAGTGATGGGAAAGAAAGCGTGATGTGCAAAAAAATTTACCTCCAAAAACAGGTAAATGGGCTGACGGTTCCCACGAATTCGAACTCCCGCTCTCACTGAAAACGCCTAAGAAAGAAACTTATGGGATGGAAAATGTTCAAACCTTTGCCGATGGTTCTCCAAACCCATGCCAGAACCGTTCGAGCGGAACACGAGGTGGTCCCTGCCTCACAGGTCTGCCAACGTGACAGCCTAGTGCTTGTGCACTTTGTCCTCATGCGGCCAATGTGCTCCATCTTTCTCTATAAGAGGAAATAAGCATCAAACAACTTATATTACGAAAATGCAAATAAGGTAAGGAGAGGGGACAGATCCCAATAAGAATGTGTGCTCGTGATTGCAGCCGCCCGAGTGAAGCTTCATATCTTTGCTTTTCCCTATATATACAAAAAAAGTATCAACTAGATGATACTCCGCATATTGCTGCGGGGAATGGTTGCAGTATTTTGATTACAAATTAATATCATCAAAAAATATGCATGTCAAGAGAGTTATAATTAGTGTGATTGATGAAGTGACATGTGTGTTGAGTTGGGATCTGTGCAATATAAATGTCATTTCCCATGCTGTTAAGAGAAATGGTTAGTGGGGTAATGAGGGAGGCATGTGGGGTGAGGTCACATGTGTGCAAGTTAAAATAATTGAAAAGTTAGGTATATAAAATATACTCCCTCCATTCCATAATGTAGTGCCTATAGATTTATCTAAAAATCAAATATTACAAACTTTGACCATATTTATAGAGAAAAATAGGTACATCTAGAACACCAAATAAACATCATTGGATACATGATGAGCTATATTTTCATAATGTACATATTTTGTAGTGTGGATGTAGACAATTTTTTCTACAAACTTGGTCAAAGTTGACAAAGTTTTACTTGCAGAAAAATCTATATGCACTACATTGTGGAATGGGGGAGGGGGTATGATATGTATAACGGTCTTTCTTCCATACACTCCCCCTATTTTTTCAAAAGGGTAATTTTTTCCGTCCACATAAATCCTTTGGTACCCAGGCGATGGGGTGACGGCTGCATCGTCAGAGGAAAGACCTATTCATCGTCAGAGGCGTTTGAAGTGGTCATATGATGTGACACAACTTTTTCTGGGAGCTTGGCATGAATTGATGCACTCCTAGAAGATGACCTGGCTCCAGTCCGTGTAGTGCGACTACCTTGGCGACGGCATCAATACAGAAGACCGATCCCGACAACGGCCAAATTGTCTATGCTACCACACCGTGAAAACAGTAAACTCTACTGAGGTTGTTCATAATGAGAATATCATAGGTAGTATCATCAGGTAACATAAAATTTGATAAGGTAATTTTGCTGTGATAATATAAAATTAAATGAAGTAAGCGAGGGTTAAATATGATATCATGATACCGTATCATATTAAATGAAGTGTTACTATGTGTCTTGTATGTCAATAAATAAACTATCTTATGATACTAATATATGATACTATGCACTATGAACGTAGTATCATACACTAATATCACTAGCATATATGTCCGTGCGTTGCAATGGGAGAAATTAATCCGTCCATCAAAACAACATCTGAATGGTGTCGTTTGGCGATGACATGGACGTGCTCGCCAAAATCTAGGTGATTTTAGTTTCTCTTTAGAAAATCAGATTATCCCTGCTGATTGGACCTAGGAAGATTTAATTCGACACCAGAAGAAATAATTGGGGTGCGTTGCGCCTTTTGTCTTTAAACATGACTTGGTAGCCTTATTGCTTTTTCCGTGGTACTAAATTCATGATTCTCTTTAATCGGTCATGTATGCATGCAAGCGTTCTTTTCCTTCGCCTAGTTTCCCATGAATCTCTTATTGACACAATCTAAATTTTCGTCTATTTTGGGTAAATGGAATCCATATGTCACTCTCTGGTAGTTGCTTGGAAGATTAACACGCCTCTTTGATTGGTTGTGTATGCAATCAAGTGTCATTTTCCTTGTGCTAGTTTCCAACGAATCTCTTATTGACGCAAACTAATTTCTTCGTTTCTCTTAGGTAAATGGGACCACATATGTCATCCTCTGTTTATTGATTCCTAGCTTATTGATTATGTAACTCACAGACGTATATAAGTTGATGGAATTTAATATAAAAAAAGACGTGGAACTATTGATTATTAACCAAACTTTATATCTTAGTACAAACATAGTACATATGCTCGTGCGTCGTCGGCGGAAACAAACTCTGAAACGTAACCATGTAAGTTGAGAATGCACTTACATGAGAACTGACATACATGCATTGTGGGACGTTTTTGGTGCATGCATCGTTGACTTAGGGAATATTTGGTAGCACTTTAGCTCTAACTCTATGAAGCCGAGATCAAGGAAGCTAACCCTCGTCTTCTCACATCAACGCGACCAAGTCAACCAATAAAAATGATTGGTTATGAGTAGACGAACTATTTGTGTTTATTAAAATTTTTATAGAGTAATAGCACAACATAAAAATCAATGAGTTTATCCCTTCGCTACCGAACCGCATGTCTCTGCATTTTCTATTTACTCTACATCAGCACAAGCCCATAGAAACAGCAGCAACAAAACTTCTCATAAAAGACAGAGTTGAACCAAGTTGAGCGGCAGTTTGGCTTCGTGTGGTAGCATACATTGGGACGGCTCTTGTTGTGCGGTGTAGCATACACTGAGACAACTCTTGCTGTGCGGAGCGGGTTGACGGCTAAAGTCTCGTGTCTCACACATGATGCATGCATGAGGGAGCAGCTGGAGTAGGAATTGTGACCAATCAGCTGCCGTAAGAAGGCAGCGTCGACCTTCAAAGCGTTGTGTGGTGGTGGCAGACAGATGGAGCATGCAACCTCTTCCTTTTAAATTATGATCCTCTTCCTCAATTATAGGGCAGCCCACACAATCATGGAGCATGCACAACACGTCTCCCCATCTCGTTTATTTAGCTCACATCCTTTAGTCACAACAATGTTGCTTTCCTGCTTCCCCACGTTTGCTTGTTGATCCAAACGTATATGAACACGTGTGAATCCTTTTATTATGGCGAGGTGGGATAAATAAACATGACATATTTTAACTTAGTGGTTGGTGTCTCTCAGACTGAACGGAAGGTCATGAGTTTGACCCCAGCCCAGAGCTACACATTCTATGTAGCGTTTATTTTTACTGCTTTTTAGGAAGGCCCACGCTAGCCTGCATCGGGCAGAAGCACCCGCTGGTGAAAATATTATCACGTACAGGATAAAACGTGTGCGGTACATAAAAAGTAGTACCACCTTGTAAAACACAATAATAATATAAATCATCTGGGTGGACGAAACCAAGAATATCACCTTGTTTTATTAGTAGGTATCGATATGGATGGTATTAATATATGATAGTCACCATTAGAAGCAGCCTAAGGAGGATGTACCCAAGCACACCTCATTTCAATAGTATTTGAATTGCCTATAAGAGAACCTCCAAATAATCAACCTCAACTAACTAATTAAGAGTATTTTCAATAATTAAGTTAATATATTTGGTGCCGAAGAGACTCTTCTTTTTATCTCGAAACACACTTTCGTCCCGCTTTATATATAAAAGAAACAACCCAACCAACTACATGGCCGAACGATACAAGTTGGTGAGATGACCCTCATACAAAGTCAATCCCAAGATACATGGATCACATACATCGCAACCGGCTACGCTACCGAAACAAAACAAAACAAAGGAAGAACTGAGAGCACCATCCCACTACGCCCTACTTGACCTAAGCTTCACAACAACGCCCTCGGGAGGGAGAACAGCGGAAAGCGTCGCCACTGCCGAGTCCACAACGGACAAAGGTTTCCACCCGTAACTCAGACATGAAGATGAGCACCACGACAACGTCTTCAAGAAGAGAATGGTGGCCACAGGTGTCACCGTCGTTAACGCCAAAGTGTAGGGATTTCGCTCGGTATCTCCCACGAATCAACATGAGGCCTTTAGGAATAGCGCGACAAGTTTCGAACCCCAGATTCGGATCAGGGCGCCGCCATTGCCAAAGACAAAGAGCGCGCCCGAGCCACCCGCTTCTACGACTACCGCCGCCCACATGACCAAGGGAAGTAGACACCACCTCCACCGTGCTTCTTGTCGGTGAGTAAACCATGCAAAACACATTCGAGGGCCGCTGCCCCGGTATCCAAGCCATGAGAGACCACCAACCGTCCACATCCCAGTGCACACACCGTGACATGAATAGCCCGGCATCAGCACCTGGTCCTGGGTCAGCGCCACCACCGTAGGGGTGCCGACACCTGCACACCCAATCCCGATGGACTAGGGGGAGTACGACGCAAAGTCTGTTGACAGCCATCATCGAGCCATCGCTCAAACGATGCCAAATCCACGACCTTTAGCACTGACCCGATAGCAGGCCTGCGATGCCCCAACAACCACTGTCACGGGCAATCACCAATGCCATAACATGCAGAGGCTCTCCAAACAACCCACAATCTCCCGCATTGCCCTAGCAGGAGTTGGCACAAAGTTGTGGAGTAACTCTAGGGCGACCGAGCGTCAGGACTTGCCCGAGAGGAAACTAACCCCGAGCCAGAGGACCATGTCTAACTCCCACATCGGTGACCAGTCCACAACACCAACTAAATGCCAGCCATCGCACCCGGGGATGGCAGGTACCGCCCCATCAGATTTGGGCAACACTGATCCAGATGGGGGCCCGCTCATGGCAGCCGGCAACTCCGACTACCGAGCACCCGCACCCGAGCCAGCCCCTCAAACCCATCACCCCTCACATGACGCACCACCTCCTCCGACTGAAGCAAAGCACCCCTGCATCCACCACCCCGCCTCCGCACGCCCGCGGGAAGGCCTGCCAGTCACCACAGCCAGTAGCTATGACCAACCCCCATCAGGAGCACAGCCGAGCCCCCAACAGCACCCCGCGTCGCTGACCAGCCCCCAGGAGCCAGATCCAGCCGGATTTGGCCGGACGACCGCCCGCACGCCGCCACCATAGCTGAAGCAATGTAGCCGCCGCACCACACGCCAGCCCCAGGTGGTCGCTGCGTAGCCACCAACCGGTCGCACTGCCACCCCGCAAGCCCGTCGTCGTGCCGCTGGGCACCACGGCAGCCCAGGGCCACCGCCGTCCCGCACCGGCCCCGATAGACGGAGCAGAAGGAGAAGCCCCTCCACCACCACACCGACCGGGCTTTGCCCGTCTGCGCCTGCCAGCGGCGGTGGATGAAGGAGGGAGGTGGGGGATGAGGGAGCGACGCGGGAGGGTCGGGTCTCTCGGATTCCCCTTTCCGAACTGAATCCTTGGGAGTTCCAGTCACTCTTGTTATTAAAATGCTCATATCTCTGTCTTCCTCTAGGTCTTTCTCTCATTACTGAAAGCGTGTGTACGGTAGGGTGGTTTGAGTGCAACAAGTTTCAACTAGCCCTTTTTCAAAATTAAGGAGCAAAAATGGATTGCAACATTCAACCCGGAAATAAATGGGTTTCATTTTCTACCAACATATAGAATTTCCATAAGCAAATCAACCACACAGTTGACTCACACACATCAGCTTTCATCTCAAATTTAAACAGTTTTCAACCAATTTCGACCAAAAGAAAACAAGTTTCTCGTCAAACATACCAGTTAATAAGCTGAGAAATGACCAACATGCGAAATAGATCCACGAACTTTAAATCAAAATTTTGACACAAAAATCATGACCAGAAATGAACTTTTAACCACATAGAAATGTACTTCCATCCCCTACACTATCAGATTTTGACTCGATTTTCTAGAAGATAAATGCTAAAGGGACACATATTGCGACAACATCCACCTTCTTATTCGGCACCAACTGATGTTAAGGATGTGTCAGTTTTGTTAAGAGAACGAAGATAGGACTGATGACTAGCTAAGCAACTAGACCTTGACAGGACTGTCCAAATGAAGCTGCAAACCCTAATTCTTCCAACAAGGTCAGTTGGTATCTCCCTGACACCAACACATGTCTTTATACAAGGATCGTAGACTTGGAGCAGTGGTGGTTCTTGACTATCATCATGGGAAGACCAACTGCAACAGTGGAAGAGTAGCTTCCGATCATCATCACCTAGCACCCATAAGGGCACATATAAGGAGGTGTTCGGAGCCATTGGTATCGTATACACTTGGTCCAGGTGCCCTTTTTCTGATCAGTGAGGAGCCATATGCTGGTGCATGGTTTGTAGGTCATGTGTAGCTCCGTTAGAACCATGCAAAGATTGCCGTTGAGCTCAGTCATACGTACCAAAGATGTCCTCTTCCACTCCTCCGCGTCCACGAATCTCCGGGGACCTTCCATCATGTCCCACTGCTCGCTATCAAGGTCGAAGCAGAGCAACGAATCGTTAGACATACTTGATGTTGCCAAGAAGTGCAGGACACCATTGACACAAATAGGGGAGCCCCGGTCACCCGGGACGACGATCGGGGGTGGCTGCACCTCCCTCCACCCAGAGAAAAGGCTCGGCCAAGCTCGAGAAGGGCTTGAACTTAACCCGGTTTTGAGTTAACAAAACCATCAACCGGTCAGGATACAACGAACAACAACATACAAACATAACTGAAAAAGAAGAAGAAAATGGAAATGCAACCCCAGACGACAGATACAAGGTGAGGAAGCTAAGCAAACGGCATGAAATCATCGACACCCCTAACACGAAGCACATCAGTGCGTTGCAAGGGACGGAGTCGCCATCGGAGACACGGCCTGAAGGAAAGCACCGCGGCCACAGGATCAAGCCAAAGCTCATAAAGAATAGTCCCCAACACCACCAAGACATCACAGTTGCCGGAGAGGGAACCCGTATCCCGTCTCGCCCTGGCTCGAGGGTGCCGCACCGCTAGACTCACTGGAGCACCTTGGGAAGGGGCACATCGCCTGGAAGAGACATCAAACCCGCCCGGAGCAACGCTGTTGCAGAGAAGAAGACCACCATCAGGAACTAGCCGAGCACGCCGCAAGCACCTACCATCTTCATGACCAAGGCGGTGCCTTCATCAAGGTGGCGACATCGTGGCGCCGCCGCCACTCAACCATAGAGGCTAGGGTTTTCACCCGGGCACCAGAGAAGGAGGGAGGCAGGGAAGATGAACCTCGGCGTCGCCACCAGGGAGGGAATGAAATCTTGGACACCATCGATGCCATGACCACCATCAGCGATCAAGGGTTTCCCAGACATGTTCCCTGCCGCCACCCACCGGACCAGCAACCGCACCAGGAAGCGTGCACGTTGCAGATCCAGGCCGGCCTGGGGTTGTGTGTCGCGTGCTGGATTGAAACGCCCCAGATTTGACAGGGGGGCTTGGGGCCTCCCCGCGCCACGACTATGGCCTGCCAGGTCCTCGCTTCCCGTGAACCCGAGGGGAGCTGACCGATCTCACTGACGAGCATCTCCCGCCATCGGTGGAGAGCCGTCCACTCCAAGGCCACTGCCTCATTTCCATGCCCTCACCACCAACGGGGAGCGGCAGCGAGGAGGAAGGGATGGGGGGTAGCACAACAGAACCCTAGGTCGCCGTTGAGTCGCCCTCGAGAGATGGACACAAGGGGGAGAGGAAGGGGAAAGGAGGGGTGGTCTTGTAAAAGAACTTCACGCAAACCCACGCCTTTTGAGATACTAAGCCGCCACAACATTTAAGAATAGCGAAGCCACCATAGACGCCTCATAAACGATGAGAGCGTCTCCTTCCACTAAAAGAACACCGCTGAAAAAGTCAGAAATAAATCCAGAAAAATGCAAGCACGGGTGGTGCTAAATTTAGGATTTGATACCTGGTGGTGAGTGGGTCTAGCACAAAGAATCTAACCAAAATATTTTTAACCTAAAATTTTCAAATGAGACTCAAACTAATTTTAAAGTAAATTTAAATTAGGGTCAAAGCTCGCTTTTGTTTGGCGAACTTTGATATATCAAAATCCGAAAGAGATTCCGAAATATCGGGGAGATTCAAATATTTTGTGTGCTACCAAAATCTAAACCTTGGTCTCTACCACTTATTAACTGAAGAAGTTGGAGAACTGCAAGTGCATTGCCGAGATCACCAGCAATCGTTCGGACAACATTTACTCATCCACATACATGT
Source organism: Hordeum marinum (assembly GCA_022496015.1). Classification (NCBI taxonomy): domain Eukaryota; kingdom Viridiplantae; phylum Streptophyta; class Magnoliopsida; order Poales; family Poaceae; genus Hordeum; species Hordeum marinum. Next base: position 34,063,551 of record CM039677.1, read on the forward strand.
GAAGTGCTGAGAATAGAGCAACCTCTGAAAGCAGAGCAGTACTTTTTCAACCCGAATAGCAAGGCATATAGCAGCCCGTGTGAATAGCAATCGCTAGTAACGGTGAATGAGATGGTGGACTGCCCCTGGATTCTTCGCGTAGTGCTCGATCTCAGCCTGCAAATCACGAAGACTTAGTTATATCAAGAACAGGTGAAAACAGTACACTGCATTGTGTCTACTAGTTACCTTTCGCATAGCTATAACAGCAGTAACAAGTTTATCACCCATCAGTTCATGCAAAATCTCGTCCGCCGCAAGTGCCTCTGCAGATCCCAACAAGTCATGCGGTAGCCTCTCGTGTAAAGCGCAATCTGCAGGATTCAGTTCTGCAAGAAACAAGAGACACATTTCCCCGATTGAAACACTAGTGGTTAAAATGTTAAATGCTCAAGAAAGCAATGACAAATTAGTGTTTACCAGTTGGTGGAGGCAGCTTGAAGCCTCTCCTTAGTCCATCGATGCCGGCAGTGACGATAGCGGCGAGGCCTAGGTGAGGGTTCGCTCACCCGTCGAACGATCTGACCTTGAAGTTGCTGACAAATTCAGGAGGCACGCCAGGTGGGCAGGAGGTCCTCAACGGAGCCTCCCGGTTCTCTTGGCCCCAGCAAAGATATGCTCCAGTGAATGTGTTTGGCTGAATTCATTCGTAGCTGTAATATGCACACAAAGAGAAAACTGTCATCATACTCTTCTTCTTCCTTCACCAAATAAAAAGTTTGTGATGAAAAAATAATTCAAGCTTTTCTATTTCGGTATTTACAAAAATATTTAGACCGGTAAGACTAAAAAAACTAATAACTTTGCCATATACCTAAAAAAGTAGTGGTCGAGTATTCAATCCATTGGAGACTATATACAAAATCTCCTGCTTATGATTGAACTAGTACCTGTGTGGGTGAGGGGCAGTAAATGCCAGCATTGATGGAAGATGATGATAAACTCCAGCAAGGAACCGTTCACCGGTAGTTGACATCCCATGGTAACTATATTTATTTGAGCCCATAAAAACATTTTGGTCATTCTCCCATAAGCTCAGATGCACATGACAACCGGATCCAAGTTCATTCAGGTCTGGTCTGGAAATTGCCAATGAAAACATTGCATCATACTAGATACCAAGAACACAAGATTTGTGTCATTTCACAGGACCAAACAATACATGCTTGATGATCTAGCTAGCTGGTAAATAGGCGTAGCTTTGAAAATTTGCATCGAAGTAAAACATTTGGGTGGCATCAGGGTTGGCCGGTATTTTCGGAGCACGGCATATTGATGCCCCTGGAGAACAACCATAGAGCATCTGCAATGCAAAGTGCTTAGAGAGGCGCTTATAGAAATAAACTATTTATTATTAGTATTGGTGCTTATTTCTGTTGCATAGGTGCCTAATTAAGCATTTGCGCTCCTTCATAAGCATCGATGATTTTCTAAGCATCTCTCTTAGCGCAATGCATTCTAGATGTCTTTATCAGTCAAAACTTGCCAGTTTAAACATAATTGTGCAAACAAAATATAATTTAATCAAACCTAGGCAAACTTTCAGTTTATCGGAAACTTTTCGGGCAGCGGTGGCCGATATTTCTGGTTATGACTGTAGCTCAGTTCGGTTCTCTTCATATCTTTATTTCAAAATTTTAGTTCTACAAACAAACAGATAGTATTACCTAGCCACACTTTTTAATGTTCAGTGTTCAGTATTACCTAGTACAAAACGGTAACCCAGTAGAACCCATTCCCTGGATAATGATACTGTTTTAATATAGAATATAGTGTGCACAGATACATATGAAATTTAAACGTACTCGTTGAGCAAGGTGGCTTTTGATATGTTAATCTGTTGACTTACTTTGGTAGAAATGTTGCTATCACTCCATGTTTTCGAGCAACGGATTTAATAATTTCTCGGGCATATATCTGATTATCAGCAGCAAGAGTGCATAACACATAGTTTAAGGCTATCTCGAACTGCCCATTACCACCTTCAGCATGCATCTGTTATATTTGCAGGAGGAAGAATATAGGTGGAAATAAACAATCGCTAAATCAATACATACAAAAGAAACCAATTTGACCCCAGAAGTTCTTCACATCTAGAAAAGTCACTTGTTACCTGCTCAACCACAATTTGTGCAGCTTTAAGACAGGAATATGCTTCTTTCAGTATAGATGATGCACCATCAAATGCTGAAGTCGAGCAGTAAATGCTATTATCATACGATACCCACTGTTCATGGCCCTCACTGCATGAATTTTCAGTACATATAAAGAACGAGCAGATAGATCCTACCACGATTAATTTTACACAGACTACAGAGTCAGGCACTACCTGAATGATTTTCTGAGGAGATAAAATTCATTCTCGAAACCTGCCTTCACTGTCTGGAAAAAAAATAAGTATCAACAAAAAGACATCAACTATTTTTATAGGTTTATTCTTATCACTTTGAATTCATCTAGCAGAACTTTTGTCACTTTTCTTAAAGCATTTCTAGGACAGTATTCGGAGGCTTCGCCGGAACCGATTATCATGTCAGCCATCACCATTTATTCGTTTCTTGACCTTGTAAGAAGTGTAAAGTGCAATTAGTACAATCCCAAACTAATGTTATTCCTTCAAAAAAATCAGGTTGTCATTGTTAAGACTATGTCTTAGTGAATTCTCAATTTGTCCGAGTAGGTTGTGAACAATCTGAAAATGTAAATGCCTGATAAGAACCAAGTAATTACTCCCTCTATATGAAAATATAAGATTTTTTTTATACAAAGGGAGTATAAGAACACCTCTTATATTGTGATGCAGAGGGACTAGTAGTTATATACAGAACAGGAACCATAAGGATATTCTTCGTCGGATATAAACAACAAATCAGCATGCTTATGTACAAGTCAGGGGTGGTTGATCTAAAAGGAAACATGGGTGTTTGTGAGAGAGAAACGATAATAAGAAATAAATAAATTGTTCAAAAATTAAGGTTTGACCCAATTTATATATACAAATAACAGTAAATTGTTCAAAAATAAATAAATTAAGGATATTCGCCATGGGATTCTCAAAAGTGTTGACATATCTGCCACAAGCCTGATTGGTCACCCATCCTCTCACTGCTCTCACCCCAGCATGCTTAACTTTCAAGTTCTATCATCCCTAGTTTCCAAGTCTGCACTTGTTGTTTTTCTTGACAATAGTAAGCTATCAATCATATTAACCCTTAGGTCTTGATGTAACACGATTTAATTTTTTCAACCAAAATAATAAAAAGTTAAAAATAAAATAAGTAATAATAATATTGAATTAAAATGAAATTAGAATAAGTAATAATATTATTTTATTCATTTTTTGCAATTTATTCATTTAATATGGCATAATTAATATCTTTAAATCTGTAAATCAAAATTCGACAAATAATATATCCATTATTATCAGAAAAACGTGAGGAATCCAAATATGAAATCATTTATTTAAAAATAATAATTTTCAATAACACTTTTTTCGACATCGTATGCAAAAGTTATAGCCGTTTTACTTTTTCATAATACTTTTCTTAATTTTGTTTTAACTCCAGACTTTTTATGCGTTCAACATGCACCATCCAAAGCCACATCATCAATTTTCAACCATTTCCCACTTCATTCGCTATTTTTTATGCATTTATTATGTTTTCCAACTAAATGACCCTGAAATTGAAAGCACTACAAATGAACTCTGAAAAGGTTGAAACTTGGCATGGTATCATCATTTCACCCACATAGCATGTGCTAAAAATTTAAGAGGGTTACGGTAAAAACTAGATGCACTTCGTGTATAAACTGGACAATCCCTTTTGAAGTATCAGAGTTTTGGACGAAAACTCATCTGTTCCAAAGGCATTTCATTTTTTTAAACTTATTTAAACTCCAGAGTTTTTGTGCGTTCAACATGCACCATTCAAAGCCACATCATCAATTTTCAACCATTTCCCACTTTATTCGCTATTTTTCATGCATTTATTAATTTGTTTGAGCTAAATGACCCTGAAATTGAAATGCACTACAAATAAACTATGAAAAGGTTGAAACTTGGCATGGTATAATTATTTGTTTGAGCTAATTTGTTATGAAGGCATTTCATTTTTTAAACTTATTTGAACTCCAGACTTTTTGTGTGTTCAACATGCACCATCTAACATGTGCCTATGAGCAAAAAGAATTAAATTTAAAACTATTTTTAAACTCAAGTTATTCACAATTTAGGGTTTGAAGAAAATTTGAACAAATTAAAATTTAAATCATTCAAATTTGAAAACTAATTTCACAAACACAAACTAGATAAAATTTTGAATCTAATGCAAAAAGAATCACTCAAAAATATCAAATATCCTAAAAGATATAAGCAATTTAAAACAGAAACTAAAAACAGAAAACAAATAGAAAAACAAAAAATAATAATTCAAAACCCTTTAGTACCGGTTTGTATCTCCAACCGGGACTAAAGGTCTAGCCTTTAGTCTTTGTTGGAGACACGAACCGAGACTAAAGGGTATCAGCCTCTTTAGTCCCGTTTGGTGTCTCCAACCAGGACTAAAGGTCCCATCTGAACCGGGACTAATGCCCGACCGGTGCCCTAGCCGCTCGAACCGGGACTAATGCTCACATTAGTCTCGGTTCGTAATTCAACCGGGACTAATGTGTAGATCGAGCTATGACGAAAGCCCCATTTTCTACTAGTGATATATTCCACTTTTTTTTACTTTTATTGGTGACAAACTTAAAAGTTATTGCTCCCTACCTTATTCAATTCAAAGTCCCTTATTCTTTATAAGCATATACATTCATATTGACTTATAAGATTCACCTTATTTAATACTTCATATAGATAAGATGGATAAACATACCTAGATAGTATGTCTCGGGAAAAGCATATCCATCTGTGCTGAACATGACCTGAAATTAATTGCAGGTGTATCATAGTATAGTATTTCCAGATGTGGCAAACTTGAGATAAAATATATGCATCAAATATTAGCACAACTGATAGCAATGGAGACTTCTGTTCAAAGGAATCTTGAGAGTGAATAATAGACAAGGACTGACAAGAGTCTTGATATAGATGCAGCCAATTTTAATTACTTTATCTATAAATATCTGTGTGAATATTAGAAACATAAAATTGGGCATCTGGATAAAGTGTGAGGTGATATTCCCTGACATTAGTTTCTTAATAATGTAACCTTACTATATATATAAACATTTCACAGGATCAAAGGAGTTTTGGCATCATGTCGGTATCCACTAAGACAAGTGGTGACGAGAAGGTGTACTACCTTGGAGTTGGTTTTGGTTCCAACAACATGAGAATCCTCAGTTTGTATTCAGCACTATCCATGAAAAGTAAAGTAAAATATGTATTTGTAACAATAACCTTTCTAGAAACAGCTATTCAGAAGACAAATACTTTACCTTCTTTATGGGAGCTCGCTCCAGGAGCTCTTTAAGTGATCATGTTATTCCTTGAACACTAAGTTTTCGAAATGCAAAGCCAAAATTAAGGTAGACCTATTATGGTTTGTGTAAGATGGTTAATAACTTAAAATGAAGCAAATAAAATGGACGAAGTATATTTTTTTACTCCCTTCGATCCATATTTATTATCGCAGCTTTAGTATAACGTTGTACTAAAGTTGCGACGATTAATATGGATCGGAGGGGGTAGTGAAAATGAGGTTCCACCTGGGAGTAAACAGATGCAAGATAGGACGCTTCCCTCGAAAATGGATACGAAGCATTTAGTAGAACTATTTGGCACTTGGCAAATCTTTTGTCTTCAAGAAGAGAACGCAGATGAAAAAGGATGCAATTTCGTAATTCCATGTCCCTATCTCCAAACCTGAAATTGCGTGGAACTCATATGACATATATACTGGAGATATCCAGATTAGTGTATCGTTGAGTGCATAATGATGAAACCATTCATCAAGGAATAGGTCAGAGGAATTAAAAACCCGATCTGGCACTACAATCCTACCAATGTGTCCCTCCTAACTCGGAGGTCCCTCCCAAGATTTTTTCCACCCAACCCACACATAAATTGGCGGCTGCTCTTGCTACAATTCTGCCAAAAGTCGGTGGTTATTGATGGGGAACCACCTCCACTACCACCCATTTCACAGCCACAACTTCCTTGAACCCTCTCTAGTTGAACTAGAAAGTATTGAAGTCAAACCATTTATACCTTGCCCGAGACACCTCCCATGAGGCTAGGAGAAGTGGTAAACGATCGGAACCAATCCTAGTGATAGCTAGCCTGAAGGGCACAAAGATGAAACCAAAGTTCTCAATCCACCTTCACGAAGGCTCGATCAAGCATACATTGGATCAGATCCAACGGATGGATAGTCCATGTGTATTGAGCCCCCACGCGAACTAGCTCCCAAAGTGCAATATTCGCAATGCAATCATTAAACATGTGCATAAAGAAATCGTCGATGTTGGTCGTGCTTTTACCATTCGGGGAACAAATCAACTTGAAATCTATGACCGAGACCATGACCAATAGAATCCAGTGTTGGTGAAACTTGTCACCTATCTCAACCAGGACATCGACGACTAGCTATGATATGCGAGAATGTACACTACAATCACCTCCCACATGGAGCGAGTCGATTGGCGAAGAAGGGTCATCCTTAGGAAGAATTCCCCAGGGTACATGTCTTCGACATCCAAAGTATCTTACTTTACAACCAAGAAGATGCCTCTCAGGTGTCCTACCACTGAGAACGAATGCCGTAACAAAGGATGGTGACTCAGTCCTTGCAGCTCAAGGATGGTGAAGTGATGACCCACAAGTATAGGGGATATATCGTAGTCCTTTCGATAAGTAAGAGTGTCGAACCCAACGAGGAGCAGAAGGAAATGACAAGCACTTTCCAGTAAGGTATTCTCTGCAAGCACTGAAATTATCGATAACAAATAGTTTTGTGATAAGATAATTCGTAACGAGTAACAAGTAACAAGTAACAAGTGTAGCAAAGGTGCAGCAAGGTAGCCCAATCCTTTTTGTAGCAAAGGACAGGCCTAAACAAATTCTTATATAAAGCAAAGCGCTCCCGAGGACAAATGGGAATTTCTGTCAAGCTAGTTTTCATCATGCTCATTTGATTCGCGTTCGTTACTTTGATAATTTGATATGTGGGTGGACCAGTGCTTGGGTGCTGCCCTTACTTGGAAAAACCTTCCACTTATGATTAACCCCTATCGCAAGTGTCCACAACTACGAAAGAAGAATTAAGGTAAACCTAACCATAGTCTGAAGCATGTGGATCCAAATCAGCCCATTACGAAGCAACACATAAACTAGGGTTTAAGCTTCTGTCACTCTAGCAACCCATCATCAACTTATTATTTCCCAATGACCTCCCCTAGGCCCAAATAATGGTGAAGTGTTATGTAGTCGACGTTCACATAACACCACTAGAGGAGAGACAACATACATATCATCGAAATATCGCACGAATACCAAATTCACATGATTACTTATAACAAGACTTATCCCATGTCCTTAGAAACAAATGTAACTACTCACAAAGCATGTTGATGTTCAAGACCAGAGGAGTATTAATTATCATAAAGGATCTGAACATATGATCTTCCACCAAGTAAACCAACTAGCATCAACTACAAGGAGTAATCAACGCTACTAGCAACCCACAGGTACCAATCTGAGATATTGAGACAAAGATCAGATACAAGAGATGAACTAGGATTTGGAGAGTAGATGGTGCTGGTGAAGATGTTGATGGAGATTGACCACCTCTTGATTAGAGGTTCATTGGTGATGACGATGGCTTCGATTTCCCCCTCCAGGAGGGAAGTTTCCCCGACAGAACAGCCTTGCCGGAGCTCTAGATTGGATCTGCCCAAGTTTCGCCTCGAGACGGTGGCGCTTCGTCCCGAAAGCTCTATTCTAATTTTTCCAGGTCAAAACGCTTCATATAGGAGAAGATGGGCGTCGGAGGAGCCATAGGGCCCCCACAAGCCTGCTAGGCGTGGCTAGGGGGTGGCCGCGCCTAGCAGGCTTGTGGCCCCCCTCTGGTTGATTCTTGCGCCAGCATTTTTGATTAATTCCAAAAATATTTTTCGTAAATTTTCACGACATTTGGAGTTGTGCAGAATAGGTATCTTTGATTTGCTCCTTTTCCAGTCTAGAATTCCAGCTGTCGGCATTCTCCCTCTTCATGTAAACCTTAAAAATAAGAGAGAAAAGACATAAGTATTGTACCATAACGTGTAATAACAGCCCATAATGCAAGAATATCAATATAAAAGCATGATGCAAAATGGACGTATCAACTCCCCCAAGCTTAGACCTCGTTTGCCATTAAGCGAAAGTCGAGATCGATGAATATGTCCACATGTTTAGAGATAGTGGTGTCGATAAAATAAAATACGGACATGAAGGCATCATGATCAATTTTAGAACAACAATACTGATTGTATGAGATTGTTTATACTAGAGTAACAATTCATTCACAAGATAAAGTATGAACCAAGAACTCTATTGAGAACCAACAAATTATGATCTCGGTCATTGAAGCAATTAACAATTTAGCATAACATCGGAAAGAGTCAATATAAGAGCTTGTAAAGCAAATCCACATACTCAATCATCTTTTAGTCTTCCACAATTGCTAACACTCACGCAGTACCCACGAGATCAAAGCTTCAATCGGACACAGAGAAAGATAGGGGCTTATAGTTTTACCTCCCAACTATTCACCGCAAGGGTGATGTCAACAATAATAGCTCATGACCACCCACATCCGAGTGGATATGTAAGTCTAGATCATTCCCAACACATAATGCTTGCCAAGAGAGACAGAATGTAGGAAGTGGTGAGGACCACCATGACTCTTGCATAAAGGTACGTACTAGAAAGTAAAAGCAAAAAATAGGCCCTTCACAAAGGGAAGCAGAGGTTGTCATGCACTTTTTATTTTTGGTGCATAATCTCTTAGTGTAGAGGAATGCCGCGTTGTATTGCCCTTTATGATAGCAACCTTTATTATGCAGTCTGTCGCTTTTATTTGTTCACTATCACAAGTTCATACAACGCTTATTTCCCTTACAATAAAAGATCACACATATTTGTTAGAAATATGCCCTAGAGGCAATAATAAATTAGTTATTTTCATATTTCCTTGTTCATGATAATCGTTTATTATCCATGCTATAATTGTATTGATCGGAGACTTAGATGCATGTGTGGATACATAGACAAAACCATGTCCCTAGTATGCCTCTAATAGACTAGCTCGTTGATCAAAAGATGGTTAAGGTTTCCTAGCCATGGACATGAGATGTCATTTGATAACGGGGTCACATCATTAGGAGAATGATGTGATGGACAAGACCCAAACTGCAAACGTAGCATATGATCGTGTCAGTTTATTGCTACTGTTTTCCGCATGTCAAGTATGTGTTCCTATGACCATGAGATCATGCAACTCACAGATATCGGAGGAGTGCCTTGTGTGTATCAAACGTCGCAACGTAACTGGGTGACTATAAAGGTGCTCTACAGGTATCTCCGATGGTGTCTGTTGAGTTGGCATGGATCGAGACTGGGATTTGTTACTCCGTGTGACGGAGAGGTATCTCGGGGCCCACTCGGTAATGCAACATCACAATAAGCCTTGCAAGCAATGTGACTAATTGTTAGTTGCGGGATCTTGTATTATGGAACGAGTAAAGAGACTTGCCGGTAACGAGGTTGAACTAGGTATGGAGATACCGACGATCGAATCTCGGGCAAGTAACATACCGAAGAACAAAGGGAACGTTATACGGGATTAACTGAATCCTTGACATAGAGGTTCGACCGATAAAGATCTTCGTAGAATATGTAGGAACCAATGTGGACGTCCAGGTCCCGCCATTGGTTATTGACCGTAGAGGTGTCTCGGTCATGTCTACATAGTTCTCGAACCCGCAGGGTCTGCACACTTAAGGTTCGGTGACGTTTCGGTAGTGTAGAGTTATGTATGGTGGTGACCGAAGTTTGTTCCGAGTCCCGGATGATATCCCGGACATCACGAGGAGCTCCGGAATGGTCCAGAGGTAAAGATTCATATATAGGAAGTCCCAGTTTGGTTTCCGGAAAAGTTTCGGGCTCATCGGTAGTGTACCGGGAGTGCCGGTAGTGTATCGGGTGTGCCGGTAGTGTACCGAAAGGCCTCCGGGAGGGGTATTTAGACCCCAAGAGGTCCATGGGCTGTGGGAGAATAATAACCAGCCCTTAGTGGGCTGGGAAAACAGCCACAAAGGCCCATGGCACAGGAGAGAAAGTCCTAAAGCAAAAAGTGGAAAATCAGCCAATAGGAGGCAATCCTACTCCAACTAGGATTGGAGGTGAAGTAGGATTGCTTCCCACCTCCTATTTCGGCCGACCCAAAGGCCTTGGATGCCTCTCCTATCCTCTCCTCCTATATATACTAGTGGATTGGGTGGTTTTTGGACAGAATTTCCGGCCACGTGCTACCCGTTACACCGGTGCATAGTTTCTCCTCTAGATCGGTTTTCTGCAGCGCTTACGCAAAGCCCTGCTGGAATTGCTCCACCACCATCACCGGAGCGCCGTCACGCTGCCGGTGAACTCTCTCTCCTATCCACCTCCTCTTGCTGGATCAAGACGGTGGAGATCGTCATCAAGCTGCACGTGTGCTGAACGCGGAGGTGCCGTCCGTTCGGCGCTAGATCGGAAGGACCGTGATCGAGATCGCGAGACGGTTCGTGATGTGATCACCGAACGGATCGTGATGAGTTCGCGGGACAGATCGTGATCAAGATCGTGAGACGGATCATGATGAGTTCGCGGGACGGATCATGATGTGTTCGCGGGACGGTTAGTGATTGGATCGCGGGACGCTCGGCGATTTGGATCGCGAAGAAGTTCGACTACACCAACCGCGTTTCTTAACGCTTCCCGCTTAGCGATCTACAAGGGTACGTAGATCCACTCTCCCTCTCGTAGATGCTCATCACCATGGATGGGTTTGCGTGTGCGTAGGAAATTTTTTGTTTCCCATGCGACGTTCCCCAACAGTGGCATCATGAGCTAGGTTGATGGTTAGATGAGATCTCGAGTAGAACACAAAAGCTTTGTGGGCGTTGATGCTTAGATTGCTTCCTCCCTTGGTCGGATTTTGGTTCAGCGGTATTGTGAGATGAAGCGGCCCGGACCAACATTACTCGTACGCTTACGAGAGACCGGTTCCCTCGACGCAACTTGTTGCTTAGATGGCTTGCGGGTGACAGTTTCTCTCACTTTAGTTGGATCGGATCCGACAAAGGCAGTCCTTGAGAAGGTTGAAAAGCAATCTATGTATCACCGTTGTGGTTTATGCGTAGGTGAGAATCGTTCTTGCTAGATACCCGTAGCAGCCACGTAAAACATGCAACAACAATTAGAGGACGTCTAACTTGTTTTTGCAGGGTATGTTGTGATGTGATATGGCCAATTACATGATGAGATATATGTGATGTATGAGATGATCATGTGATGTATAGAATTTCACGACTTGCATGTCGTTGAGTACGGCAACCGACAGGAGCCATAGGGTTGTCTTTAATTTTTGTATGACCTGCGTGTCAATCATTAAGCGCTATGTAATGCTTTACTTTATCGCTAAGCGGTAGCAATAGAAGTAGAAGCAGGGCTGGCGCCACAACCCTAATGGAAACACATTGATGGAGATCAAGATGATGGAGATCATGGTGTTGTGCCGGTGATGATGGAGATCATGCCGGTGTTTCAAAGATGGAGATCTTAAACACAAGTTCATGGCCATGTCATGTCACTTATGAATTGCATGAGATGTTAATCCCTTTATGCACCTTGTTTTGCTTAGTACGGCAGTAGCATTATAAGGTGATCCCTCACTTGAATTTCAAGATGAACTGTGTTCTCCCCGAGTGTGCACCGTTGCGAAAGTTCGTCGTGTTGAGACACCACGTGATGATCGGGTGTGATAGACTCTACGATCACATACAACGGGTGTAAGCCAGATTTGCACGCGGAGAACACTCGGGTTAAACTTGACGAGCCTAGCATGTACAGACATGGCCTCGGAACACGAGAGACCGAAAGGTCGAACATGAGTCATATAGTAGATATGATGAACATAATGATGTTCACCGTTGCAGCCACCTCAACTCACGTGATGATCGGACTTGAGTTGGTGAATTTGGATCATGTATCACTCGAATGATCGAAGGGATGTCAATTTGAGTAGGAGTTCTTAAGTAATATGATTAATTGAACTCGTTCTCATGAACATAGTCAAAGTGTCTGTGCAAATTATGTTGTAGATTACTAACTCGCGCTGTAGCTCCCTTAAATTTTTATATGTTCCTAGAGAAATAGAGTTGAAAGATCTTGGTAGCAATATTGCGGTCTGGGTCCGTGATCCGAGGATTGTCCTCATTGCTGCACAGAAGGCTTATGTCCTTAATGCACTGCTCGGTGCGCCACCCCCTCTAGCGTCGTCTATAGATGTTGTGAACATCTGACAGACACGTTTCGATGACTACTTGATAGTTTAGTGCGTCATGCATTACGGCTTAGCATTGAGGCTCCGAAACGTTTTGAACGTCACGGAACATATGAGATGTTCTAGGAGCAGAGATTGTGATCTCAGGCTCGTGCCTGTGATGCGAGATATGAGATCTCCAACAAGATTCTTTGCCTATAAGATGAAGGAGAATAGCTCAATCGTTGAGCATGTACTCAGATTGTCTGGGTACTACAATCGCTTGAATCAAGTGGCAGTTGATCTTCCAGATAAGATAGTGATTGATATAGTTCTCCAAGTCACTGTCACTAAAGCTACTAGAACTTAGTGATGAACTATAATACACCAGGGATAGAAGTATTGATCCCTGAGCTGTTCGCGATGTTTGACACCGCGAAGGTAGAAATCAAGAAGGAGCGTCAAGTGTTGATGGTTAATCAAACCACTAGTTTCGAAAAGGGCAAGAGCAAGGAGGGAAACTTCATGGATAGCAAGTCAGTTGCTGCTCGAGTGAAGCAACCCAAAGTTGAACTCAAACCCGAGACTAAGTGCTTCTATTATGAGGTGAGAGGTCGCTGAAGCGGAACAACCCTAGATACTTGGTAGATAAGAAGGCTGGCAACATCGACAGAAGTATATTTGATATACGAGTTATTCATGTGTACCTTGCTAGTACTCCTAGTAGCACCTGGGTATTGGATACCGGTTCGGTTGCTAAGTGTTAGTAACTCGAAATAAAAGCTACGGAATAAACGGAGAACTAGCTAAGGGTGAGGTGACGATATGTGTTGGAAATGTTTCCAAGGTTGATGTGATCAACATCGCACGCTCTCTCTACCTTCAGGATTAGTGACGAACCTAAATAAATGTTATTTGGTGTTTTGCGTTGAGCATGAACATGATTAGATCATGTTTGTTGCAATACGGTTATTCATTTAAGTCAGAGAATAATAGTTATTCTGTTTACATGAATAATACCTTCAATGGTCATGCACCCAGTGAGAATGGTTTGTTGAAATCTTGATCGTAGTAATACACATGTTCATAACATTGATGTCAAAAGATACAAAGTTAAATAAAGATAGTACCACATACTTGTGGCACTGCCGTAAAATGTCATATTGGTATAAAGCGCATGAAGAAACTCCATGGTGATGGATATTTGGACTCATTCGATTTCGAATCCTTGAGGCATGCGAACCATGCTTCTTGGGCAAGATGACTAAAGGACCCCGTTGGATGGAGCGGGCAAGTGATTCATTGGAAATGATACATGTTGATGTATGCAATCTAGTGAGTCTTGTAGCGTGCAGTGGATATCGTTATTTTCTTACCTTCACTGATGATTTGAGTAGATATAGTGTATATTTACTTAATGAAACACAAGTCTGAATCGTTTGAAAGGTTCAAGCAAATTCAGAGTGAAGTTTAAAGATCATCATGACAAGAAGATAAAAATGACTGCGATATGATCGTGGAGGTGAATATCTGAGTCACGAGTTTGGCATACAACTTAAGACAATGTGAAAGTTGTTTCACAACTAAACGCCACCTGGAACACCATAGTGTGATGGTGTGTCTGAACATCATAGTTATGCTCTATTGGACATGGTGCGTGCTATGATATCTCTTGTCGTTTTACTACTATAATTTTGGGGTTATGCATTAGAGACAACTACATTCACTTTAAAAAGGGCACCATCTAAATCCGTTGAGATGACACCGCGTGAATTATGGTTTGATAGAAACCTAAGCTGTCATTTCTTAATGTTTGGGGCTGCGACGCTTGTGTGGAAAATGTTTTCACCTAATGAGGTCGAACCCAAGGCGGACAAATGCATCTTCATAGAATACCCTAAGATCAGTTGGGTGAACCTTCTGTCTCAGATCCAAGTGCAAAGTGTCTGTTGCTTAAACAGATCCTTTCTCGAGGAAATGTTTCTCTCGAAAGAATTGAGTGGGAGGAAGATAGAACTTGATGAGGTTGTTAAACCTTTGTTCAACCAGAGAGTAGCGCAACGCAGAAAGATGTTTCTATGAAGCCTACGTTAGTGGAAGAGGAAGTTAATGATGATGATCATGAAGCTTCAGGATCAAGTTACTATCGAACTTCGTAGGTCGACAAGGATGTGTACTGCTCCTGAGCGGTATGGCAACCCTGTCTTGGAGGTCATGTTGTTGGACAACGATGAACCTATGAGCTATGGAGAAGCGATGATGGGCCCGGATTCCGACAAATGGTTGGAGGCCATGAAATCCGAGATAGGATCCATGTATGAAAACCAAGTGTAGACTTTGGTAGACTTGCTCGTTGGACGGCAGGTCGTTGAGTACAAATGGATCTTTAAAATGAAGACAGACACTGATGGTGAATGTCACTATTTGTAAAGCTCGACTTGTTGCAAAGATGTTTGTGACAAGTTCAAGGAGTTGACTACGATGAGACTTTCTCACTCGTAGTGGTGCTAAAGTTTGTTGGAATTATGTTAGGAGTTGCTGTGTTTTCAATTATGAAATCTGGCAGATGGATGTCAAAACATCGTTTCCTTAACGGTTTACTTGAGGAAAGGTTGTATGTGATACAACCAGAAGGTTTTGTGAGGCCTAAGGATGCTAAAAGGTGTGCAAGCTTCGGTGATCCTTCCATGGACTGAAGCAAGCATCTCGGAGTTGGAATATACGCTTTGATGAGGTGATCAAAGTTTTGATGTTTATACAAAGTTTACGAGAAACTTGTAGTTGCAATAAAGTGAGTGGGAGCACTATAGAATTTCTGATAAGTATATGTGGATGACATATTGTTGATCAAAAATAATGTAGAGTTTCTGGAAATCATAAAACGGTCATTTGGGAAGCGATTTTCAAAGGAAGACCTGGATGAAGCTACCTAATTGTTGAGCATCAAAATCTATGGAGATAGATCAAGATGCTCGATGAGACTTTCAATGAGTGCATACCTTGACAAGATTTTGAAAGAGTTCAAAATGGATCAGTCAGAGAAAGAGTTCTCGCCTGATTTGTAAGGTGTGAAAGTTTAGTGAGACTCAAAGCTCGACAACGGCAGAAGAAAGAGAAAGGATGAACGTCGTCCCCTATGCCTTAGCCATAGGCTCTATATTATGCCATGCTGTGTACCACACCTGTGTGTGCCTTGCCATGAGTCCGTCAGGGGGTACAAGAGTGAACCAGGAGTGGATCACTGGACAGCGGTCAAGATTATCCTTAGTAACTAAGAGACTGAGGAGATGTTTCTCGATTATGGAGGTGATAAAGAGTTCGTCGTAAGGAGTTACGTCGATACAAGCTTTAACACCAATCCGGATGACTCGTAGTAGCAATCTAGATACGTATAGTGGAGCAGCCATTTGGAATAGCCTTTGATCATCTACTTCCTGCTCGAGCTTCAATAGCCTTTGACATAATTCTTCTTTACTCTCCTGCAGAAAACGAGAAGGGATAAATAGAACTTTGGGTTTTCTTCTTGCGTTTTGGAGGCTTGATTTGCTGAATTCCACGTGCATGCCTCCCCGTTGAGGCATAGGAGTCTCCTCTTCATCTGAGGTTTCTTCTCGGTACTGATCTTCTTGTTCGTCCTCCGAGAATAATCCATAAGGATCTAGTTCCCCACAGAGCTTGGGATTGGCAAGATAATGCGATATGTAGCTCTCCCCATCAGACTCTTGAGACGACATCTTGCTCTAAATCTGCTTCAGAAACAACTCGAAACGAAAATAGGAGGTATTGTCGTAATACGAGAGTCGAAACCTTCGGGAGATTATATAATGAATTTTTTCCGACTGGGGGGGGGGGGTCACAAGAAAACAGAGTCCGAGGGCGCACGGGGTGGTGACAAGCCCCCTAGGCGTGGCCAGGGGGTGGCCGCGCCTAGCAGGCTTGTCGCCTCCCCGTGCGTCCTTCGGATTGCTTCTTATTTTCCTAATTTTTTAAATATTCCAAAACTGAATAAAATTTCTATTGGGAAACTTTTGGATTCGGTTTGCTTTCCTTACCACATACCTATTCCTTTTCAGAGTCTGAAACATTCTGGTATGTCTCCCTAATGTGCTCTTCGGGAGTTATGGTATTGATAACATTGGTTTCAACATTAATGGGAGTACCTGAAATATAGTGTTTGATTCTTGGCCCGTTTACCACCTTCAGATTTGTGCCTTCTGCGTTGTTGATCTTGATGGCACCGGAATGATATACCTCCTCGACGATGTATGGTCCTTACCATTTGGAGAGAAGTTTTCCTGCAAAGAATCTTAACCGAGAATTGTATAGCGAGACATTATCACCTACATTAAATTCACGCATTTGTAACCTTTTATCATGCCATCTCTTAACTTTTCTTTCAATAACTTGGGATTATCATAGGCATGGGTTGTCCATTCATCAAGTGAGGTAATGTCAAATAACCTCTTCTCACCAGCAAGTTTAAAATCATAGTTGAGCTCTTTGATTGCCCAATAAGCTTTATACTCTAGCTCTAGAGGTAAGTGACATGCTTTACCATAAAAAAAATTATACGGAGACATTCCCATATAGGATTCTTTTAAGCAGTTCTATAAACCCATAATGCATCGTCAAGTTTCTTAGACCAATTCTTCCTAGATCTATTAACCGTCTTTTGCAAGATCAATTTAATTTCTCTATTTCCTAATTCTACTTGACCAGTAGACTGAGGATGGTAAGGGGATGTAATTCTATGATTAACATCATACTTAGCAAGCAATTTACGGAAAGCACCATGAATAAAATGTGAACCACCATCAGTCATTAAATATCTAGGGACACCAAATCTAGGGAAAATAACTTCTTTAAGCATCTTAATAGAGGTGTTATGATCAACACTACTAGTTGGAATAGCTTCTACCCACTTAGTGACATAATCAACATAAAATAATATACGAGTATTCCCGTTGGAAGTTGGAAAAGGTCCCATATAATCAAAACCCAAAACATCAAATTTTTCAATAACGAGAGAGTAGTTCATAGGCTTTTCTTGACGTCTACTAATATTGCCAATTCTTTGACATTCATCACATGACAAGACAAACTTACGAGCATCCTTGAATAGAGTAGGCCAATAAAAACCAGATTGTAATACCTTATGTGAAGTTCTATCTGCAGCATGGTGTCCTCCATAGGCCTTAGAATGACACTTCCATAGGATCTGTTCATGTTCACGCTCAGGTACACAACGTCTAATAACACCATCTACTCCTTCTTTATAAAGGTGTGGGACATCCCAAAAGTAATGTCTTAAATCATAGAAAAACTTTTTCTTTTGCTGGTATGTGAAACTAGGCGATATAAATTTAGCGACAATGTAATTAGCATAATCAGCATACCAAGGAGCATTATGAGAAACATTTATGACAGCTACCGGAAAGCTATCATCAATAAGTAGTGGGTCAACAAGAACATTCTCTAACATAGACTAGTTATCTGCCACGGGGTTATCAACACCCTTTCTATTAACAATATGCAAATCAAATTCTTGCAGCAGAAGAACCCATCGGATAAGTCTAGGTTCAGCATCATTCTTTTCCATGAGATATTTAATAGCAGCATGATCAGTGTGGACAGTTACTTTAAAATCAACAATACAGGGTCTAGACTTATCACAGGGGAACATAACTGCTAAAAATTCCTTTTTCGGTGGTAGCATAGTTTCTTTGAGCATTGTCTAGAGTTTTGCTAGAAAAATAAATAACATTTAATTTCTTATCAACTCTTTGTCCTAGAACAGCACCAACAGCATAATCACTAGCATCACACATAATTTCAAAAGATAGGTTCCAATCAGGTGGTTGAACAACAGGTGCAGAAATCAAGGCATTCCTAAGAATTTCAAAATATTTTATACAATCATCATCAAAAACGAAGGGAACATCTTTTTGCAAAAGATTAGTGAGAGGCCTAGAAATCGTAGAGAAATCTTTAATAAATCTCCTATGGGAACTAGCATGACCAAGGAAACTTCTTATACCTCTGGTATCCGTAGGACAAGGCATTTTTTCAATAGCATCAAATTTAGCCTTATCAACTTCAATACCTCTTTCGGAAATTTTATGTCCCAAGACAATGCCTTCATTCACCATAAAGTGGCACTTCTCCCAATTCAAGAATAGATTAGTTTCTTCACATCTCTACAAAACTCGATCAAGGTTGCTCAAATAATCATCAAAAGAAGTTCCGTAAACAGAAATATCATCCATGAAAACCTCAACAATCCTTTCACAAAAGTCAGAGAATATAGCAGTCATACATCTTTGAAAGGTAGCAGGTGCATTGCAAAAACCAAAAGGCATACGTCTATAAGCAAAAGTACCAGAAGGGCAGGTAAATGTGGTCTTCTCTTGGTCCTCTTTTGACATAGATATTTGAGATAAGCCAGAATAACCATCTAGAAAGCGGAAATGTGTGTGTTTGGATAATCTTTCTAGCATTTGATCAATGAAAGGTAGAGGGTAATGATCTTTTGTAGTAGCTTTATTCAATTTCCTATAATCAATTGCCATTCTATAACATGTAACTATTCTTTGTGGGATCAATTCATTTTTATCATTTAGAACTACAGTAATACCTCCTTTCTTAAGGACACAATAAATGGGACTAACCCATCTACTATCAGCAATAGGGTAAATGATATCTGCCTCGAGAAGCTTTAATATTTCATTTCTTACCACTTCCTTCATCTTAGGATTCAACCGTCATTGGTGATCAACAACTGGTTTAGCATCAAGCTCCATTTTAATTTTGTTTTGACATAGAGTGGGACTAATGCCCTTAAGATCATCAAGGGTATATCCAATTGTAGCATGGTGCTTCTTCAGACTTTTCAATAATCTCTGTTCTTCATGATCTGAATGGTTAGCACTAATAATAATAGGATATATCTTCTTTTCACCAAGATAAGCATATTTCAAATATTTGGTAATTGTTTAATATCAAACACGGGATCACCCTTGGGTGTAGGGGGATCCCCAAGTATTTCAACAGGCAAGTTGTGTTTCAGAATAGGATGCTGATCAAAGAAAATCCTATCTATTTGATTTCTTTCATTCATATGCATGTCATTTTCCTGGTCTAGCAAATATTGCTCTAAAGGATTAATAGGAGGCACCGCAATAGAGGCAAGACCAACAATTTCATCCTTACTAGGAAATTCTTTATCATGGGGTTGACTACAAAATTTAGAGAAATTAAATCATGGGACATATCCACAAAACTTTCGGTAAGTGTCTCCTTCTCACAATCTATCCTTGCATTAATGGTATTCAAGAAGGGTCTACCAAATATAATGGGACAAAAATCATCTTGTGCGGAACCAAGAACAAGAAAATCAGTAGGATATTTTATTTTCCCACATAAGACTTCAACATCTCTAATAATCCCAACTCATGATATAGTGTCTCTATTAGCAAGCTTAATCATAACATCAATTTCCTCTAACTCAGCTGGTGCAGTATCACTCATAATCTCTTTATATAAGGAAAAGGGAATTGCACTCACACGAGCACCCATATCACATAAGCCATGATAACAATGATCTCCTATTTAAATAGAAACAACAAGCGTGCCAAGAATGGTTCTATGTTTATCTTTAGGACCAGGTTTAGCAATTCTAACAGCTTCATCACAAAATTGAATAACATGCCCATCAATGTTATCAAGCGAGAGATCCTTAACCATAGCAATAATAGGATCAACTTTAATTTGCTCACGGGGTGTAGGTGTTCTAGCACAGCTCTTATGAACCACAATTCAAGCTTTAGCATGATCCTTTATTCTAACAGGGAAAGGTGGTTTCTCAATATAAGCAGCGGGAATACCAGGATCAACATTATAAGTAATAGTTCTCTATTCAACTTTAATAGGTTCAAATACTTTCACTTCAATGGGAGGATTATATTTAAACCACTTCTCCTTGGGGAGATCAACATGAGCAGAAAAAGATTCACAAAAAGATGCTACTATCTCAGAGTCAAGTCCATATTTTGTGCTAAAATCACGAAAAGCATTGGTGTCTACAAAAGATTTAACAAAATCAAACTTAAGGTTCATACCTGACTCCTTACCTTCGTCGAGTTCCCAATCTTCAGAGTTGCATTTGATTCTTTCCAATAAATCCCATTTGAAGTCAATATCTTTCTTCATATAGGAACCAGCACAAGAAGTATCGAGCATGGATTGATCATTACGAGAAAGCCGAGCATAAAAATTCTGAAGAATAATTTCTCTCGAGAGATCATGATTGGGCATCAATATAACATTGAATTAATCCTCCCCAAAGCTTGAGAGATTCTTTCTCCTTCAGGAGGCCAATAATTATAAATATAATTCCGATCATGATGAACTAGATGCATAGGATACAACTTCTGATGAAATTCCATCTTCAATCAGTTGTATCTCCATGATCCAATAGCATCACATAGCCTATACCATGTCAATGTATTTTCCTTCAAAGATAAAGGAAGGACCTTCTTCTTGACGTGATCCTCGGGTAGACCTGCAATCTTAAATAATGCACAAACTTCATCCACATAGATTAGATGCAAATCAGGATGTACTGTTCCATCTCCTGCATAAGGATTGGCCAACCATTTCTCTATCATACTCAAAGGAATTTCATAATAAATATTTTCAGTAGGTTCAGTGAGTTGAGGGACAACGCTTTGTGTTTCCGGTCGAGGTGTAGATACCCCGTACAGGCCCCTCAAAGGATTACTTTCCATAGTGACAAGTGA
The DNA here is from genome assembly GCA_022496015.1 of Hordeum marinum. Taxonomy (NCBI): domain Eukaryota; kingdom Viridiplantae; phylum Streptophyta; class Magnoliopsida; order Poales; family Poaceae; genus Hordeum; species Hordeum marinum. The sequence goes on from CM039677.1 coordinate 34,084,894, forward strand.
CAGTAAATTTCACCACACTATATAAATTTTTCCTTACCAAAGGCGCTTCACTCCCTGGCAACGGCGCTAGAAAAGATTCTTGATGACCCAAAAGTATAGGGGATCTATCATAGTCCTTTCGATAAGTAAGAGTGTCAAACCCAACGAGGAGCAGAAGGAAACGACAAGCGGTTTCCAGTAAGGTATTATCTGCAAGCACTGAAATTATCGGTAACAGATAGTTTTGTGATAAGATAATTCGTAACGAGTAACAAGTCACAAGTGTAGAAAATTTGTAGCAAGGTAGCCCAATCCTTTTTGTAGCAAAGGACAAGCCTGAAAAAACTCTTATATAAAGCAAAGCGCTCCCGAGGACACATGGGAATTTCTGTCAAGCTACTTTTCATCATGCTCATTTGATTCGTGTTCGTTACTTTGATAATTTTGATATGTGGGTGGACCGGTGCTTGGGTGCTGCCCTTACTTGGAAAAACCTACCAGTTATGATTAACCCCTATCACAAGCGTCCACAACTACAAAAGAAGAATTAAGGTAAACCTAACCATAGCATGGAACATGTGTATCCAAATCAGCCTCTTACGAAGCAACACATAAACTAGGGTTTAAGCTTTTGTCACACTAGCAACCCATCATCTACTTATTAATTCCCAATGCCTTCCCATAGGCCAAAATAATGGTGAAGTGTTATGTATTCGATGTTCACATAACACCACTAGAGGAGAGACAACATACATCTCATCAAAATATCGAACGAATACCAAATTCACATGATTACTTCTAACAAGATTTATCCCATGTCCTCAGGAACAAACGTAACTACTCACAAAGCATGTTCATGTTCAAGATAAGAGCAGTATTAATTATCATACAGGATCTGAACATATGATTTCCACCAAGTAAACCAACTAGCATCAACTACAAGGAGTAATCAACACTACTAGCAACCCACAGGTACCAATCTAAGGTGTTGAGAGAATGATCGGGTACAAGAGATGAACTAGGGTCTGGAGAGTAGATGGTGCTGGTGAATATGTTGATGGAGATTGACCACCTGTCTATGAGAGGATCATTGGTGATGACGATGGCTTTGGTTGCCCCCTCCGAGAGGGAAGTTTCCCCGGCAGAACAGCGCTGCCGGAGCTCTAGATTGGTTCTGCCCAAGTTCCGCCTCAAGACGCTGACACTTGTCTTGAAATCTCTCTTCTGATTTTTTTCCAGGTCAAAACGCTTCATAGAGGAGAAGATGGGCGTCGGAGGAGCCACAGGGGCCCCACAAGCCTGCTAGGCGTGACCAGGGGGTGGCCGTGCCTAGGAGGCTTGTGGCCCGTTGGTGGCCCCTCTCTGGTTGATTCTTATGCCAGTATTTTTTATTAATCCCAAAAATATTCTCCATAAATTTTCAGGACTTTTGGAGTGGTGCAAAATAGGTATCTCTGATTTGCTCCTTTTCCAGTTCAGAATTCCAGCTATCGACATTCTCCCTCTTCTTGTAAACCTTGTAAAATAAGAGAGAAAAGGATTAAGTATTGTACCATAACGTGTAATAACAGCCCATAATGCAATAAATATCAATATAAAATGATGGTGCAAAATGGACGTATCAACTCCCCCAAGCTTAGACCTCGCTTGCCCTCAAGCGAAAGCTGAGATCGATGAATATGTCCACATGTTTAGAGATAGAGGTGTCGATAAAATAAAATACAAACATGATGGCATCATGATCAACTTTAGAACAGCAATACTCATTGTATGAGATTCTTTATACTAGAGTAACAAGTCATTCACAAGATAAATTATGAACCAAGAACTCTATGGACAACCGACAAATGATGATCTCAGACATTGAAGCAATTGGCAATTTATCATAACATCGGAAAGAGTCAATATAAGAGCTTGTAAAGCAAATCCACATACTCAATCATATTTTAGTCTTCAACAATTTCTACCACTCACGCAGTACCCACGAGATCAAAGCTCCAATCGGGCATAGAGAAAGATAGGGGGCTTATAGTTTTTCCTCCCAACTATTCACCTCAAGGGTGATGTCAACAATAATAACTCATGACCACCCACATCTGAGTGGATACATAAGTCTAAATCATTCCCCAACACATAATGCTTGCCAAGAGAGACGGAATATAGGAAGTGGTGAGGACCACCATGACTCTTGCATAAAGGTAAGTACTAGAAAGTAAAAGCAAAAGATAGGCCCTTCGTAGAGGGAAGTAGAGGTTGTCATGCGCTTTTTATTTTTGGATGCATAAGCACTTAGTGCGGAGGAATGCCACGTTGTATTGCCCTTTGTGATAGCAACCTTTATGTGTAATAACAGCCCATAATGGAACAAATATCAATATAAAAGCATGATGCAAAATGGACGTATCATGAAGTATTGGTGTATCCTAAAGATCTACGATGTCCACATCCTACCGCTTCATGTATTAAACAAACTACCACCGTCGAACCTCCTAGCCAAATCATTGAATGTTTGAAATTAGGAATTTAATTGAGGTACTATTGAGGAATAAGACTTTTTCCTCTCACCTAGGAAGGTGTTCGGCCCTAAATTCAAGGGTTTAGCAAGAAACAACTCCTCAAGTGACCTCAAGGTTTATCGAACCGACATGGGCTAAGGTGAAACAGTTAATTGTTAAGACGTCATGATGTCCTACAAGTGACAAGGTTTAGTTCCGCCTTTTGGAAGTAAGAGTATTGATCCCACGTGGAGAACATGAATTGGACTTTGTCTCTTTTAAATGATTTATAATATTATGATTGCAAGTTATTTGCAAAGCAGAAAAGGTAAGTTAAAAATATTGCGGGGTTGTTACGAACACGGAAATAAAGTGGCAGAGAGAAAAAAAAGAGTGTGAGACGTTGGCTCGATTGTTAGGATCCATAGGTATAAAGTGTTGGAAATATGAGCAATTTACCAAAAGATTTAAACAAAATAAGAAGCTAATAAAACAAGATCATAGTAAAAGTGGCAACACTAGTCATGCGACTTAGAGGAGAATATGCCACAATAAGAGGAACAAAACTTATGAGGGAAACTAGAGGATAGTAGGTGAATATTATGTGAAGATGAGAACTATATGGAAACATAGGTAGAATAGAAACTAGACCAAGTATTTTTAGCAAATCCTTAAACATGGAAAACATGAATACGTACTGAGCGGCAGCAGCAGCAGGGTTGGCATTGACGTCATCACAGGCCATGTCGTCGAAGAGTGAAGAAGTCATCATTTAGGAAGTGATCATCGGTGTCCGTGGGGTCCATGATGAAGAAGCCAGTTGTCGCGCAGAGCGCTCCCCAAAAATCTTATCACCCTTCTCCCGTACAGGATTCAAAGTGGTTGGGTTTCGGATGCCTACTATCTCGATCTGCGATGCACGCCGCAAGCCGGGATGGGGAAGAACCTTGTAGAAACTCAAGGATTGGAACTCGAGGACGTGAGGAAGAGGAAGTTCTGGTGTGTCTCTCTAGAGAGGAGCGACCTCCCTTTTATAGGCACACAAGAAGGAGGCGAATAGGGAGAGACGGGAGGTGAAGCAAAAGAGGGAGACAAAACAAAAAGGCAGCAGCCGAAGGGTGGAGCGTCGTATTCAATCTCCACTACAACTAAGCCTTTCAACTCCCGAGTGACCTTTTGTATGCCAGTCGTGGGTGGAAAATTTAGACATCATCTCGGCTCATTCCTGCAACCCGCGTCGCGTCGTGATGTTGCGTGGCTAGGCGAGGCAGGCGGGGGAGGAGGAGCACGCGTGTATGTCCCTCTTGTTCTCATGCTCATACATGTGGAGAAACATCCTCCCTTATAAGGAGGTCCAACCCCTACTAAACTATCAATGTCGGACTAAACTTTTGTCCCACCTCTTGCCTTGCATGAACGGACTTACTGGGCCTCTAGGATTTCTTAGAAATTCTGAAAATTGTTATTGGGCTGGCCCATTTTTAGAACAAATTCCAGCAATCCCCCACCAGATACAAGAGGCACACAAAATTTGCCTTTGGTTCCAAAACATTGTTTATATACCGGTACCTCAGTGGAGACTGTTAAGTTGAACTTCCACCTAGAACTCTATGCTACACTAGTAAGCAACTTGAACATTGGACTATGCCTTGAACTGCAAGTTTTCTGCGAATTAGCTTCACACAAAGCCTTGACCGATGCTAGGTTACCGTGGGACTTCCTCGCGGGTGGAGCTTATGCGTCATACTCCGAGGCCTTTCATGAGTTTATTAGAGAGAACCTACTCTCATAGATTGAGACATTAACAATCAGACTCATATAGGTGTGTTCTTCAAAAGATGTTCTGCAGGACAACATCTCTACGTAAATAAGCCACTTAGAACACATTAAGATATATATCAACCTGCCATGCAGATTAGGAAAGTATTGCATCTTCATGAAGTGGTATTATTAATAGTAAGGATACTTTCCACTCAGTTGACCAACAGCTTGTGTTCCACATCTAATTCACGGGATCTCCGATCGCATAGAATAGGTTACCACTGGGAACAACTCATGTTGTGGGTCTCATACCCATCTCCTTTGATGCATTATCTATCACATTACATGATAGTCCCTTGGTAAAAGGATCTGCCAGATTTTTAGACGTTTGCATATAATCCAATGCAATAACTCCTGAGTTTCTCATTTTCCTGATAGATTTTAACCTTCTCTGAGCATGTCTTGATGACTTCATGTTATCCTTTGAACTACTCACTTTGGCGATCATAGTTTGATTGTAGCAGTTCCTAAGAACAACCGGTAAGTCATTCAAGAGCCGACGAAGCCAATCTGCTTTGACCGTAGTTGTATCTAGTGATGTCAGTTCTGCTTCCATTGTTGACCTTGTTAAGATCGTCTGCTTGCATGACTTCCAAGAAACAGCGCCACCACCATGAGTGAATACATATCCGCTCATGGCCTTTATCTAATCAACATCAGAGATTCAGTTGGAGTCACTATACCCTTCAAGCACCTTTGGGTACCAAGTGTAGTGAATTCCATATCTCGTAGTGCCCCTCAAATAGCTCGTAACTCTTTGTAGAGCTTTCCAATGACCATCTCCCAGTTTTGAGACAAACCGACTCAGTTTGCTGACAGCAAAAGAGATGTCAGGTCTCGTTGCACTGGCTAAGTACATAAGTGAGCCAATAATTTGAGAATATTTCAATTGATCTCTAGCAATTCTTTGATTCTTTCGAAGTAACATGCTAGAATCATAAGGTGTTGGAGTGGGCTTGCAGTCACTATAACCAAAGTGACTCAAGATATTTTCCACATACTGAGATTGAAGCAATGTAATCCCACCATCATCATCTCTGAGCAGCTTGATATTTAAAATGACATCAGCTACTCCTAAATCCTTCATCTCGAAATAATGAGATGGTTGATACGTCTCCAACGTATCTATAATTTTTGATTGTCCATGCTACTATATTATCTATTTTGGATGTTTTATATGCATTAATATGCTATTTTACATTATTTTTGGGACTAACCTATTGATCTAGAGCCTAGTGCCAGTTTCTGTTTTTTCCTTGTTTTTGAGAATTGCAGATAAGGAATATTAAACAGAGTCCAAATGGAATAAAATCTTCGGAATGAATTTTTCTGGACCGGAAGGAAACCAGGAGACTTGAGAACCAAGGCAGAAGAGCCATCGTGGGGCCACAAGCCCGAGGGGCATGCCCAAGGGGGGTAAGGCGCGCGCAGCAGGCTTGTGGGCCCACGACAGCTCTCCCAACCCTAATCTTTGGCCTATTAATTCCCAAATATTCCATCATTATCAAAACGAGCCACGAAAACACTTTTCCACCACCAGAAGCCTCCGTTCCCGAGAGATCCAATCTTGGAGCCTTTTACGGTAATCTACCGGAGGGGGATTCGATCATGAAGGGCATCTACATCAGCTCCATTGCCCATCTGATGATGCGTGAGTAGTTCACCACAGACCTTCGGGTCCATAGCTAGTAGCAAGATGGCTTCTTCTCTCTCTTTGCTCTTCAATACCATGTTCTTCATGATCTTCATGCATGGAGATCTATCCGATGTAATACTCTTTTGCGGTGTGTTTGTCAAGATCCGATGAATTGTGATTAGACATCAATATTATTTGAGTCTTTCCTGAATTCTTATATGCATGGTTTCATATCTTTGCAAGCCTCTTCGAGTTATTGGTTTGGTTTGGTCAACTAGATTGGTAATTCTTGCAATGGGAGAAGTGCTTAGTTTTGGGTTCAATCTTGTGGTGTCCTCACCCAGTGACAAAGTAGGGGTAGCGAGGCATGTATTGTATTGTTGCCATCAGGGATAACAAGTTGGGGTTTTCATCATATTTCTTGAGTTTATCCCTCTACATCATGTCATCTTACCCAATGCGTTACTCTAGATGCAGGCAAGAGTCGGTCGATGTGTGGAGTAATAGTAGTAGATACAGAATTGTTTCGGTTTACTTGGCACGGACGTGATGCCTATATGCATAATCATTGCCTTGGATATATTCATAATTATTCGCTTTTCTATAAATTGCTCGACGCTAATTTGTTCACCCATCGTAATACTTGCTATCATGAGAGAAGCCTCTAGTGAAAGCTATGGCCCCCGGGCCTATTTTCCATCTTATACTTTCAGATCTAAAACCAAAAATACCAAAAATACTTTGCTGAATTATTTTTACCTTTTGTCTTACTTTCCGTTCAAGCAATCTATCTCTATCAGATCTCATCCTTGCAAGTAACCTTAAAAGGATTGACAACCCATTTATAGCATTGGGTGTAAGAGTTTGATTCCTTGCGTAGGTACACCTATTGGGGACTTGATTGTATCTCCTAATTGATTGATTCCTTGGTTCTCAGCAACTGAGGGGAATACTTATCTACTTTGCTGCATCACCCGTTCCTCTTCATGGAAACCAACGCATGCTCGAGAAGTAGCAATAGGAAATTCTTGACCTCCTCAATAACGTTTAGATTTGTTCCGAAAATCAGTATGTGATCAACATATAGGCAAATGATAACTCCCTTGCCCCCACCATGGCGATAGTACACACATTTTTCAGCTTCGTTAACAACAAAGACTACAGTTGTTAAAGTTCTTTCAAACTTCTCATGCCACTGCTTAGGTGCTTGTTTGAGTCCATACAAAGACTTCAACAATCTGCACACTTTTCCTTCCTGACCGTCCACTATAAACTCATCAGGTTGTTCCATGTAAATTTCCTCATCCAACTCTCCATTCAGGAAAGTAGTCTTAGCATCCATTTGATGAATGAGAAGACCATGTGAGGCAGCTACTAAAACTAACACTCGAATAGTGGTCAGTCGAGCCACAGGTGAGTAAGTATCATAGAAATCTTCACCTTGCTCTTGGGTATATCCATTGGCCACGGGCCATGCCTTATACTTCTCAATAGTACCATCAGGCCTAAGCTTTTTCTTGAATACCCATTTGCATCCTATAGGTTTGCACCCATAAGGTCGATCTGTTATCTCCCAGTTTCATTTGCCAAGATGAAATCCATCTCACTAGGGACCGCTTCCTTCCAGTAGTCAGCATCTTCAGATGCATAGGCCTCTGAAATAGAACTGGGAGTGTCATCTATGAGATATACAAGAAAATCATCACTAAAGGACTTTGCAGTCCTTTGTCTCTTGCTCCTTTTAGGAGTCTCATCATTGTCCTCCACGGGATCCTAAAGATGTTGTGTCGAAATGATAGGTTCAGAAATTTCAATTACATCTTGACTCGATGAACTAGGCAACTCTTGATTTGATGAGGTACCCATATCCTTCATGGGAAAGATATCTTCAAAGAAAGTCGCATGATTCGACTCCATGATTGTACCGACACGCATGTCCGATACCTCAGATTTTACAATCAAAAATCTATAACCAATGTTATGAAAAGCATAACCCACGAAAAAACAATCCATAGTTTTTGGTCCAAGCTTTCGCTTGTTTGGAATTGGTATATTCACTTTTGCCAAGCAGCCCCAAGTATGTAGGTAAGAGAGTTTGAAACTTTTCTTCTCCCATTCCTCGAATGGAGTTATCTCTTTGTTCTTTGTGGGAACTCGGTTTAAGACATGGCATGCAGTCAATATCGCCTCCCCCCACTATGCCTTAGAGAGACCCGATGTGTCTAACATGGCGTTAACCAAATCAATCAGAGTACGATTCTTTCTTTCGGCTACCCCATTTGACTGAGGTGAATAAGGAGACGTCCTCTCATGGATTATTCCGTGTTCTACACAAAAAGAATCAAATTCATTGGAAAAATACTCTCCACCATGATCGTACCTAAGCCTCTCGATTTTTCGATCAAGTTGATTTTCCACTTTAGCTTTATAGTTCTTGAAAAAATTCAAAGCCTCATCTTTTGATTTAAAAATATACACATGGCAATATCTAGTGGAGTCATCAATTAACGTCATGGAATATTTATTTCCACCTTTTGTCAAAACACCATTCATTTCACAAAGATCTGAATGTATGAGTTCTAGTGGTGCAAGATTTCTTGTTTCCGTAGTTGTATGATATTTACGAGGTTGCTTAACTTGCACACAAACTTGACACTTAGATCCCTTGACAACAGTGCAGTAGGGGATTAAGTTCAACTTGGCTAGACGCGTCATACAACCGAAATTAACATGACAGAGACATGAATGCCAGACATTTGATTCACTATTGTTGCATACATGATGAACAACTTAATTACAAACGTCTAATAGAGATAGTCTGAACAAGCCTCCTGACTCATAACCTTTGCTAACCTAAGTTCCATACTTGGATATTACAAATTTATTGGACTCAAAGACAAGCTTGTAGCCATCTCTACACAGAAGAGATCCGCTAACAAGATTTTCATTGACGGAGGGGACATAATGCACGTTCTTCAACCGCACGATCTTCCCCGAAGTAAACTTCAGATCGACCGTGCCAACACCACGAACAGAAGCACTGGAACCGTTGCCCATCAGCATGGAAGTAGTTCCTATGGCCTGATAAGAAGAAAACATGGAAATATCACCGCATGCATGCACATTAGCGCTCGTGTCAATCAACCAATCAGGAGAAAGACATACTGAGAGAATAGTGGGAAGTATACCATACTGAACATCCTTCATCTCAGCCTCACCAATGACAACATTTGCGATCTTGTCGCCTTTCCCATGTTGATGCTTGTCATAACGGTTAGGGCAGCTAGGGGAACAATGATCAGGATCTCCGCAGATAGGACACACACCTTTCTTCTTGTCAGTCTTCTTCTTGAAGTTAGTGTGTTGCGAAGCCTTGTTCTTCCCATCAAACTTTCCCATGCCATCAAACTTGCCCTTGTTCTTGAAATTGTGGGGCTGGAAGTTTTTCTTCTGTACCAAATTGGCACTAGAACCTCCCTCAATACCTCGAGCACGTATATCTTTTGCTCTCGCCTTTTCTTCCACATCAAGAGTACCAATGAGATCCGGAACGGAAAACTCCCGTCTCTTATGCTTCATAGAGGTAGCAAAGTTACTCCACGAGGGAGGGAGCTTAGTAATGATACCTCCGGCAACAAACTTGCCCGGTAACATACAATTGAAGTGATGAAGTTCTCTAGCAAAAGACTGTATCTCGTGAGCTTGCTCAACCACGGAGCGCTCTTCAGTCCTCCTGTAGTCATAGAATTGTTGCATGATATACAGCTCAGTGCCGGCATCGGAGACCCCAAACTTGGCCTCGAGTGCATCCCACATATCTTTTCCATTGTCAATTGACGCATAAGCATCAACTATGTTCTCACCAAGAACACTCAAAAGAGTAGCCTTAAACAAGGTACCCTTTTTCTGAAAAACTTGTTCTTCTTGAGGATTAAGATCTCCTTCAGGTTTGCCAAGAGTGGCCTCATAGCTGCTCTGGTTTGAAACCATATAACAGCCCTCACATGCCACCTCTTATAGTGCACGCCCTCAAACATAGGAGGCCTCATGGAAGCAGCAAAACCACTCAGGGTAAATTGCCTATAATAAGGTTTTTGGATTGTTGGAAATATGAGCAATTTACCGAAAGATTTAAAAGAAATAAGCAGCTAATAAAACAAGATCATAGTAAAAGTGGCAACACTAGTCATGCGACTGAGAGGAGAATATGCCACAATAAGAGGAATGAAACTTATGAGGGAAACTAAAGGATAGTAGGTGAATATTATGTGAACATGAGAACTATATGGAAACATAGGTAGAATAGAAACTAGACCAAGTATTTGTAGCAAAACCTCAAACATGGAAAATATGAATATGTACTGAGTGGCAGCAGTAGCAGGGTTGGCATTGACGTCATCACCGGCCATGTCGTCGAAGCGGTTGTCGACGTCAGGGAAGAAGTCGTCGGTTGGGAAGTGATCATCAGTGTCTGTGGCGTCCGTGATGAAGAAGCCAGTAGTCACGCAGAGCGCTCCCCAAAAACCTTATCACCCTTCTCCCGTACAGGACTCAAAGTGCTGGGGTTTCATAGGCCTACTACCCCGACCCGCGATGCACGCTGCATGCTGGGATGGGGAAGAACCTTGTAGCAGCTCAGGGATTGGAACTCGAGGACGTGAGGAAGAGGAAGTTCTGGTGTGTCTCTCTAGGGAGGAGCGACCTCCCTTTTATAGGCACAGGAGAAGGAGGCGAATAGGCAGCAACGGGAGGCGAAGCAAAAGAGGGAGACGAAACGATAAGGCAGCAGCCGAAGGTCCGACTTGTATGTCCCTCTTGTTCTCATGCTCATACATGTGGAGAAACATCCTCCCTTATAAGGAGGTCTGACTCCTACTAAACTAGCAATGTGGGAATAAACTTTTGTCCCACCTCTTGCCTTGCATGAATAGGCTGAGTGGGCCTCTAGGATTTATTAGGAATTCTGAAAGTTGTTATTGGGCTGGCCCATTTTTAGAACAAATTCCAGCATAAAGCATTCTCGGAAAGTCTGGATTCCACAATAGTATGTATATAACCTGACCAATGCCTACGCATATTTCGAATTCGGATTGCTAGGCCACATTATATATTGATACAAGTGGGTGGAGCCAAGCATAGATACGTGCATACATGCAACGGTCCCGTATCCCATACACCACTACCTTTCATCCACTTTGGTTACTAAACGATAATTAAGGGTTTCCCATGGATGCAGCTAAGATGGTCTCCATTTATCCCCTATTGCAATGATATGGAAAGGAGGGAGATAAGCATTGTCACTACCAACCTTTGCTTACCACCTTCCCACCAATAGTAATGACCTTCCATACAAAGAGGCATACGTTGGATGTTCAATTTTTCCCGACATTAAGAAGATCATTAACATAAGCATATAAAGAGGATATTAAATCTTATTGGTCTTGAATCTCAAACATACTAATGTTCCTCCATATCCTGAGAAACTACTCACACATAGAGGTCGGCAATATCGTAGGATGAATCATGATAACCATAATCGTAGCATCAAAGTAATATAAAAGTGAATCCACACCAACTAATTTGCTAGAAAGAGATGGACACGGACTGGTGATGATCAAGAACGATGGTGATGATGTCCCCTTGATGCGGCAGTGGCGGAGTCCCTCTTATCAATTTCCCTCTGAAATCCTTCTGAAGGCTAGGGTTCTTCGTTCTTGACAAATATCTGGTGCTTGTGCGTCTCTCATTCACGGTCCGTTTGAACTAGGGTGCAGTAGTTGATCTAGTGGAGGCGTCGACGTGCGGTACAAGAGGCAGTATGAGTGCGCACAGTCGTAACATGCGTAGTCTTGTGCTTTGGACACTTCTTCTATTTCTTCTCACTAATGATTGGTATTTTTATGGTAGTATCCTATAACTCTAACGAATCAGGTGTGCGAAAGCGGTAAAATCTGAAGAATCCTAGAGCTATGAAACAAAATAAGAGGTGCAAAGTAACGCAAATTTTGGACTCATCAAATCCCCCAAGCGTAGAGGTTTGCTCATCCCTAAGCAAATGTCGCAGCTTGTAAAAACGAGATCCTCTTTTCATGGAATGCAGATAAAATAAATGAATGAGTCCATTGCTAAGGTTAAAATCCACATGAGATGCATAATTCCAACAAGTATTATTATGTTTTCACCATCAAGATGAGCATGAAGGCTTCACAGCTTCACGACAACATACAAATTTACAGAAATCCTCAATCTTTTTTGGGAAGGGGTGACAAGAGGGAGAAAATTTAGAGCTCGAGAGTATTCTTGGTGTTCTTTTAGAGGCTCTATGTGAAAGGTACCTTGGTCTACCAACACTAGTTGGGAGAGCCAAGGAGAGTACTTTGAAATATGTCACAGAGAGCTCTAAGACAAAGGTGAGTGGTTGCAAGGGTCAAGGACTATCCAAAGCAGCACAAGAGTTTTTGATTAATCTAGACTTCAAGCTATACCTACGTTTACCATGGGTTGTTTTCATCTCACAAAGTAAATGTGCCTGAACCTCACTTTGATTTCCTCAAAAATCTAGTGGGGTGCAATGAATGATGACAGGATAGTACATTGGATCGCTTGGAAAAATATGTGTGCAGCAAACAGAGATGGAGGACTCAGCTCTCGTGATCCCGAGGCGTTCAATCAAGCTTTGCTCGCGAAACGGGAATGTAGGGTTTTGTAGGAACCGACTTTACTTGTGTGCTAGGGTCCTCAAGCATGATATTTCAGAGAGGAATCGATCATGTAGGCCACTTGTCTTACTAGCGTGTCACACACTTACCGAAGTGTATTGCATGGTAGAGATCTACTTCGAAAGGCCATCATATGGTGAAATCGGGATGGTTCTAGGGTGCACATCCCTCACGACAACTGGATCCCGAGGAGCAGGAGCATGAAACCACTAGGTGAAATCTTCATGCCTGGAATGACACGAGTGGCAGATCTATTAGCTCCAATGATCACACTTGGGATGCGACAAAGGTGGACGCCATGTTCACTCTGGGAGACACGATGGACATCAAACAAATTGCCACTTGAGGTCAGAGGAGGAGGATTATATGGCATGGAACGCCCCCAGAAATGGGTGTTTGACAATTAAGTTAACCTACCACTTGAAGATTTCTATGGGAAGATTGAGGATCAGACAGCCAGAGCCCTCTAGTTCCATGTATAGGAACAAAGGGTTCTTAGCGTTGTTGGATACTTGTGCACCTGCAAAAGCCAAGATACATATGTGGCGACTCCACTAGTAGAAAACAGGCATTTAGTCCCAGTTCGTAAGGGCCTTTAATTCTGGTTTTCCAACCGGGTCTAAGCAATCGAGACTAAACGCCTCCACTTTTAGTCTCGTAGGGGCTCCGCGTGGCAGCTTTCTAGAGCGGGGGATGGAGGACCTTTAGTCCCAGTTGGTGTTACCAACTGGGACTAACACCAACCGGAGTAAAGGTTTTTAAAAAAAATATTTTTTTCAACATTTTCTAATTTTTAAATCATTGAATTATTTAACAATTTAATCTCTAATCACCCCTCCACACTCCTCTTTATTTATTTGACAATTCAATCTCTAATCACCCCTCCTCACTGATCTAGGGAGGAGCACTCATTCCAAATCTTCTAACTTCCCGTTCAGTCACCGTTCGGTTACCCATCCTCGCACTACTCCAACCCTAGCATTCTTAACTTTCGAGTTCTATCTCCCCTTGTTTCCAAGTCTGCGCTTGTTGTTTTCTTGACAGTAATAAGTTATCAATCCTATTAACCCATAGGTCTTGATGTCACATGATATAATTTTTTAAATTCCAAAAAATTATTAAAATAAACAACAATGATTAACAGACAACAATAATTAATTTAAAAACTCCAAAAAAACTTCGAAAATGGCAAAAATTTCAACAAAAGTCAAACATTCTCAAAAACAAAAAAACAAAAAATAATAATAAAAAGTTCAAATTAAAATAAGTAATAATAATATTTAATTTCAATGAAAATAAAAGCACTAATAATGTTATTGTATTCATTTTTTGCCATTTAGTCATTTAATATGGCATAATTAATATCTTTAAATATGTAAATCAAAATTCAACAAATATTGTATCCATTATTATCACAAAAATGTGAGGAATCCAAATATGACAAGATTTTTTTAAAAAAACTGAATTTTTATTCTTTTCGGATTTCAAAAATCTCAAAGAATAAAAAATGTTAAAAAAAATAAACTATGTATTCAATAAATTTATGTTATATGTATCATATCAATCCTATTAGGCCCTTGAGCATGATGTCACACGTTTCACCATTTGAATTTGAAACTATTATTCTAAAAAACAATAATTATTTAGTAACACTAATATTTATTGAATAAGTAGTTTGTCCAAAAATTCAGAAAAACTTAAATTTGAGTATACTTTTATCCTTTTGGAATTTGAGATTCTCTTGCTGAACATTTTGATATATTATACTTTTTTTCCACATCGTATGCAAAAGTTATAGCCGCTTTAGTTTTCATAACACTTTTTTTAAACTTGTTTCAACTCCAGACTTTCTGTGCGTTCAACATGCACCATTCAAAGCCACATCATCAATTTTCAACATTTGCCACTTCATTCGTTGTTTTTAATGCATTTATTAAAAAAATTGAGCTAAATGACCCTGAAATTAAAAAGCACTACAGATGAACTCTAAAAATGTTGATACTTGGCATGGTATCATTATTTTACCCACATAGCATGTTCTAAAAAGTTGAGAGGGTTACGGCAAAAATTGGATGCACTTCGTGTACAAACTGGACAATCCCTTCCGAATTATCAGGATTTCGGACGAAAACTCATTTGTTACAAAAGGCATTTCATTTTTTAAACTTGTTTCAACTCCAGAACTTTTATGTGTTCAATATGCACCACTCAAAGACACATCATCAATTTTCAACCCTTTCCCACTTCATTCGCTATTTTTCATGCATTTTTTTTGAGCTAAATGGACCTGAAATTGAAAAGCACTACAATTGAACTCTGAAAAGGATGAAACTTGGCATGGTATCATAATTTCACCCACATAGCATGTGCTAAAAAGTTGAGAGGGTTCTGGCAAAAACTGGATGCACTTCGTGTACAAGCTGGACAATCCCTTTCGTAGTATCAAGGTTTCACACGAAAACTCATCTGTTACAAAAGCATTTCATTTTTTAAGCTTATTTCAACTCCAAACTTTTTGTGTGTTCAATATTCACCATTCAAAATCACATCATCAACTTTCAACCCCTCCCACTTCATTCGCAATTTTTCATGCATTTATTGATTTTTTAGCTAAATGACCCCGAAATTGAAAAGCCCTACAAATGAACTCTTAAAATGTCAAAACTTGGCATGGTGTCGTCATTTCACCCATATAGCATGTGCTAAAAACTTGAGAGGGTTCCGACAAAAACTGGATGCACTTCGTGCATAAACTGGACAATCCCTTTCCAAGTATGAGGGTTTCAGACGAAAACTCATCTCTTACAAAAGCTTTTATTTTTTACATATTTCAACTCTAGAATTTTTGTGCGTTCAATATGCACCATTCAAACCCACATCATCAATTTTCAACCCTTGCCCACTTCATTCGCTATTTTTCATGCATTTACTGATTTTTTTAGCTAAATGACCCCGAAATTGAAAAGCACTACAAATGAACTCTGAAAAGGTTGAAACATGGCATAGTATCCTCATTTCACCCACATAGCATGTGCTACAACATTGAGATAGTTACGGCAAAAGTTGGATACACTTTGTGTACAAACTGGACAATCTCTTTCGAAGTATCCGGGTTTCGGACGAAAACTCATCTGTTAGAAAGTCATTTCATTTTTAAACTTATTTCAACTCCAGACTTTTTTTACATTCAACAGGCACCACTAAAAGCCACATCATCAATTTTCAACCCTTTCCCACTTCATTCGATATTTTTCATGCATTTATTGATTTTTTGAGCTATAAAACTAAAAGAGCTAAACAAAATCTGTTTTTAAATAAAACACCTATTTAAAATAACCTAAAAATACCAAATTGAATAAAATGATAAAATACACTAATATTAAATAGTAGGAAAAAGAATCACTCAAAAATCTATTTTCAAACTAAAGTTATTCACAAACTAGTTATGTAGGGGAACGCGACAGAAAACAAAAATTTCGGTATAGCGAGCACGCCCAGGACCACTATGGAGAATGCATACAAGGTTTGATCTGATCCGTACCGACTCGTAGCGCAGCGGAGGAAGAGTCGGTGGAGATCGTTGGTGCAGATCCCCGCAGCTAGGATTTACAACCTCCCAACCGCGAGGATGTACTCCCTCGTCGGACAGCCCTTCGGGAGGCGGTCGGACAGTCCCCCGGACGATGTCGCGGACAGCCCTTCGGGAGGACCCTCGAAACTCGAACGGAGACTCGGACGGCCCTTCGGGAGGACTCTCGAAACTCGACCCGAGACTCGGACAGCCCTTCGGGAGGACACTCGAACAGCCCCTCGGGCAAAAGATCGAAACTACGAACTCTCTACGGGGTTGCACACATACGGTGTCATCTATCCGGCAGGGCTTCGCCGTCCAGAACTAGTTCCTGCCGGAACCTAGACAGCCTTTCGGCTCTACGAAAAACTCTTTTTGTGGGAGGGAGAGAGAGAGCTTGCAAAGCATAGCATGTGTATGAGAGCAAAGGATGAGTGTGGAGAGTGCATCTCCACCTCTATTTATAGGAAAACCCAAGGGGTAGGGTGGCACTTGAAATACCCAAAATGCCCATGAGGTGAGCACACCACAAGGGCATAAAGGGAAAGCCTCCAAATAGTGTTGCCTGCATCACCATGCCTGCATCACCATGCCTGCATCATCCCCTAATAGTATTTCCACTATTCACAATAGTGTTTCCACTATTTACAATAGTGTTTCCACTATACACATATAGTGTTTCCACTATTTATATATATAGTGTTTCTACTATTCAAAATAGTGTTTTCACTATTCACGAAGACATTTTTCTGCGTCCGTTAAATCCCAAATTATTTCTGTGTGCCTAGAATAATTCCAGTACCCACTAAAACAATTTTGGACGCGTTCCGAAACAATTCCGGAACAATGTTTTTCTTCAGCAAAAAGCTACCATAGCGGTTCCGGCGGCTCCGGAACACTTCCGGTTTTTTCCTCCGAAAAATCCCAGAAGTCCCCAGAATCATTCTAGCACCCTCCAAGAATTTCCAGACGTGTGCCAAAACCATTTTGACTTAATGGTATACTCCGAAACAACTTTTCGGTTTTACCGGAACTATTCCAATGTTCTCTCTCCGGAACTCTTCCGTTGTCTCCGAAACTTTTTCGGTGATTTTCTCTCAGACTCCCTATCTAGTATTCAGCAGATAGATGACCCTTAAGCGTGTGACCCTATAGGTTCGGTGAAGTATAGACATGACCCGGAACACCTTCCGATCAATGATCAGCATCGGAGCCGTGGACACCCATGTCGATCCCTATACCCACACGAATAAATATTCGAGTGAACCTCCAGTTGCCGTGAGCTATTCCTGTTGCTTCGCGATATGTTACAATTACCCGAGGTGAGAAACATCGGCATCCTCGTGGATCAACACTTGTCCACAATGCCAGTTACCTCGTTGCCGGTATTGTTCTCTTTTCTCGTTCCCATGTTTTGGCATCCCCGTGATCAAATCACAAAGTGTCTGGCCAGACGATGATGGATACCGTAACACCGAGAGGGCCCAGAGATATCTCTCCATCACCGAAGGAGCAAATCCCAATCTTGAGCTATCAAGTTACTTGACATACTTTTCCATGAACCCGTAAGCCGCCGTAATAGCCACCCATTTACGGATGACGTTTAACAAACCCCAAAGTTCATGAAGCAAGCATGAAGAAACTCGATACTCGCATGGTCTAAGGAATTATGCAAACATTAACTTCTCTGTGTTATTAACCATAAACTTATGACAAATGTATCTCATAGCATAACATCAATTCCGATCAATTCAACACAAGTGTTCTACCAACATCGTGCCCTCAAAATTGCCGGCATGGCCATGCCCAAGATAAGGAAAACAGGATCATCATGCAATACTTGAGCCAGTCTTAGAAGCAAGACTAGGAATAAAATTTACCATTTATTATACCACACGTGCACATGAGTTTCCCTCCAAGCCTCGTTTTATTTGCAGACTCGAGAATCATTGTAGTTATAGCATGGATCATAAACATTCATTACAAACTTGGAGATACAAAAGTAACTGATATTACTGCCTCTAGGGCATATCTCCTACAGACTCCCACTTGCACTAGAGTCATAATCTAGTTACATGGCTTCCCTAACAACAATGGCAATCCGGTGTTGCTCATGCTTTGCTCGTGGTAGAGGCTTCGTCATCGGGTCTGACACATTCAGATCCGTGTGAACTTTGCGTACTTTCACTAAACCTTCTTCGACATGATGTCGAATGAGTTTAAATTTGCGTTGAATATGCATTGTCTTATGGTGCGAACATGGCTCCCTTGCCTGAGCCACGGCGCCACTATTGTCACAATAGATCTCCACCGGGTCCAGAGCACTTGGAACCACACCAAGGTCTTCAAGGAATTGCTTGATACCGACAGCTTTCTTGGAGGCTTCTGAAGCAGCCACATATTCCGCCTCCGTTGTAGAATCCGCCGCAGTCTTTTGTTTGGAACTTTTCCAATCAACTGCACCGCCGTTCAATAAGAAAACATAGCCCGATTGAGATTTGAAGTCATCTGGGTCAGTCATGAAGCCTGCATCAGTGTAACAACTTACAATGAGCTCTTCATCACCTCCGTACACAAGGAGTAAATCCTTGGTCCTCCTGAGGTACTTAAGAATAACCTTAACTGCGGCCCAGTGTTCCAATCCTGGATCACCTTGGTACCGGCTGCTAACACTTAGCGCATAGGAAACATCCGGTCTTGTACATAGCATGGCATACATAATAGAACCAACTGCCGAAGCATATGGAATATCATTCATTTGTACTCGCTCATCGAGGGTCCGAGGACACTGATTCTTGCAAAGCACTGTGCCAGGTGACATGGGGAGTAGGCCTTTCTTGGAGTTCTCCATGTTGAACCTTTTCAACACCTTGTCAATGTACGTGCTTTGGCTTAGCGCTATCAGGCGTCTTGATCTATCTCTATAGATCCTGATGCCCAATACATATGCCGCTTCGCCTAAGTCTTTCATTGAAAAACTCTTCTTCAATGAGTCTTTTATTTCGCTAAGAAATTTCACATCATTTCCAATCAACAATATGTCATCCACATACAAGATTAGAAATGCTTTTGCGCTCCCACTAAACTTCTTGTAAACACAAGATTCTTCATCGTTCCTGATGAAGCCAAACTCTTTGACCATTTCATCAAAACGAATGTTCCAGCTCCTTGATGCTTGCTTCAGACCATAAATGGCTTTCTGAAGCTTGCATACCTTTCTAGCATTCTTAGGATCGACAAAACCTTCTGGCTGTATCATGTATACATCCTGTTCAAGGTTTCCATTTAGGAAAGCCGTTTTGACATCCATCTGCCATATTTCATAATCGAAATAAGCAACAATTGCTAGTAATATCCGAACAGACCTGAGCATGGCTACGGGCGAGAAAGTCTCGTCGTAGTCAACTCCTAGAACTTGCGTGAACCCTTTCGCGACAAGTCTAGCTTTGTGGATAGTAATGTTACCATCCGCGTCCGTCTTTCTTTTGAAAATCCATTTACAACCAATGGGTTTTACGCCATCTGGAAGTTCTTCCAAGTTCCAAACTTGGTTTTCGTACATGGATTCCATCTCGGATCTCATGGCCTTGTGCCATTCCCTTGAGCTAGGCCCCGCCATCGCTTCCTTGTAGTGCGCAGGTTCATCGTCTTCAAGAATGAAGATTTCGTTATGAAACCATTCAGGTGGCTGGATAGCCCTACCTGATCTACGGGGTTCAGTTACAACATTGTCTGAAGTTTCCGCATCACATGCGACAACTTCCAGCTCGGTTGTAGGGATAATTTGCGGAATTACTTCCGGTTCCTTAGCCATATCAACGGTTGCCGAAGATTCACTAATCTCATTAAGCTGTACTGTCCTCCTACTCAATTCTTTAGCGAGAAACTCTTTCTCGAGAAAATGTGCAACCTTTGCGACAAACACTTTGCCCTCGGTTTGGTGGTAGAAGGAATATCCAATGGTGTTATTTGGATAACCTACAAAGTAACATTTGTCTGATCTAGGTTCTAGCTTGGTTGGCTGTAAACGTTTTACGTATGCCTCACAACCCCAAACCTTGAGATGTGACACACTAGGTATCTTCCCATACCACATCTCATGTGGTGTCGTCTCAACAGACTTAGACGGTGCTCTGTTTAATGTATAAGCAGCAGTTTCTAGTGCGTGACCCCAAAAAGATATCGGTAGATCTGTAAGAGACATCATCGACCTTACCATGTCTAACAGGGTTCGGTTACGTCGTTCCGACACTCCATTTCGCTGTGGAGTTCCGGGAGGCGTAAGCTGTGAAACGATTCCACGATCATTCAGATGTTGGCCAAACTCGTGACTAAGATATTCGCCTCCGTGATCAGACCGCAGAAACTTAATCTTTTTGTTACGATGATTTTCTACCTCATTCTGAAATTCTTTGAACTTTTCAAAGGTTTCCGACTTATGCTTCATCAAGTAGATATAGCCATACCGACTCAAATCATCAGTAAAAGTCACGAAGTAAAAATACCCACCCCGTGCGGCCGTGTTCATTGGACCACATACATCACTATGTATTATTTCCAATAATTCAGCCGCCCGTTCAGGATGACCCGTGAACGGCGTCTTGGTCATTTTTCCCATCAAGCAAGCTTCACATGTGTCAAATAATTCAAAATCAAGGGACGGTAAAACTCCATCTTTATGGAGTCTTTGCATGCGTTTCTTTCCGATGTGGCCAAGCCGACAGTGCCACAAGTAAGTGGCGGTGGTATCAGCCTTCTTAAGGCGTTTAGCATTCACGTTAAAGACATCATTTCCACATTCAAGATTTAGTATGAAAAAGGCCCCCAACAATGGGTGCAAATCCATAAAACATATCCTTACAATAAAGTGAACAACCATTGTTCTCAGACTTGTAGGAGTACCCGTCGTGCACTAAACATGATCCAGAGATAATGTTTCTACACAACAATGGAACAAAATAACAGTTACTAAGTTCCAAAATAAATCCTGAAGGGAGACGTAGAGGCATAATGCCGACGGCTTGAGCGGCGATCCCAGCGCCATTCCCGACACGCATCACGACTTCATTCTTTGCCAGCTTGCGCACCTTCTGAAGCCCCTGTATCGAGTTGCAAATGTGAGCAACCGATCCGGTATCAAATACCCAAGACTTAGAATTTTCGCTAGCAAGCAAAACGTCAATGACATTAACTTGTATAACAATTATACCTTTTCCGGTTTTCCCGGATTTCTTATCTTCTAGATACTTCTTGCAGTTTCTCTTCCAGTGTCCTGTGCCCTTGCAGTAGAAGCACTCAGTTTCATTCTTGGCTCCGCCCTTAGATTTGCGTTGGAAGCCGGTCTTACCGGCGCCCTTGCCTTTCTTTGGCTTGCCTTTCTTTTTGAAACTGACAGTTTTATTCACAAGCAACACTTGCTTGCGATTTTTCTGCAGTCCTCCTTCAACAGTTTTCAGCATGGCAAGCACCTCATTAGGTGTTTTGTCCATCCCATTCATGTTGTAGTTCATGACAAAACCTCCGTAAGAAGGGGGGAGTGAACAGAGCAACATGTCCATTACATGCTCTTCTGGAAGTGGAAATTCCAGGGTTTTAAGCCTTTCAGCGTAGCCAATCATATTGACTACGTGCTCGCCAACTGAACTGCCCTCAGCCATCTTGGTCTCCGACATCATCTTCATGATATCAAAACGTTCAGACCTTGCATTAAACTTGTAAAGAGCATCCAGATCCTTGATCATATCAAAGGAGTTATGGAATTCAAAACGTTTTTGAAGCTCTGAACTCATGCAAGACAGCATGAGGCACTGCACTAAGTTGTAATCATCATCCTTAGTGGCCCAGACATTCTGTATGTCTACCGCGGCTGTTGCCGCCGGCTTTGGTGGAAGAGCTCCATCAAGCACGTACACTTTCTTAGCGCTCCTGAGGACAATCCTCAGGGTACGGACCCAGTCCGCATAGTTGTTTCCATTCGCAGCTAACTTCTCTTTCTCTAACATCGGGCCTAAGTTGAACGCGCTATTGCGAGCCATTTGATCTACAACGGAAAACATAAGTTCATTTTAGACATTGTTCATAATGATTTTTGGCACTAGTGAATAAACAATTTTATTCTAAAGTGCGCTCCCACTCAAATCAATATCTCTCATAATTGATTGTGAGTGATGCAAGATCCAACTTTCAATTTAGCGTCAAGGATGTAACCATCTCAAGTGACGAGAATTTCAATTGGTAGGCCAACTTGCCAATCACATCTCTATGTGACTCTTGTTCATCTTTCGATGCGTGTGTTCTGAGCTCATGACTTTCATGCCTGAACGTCAAGACAACCAAGTGATCTCGCTGCGAGGTCTCAACTCACCCGCCTCACACTTCTCTAATCGTTCGTATCCATGTAACCATGTGATACCCCGAAGAGATAGGTGCCGTGACGGTGCTACACTTGGGAGAACACTATCTACTTGATATTTTTGTGAGAGATCACCCTAATAAAAAGCGACTACCGCGCAATCAAGAAGGGTGCATCAAGAGGGATAAACATCTCAGGCAATTCATAATAGCATGATATGATATAGCCCCTTCTGACGGAGAAGTCAAGTATTTCTTCGTCTTCGGCATTCGCGTCGGTGTTCACCTTTGCGAAGATTGCCACCACCTTGTCGATGCACCAAATAATATTGCTATCTCTATAGCTAATAAAATAAGTGCATTACATAAGGTTGACACGCAGGTCATTAAAGTGCAATCATATGGCTCCAGCCATCATGCCGAATCATGACACGCAGGTCATGTTAATTACATCATATAGCCATCTCATACATAATCAAATTGAATATGAGCATTGCTATACCACATCACATGCAAACCATCCTGCAAAACCAAGTTAGACGCCTCTAATCGGTTTATGCAAAATTTTATTTTACGTGGCTTCTAAGGTTTTGACTTAAACCGCAGCTACCAACGTTTATCATCAAGTATGATACTTCAAGTTGCTAGATTAACTTTCCAGGGTGTATGAAACACGAGATCGTAAAATCTCGAGCCCCATACTAAACTTCGTCATACGCGTGACCCCCATGCAGATCATATCTGCATTGCCCTTCGTCTGCGAAACATCCATCTTTCTTTAACTATGGTGGAACCCAAAGACACTGAAGCACTTCGTTGATCTGTCAATCAGCATACTCAGGAGCAGCATGAAAGGATCGCGGATTGCCAGAACTTTGTAAGATTCCACCATTCCGTCAAGATCAGGAGTACGCAAATTCACGGGAAGCAACAAGAACATCGGGTAACAGATTTCATCTGCTACCCACACAAATAATTTTCAGCAATAGATCTCATCTACTACAAAATTATACTATGCAATACTCATACATCTCATGTATTCTAGATCATACCATGCATCTACTCATAGCCTGGCTCTGATGCCACTGTAGGGGAACGCGACAGAAAACAAAAATTTCGGTATAGCGAGCACGCCCAGGACCACTATGGAGAATGCATACAAGGTTTGATCTGATCCGTACCGACTCGTAGCGCAGCGGAAGAAGAGTCGGTGGAGATCGTTGGTGCAGATCCCCGCAGCTAGGATTTACAACCTCCCAACCGCGAGGATGTACTCCCTCGTCGGACAGCCCTTCGGGAGGCGGTCGGACAGTCCCCCGGACGATGTCGCGGACAGCCCTTCCGGAGGACCCTCGAAACTCGAACGGAGACTCGGACGGCCCTTCGGGAGGACTCTCGAAACTCGACCCGAGACTCGGACAGCCCTTCGGGAGGACACTCGAACAGCCCCTCGGGCAAAAGATCGAAACTACGAACTCTCTACGGGGTTGCACACATACGGTGTCATCTATCCGGCAGGGCTTCGCCGTCCAGAACAAGTTCCTGCCGGAACCCAGACAGCCTTTCGGCTCTACGAAAAACTCTTTTTGTGGGAGGGAGAGAGAGAGCTTGCAAAGCAAAGCAT
This sequence comes from Hordeum marinum, assembly GCA_022496015.1. Lineage (NCBI taxonomy): Eukaryota > Viridiplantae > Streptophyta > Magnoliopsida > Poales > Poaceae > Hordeum > Hordeum marinum. Next base: position 34,109,090 of record CM039677.1, read on the forward strand.
GTGTATGAGAGCAAAGGATGAGTGTGGAGAGTGCATCTCCACCTCTATTTATAGGAAAACCCAAGGGGTAGGGTGGCACTTGAAATACCCAAAATGCCCATGAGGTGAGCACACCACAAGGGCATAAAGGGAAAGCCTCCAAATAGTGTTGCCTGCATCACCATGCCTGCATCACCATGCCTGCATCACCATGCCTGCATCATCCCCTAATAGTATTTCCACTATTCACAATAGTGTTTCCACTATTTACAATAGTGTTTCCACTATACACATATAGTGTTTCCACTATTTATATATATAGTGTTTCTACTATTCAAAATAGTGTTTTCACTATTCACGAAGACATTTTTCTGCGTCCGTTAAATCCCAAATTATTTCTGTGTGCCTAGAATAATTCCAGTACCCACTAAAACAATTTTGGACGCGTTCCGAAACAATTCCGGAACAATGTTTTTCTTCAGCGAAAAGCTACCATAGCGGTTTCGGCGGCTCCGGAACACTTCCGGTTTTTTCCTCCGAAAATTCCCAGAAGTCCCCAGAATCATTCTAGCACCCTCCAAGAATTTCCAGACGTGTGCCGAAACCATTTTGACTTAATGGTATACTCCGAAACAACTTTTCGGTTTTACCGGAACTATTCCAATGTTCTCTCTCCGGAACTCTTCCGTTGTCTCCGAAACTTTTTCGGTGATTTTCTCTCAGACTCCCTGTCTAGTATTCAGCAGATAGATGACCCTTAAGCGTGTGACCCTATAGGTTCGGTGAAGTATAGACATGACCCGGAACACCTTCCGATCAATGATCAGCATCGGAGCCGTGGACACCCATATCGATCCCTATACCCACACGAATAAATATTCGAGTGAACCTCCAGTTGCCGTGAGCTATTCCTGTTGCTTCGCGATATGTTACAATTACCCGAGGTGAGAAACATCGGCATCCTCGTGGATCAACACTTGTCCACAATGCCAGTTACCTCGTTGCCGGTATTGTTCTCTTTTCTCGTTCCCATGTTTTGGCATCCCCGTGATCAAATCACAAAGTGTCTGGCCAGACGATGATGGATACCGTAACACCGAGAGGGCCCAGAGATATCTCTCCATCACCGAAGGAGCAAATCCCAATCTTGAGCTATCAAGTTACTTGACATACTTTTCCATGAACCCGTAAGCCGCCATAATAGCCACCCATTTACGGATGACGTTTAACAAACCCCAAAGTTCATGAAGCAAGCATGAAGAAACTCGATACTCGCATGGTCTAAGGAATTATGCAAACATTAACTTCTCTGTGTTATTAACCATAAACTTATGACAAATGTATCTCATAGCATAACATCAATTCGGATCGATTCAACACAAGTGTTCTACCAACATCGTGCCCTCAAAATTGCCGGCATGGCCATGCCCATGATCAGGAAAACAGGATCATCATGCAATACTTGAGCCAGTCTTAGAGGCAAGACTAGGAATAAAATTTACCATTTATTATACCACACGTGCACATGAGTTTCCCTCCAAGCCTCGTTTTATTTGCAGACTCGAGAATCATTGCAGTTATAGCATGGATCATAAACATTCATTACAAACTTGGAGATACAAAAGTAACTGATATTACTGCCTCTAGGGCATATCTCCTACAAGTTATTCACACAAATTTCGCTCAAAAACTTTATTTATTCGCTGTAAGTACAAACAAAAGAAAATAAATAAAGCAAAAAGCAAAACAAAACTAAAAATAGAACTTTAGTAATTAGACCAGTTTCTCGTGCTGAACATTTTGATATCTTAAACTTTTTTCGCCGTCGTATACAAAAGTTATAGCAGTTTTACTTTTTTCATAACACTTTAATCCTGGTTGGAGACACCAAGCAGGACTAAAGGGGGTGAGCCCTTTAGTCCCGGTTGGTGTCTCCAACCCCCCCCCCCTTTAGTCCCGGTTGGTGTCTCAAACCGGGATTAAAAGTCCCATTCGTACCGGGACTGATGCCTGTCGAGCCCCGTCCGGCATCCTAGCCGCTCGAATCGGGACTAATGCTCACAGTAGTTCTGGTTCGTAACGCGACCGAGACTATTGCTCCGATCCTGCTAGGACGAAAGCCCAGTTTTCTACTAGTGCTCATACAAAATGGTTTGGCCATGAGGTTTGAACTACATCGACATCATATTAAACCAGGTGTTTTTTGTGTTGCATGTGGCCGGAAGAGACCATATGTCCCCGTTTATGGACATGTCAACATTCAGTGAGGTTCCGACAGCTCCTCCACTCAAAGAAGGGAGTTGTGGTGGTGATACCACCAAGATTGATGGACTTCCAGAGTGATCTTGCTCACTGGCTACTCGACTGGTTTGCGGATGCGCCTGACGTGGAGAGAAAGCAATGGTACAGACAACCTACAGGCGTTGGCTGGCTTGAAATGATGTGAGGGATGGAAAACAGGTTGTTCTGCCACATGAACTCTATTGTTGCTCATATGAAAGAATGGAGAGAAGTTCATGCGGGTGCAGCCTAGGTATCGAGGCGAAAAGAGGAACATTCCTGGGAGCCACCTGATGAGGGATGGGTGAAGGTGAACTGTAGGATCGAAAGTATGTCTACAGGGGGGTGATTAGACTACTTGACCAATTAAAACCTACTTTTCCCAATTTTAAGTGTTGGCAGATTCTAGCATTCATAGAAAGTCAAGCACACCCTACACACGCATGTCTACGAGTATAGCAGCGGAAAGTAAAGACAAACATGAGTAGAAAAGGAAGGGTAGGAAGATCAAACGCAATTTGGAGACACGATGATTTTTCCTGTGGTTCTGATAGGTGGTGCTATCGTACGCCCATGTTTTGTCGAGTCTATAACCCACAAAGGTTAACGGTCGCGAGAGTCCTCAAAGGGCTCTATCCATGGAGGGTTCCACGAGGAAGCAACCTCGACTATAACATGATGGCCTATGTCCACGGAGGACTAACCTAACTCGGGTAGATCTTCACGAAGTAGGCGATCTCCTTGCCCTTGCAAACTTCTTAGTGCACTCCACAACACGAAGTAGGAGGCTCCCAAGCGACACCTAACCAATCTAGGAGGCACCACCCTCCAAAAGTTAATAGGCTCGATAATGTCGATGAACTCCTTGCTCTTGTGCTTCAAGATGATAGACTCCTCAATACACAATCACTCTCTCACAGATTTTGCTTAGGTGGAAGAGATTGATTGGGTGGAAAGCAACTTGGGGAGGCTAGAGATCAAGATTCATATGGTTGGAATGGAATGGCATGATCTGAACACATGGGTAGGTGGCTCTCTCGCAAAAATCAGTTGGGATGAGTGGGGGTCTGTTCTGAGTGCTTCTCTTCCGAGTGAGTGGTGGTGGAGGGGTATATATATAGGCATCTCCAAAAATCCAACCGTTACACCTAATAAGTCCAACTCGGTGACACCGATGTGTTAATCTCAGTGGTACCTAGTTGCCTAAAAGGTAGAAACTTTTGAATCTTGGTGAGACCGATACATAAAACTTGGTTGCACCGATAAGGTGACCAACGATCAGATTGCCAAAATCGGTGACGCTGATTCAACAAACTCGGTCGGACCAATTTTTTGAATTTAGGTAACAAAATGTTGGAAACCCAAACTTGGTGGCACTGAATCAGAATCGGTTGCACCAATGGGATAGGGTTTGGCTTGAGTCTTTCTAAGGCTGAGAAACATTGGCACCGAGTGGGAAGTGTTGGTTGCACTGATTTTGGATATTTGGCTTTGGACAGACTTTTGTGGAAGAGCTTCTGGGTGTATGTGGTGACTATCACTTGTGCATGTATGAGCATTTTATTCACCTACAGTACCTTACCCCCTTTTGATAGTATTGGCTTTCCTATGGACTCAAAGTGATTTCTCACAAAGTAAAATATAGAGTCCTCTTGCTTGAAGCTTTGCCAATGCTATCTCTTCTCCTTGGAGTATTTCCACAATCTGTTCGACAACCCATCATTGAACATTTCCTGAAATATGGTTAGTGGACATATTGTTCAATGACATATATGTTGTTATTAATTACCAAATCCACAAAGGGAGCAAATGTGCTTTCAATCTCCCCCTTTTTGGTAATTGATGACAACATATAGATCAAAGCTTTGACATATGATATAATCAATGAATATAATCGTTGCTTTGAGAAGTATGTGATAAGCAAGAGCTCCCTATAAATTTGTGCATTATTTTAAATTTGTGTTTGAATGCAAATGCACAATCGATCACGTACATGGGGCACTTCTTCCATGTCACATACATCTTGGTGGTGTGCGAGATTAATAAGAGTCAATATCATAGCACAACAAATCAAGCAAAGTGAATGATCATCTCATAACCATCAAAAGGATAGGAAATAGTAGCAACTCATATTAAAGCGCATGATCAAACACGAACAAAAGTTTAACATGTTTGTTTTAAACTGCAAGCAACTAAAAGACCAAATGTTTTTTAAATAGCAATAAAAACCAACGCTCTCTCACTCGAAGCCTAAAGATCTATATACAACGTCTCCCCCTTTGGCATCAGGTTACCAAAAAGTTCAAAGAGATATAGCTAATCATTCTTCTGGGGCTAATCTCCTCCGGTGGTCGATGTCGGAGTCGAGAGAACTGCATCGGCAAAGACCTCTGCAAATGTCATGGACAGAGTTGGAGTAGCAACTGGTGGCACTGGATGAGCTGATGGAGCCGATGGAGCTGAAGTCACTGTAGCAGGTGCTGATGAAGAAGGCCTCGTCTCTGGAGTTGGCATTGTGGCAGATCTGGTCTGGGTAGTGAAGTGTGTGCCTGGCCTGAGAGGAGAGACATCCTCCTCCTCATCATCATCAGTAGAGTGAGGAAGACGCACAGAGTCAACTTCCTTCTTGATCTCAGTCATGGTCCGGTTAAGCCCATCTACCTTGTCATTGAGGGTCTTGATCCTGTTCTCAAAGACCCTCACAAGACTACTCTCGTTCTCGAGTATGTCCTTGATGTCCTTCTGCATGACTTGAACTGTTGATATCAAGAGATCCATCTGCGCGTTCCTAGATCTAGGGGCTGCAGCACGAGTGGCTCTAGGTGCCTCTGCATCTGCTTGTGCCTGAGTTGTAGCTGATGTGGGATGGTCTGGGTCCATTACCACAACATTGTCCTCAAAGTATGGCTGTAGGGGCAAGTGGGGTCTGTCTAGAGCAAAGATGTGCTTCTCTAGCTTGGAGTTGATGAGCATCTAAATGTAGGGTGCATAGCAGCAAGAGCGCTTCTTATCAGCAAAAACCCTTTTCACAGTCTCAACAATTAGATCCATCACTCTGAATCTCTGGTCAATATGAATCAGCAAGTTGATGGAGTATCCTCGGATCATCTTCTCATCACCTGACTTGGGCATCAAAGTATGCCTCAAAATGGTGTTGATGTTGCGGAGACCTACCTGGAGGTGATAGATAGATCCTAGCTTGTGGGACAGAAGATGTGTAGCAGGAATGGCATTGTCCATGTGCTTCATGGCATTGTGGCTTGCCTTGGACTCTGAGTACACACAGATATCTCCATGATGTGCCTTTGGGACTCCTAAGATGGCCGCCCACTCATCAACAATTGACTCAAATCTTGCTCCTTCTGTCATCCACACAATCCTACCATCTCCATAGAAGTGAGTAGTGGAGTAGAATTGCATGATCATCTCACCGTTCCATGCAGTGAACTCTCTACCAACAAACTGATATATGCCAACACGGTGGAAGTTGTCTTGTACATTAGGGAAATAGTCTTCATTCACCTTGATGTACTTCCAGTCGACATATCTCATGTCACTCACAGCTGGATGCTACTTCTTGAGCTTGCGTTGGTTTTCCCTTGAAGAGGAAAGGGTGATGCGGTAAAGTAGATAAGTATTTCCCTCAGTTGTTGATAACCAAGGTATGAATCTAGTAGGAGGAACAAGAAAGTCACCAATAGATGCATCTACACAAACAATCAAACACTTGCACCCAACGCTATAAAGGGGTTGTCAATCCCTTCACGATTACTTGCAAGGATTAGATCTAATAGAGGTAGATGTAAAAGATTGTAGAAAGTAAAAGGTAAATAAATTGCAGCAAGGTATTTTTGGTATTTTTTGTATATAGATCTGAAAATATAATGTGGAAAATAGACCCAGGGGCCATAGGTTTCACTAGAGGGTTCTCTCTTGAAGGAAAATAACACGATGGGTGAACAAATTACTGTCGAGCAATTGATAGAAAAGCGCATAGTTATGACGATATCCAAGGCAATGATTATTCATATAGGCATCACGTCCGTGTCAAGTAGACCGAAACGATTCTGCATCTACTACTATTACTCCATACATCGACCGACTCCTGCCTGCATCTAGAGTATTAAGTTCATGAAGAACAGAGTAACGCATTAAGTAAGATGACATGATGTAGAGGGATAAAATCAAGCAATATGATGAAAAACCCATCTTTTTACCCTTGATTCCAAAAATACAATACGTGCCTCGCTACCCCTACTTTGTCACTGGGTGAGGGCACCGCAAGATTGAACCCAAAACTAAGCACTTCTCCCATTGCAAGAATTACCAATGTAGTTGGCCAAATCAAACCAATAACACGAAGATAATTGCAAAGATATGAAATCATGCATATAAGAATTCAGAGAAGAACCAAATAATATTCATCCATAAGCTGATCATAAACCCACAATTCATCGGATCTCGACAAACACACCGCAAAAGAGTATTACATCAGATAGATCCCCATGAAGATCATGGAGAACAAGGTATTGAAGCACAAAGAGAGAGAAGAAGCCATCTAGCTACTAGCTATGGACGCGTAAGTCTGTGGTGGACTACTCACGCATCATCAGAGGGGCAATGGAGTTGATGTAGATGCCCTCCATGATCGAACCCCCCTCCGGCAGATTACTGGAAAAGGCTCCAAGATTGGATCTCTTGAGAACAGAGGTTTCGAGCGGCAGAAAAGTATTATCGTGGCTCTTTTTGGTATTGGGGTAATATTTGGGAATTTATAGGCTGAAGATTAGGGTTAGGAGACCTGTTGAGGGGCCACAAGCCAGGGGCGCCCCATGGTCGCGCCAGGGTGGCTTGTGACCACCTGGCAGGCCTCCTGCCTTCCTCTCCAAGTATGGTAGATGTCTTGTGTTCCAAGAAAAATCATCGCAAAGATTTTATTCCGTTTGGACTCCATTTAACATTGCATATCTACAATACTAAAAAACAAGAAAAAAACAAAAACTGGCACTTGTCTCTAGGTTAATAGGTTAGTCCCAAAAATAATATAAAATAGCATATTAATGCATATAGAACATCCAAAACAAATATTATAATAGCATTAAACAATAAAAAAATATAAATATGTTGGAGACGTATCAATCGACTCTTGTCAAGAAGCACAATCTCATAGAAATCATGTTGCTCCTTGGTGTAGAACATGTGGTCCACAGCTGTTTTCTTCCTCTGAGAGTAAGGATCAATGGCTCTCCACTCTCTCAAACCTTCATCCTTCTTATTCTCATGTCAGCAGGATGGCTGGCATTATGCACTTGAAGGTGTGGTCTGAGCTTCGTCAATGAAGACATGGCATCCTCATCAGTTTCTCTAAAGGTAGATTCCTTGTTCTTTTCAGAACTGGAATCTGCCTTGATGTCCTCCTGGACTTTTCAGCAGCAGCCTTCTTGGGAGCATACTTGGTGCTCTTGGAGGGACCTTGCTTTGGAATAGCATCTGCGAAAAGTTTCTTCTGCTTCTTCTTGGGAGGGGCCTTGACACCTTGCTCTTCCTCCTCCTCCTCCTCAGCAGTAGCACCAGCAGCCTCCTCAGGGTCATCATACATTGAGGTAGTGTCACGCCCAAGATGCGGTCCTATCCTTATCTGGGCACGAGGGCCTCGACAGGGATAGAAGCGCATCTCGATGCATTCGCAAGAATAGATATCATTACAAGTACACGTACAGAAGAGATGAGTATACGGAATTGGCTTACACTCGCCACAAGCTACATCAGAGTCACATCAATACAATAACATCTCAAACATCATACATAAGAGCAGGGTCCAACTACGGACGAAATCAAACGATAAAATGACATCCACCCTTGCTATCCTAGGCTGCCGCCTGGAACCCATCCAAGATTGAGGAAGAAGAAGAAGAAGAAGAACTCCAAGTCAAATCAAGCAACGCGCTCACGTCAAATCATTGCATTACATGTACCTGCAACTGCTATTGTAGTAATCTGTGAGCCACAGGGACTCAACAATCTCATTTCCAAGGGTATCAAGACTATTAAAGCTTAATAGGTAAGGTATGGTTATGTGGTGTGGCTGCAGCAAGCGACTAAGCATTTATTTGAGTGGCTGACTTACGAGTACAGAAGGTAAAGTATGGTGGTCTACACATAACGTATGTGAACTAGTAATGAACACTAATTGATCCTGAACACCTACTTACGTCAAACATAACCCCACCGTGTTTTCTTCCAGATAAGGACTCACGAAAAGAGACAGTCACGGTTACGCACACAGTTGGTTTATTTTATTAGAGTTTACTTCAAGTTTGCTTTGACCGGGTGTTAAACAAAGTATCCAAGTTTGCCACTTAACCGCGGGCACGGCTTCTCGAAAAGATTTAACCCTGCAGGGGTGCTCCAACTCATCCATCAAAAATTAACCACACTCAGCGAGAATAACCTCAACCACGGATCTCGTGATCTTCCTAGGCAATTCCAAAGGAAATCCGACACCTCGAGATAGCCCAAAGAAAATCAGAATTCCTCACTCGAGACGTTTGAGAAAGGTAAAACAAATCCTGCAAGGCCGCACGACGTGTCGACGAACCCGATAGGAGCCGCGTATCTCGTTCTACGGACACGACAGATGGGACTAGCTATAGGGAAAACCAATCCTCAAGTTACCTCGAGGCGGCCCCGTAGGTAGCCCAGTTTAGACCAACACTCATGAGGAGCACTGGCCCGGGTTGTTGATTAATTATCCACGGGGTCCGAAAAATCCCCTATGCAAGTTCATTAATTATTAGGCAAATGTAGTACCAATGTTGGGACTTGCCAGGCAAGCTTTATTCTCACCCGAAAATCAAGGGGGTCCCCATAACAACCCCGAGCATGTTAGGAGCGCTCAATTATGGAACATAACACCGGTTCACAAGTAACTAGGGGCAGCAAGAGTGGAACAAAACACCAAGCAAAAGGCCAAGCCTTCCACCCTTTACCAAGTGTATATGTGCATTAAATCAAATAGCAACAATATTGTGATATAACTAAGAAATTCCATGTTGACACATAGAAGCAATTGCACCTGCAACTAGCAACGCTATAAGAAGGGCTGAGCAAGCGGTAACATAGCCAAACAAAGGTTTGCTGGGATATGAAGTGGGGTTAGAGGCTTATCATGGCAATGTTGGGAGGCTTATAAAATAGGTTGTAGGTAGCGGGAAATAACGATAAAAGACCAGACAGCTAGCACGTCAATGATAGTAATGGTATCAAGGGAAATGTGTCATCTTGCCTGAGATCCTGCTCGGAAGAAGAATGAATCCATGAAGAAGACGAGCCAACGTAGTCGAACGAATCCTCACACTCCGAACGCTTTCGAAACTCTATCGAGAAGAAGCAATCCGAAACAAACAATCAACACAAGATACACCACAACATATGCAAAACACGATGCACAACAAATATGATGCATGTCCGGTTTAATATGTAATGCATGACAATCACCACAAACACTTCTACACATTAAAGTGAAGCTCAATATGCATGTAATATTTGTTAAACAGCAGAATAAAGTATACCATGTTATGCTACACTTCATTCTAGTCGATTTATATATAGAGAGAGCATCTCAAACGGAGCTACGGTCTAAAACATATGCGCAAAATAAGATGCACATGCCATGAATGCAAATGCATGGGAAAAACCACCAAAACCATTTCAAATCATGAACGCAACAAGTTATTATGAAACTACATGAGATTCTAAGCAAGTTTCATATATGGAATGTCCAAAACGGAGCTACGGTTCAACCACAATCAACAAAACAAGTTTTAGTTGAAATCTGCCAAAAATGCCAACATAGTATTTTGTGCACATGAAAACAACAAACTACAAGATTATAAAAAGCACAAACTAAGCATGGGGCAATAGTATAAAACATCCACTTAATTTCATCTTCACAAATCATATTCAAAACATGCATGGATCACAAGGTACGAAGCTCACAAGAAGGCAACTTAATAACAGTTTCAGACTTAGTGAAATAGCAGTTTTAGACAGTTCAGTTTTTATCATGAAGACATATTGACAGCAGTCAAACTATATGTTACAAGTCACATTATGGCATGAAACTTAACATCATGCTAGAGGACAATATCAACAACAAATAAATCCATTACACCTACCATAAAAGAGTTCTAGATCATTAGCAATTCACATGGCAAGACAACAACAAAATATAACAGATTCCAGACTTAGAAATATTTTGGACTCTCAAAATATCAGATTTTTATAGCAAGTTGACAACAACAATACAACACCTAAACATGCTTTCCTAAGGCAAGCAAAATGTCCATGGGCTAGGATACATATCAAAGAGCAACTGACATGTTGAAATTTAATTCATATCATGCCCGGATTAAATCCCACGAAAATGACAAAAGGGCATCACGGCATAAGTGACGCGCACACAAAATGCTCAAATGACGAAACTAAATGCACAGATAAATCACATGGACTTTTCTACCCCGAAAACATATATAATATGCTTAGGTTCTTGTGGAAAATTAATCACAATTACATATGCGGGTAATAGGCCTATTCACGGTAAAGCAATTCGATAATGCAAACAATATGCAAACATGATGCCGACAACTATCTCATGCATGAAAATGCGATGCAAAAGAGATGGGCATTTTTAATACGTAAATAATTATGCGAAAATGCAAAAATGACAATTATGCAAAATGACATGTTAAATAATTTTTGGCATGGATGCAAATGGCATATTAATAATCTACGCATTATTCTAAGCAATTTTCATGTTGAACGTATTTTATTACGATGCACGGTTATTTATATATATGGCATTAAAACACGCAATTAAAAAAACAAAAGGGGCTGCTCACCCTGGGCCTGTTGGGCCGGCCGGTGGGAGAGGCGGCTGGCGCTGGGGCTGGCAAGGCAAGGTGGGCCGAGGAGGGAGCCGGTGGGCCGCGAGAGGCCCACGCGGGCAGAGGAGCGGGGTTAACGCGGGAGCGAGGAGATCGCGCGCTGGCTCGTCCTCGTCCCGAGCTCGATCCCAGCGAGGCAGGGACAAGGCGGCGGCGGGGCTGACCAGTGAGGAGGCTAGGCGGCGACGGATCCGGTCGGGGAGTCGCAGATCCGGCGGCGAAGGCTGGGCCCGGCGGCGAGGGACGGCAAGCGGCGGCGGAGCTCGGTCGGGCTCCATCCATGGCGACGGGGATCCTGCAGGGGAGGAGAGGCAGGAGGTGAGGGAAGAGAGGAGGGAGGAAGGAGAGGGAGAAGAGGGGTCCGGCCAGGTCCGGCGATGCGGCGGCCGGCGGCGGCGCCTCTGGCCAGGGGCAGCTCCGGCGAGGTGGTGGGGACGCGCGAGGGCTGCGGGAGGAGCGGCCATGGGAGGCTCGGGAGCTCCGGGACGCGATTCGGGCCCGGATGGGCTCGAACGGGCCCAGATGGGCTCAGGCGGGCTGGCGGCTGGAGGAAGGAGAAGGAGGGGGCTGGCTCGGGTTTGCATGCGAAACGAGGAGAGCTAGGGCTATATATAGGCTAGGGGCTAGGGTTAGCTGGCACTGTCCGTTTTCGGACTGCCGGATAACGACCCAACGTCCGGAAGCGGAGACTCGGGGCTATGGCGACTGTGCAGAGGGGCAAACTGGGGAAGAGAGAGAGAATGGTGACCCGTGGCACAGAGGTTTGGAAACACCAAGAAACGTCCGACGATAACCGATAGCCGCACTGCTACGACTGACCGACGGGGTATCTAAGGAACTCGGATCGCGCCGAAATTCGACGGGCGGTCTACCAAAGCTATAACAAGACCGCACGACAAGTTTCGAACCAATCCGAGAATATTTTTCAGCGCACTTAAAAACGGTTTTATTTAATGGTGCTGCAGGCGCGTGCGTGTGTGGCTGGTCTCGAAACGGGCAACGGCAGAACAGAGAGAACCGGCAACAACGAACGAATGCAAGCTTTCGAAAACGGGAGACGATGCAATGCAGATGATGCGAATGATGCGATGATGAATGCGACAACGAAACAAACACATACGAGAACAGAAAGAAAAGGGGAATCTTCTGGAACGTCGGTCTCGGGCTGTCACAACTCTCCACCACTACACGAGGATCTCGTCCCGAGATCTAGAATGAAAAGGGGAAGAGAAAGAGCAAAAGGTAAAATTAGCTGCTTCTTAGACAAACGAGTGAAACCAATGATCATGAAGGTTGGAAGAGATGAAGAATGAGGAACAAGCAAGAATTCACAGGAAATTTCGGCAGCACTTTGGTAGGAAAGAGAGGAAAATTTTGATATGATGGAAATAAATTGAAAGAGGGGCACCAAACTTCGGTTGGAATAGAAACAAAACTTCATAAGATGGAAGGATTATGAAAACGTTGCACAACACTCCGGTTAATGAATGAGCAAGAAATAACATGATCTTGCAACAACAAGACGATGGTTGAAAGAGAGCAACATCGCAAGGCCTCCGGAACAAAAGAATAGAAGCTAGATCCTTGCGAAGAAGAGAACTAAGAAGAAATGACAACTCTAGCACCAATGAATTTGAGAAGCATGGATGAACGGAGTTGTTGGAACACCAACAACGAAAAGAACTAGCTTATTGTGGACTTATGGAAAACATCTCAAAATTATGAGGTGACAACCTACCACAACAGAAACAATTGATTGATTGAGAGCGACAAGATATGCAAAGCTTCTTTCACCAAGAAGAGGAGGAGAAAACTTGAATCATTTATTACACCATGAAAAGGATTGTTATTATCATGGTGAAATCCAACCCAAGATAACTCCGAGAAAACAAGATGGGTTTACTTATCTCACTCTTGACAATATCTCCTTCGAGACTCTTCATAATCAAGAATTTAATAACACCATCTCAAAGACAAGGAGAAGGAAATGAACTTAAAATCCAAGATAAAGACACTTGAGCACCTCCAACAAGAATCTCGATGAACACTTGAAAAAGAAGAAATCTGGATGAACACTTCGAGAAAGAATTAACTCCTTGAAAAACCACCATGAAGAACCTCCGGAAGAACTCTGAACGAAAGGATGATAGAAAGAATTGAAGGATGCAAAAGAACGAGATTGGGCCTTCCAATGATTTAGATGAGGCTTTGAAAAGAGATATATGAGCAACTTGAACTCCGGGAAAAAGATGAGAACACTTGAGATCGAGAATTGATATCATGAACAACTCCGGAAGAAGGATTGAGATCACTTGAATGAATAAGAATAAGAACTATGATATGACTATCCTTCATCAAGTTAAACTGATGACAAGCAACGGATTTCACACATCACTTATTCTTCTTGAAAAAGAATGAAGAGAGAGATAGAGCACAATCTTGAAGAAATCTTGCACGAGAACACCGGTAAGAATTCAAAACGAAAGAGGATAATGCAAATGGATGATATAACATGAGAACAAAGAGAGAATGTCCACCTAATGGAAAACTTAAACGAGGCACCGGAACGAATTAGAAACTAAAGAGGACAGATGAGAACGAAGTGATTCAGATTTTCCTAATAGACACTGAAAAAGGCACCGGAATCATTGAGATACAAACGAAGGGACAACAAATAAGAAGAATTTGTGAATGAAAGATGAAATCTGAGAACGAAGAAATCTTCTGAAATGATGGCCTTCGGAGGATCAAGAAATGGAAACAACTCTGAAATACACCGGATAGATATGGAAGGAACAACTCATGATCAAAACAAATGAGATGAAAGCGACAAACTGAAACCATGAATCTCTAGGAGAATGGGCAATGATTTATGAGACACTCTCCTTCGGTCTTCAAGCACAGAATGAAGACGAGAAACAACACCATGAATTACTGAGACACTCCGGAAGAATGAATAAAGAAAAGGTTGAGCCAACAATGAAAATTATTTAGAAGTGATCTTCAAGAAGGCATATGACTGATGAAATTCATTCTTACGTCATATTAAAAGAACTTGAGAACATCTCCGGAAAGAATAGAAGAGTCAGGTAGGATCCTGGGAAAAACACCTGTGGGTTATGGGACCACTCAAAAGAAACCACCGTTGAACAATTGATTAAAAGAGAGATTACACCGGTACAAATTAAGAACTTGATGATATGAGACCTTTGAAATAATTTGAAAGGATAAGAATGAAAATGAATATCTTCTGAGATATCTTCAACACTCCGGATAGAATAGAGAGGGATGAATAAACAGAGAAGCTTGATACGAATTCCAACATGGGAGAGCAAAAGAGAATGAAAATGATATGATGAACACCAAGAACTTGAATTTAATCCACTCGAAAAGAAAGAAGATGAATACTAATGAATGATAACTTGAGCACTGAGCATCTTCATGAAGAACCACCAGAGAAGGATAACAACGAGAACAAGAAATATGATGATCGATCTTGAAATGAAACTCCTAAGAATATTCACAAGAAATCACCGGAAACAAGATAGAAGAAAAGATAGCTGCAGCATTACATGAATAGAAAAGACACTAGGATGAGAATTTAATCATTGAAGAAAAAGGACGGGAGGGTGGGAAAAATAAGGGAAACTTGGAATAGATGGGACGAACTCCGGAAAGAAATGAGAATTGATCTTGCAAATACTGGAGATGATAGAACTATCTTGAAGAGAAGCACACCGGTAGGAAAAGAATTGATATGATAACTAGATTGGCAAAAGAATTAGCAATCCCACAGAAATATGAGAACACTACTTAGCAAGATATGAAATCATCACTTGACATCGAAGCAACTTGAATTACCATATTCAAAACAAAACAAAGGATGAGGCTTATCAAACAAGCCAGAAACAAATACATACCCACCTAAGAACTTCCGAAACTTTCTTGTTTATGCGATTTGGGTTGCGGAATCACGAACCTGCCCTAGGCAATCAGCTGCAACTGCATCCGCAACCTTCCACACCATAAGTCAAGAAATTTCGCAAACTCGTCTAATCTCGAATCCTCGAACTCACAACAATACTAAACCATGGTGGTACCCCGGACGCCTCCCCAGTACTGGGTGACTCCGACCTTATCTCACCACGACAAGTATTGAAGCAATTCCGAACATCCTCCGTCCTAAGATACTAAGAAAACTGAATGATAACGATGTGTCAAGAATCCCTCGGAGCTCAACTCCCCGGAAGAAATCAAGTCAGACAAGAGGCACCAAGACAGAACTCCGTCACATCGACATCATATAGTTTCCAAAATACCCGCGTGATCCTACAAAAATTTGAGCAAGAAGAGAAGTAGAATCAAAATTCCTAAGTCCAAATTCCTCACCAGAGCATAGAAGAGGAGTAAAAAGAAACCTACTCTCCGATATAACTAGACTCAAAACAATTTTATTCTAGACTGGACTCGGCCAAGTTCAATCAATCAAGGGGGCTCCTAGGTCGGTACAGGCTCTGATACCAACTTGTCGCGCCCAAGATGCGGTCCTATCCTTATTTGGGCACGAGGGCCTCGACAGGTATAGAAGCGCATCTCGATGTGTTCGCAAGAATGGATATCATTACAAGTACATGTACAAAAGAGATGAGTATACAGAATTGGCTTCCACTCGCCACAAGCTACATCAGAGTCACATCAATCCAATAACATCTCAAACATCATACATAAGAGCAGGGTCCGACTACGGACGAAATCACACGATAAAATGACATCCACCCTTGCTATCCCAGGCTGCCGCCTGGAACCCATCCAAGATTGAGGAAGAAGAAGAAAGAAGAAGAACTCCAAGTCAATTCAAGCAACGCGCTCACGTCAAATCATCACATTACCTGTACCTGCAACTATTGTTGTAGTAATCTGTGAGCCAGAGGGACTCAGCAATCTCATTTCCAAGGGTATCAAGACTATTAAAGCTTAATAGGTAAGGTATGGTTAAGTGGTGTTGCTGTAGCAAGCGACTAAGCATTTATTTGAGTGGCTAACTTACGAGTACAGAAAGTAAAGTATGGTGGTCTACGCATAACGTACGTGAACTAGTAATGATCACTAATTGATCCTGAACACCTACTTATGTCAAACATAACCCCACCGTTTTTTCTTCCGGATAAGGACTCACGAAAAGAGACAGTCATGGTTACGCACACAGTTGGTGTATTTTATTAGAGTTTACTTCAAGTTTGCTATGACCGGGTGTTAAACAAAGTATCCAAGTTTGCCA
Organism: Hordeum marinum; assembly: GCA_022496015.1. Lineage (NCBI taxonomy): Eukaryota > Viridiplantae > Streptophyta > Magnoliopsida > Poales > Poaceae > Hordeum > Hordeum marinum. The sequence continues at coordinate 34,125,572 of CM039677.1, forward strand.
CATAACCACAGGTACGGCTTATCGAAAAGATTTAACCCTGCAAGGGTGCTCCAACACATCCATCACAAATTAACCACACTCAGCGAGAATAACCTCAACCACGGATCTCGTGATCTTCCTAGGCAATTCCAAAGGAAATCCGACACCTCAAGATATCCCAAAGAAAATCAGAGTTCCTTACTCAAGACGTTCGAGAAAGGTAAAACAAATCCAGCAAGGCCGCCCGACATGTCGACGAACCCGATAGGAGCCGCGTATCTCGTTCTCAGGACACGACAGATGGGACTAGCTACAGGAAAAACCAATCCTCAATTTGCCTCGAGGCGGCCCCGCAGGCAGCCCAGTTTGGACCAACACTCATGAGGAGCACTGGCCCGGGTTGTTGATGAATTATCCACGGGGTCCGGAAAATCCCCTATGCAAGTTCATTAATTATTAGGCAAATGTAGTACCAATGTTGGGCCTTGCCAGACAAGCTTTATTCTCACCCAAAAATCAAGGGGGACCCCATAACAACCCCGAGCATGTTAGGAGCGCTCGATTATGGAACATAAAACCGGTTCACAAGTAACTAGGGGCGGCAAGAGTGGAAAAAAACACCAAGCAAAAGGCCAAGCCTTCCACCCTTTGCCAAGTGTATATGTGCATTAAATTAAATAGCAGCAATATTGTGATATAACAAAGAAAGTCCATGTTGACACATGGAAGCAATTGCACCTACAACTAGCAACGCTATAAGAAGGCTAATCAAGCGGTAACATAGCCAAACAAAGGTTTGCTGGGATATGAAGGGGGGTTAGAGGCTTATCATGACAATGTTGGGAGGCTTATAAAACAGGTAGTAGGTAGCGGGACATAACGATAAAAGAGTAGACAGCTAGCATGGCAATGATAGTAATGGTATCCAGGGAAATGTGTCATCTTGCCTGAGATCCTGCTCGGAAGAAGAATGAATCCATGAAGAAGACGAGCCAACGTAGTCGAACAAATCCTCACACTTCGAACACTTTCGGAACTCTATCGAGAAGAAGCAATCCGAAACAAGCAATCAACACAAGATACACCACAACATCTGCAAAACAGGATGCACAACAAATATGATGCATGTCCGGTTTAATATGCAATGCATGACAATCACTACAAACACTTCTACACATTAAAGTGAAGCTCAACATGCACGAGTTGCATATTGACGAAACTCCACGTTCGAATTATTTAGTTCACTCCTATTAGGTACGCGACAATATTAAATGTTGTTAGGCATGGCAAGAGGTGAAGCGTAAGTAAACTAACTAACTAGGCACCTTAAATGAGGCCGGAAACAACTTATAGCATTCTGAAATGACCCCATATGTTAATTTCGAAATTGTTCCAGATCTGAACTCGTCATGTTTTATATTTGTTAACCATCAGAATAAAGTATACCATGTTATGCTACACGTGATTCTACTCGATTTACATATATAGAGCATCTCAAACGGAGCTACGGTCTAAAACATATGCACAAAACAAGATGCACATGCCATGAATGCAAATGCATGGGAACAACCACCAAAACCATTTCAAATCATGAATGCAACAAGTTAATATGAAACTACATGAGATTCTAAGCAAGTTTCATATATGGAATGTCCAAAACGGAGCTACGGTTCAACCACAATCAACAAAACAAGTTTTAGTTGAAATCTGCCAAAAACAGCAACATAGCATTTTGCGCACATGAAAACAACAAGCTACAAGATTCTAAAAAGCACAAACTAAGCATGGGGCAATAGTATACAACATCCATTTAATTTCATCTTCACAAATGATATTCAAAACACGCATGGATCACTGGGTAGGAAGCTCACAAGAAGGCAACTTAATAACAGTTTCAAACTTGGTGAAATAGCAGTTTTAGACAGTGCAGTTTTTATCATGAAGTCATATTGACAGCAGTCAAACTATATGCTAAAAGTCACATTACGGCATGAAACTTAACAGCATGCTAGAGGACAATATCAACAACAAATAAATCCATTACACCTACCACAAAAGAGTTCTAGATCACTAGCAATTCACATGACAAGACAGCAACAAAATATAACAGATTCCAGACTTAGAAATATTTTGGACCCTCAAAATATCAGATTTTTATAGCAAGTTGACAACAACAATACAACACCTAAACATGCTTTTCTAAGGCAAGCAAAATGTCCATGGATTAGGACACATATCAAAAAGCAACTGACATGTTGAAACTTAATTCATATCATGCCCGAATTAAATCCCACGAAAATGACAAAAGGGCATCATGGCATAAATGACGCGCACACAAAATGCTCAAATGACAAAACTAAATGCACAGATAAATCACATGGACTTTTCTACCCCGAAAACATATATAATATGCTTAGGTTCTTGTGGAAAATTAATCACAATTAAATATGCGGGTAATAGGCCTATTCATGCTAAAGCAATTCGATAATGCAAACAATATGTAAACATGATACTGACAATTATCTCATGCATGAAAATGCGATGCAAAAGAGATGGACATTTTTAATACGTGATATTATTAATTTCGATGCACGGTTAATAATTATGCGAAAATGCAAAAATGACAATTATGCAAAATGACATGTTAAATAATTTTTTGGCATGGATGCAAATGGCATATTAATAATCTACGCGTTATTCTAAGCAATTTTCAAGTTGAAAGTATTTTATTACGATGCACGTTTATTTATATATATGGCATTAAAACACGCAATTAAAAAAACAAAAGGGGCTGCTCACCCTGGGCCTGTTGGGCTGGCCGGTGGGAGAGGCGGCTGGCGCTGGGGCTGGAAGGCGAGGTGGGCCGAGGAGGGAGCCGGTGGGCCGCGCGAGGCCCACGCGGGCAGAGGAGCAGGGTCAACGCGGGAGCGAGGAGATCGAGCGCTGGCTCGTCCTTGTCCCGAGCTCGATCCCAGGGAGGCAGGGACAAGGCGGCGGCGGGTCTGGCCAGCAAGGAGGCTGGGCGGCGACGGATCCGGCCGTGGAGTCGCGGATCCGGCGGCGGAGGCGGGGCCCGGTAGCGAGGGACGGCAAGCGACGGCGGAGCTCGGTCGGGCTCCATCCATGGCGACGGGGATCCTGCAGGGGAGGAGAGGCCGAGGTGAGGGAAGAGAGGAGGGAGGAAGGAGAGGGAGAAGAGGGGTCTGGCCAGGTCCGGCAATGCGGTGCCGGCGGCGGCGGCTCTGGCGAGGGGCGGCTCTGGCGAGGTGGCTGCCACGGGGACGCGTGAGGGTTGTGGGAGGAGCGGCCATGGGAGGCTCGGGAGCTCCGGGACGCGATTCGGGCCCGGATGGGCTCAAACGGGCGCAGATGGGCTCGGGCAGGCTGGCGGCTAGAGGAAGGAGAAGGTGGGGGCTGGCTAGGGTTTGCACGCGAAACGAGGAGAGCTAGGGCTATATATAGGCTAGGGGCTAGGGTTAGCTGGCACTGTCCGTTTTCGTACTGCCGGATGACGACTCAACGTCCGGAAGCGGAGACTCGGGGCTACGGAGACTGTGCAGAGGGGCAAAGTGGGGAAGAGAGAGAGAATTGTGACCCGTGGCACAGAGGTTTGGAAACACCAAGAAACGTCCGACGATAACCGATAGCCGCACTGCTACGACTGACCGACGGGGTATCTAACGAACTCGGATCGCGCCGAAATTCGACGGGCGGTCTACCTAAGCTATAACAAGACCGCACGACAAGTTTCGAACCAATCCGAGAATATTTTTGCGCGCACTTGAAAACAGTTTTATTTAACGGTGCCGCGGGCGCGGGCGTGTGTGGCTGGTCTGGAAACGGGCAACGGCAGAACGGAGAGAACCGGCAACTACGAACGAATGCAAGCTTTCGAAAACGGGAGACGATGCAATGCAGATGATGCGAATGATGTGATGATGAATGTGACAACCAAACAAACACATGACGAGAACGGAAAGAAAAGGGGAATCTTCTAGAATCTTCCGGAACGTCGATCTCGGGCTGTCACAGGTAGGCATGCCAGTCACATAGAGAATCCTCTTCCTGGCATTCTTATTCTCTCCTGCCTTCTTCGGCAATGACCTCCTTGGGGGCTCAATGGTCATGGTATCCCTAGCACTCTCAAGTGCACTCATAGTCTCTGGTGGGGCATATGTCTTGCTGACTGTCCTCATGGAAGAGGTGGCTTCATTTGCTGACTTCCTGGCAGCCTTGTCTTGCTTCTGGGCGAGAACTTCCTCAGGCATAAAATATGAATCCTCCTCATCTGAATTCAGCTTCTTCTTGGATCTAGTAGCAGCCTTGGGAAACCCATGAGAACTGGGGTGCTTGGATCTGAAAATGAGCTAGACCCTGTGCTAGTGCCTGAACACATCTCAACGTTCTACTCCTACAAATACTGACTGTCCTCAGCATCTGACATATCTGACCCTATGAATAGAGTATAGAAGAGTACAAGATAAATCATCACAAAATGTAGCTGTTTTTGAAAGTTTGAAAAGAAAAATCATAGATGTAGTTCACAGCAAAATTGAATTTCGGTGTCACCGAGTCAAATCTTTCAGTGCTGCCGAGACACACAAAACTCTTAACCGAAACTTGGCAACAAGTTTGGTCGGACCGAAAATGCCACTCGGTCTCATCGAGTTTTGTCCTCAGTAGCACAAAAAGGAAATCGGTGGAACCAAATTTCTGCCTAGGTATCACTGAGATGAAATTTTGCGGGCAACTAAACCTAAATTTTTTTCATTCGCTAATCTATTGAGACTTCTAGGGGATTGACGAGTTTGCAAACAGTGGATAGAAGATAAAACAAACTCCAATGCACAAGATTTGGATGGGGAGCGCAAGGAGGGCCGAATCCATACCCTAGCTCGGTGATGGATCCACTATGGTGGCAACGAGGATGAAGATTTTTTCAGCAATGGCGATTCGCAGCGGCGGAGACGCTCGGGGAAGCAAAGGCGATGACCAGGGGTCACGAATTGGTAGTGTAGGGTTTGGAGGGGCGACGGTTTGAAGGAATTTTCAATGGTCGGGTCCACCTCTTTATATACCCGCGGCTGTCGGTGACACCGATTCTAAATTTTCGGTATCACCGACATTCTCAATTGTCCGCTGACAGGGAAACTCAGTGTAACCGGGAATATGGAATCGGTAGTATCGAGATTGAAAACCAGATCAACCCTAGGCATTCATTGAGACCGAGATTTTTGAGTTGGTTCCACCGAGATGCACTTGGGAAGTTTTAATGGTCAGTCCTTTGTCGATACGGTACTGCGAGTGGTCCTCACACAAAGAGATGAAAAAGTACTTCTTCAAATTTTGTGATGCAGCATGAATAGAATATTAGGTGAAAAAGCATAGATGGCTAGAGGAGTGGTCCTAGGCATTCTTGTACATCCAATTGGCAAAAGAAAAATCAAAAGCCAGATAGAAACAATTGGATGTCCTCGAATGAGTAAATAAATGCAGACCAACATGCTCACACAATAAGATGTCCAATGAAATCATGGCAAACATGCACAAACACACTAGCATCTAACAAACACTTTGTCGATGACGGAGTCATCTATATATGAGTATATTGACTTAGGAGCCAAGTAAGAATACTTGATCATAGGTCATACTCATCGTTTAAGCACAAGTGGGGTTACCACTTTTACATAAAGCATTTAATGGTGTCACATACTATGAGATGCTTTGACTCAAGTCTAGGAGTAAAGCTCCCCCTTGATGTGATATCCCCCCATATGAGGAATAAACTAACCTTGTGTTTTGTCGATGAAGGCTTCATGTAGGTGAAGTAGTGGTGGATGCTCAAAGTTGATGAAGACCATCATGAGTTTGAAGCATCCTTGTTGTTTCCTTTCTCTTCTCACCTACATGGGTTAGTCCCAACACACAAGAGACAAATACAAGGATATCTATGGACATGGAGTGCAAAGCATACATGATGATGTCCATTGATTTGTTGATTACCTTATCCCTTGCTTACCTTTGAGGGAATGTGTGACTCCTTAAACTATTGCATGATGTTGATGTTGATTGCAACTAGTTCTTGTTAATAATGAATATGAGTGAATTTCATTGGCGGAGTCACCCCTTAAGAACTTCTCTAGTTACTCTTCTTGGGTACCCACATCAAGTTGATGGGGATCCTTGGTGTTGAAGTGGCACTTGTAGAAGTTGAACTTGTGGTAGCCTTGGGAACCCACTTCACCATAGCTCGGGACTCATCTTCATACGAGTCAATGTCCTCTTGAAGCTTGTTCTTTTCCTTTAGCTTGGGGTCTTGTGGTGGAAGGTCATATTGAGCTTTTGTTCCCACGGGGAGAGTATTTTCATACTTCTCCTTTTGAGGAACAAACTTGGGCTTGGGGTATTGACCTTCTTCCCATTAAACTCCATTAGCGTTGAAGTAGCCAATGCCATGGTTCTTCTAGTATCTTCCGTTCTTGCGTACAATCTCCTCAAATTGTTTGCACCCGTCAAGACTCTTGTAGATACCTTTCTCTATAATCCCTTTCAAAAGTTCATTTTCTTGCTCAAGTGTAACTTGGCTCACAGAACAGTTAGTGGGATCAATATAGCTACTAGAAGCAATATCATTAGATTTATCATTTTTATTGCTAATAGTTGAAGAACCTTTCTTGCCTTTGTTACTAGTTTTCTTAGTCTTAACTTGTGGCATGAACGTAGACAAGAGAAGTCATTTGGCTAGATAAGAGGAAGTCTTATATCAAAGATCAGCATTGAGAGCTTTAAGGAACTCATGCTCTTGCTCTAAATTGAGCTTCTCGAAGCGAAGATTCTCATGTGTCCTTTCAATCTCTCTATGATCTTGGAGAGTAGACTCATGAGATAACTTAAGACTGTTTAGTTCTTAACTTAGTCGTTCTATTTCCAACTTATCATCATCACACGACTTATCTAGACTGGAGTGATTACTAGCAAGTTCATCTTGACTAACATTACTAGATTTTTCAAACTGCAAGTCATCTTCAATTAGCAAGTCATCCTCATCACTATTGAAATCAAGATACTCGGGGTGTGATACCTTCGGGCCTTTAGCCATGAAGCTACATCCACTCCATTCATTTGGTGAATCAAATATGTCATAGGAGTCGTTTGTCACTAGTGCAAGTCCGGCAACACCTTCATCTTGACTATAGTCGGAGTTGGAGTGGTAGCTTCTCTCGGAGTGGTTGTCAGATTCGGAGCCGGAAACACATTCACCAACATGAGCTTGATGTGTTCTTCTTGAGTAGATCTTGGTGTACTTGTCCTTCTTCTCTGAGTCACTACTTCTCCTTGAGGGTCTTCGTTCATAATGATCATCTCTACTCCTTCTCTCTCTTCAAGGCGACTCATCTCTTGAGCTTCATCTTCTTGGTGACTCTTCTTTCCTTTTGTAAGGAGTCGTGCACTCACTGGAGTAGTGTCCGGGCTTCCCACAATTGTACTAGTTTCGGTCATGACTTGATGAACGCTTCTCTTGATATCTTGAGTTGGAGCTTCCATCTTTGCCTCTATTCTTGTAGAATTTGCTATATTTTTACCATGAGGCCTATATCTTCATTTGTGACAAGGTTGTCGCTTGAAGTTGCGGGAGCATCACTTGTGGCTTTGTAAGGACCGCTAGACTTGTGGTGAAGTTCTTTCTTGTGGTTGAGTGTCATATCATGAGCAACAATCCTTCCAATCACTTCTGTTGGCTTGAGATCTTTGTAGTTGGGCATCATTTCGATCAATGTGCATACAGTGTCATATCGATCATCCAAAGCTCAAAGTATCTTCTTGATGATGAATTTTTTGGTCATTTCTTTGCTTCCTAAGCCGATAATCTCATTGGTGATGAGACCTGGAGTATATCTCAGCGACTCCTTCACCATCCTTCATCTTGAACATGTCAAGCTGACTTTGAAGAACATTCAACTTGGATTCTCTCACAGATTCGGTACCTTCATGCATATCAACCAAAGTATCCCAAATCTCTTTTGCATTCTCAAGACGGCTGATTTAGTTGAATTCTTCAGGGCATAGGTAGTTGAAGAGAATGTCACATGCTTAAGCATTTAATTGCAACATGTTCAATTCATCCGCAGTCGCTGCACCATACGGTTCCCTTCCATCCGCAAAGAATTCACCTTGCAATCCAACACGAACAACAACCCAAACGGCAGGGTTATGACCAAGAAGATGCATTTTCATTTTGTGCTTCCAACTAGCAAAATTAGTGCCACCAAAGTACGGACCTCTACGGTGATAATTTCCCTCATTAGTCGCCATACTATCCTAGGTTGTGAAACCAATGCAATGTAGACCAATGCTCTGATAACACTTGTAGGATTGAAAGCAGGTCTAGAGGGGGGGGTGATTAGACTACTTGACCAATTAAAATCTACCTTTTCCCAATTTTAAGTGTTGGCAGATTTTAGCATTCATAGAAAGTCAAGCACACCCAACACAGGCATGTCTACGAGTATAGCAGCGAAAAGTAAAGACAAGCATGAGTAGTAAAGGAAAGGTAGGAAGGTCAAATGCAATTTGGAGACACGATGATTTTTCCCATGGTTTCGACAGGTGGTGCTATCGTACGTCCACGTTTATCGAGTCTTCAACCCACGGAGGGTAATGGTCGCGAGAGTCCACGAAGGGCTCTACCCACGGAGGGTTCCATGAAGAAGCAACCTCGACTATACCATGATGGCTTACGTCCACGTAGGACTAGCCTAACTCGGGTAGATCTTCACGAAGTAGGCGATCTCCTTGCCCTTACAAACTTCTTGGTTCAATCCACAACATGAAGTAGGAGGTGTTGGAAATATTCCCTAGAGGCAATAATAAATTAGTTATTATCATATTTCCTTGTTCATGATAATCGTTTATTATCCATGCTATAATTGTATTGATCGGAGACTTAGATGCATGTGTGGATACATAGACAAAACCATGTCCCTAGTATGCCTCTAATAGACTAGCTCGTTGATCAAAAGATGGTTAAGGTTTCCTAGCCATGGACATGAGATGTCATTTGATAATGGGGTCACATCATTAGGAGAGTGATGTGATGGACAAGACCCAAACGGCAAACGTAGCATATGATCGTGTCAGTTTATTACTACTGTTTTCCGCATGTCAAGTATGTGTTCCTATGACCATGAGATCATGCAACTCACAGATATCGGAGGAGTACCTTGTGTGTATCAAACATCGCAACGTAACTGGGTGACTATAAAGGTTCTCGACAGGTATCTCCGATGGTGTCTGTTGAGTTGGCATGGATCGAGACTGGGATTTGTTACTCCGTGTGACGGAGAGGTATCTCGGGACCCACTCGGTAATGCAACATCACAATAAGCCTTGCAAGCAATGTGACTAATTGTTAGTTGTGGGATCTTGTATTACGGAACGAGTAAAGAGACTTGCCGGTAACGAGGTTGAACTAGGTATGGAGATACCGACGATCGAATCTCGGGCAAGTAACATACCGAAGAACAAAGGGAACGTTATACGGGATTAACTGAATCCTTGACATAGAGGTTTGACCGATAAAGATCTTCGTAGAATATGTAGCAACCAATGTGGACGTCAAGGTCTCGCCATTGGTTATTGACCGTAGAGGTGTTTCGGTCATGTCTACATAGTTCTCGAACCCGCAGGGTCTGCACACTTAAGGTTCGGTGATGTTTCGGTAGTGTAGAGTTATGTATGGTGGTGACCGAAGTTTGTTAGGAGTCCCAGATGAGATCCCGGACGTCACGAGGAGCTCCGGAATGGTTCGGAGGTAAAGATTCATATATAGGAAGTCCCAGTTTGGTTTCCGGAAAAGTTTCGGGCTCATCGGTAGTGTACCGGGAGTGCCGGTAGTGTACCGGGAGGCCTCCGGGAGGGGTATTTCGACCCCAAGAGGTCCATGGGCTGTGGGAGAATAATAACCATCCCTTAGTGGTCTGGGAAAACAGCCACAAAGGCCCATGACGCAGGAGAGAAAGTCCTAAAGCAAAAAGTGGAAAATCAGCCAATAGGAGGCAATCCTACTCCAACTAGGATTGGAGGTGAAGTAGGATTGCTTCCCACCTCCTATTTCGGCCGACCCAAAGGCCTTGGCTGCCTCTCCTCTCCTCTCCTCTCCTCCTATATATACTAGTGGATTGGGTGGTTTTTGGACAGAATTTCCGGCCACGTGCTACCCGTTACACCGGTGCATAGTTTCTCCTCTAGATCGGTTTTCTGCAGCGCTTAGGCGAAGCCCTGCCGGAACTGCTCCACCACCATCACCGGAGCGCCGTCACGCTGCCGGTGAACTCTCTCTCCTCTCCACCTCCTCTCGCTGGATCGAGACGGTGGAGATCGTCATCAAGCTGCACGTTTCTGAACGCGGAGGTGCCATCCGTTCGGCGCTAGATCGGAAGGACCGTGATCGAGATCGCGAGACGGTTCGTGATGTGATCACGAAACGGATCATGATGAGTTCGCGGGACAGATCGTGATCACGATCGTGAGATGGATCGTGATGAGTTCGCGGGACGGATCATGATGTGTTCGCGGGACGGTTCGTGATTGGATTGCGGGACGCTCGGCGATTTGGATCGCGAAGAAGTTTGACTACACCAACCGCGTTTCTTAACGCTTCCCGCTTAGCGATCTACAAGGGTACGTAGATCCACTCTCCCTCTCGTATATTCTCATCACCATGGATAGGTTTGCGTGTGCGTAGGAAATTTTTTGTTTCCCATGCGACGTTCCCCAACAGTGGCATCATGAGCTAGGTTGATGGTTCGATGAGATCTCGAGTAGAACACAAAAGGTTTGTGGGCGTTGATGCTTAGATTGCTTTCTCCCTTGGTCGGATTTAGGTTCAGCGGGATTTTGAGATGAAGCGGCCCGGACCAACATTACTCGTACGCTTACGAGAGACCGGTTCCCTCGACGCAACTTGTTGCTTAGATGGCTTGCGGGTGACAGTTTCTCTCACTTTAGTTGGATCGGATCCGACAAAGGCGGTCCTTGAGAAGGTTGAAAAGCAATCTATGTATCACCGTTGTGGTTTATGCGTAGGTGAGAATCGTTCTTGCTAGATATCCGTAGTAGCCACGTCAAACATGCAACAACAATTAGAGGACGTCTAACTTGTTTTTGCAGGGTATGTTGTGATGTGATATGGCCAATTACATGATGAGATATATGTGATGTATGAGATGATCATGTGATGTATAGAATTTCACGACTTGCATGTCGTTGAGTACGGCAACCGGCAGGAGCCATAGAGTTGTCTTTAATTATTGTATGACGTGCGTGTCAATCATTAAGCGCTATGTAATGCTTTACTTTATCGCTAAGCGGTAGCAATAGAAGTCAAAGCAGGGCTGGCGCCACAACCCCAATGGCAACACATTGATGGAGATCAAGATGATGGAGATCATGGTGTTGTGCCGGTGACGATGGAGATCATGCCGGTGTTTCGAAGATGGAGATCTTAAACACAAGTTCATGGCCATATCATGTCACTTATGAATTGCATGAGATGTTAATCCTTTTATGCACCTTGTTTTGTTTAGTACGGCGGTAGCATTATAAGGTGATCCCTCACTTGAATTTCAAGATGAACTGTGTTCTCCCCGAGTGTGCACCGTCGCGAAAGTTCGTCGTGTTGAGACACCACGTGCTGATCGGGTGTGATAGACTCTACGTTCACATACAATGGGTGCAAGCCAAATTTGCATGCGCAGAACACTCGGGTTGAACTTGACGAGCCTAGCATGTACAGACATGGCCTTGGAACACAAGAGACCGAAAGGTCGACCATGAGTCATATAATAGATATGATCAACATAATGATGTTCACCATTGTAGCCACCTCAACTCACGTGATGATCGGACTTGAGTTGGTGAATTTGGATCATGTATCACTCGAATGATCGGAGGGATGTCAATTTGAGTGGGAGTTCTTAAGTAATATGATTAAATTGAACTCATTATCATGAACATAGTCAAAGTGTCTTTGCAAATTATGTTGAAGATTACTAGCTCACGCTGTAGCTCCCTTGTATTTTTATATGATCCTAGAGAAATAGATTTGAAAGATGATGGTAGCAATATTGCGGACTGGGTCTGTGATCTGAGGATTGTCCTCTTTGCTGCACAGAAGGCTTATGTCCTTAATGCACCGCTCGGTGCGCCACCCCATCTAGCGTCGTCTGTAGATGTTGTGAACATCTGACAGGCACATTTCAATGACTACTTGATAGTTTAGTGTGTCATGTATTACAGCTTAGAATTGAGGCTCCAAAACGTTTTGAACGTCACGAAACATATGAGATGTTCTAAGAGCTGAGATTGTGATCTCAGGCTCATGCCCGAGTTGCGAGATATAAGATCTCTAACGCGATTATTTGCCTGCAAGATGAAAGAGAATAGCTCAATCATTGAGCATGTGCTCAGATTTTCTGGGTGCTACGATCGCTTGAATCGAGTGGGAGTTGATCTTCCAGAGAAGATAGTGATTGATGTTGTTCTCCAAGTCACTATCACTAAGCTACTAGAACTTGGTGATGAACTATAAGTTGCCAGGGATAGAAATAATGATTCCTGAGTTGTTCGCGATGTTTGACACCGCGGAGGTAGAAATCAAGAAGGAGCGTCAAGTGTTGATGGTTAATCAAACCACTAGTTTTGAGAAGGGCAAGAGCAAGGAGGGAAACTTCATGGATAGCAAGTCAGTTGCTGCTCTAGTGAAGCAACCCAAAGTTGAACTCAAACCCGAGACTGAGTGCTTCTGTTATGAGGTGAGCGGTCGCTAAGGCGGAACAACCCTAGATACTTGGTAGATAAGAAGGATGGCAACATTGATAGAAGTATATTTGATATACGAGTTATCAATGTGTACCTTGCTAGTACTCTTAGTAGCACCTGGGTATTGGATACCGGTTCGGTTGCTAAATGTTAGTAACTCGAAATAAAAGCTATGGAATAAACGGAGAACTAGCTAAGGGTGAGGTGACGATATATGTTGGAAGTGTTTCCAAGGTTGATGTGATCAACATTGCACGCTCTCTCTACCTTCAGGATTAGTGACGAACCTAAATAAATGTTATTTGGTGTTTTGCGTTGAGCATGAACATGATTAGATCATGTTTATTGCAATACGGTTATTCATTTAAGTTAGAGAATAATGGTTATTCTGTTTACATGAATAATACCTTCAATGGTCATGCACCCAGTGAGAATGGTTTGTTGAAATCTTGATCGTAGTAATACACATGTTCATAACATTAATGTCAAAAGATACAAAGTTAAATAATGATAGTACCACATACTTGTGGCACTGCCGCAAAATATCATATTGGAATAAAGCGCATGAAGAAACTCCATGGTGATGGATATTTGGACTCATTCAATTTCGAATCGGATGAGACATGCGAACCATGCCTCTTGGGCAAGATGACTAAAGGACCCCGTTGGATGGAGCGGGCAAGTGATTCATTGGAAATGATACATGTTGATGTATGCAATCTAGTGAGTCTTGTAGCGTGCAGTGGATATCGTTATTTTCTTACCTTCACTGATGATTTGAGTAGATATAGTGTATATTTACTTAATGAAACACAAGTCTAAATCGTTTGAAAGGTTCAAGCAAATTCATAGTGAAGTTTAAAGATCATCGTGACAAGAAGATAAAAATGACTGCGATATGATCGTGGAGGTGAATATCTGAGTCACGAGTTTGGCATACAACTTAAGACAATGTGAAAGTTGTTTCACAACTAAACGCCACCTGGAACACCATAGTGTGATGGTGTGTCCGAACATCATAGTTATGCTCTATTGGACATGGTGCGTGCTATGATGTCTCTTGTCGTTTTACTACTATAATTTTGGGGTTATGCATTAGAGACAACTACATTCACTTTAAATAGGGCACCATCTAAATCCGTTGAGATGACACCATGTGAATTATGGTTTGATAGAAACCTAAGCTGTCATTTCTTAATACTTGGGGCTGCGACACTTGTGTGGAAAATGTTTTCACCTAATGAGGTCGAACCCAAGGCGGACAAATGCATCTTCATAGAATACCCTAAGATCAGTTGGGTGAACCTTCTATCTCAGATCCAAGTGCAAAGTGTTTGTTATTAAAACGGATCCTTTCTCGAGGAAAAGTTTCTCTCGAAAGAATTAAGTGGGAGGAAGATAGAACTTGATGAGGTTGTTTAAACTTTGTTCAACCAGAGAGTAGCGCAGTGCAGGGTGTTGTTTCTTTCAAGCCTACGTTAGTTGAAGAGGAAGTTAATGATGATGATCATGAAGCTTTAGGATCAAGTTACTATCGAACTTCGTAGGTCTACAAGGATGTGTACTGCTCCTAAGCGGTACGACAACCCTGTCTTGGAGGTCATGTTGTTGGACAAACGATGAACCTACGAGCTATGGAGAAGAGATGATGGGCCCGGATTCCAACAAATGGTTAGAGGCCATGAAATCCGAGATAGGATCCATGTATGAAAACCAAGTATAGACTTTGGTAGACTTGCTTGTTGGACGACAGGTCGTTGAGTACAAATGGATCTTTAAAATGAAGACAGATACTGATGGTAAATGTCACCATTTCTAAAGCTCGACTTGTTGCAAAGATGTTTGTGACAAGTTCAAGGAGTTGACTGCGATGAGACTTTCTCACTCGTAGCGATGCTAAAGTCTGTTGGAATTATGTTAGCAGTTGCTGCATTTTCAATTATGAAATCTGGCAGATGGATGTCAAAACATCGCTTCCTTAAACGGTTTACTTGAGGGAAGGTTGTATGTGATACAACCAGAAGGTTTTGTCAGTCCTAAGGATGCTAAAAGTTGTGCAAGCTTCAGTGATCCTTCTATGGACTGAAGCAAACATCTCGGAGTTGGAATATATGCTTTGATGAGGTGATCAAAGTTTTGATGTTTGTACAAAGTTTACGAGAAACTTGTATTTGCAATAAAGTGAGTGGGAGCACTATAGAATTTCTGATAAGTATATGTGGATGACATATTGTTGATCAGAAATAATGTAGAGTTTCTGGAAAGCATAAAACGGTCATTTGGAAAGTGATTTTCAAAGGAAGACCTGGATGAAGCTACCTAATTGTTGAGCATCAAAATCTATGGAGATAGATCAAGATGCTCGATGAGACTTTCAATGAGTGCATACATTGACAAGATTTTGAAAGAGTTCAAAATGGATCAGTCAGAGAAAGAGTTCTCGCCTAATTTGTAAGGTGTGAAAGTTGAGTGAGACTCAAAGCTCGACAACGGCAGAAGAAAGAGAAAGGACGAACGTCGTCCCCTATGCCTTAGCCATAGGCTCTATATTATGCCATGATGTGTACCGCACCTGTGTGTGCCTTGCCATGAGTCCGTCAGGGGGTACAAGAGTGAACCAGGAGTGGATCACTGGAGAGAGGTCAAGATTATCCTCAGTAACTAAGAGACTGAGGAGATGTTTCTCGATTATGGAGGTGATAAAGAGTTCGTCGTAAGGAGTTACGTCGATACAAGCTTTAACACCAATCCGGATGACTCATAGTAGCAATCTAGATATGTATAGTGGAGCAGCCATTTGGAATAGTACCGAGCGGAGTGTGGTAGCAGTGTTTACAGTTTGACATAGGTATTTGCAAAGTGCACACGGATCTGAATGTTACAGACCCGTTGACTATAAGACCTCTCTCACATGCAAAGCATGATCGAGCCCCAGAACTCGTTGGGTGTTAGATTCATAACAATGCGAATCACATGGTGATGTGAACTAGATTATTGACTCTAGTGCAAGTGGGAGACTGTTGGAAATATGCCCTAGAGGCAATAATAAATTTGTTATTATCATATTTCCTTGTTCATGATAATCGTTTATTATCCATGCTATAATTGTATTGATCGGAGACTTAGATGCATGTGTGGATACATAGACAAAACCATGTCCCTAGTATGCCTCTAATAGACTAGCTCGTTGATCAAAAGATGGTTAAGGTTTCCTAGCCATGGACATGAGATGTCATTTGATAATGGGGTCACATCATTAGGAGAATGATGTGATGGACAAGACCCAAACGGCAAATGTAGCATATGATCGTGTCAGTTTATTGCTACTATTTTCCGCATGTCAAGTATGTGTTCCTATGACCATGAGATCATGCAACTCACAGATATCGGAGGAGTGCCTTGTGTGTATCAAACGTCGCAACGTAACTGGGTGACTATAAAGGTGCTCTACAGGTATCTCCGATGGTGTATGTTGAGTTGGCATGGATCGAGACTGGGATTTGTTACTCCGTGTGACGGAGAGGTATCTCGGGGCCCACTCGGTAATGCAACATCACAATAAGCCTTGCAAGCAATGTGACTAATTGTTAGTTGCGGGATCTTGTATTACGGAACGAGTAAAGAGACTTGCCGGTAACGAGGTTGAACTAGGTATGGAGATACCGACGATCGAATCTCGGGCAAGTAACATACCGAAAAACAAAGGAACGTTATACGGGATTAACTGAATCCTTGACATAGAGGTTCGACCGATAAATATCTTCGTAGAATATGTAGGAACCAATGTGGACGTCCAGGTCCCGCCATTGGTTATTGACCGTAGAGGTGTCTCGGTCATGTCTACATAGTTCTCGAACCCGTAGGGTCTGCACACTTAAGGTTCGGTGACGCTTCGGTAGTGTAGAGTTATGTATGGTGGTGACAGAAGTTTCTTAGGAGTCCCGGATGAGATACCGGACGTCACGAGGAGCTCCGGAATGGTCTGTAGGTAAAGATTCATATATAGGAAGTCCCAGTTTGGTTTCCGGAAAAGTTTCGGGCTCATCGGTAGTGTACCGGGAGTGCCGGTAGTGTACCGGGAGGGGTATTTCGACCCCAAGAGGTCCATGGGCTGTGGGAGAATAATAACCAGCCCTTAGTGGACTGGGAAAACAGCCACAAAGGCCCATGACGCAGGAGAGAAAGTCCTAAAGCAAAAAGTGGAAAATCAGCCAATAGGAGGCAATACTACTCCAACTAGGATTGGAGGTGAAGTAGGATTGCTTCCCACCTCCTATTTAGGCCAACCCAAAGCCTTGTCTGCCTCTCCTCTCCTCTCCTCCTATATATACTAGTGGATTGGGTGGTTTTTGGACAGAATTTCCAGCCACGTGCTACCCGTTACACCGGAGCATAGTTTCTCCTCTAGATCGGTTTTCTGCAGCGCTTAGGCGAAGCCCTGCCGGAAATGCTCCACCACCATCACCGGAGCGCCATCACGCTGCCGGTGAACTCTCTCTCCTCTCCACCTCCTCTCGCTGGATCGAGACGGTGGAGATCGTCATCAAGTTGCACGTGTGCTGAACGCGGAGGTGTCGTCCGTTCGGCGCTAGATCGGAAGGACCGTGATCGAGATCGCGAGACGGTTCATGATGTGATCATGGAACGGATCGTGATGAGTTCGCGGGACAGATCGTGATCAAGATCGTGAGATGGATCGTGATGAGTTCGCAGGACGGATCATGATGTGTTCGCGGGACGGTTCGTGATTGGATCGCGGGACGCTCGGCGATTTGGATCGCGAAGAAGTTCGACTACACCAACCGCGTTTCTTAACGCTTCCTGCTTAGCGATCTACAAGGGTACGTAGATCCACTCTCCCTCTCGTAGATGCTCATCACCATGTATAGGTTTGCGTGTGCATAGGAATTTTTTCCCATGCGACGTTCCCCAACAGGAGGCTCCCAAGCGGCACCTAACAAATCTAGGAGGCACCACCCTCCAAAAGGTTATAGGCTCGATAATATCGATGAACTCCTTGCTCTTGTGCTTCAAGATGATAGACTCCTCAACACACAATCACTCTCTCATAGATTTGGCTTGGGAGGAAGAGATTGATTTGGTGGAAAGCAACTTGGGGAGGCTAGAGATCAAGATTCATATGGTTGGAATGGAATGGCATGATCTCAACACATGAGTAGGTGACTCTCTCTTAGAAAATCAGTTGGTATGAGTGGGGGTCTATTATGAGTGCTTCTCTTGCGAGTGAGTGGTGGTGGAGGGGTATATATAGGCATCTCCAAAAAATCCAACCGTTACACCTAATAAGTCTAACTCGGTGACACCGATGTGTTAATCTTGGTGGTACCGAGTTGCCTAAAAGGTATCAACTTTTGAATATCGGTGAGACCGATACATAAAACTCGGTTGCACCGATAAGGTGACTAACGGTCAGATTGTCAAACTCGGTGACGCCGATTCAACAAACTCGGTCGGACCGATTTTGTGAATCTGAGTAACAGAATGTTGGCAACCCAAACTCGATGGCACCGAATCAGCATCGGTTGCACCGATGGGCTAGGGTTTGGCTTGAGTATGTCTGAGGCTGAGAATCGGTGGCACCGAGTGGGAAGTGTTAGTTGCACCAATTTTGATATTTGGCTTTGGACAGACTGTTGTGGAAGAGCTTGTGGGTGTATGTGGTGACTATCACTTGTGTGTGTATGAGCATTTTGTTCACCAACAGTACCTTACCCCCTTTGATAGTATTAGCTTTCCTATGGACTCAAAGTGATTTCTCACAAAGTAAAATGTAGAGTCCTCTTGCTTGAAGCTTTGCTAATGCTATCTCTTCTCCTTGGGGTATTTCCACAATCCTTTTGCCAACCCATCATTGAAATTTTCCTGAAATATGCTTAGTGGAAATATTAGTTCAATGATATATATGTTATTATTAATTACCAAAACTACCAAGGGAGCAAATGTGCTTGCATGAAATAATGAACTCTATTGTTGCTCATATGAAAGAATGGAGAGAAGTTCATGCGGGTGCAGCCTGGGTATCGAGGCAAAAAGAGGCACATCGCTAGGAGCACCTGATGAGGGATGGGTGAAGGTGAACCCAGATGTGGTTGTGTCCAAGCATGGGGAGAATGGGGTTGGAGGAGCTGTGATTAGGGATCACAATGGTGTATTTCGAGCAATGGTTTGTCATCATTTTACGAACATGGTCGATCCGGAATCTTTAGATGTCTTGGCATGTAGTAGGGCATTGGAGGTGGCGGCCGAGATCAATGCATCAAGAGTTTACTTCGAGCTTGACTAGGGGTGTGCATATGTTGCAACAATCTGCATGGAACCTCTCCGCTTCTGGTCCTTGGGTATAGGAGATTAAAACAATACTTGGGTCTTTTGTTGGTTACTAGATTTCGTGGGTTCGTCTGTCTCCTAATGTTGTTGTGCATAAATTAGCAAAAGTAGGGGTCGTTGATGAGTTGTTTAAGGTTTGGTTGGCAGTTCCACCATACTTTGTCCTCAATCTTATTTAGGATGACATTCTGAGGTTTGATATTTAAATAAAGCAGCAATATCAACCCTAAAAAAAGATCATGAAGGCTTCCACACCTCTGCTATTTAGCTGGTTAGCAAATTATCAAAACTCTATATAATAATTTACCTTCTTTCAATCGAGCATGTAGCAACAGGCTCTCTTTCTTATCTTTCTCAATGTGCCACATTTTGTTCCCCTTTTTAGGGTCATACTTAAGTGCCAATGTCACATTGTTGGAAATATGCCCTAGATAAAGTGTTTTTATTTATTTCTAGCTTTACAATTAAATTTTTTATGTTCTATGCTATAACTAAAATGGTATTGATTCTAAAATAACCATGAGGACTAGAGGGAAACTCATGTGCACGTGTAGAAACAGTAAACGGTAAAATAGATTCCTAGTCTCGGCTCTAAGACTAGAAGAGCCATGCCTGATCAGAGGACTGGTCATTGCTGCCAACAAGAAGGTTGTATTGGTTGGCTGGGAGGACAAAGAGGCATGCACGAGGACACCAACAAGTACTCGATAAACGCTCCCGAGGTTTTAACTTTATATTCCATTCTAAGCTCACTTTATAGATGTTCACTAGTGCATACATTAGTTCAAATCTTGCTTATAAGTTATCATGATATCCAATAACACAACGACCATGCATTTCGCGGACATGAAGCCAACACGGTTGAGACTAGAAGAGTCATGCCTGATTAGAGGACTGGTCATTGCTGCCAACAAGAAGGTTGTATTGGCTGGCTGGGAGGACAAAGAGGCATGCACGAGGACACCAATAAGTACTCGATAAACGCTCCCGAGGTTTTAACTTTATATTCCATTCTAAGCTCACTTTATAGATGTTCACTAGTGCCTACATTAGTTCAAATCTTGCTTATAAGTTATCATGATATCCAATAACACAACGACCATGCATTTCGCGGACGTGAAGCCAACACGGTTGATGCTGGAACGCATGACGGCATCGATGGCACGCCGTTGCATCAGTGTGGTTCTTCTTATTGCTGCAATGGGTAGCGATCGCACTTCAGCCTAAGCTCAGTGGAAACCTCCTCCCAACTTGCAGGAAAGTGGCTGCTGCAACGAGGGATACAATGATAGCAATGCTCCAAGTCAAGGGAGGTTTCTTCGATCTTGTTGTACGAGCGTCGCCCATCTTTGGCACTAGCGGCGAGCGATGTGCCTTACAGCAGTAAGTCCTTCGTCTTGTAGCAATGAGAAGCTGGAAGTGGCCTATCGTAGCGGTGGCGCTGGCTAGCTGGTGTTGTCCTGATCTGGGCAGAGCGCCTTGTAAGAAAGGAATGTAGAGATAGAAAATGAGGCGAAGAAAGAAACAATTTTGCGGAACGAGACCAGTAAAGAGCATATGACTACCATAATTCGACCTAGGGTTTCAAAAGGAGGCAGGAGAGCGCAGGTTTCATGTTCATTGGGGAATAGTTCTCATTAGGGATTTTAGTGAGGCTGGCATTTGGGTCCATCGGCCATTAAACAACCAAACTTAACTGTGGTGTTGACTTTTGTGCCATGTGCACATGACAAACGGGCCCAGCTATCATAACATGGTTTAAACTTAATCACATCACTCATCTCTGCAACATGGTATTTTTTTGAAACAACAGACCAATTTTGTGGTAGGTTTTGGAACTTTTCAAAAAGCGGTGCTCCCTCTAGTCCAACACGACAATTGTTTTGGGCACGGAGAGTAGTTTTTTTGGAACATAGCCCAAATTATGGTATTTTTATGCTATTTAGTGGAACGAGAATGACAAAGGAAAATAATCCTGCGAAAGGATAGGATAGAGATGCAACAGGGTCCACAACGACACGCGTCAAACAGACTACGCGGTTGATGCAGTGCAAGGGATCAATATGGTGGAACAAAGTTTTGTTTTAGATTTAAAGTGTTTTCCATAACAAAATGCCCTCTCCCTTTGAGGAGAAAAACATTGGAGCCATTATACATCCGACGTCAGATATTTTGCTCGCTGGCGTGAACTACCTCTGCGCGGATCTCAGAGTGGAGGGGGAATCCACATCACTGTTTTTTATTCGTTTGCTACAACATAAAATGGGCACGAATGTTTTCCTCAGCAAAACCATGTGCCCATCAAATTGACTAGCCCCTCTAGCTTCCTCCGGGGAGACCTGAGTTTGAATCCCACTTCAACCCTTTTTTCGTTTTTTTAACAAGGGTGGCAAATTTTGCAAAAAAAATAAATTTTTAGCCAGATGGCAAATTTACAACATTTTTTCCCTTTTAGATGGCAAAAATATGCACAAAAAATGTTTCACTTACGTGGCAAATTTCTTTCTTTAACATTTTTTTAATTTGTCCATGGCCATGTTATTATTTTTTTTTCCATATCACCATGGCAACTTCCTAAAATAGACCATGGCAATTTTAGTTTTCGACCATCGCAAAATAAAAAAAATTGGCAATGACAATTTATTTTCTGGACCATGGCATTTTAGTTTCTGACCATGGCAATTTTAGTTTCATAGCACAGCAAATTTAATTTTCAGATCATGGCAAATTTCACAAAAAAAAAATTCGTTAGAACAGAATGTCATGGCAGAATTGCCATGGGTATTATACACTTGAATGTTGTTTTTAAATATGGTACTTTTTATCCATAACATGGCTTTTTTTGCTCCTTCAAAATCATTTTTTTGTAATTTTATCTTTTCGGGCACATGACAATTTGCAATTTTTAACAGTGTTCTCATATAGTCTCATGCCAATTTTCGCAATTTTTGATTTCTTTTTTCTTTTTGTTTTTTTCTACACATAAATGATGATTGGGCCAAAAGCCCTGGCGGGCTGCTGGGGCTCGCGCTGGGAGGGTCTGCTCAGACGAACACAATCCTTGGCGAGAACGATAGATCTGAAGATGATTTCATCGGTCGGTGGCGACTCGTATACATCGGCGGAGGCGTTCAGAGCGGAGGAGGAGGAGGCGCGCAGGAAGAACCGGCGGCTTTGGATAAGTGGGCGGCGATGGGGGATCCCGAGGCGGCGGCGTACCGGAGCCTGCAGCCTAATGAACAGATGGAGTTCTTCACGAGGAGGCAGACGGAGGAGAAGCATGCCCGACTTGACGACTGGGCGTCGCCGGACGAGAGGGCCGTATGCGCTCGTAGCTACCGCAACGGCTGGAACAAAGTGTGGGCATGCCAACGAGGCACCTACGAGGACACCAGTAAGTACTCAGCAGTCAGCACACGCCCCCCCTGATTCTGACTTCAAATTCCATCCAAGGATCTCTTCATGGACCTGTTGATTAGTGCCTACATTCGTTCAAATCTTGCTTATTATAAGTTATTACGGCATGCAACCATACAGCGGCTATCCCGGCCATGCCTTTCACGGACGGCAAGCCAGGTTGGTGTTCCGATGGTCCGACAGGAACTTTGCAGATCTTTTCCTTCAAAATCGCGGCAATCGCAGAGGAATTACAGTGGTCACTAGATGTGTATGGCCTGATCGCGATAAGAGACCACCTAGACCGCAACCGCAATACTATCTTTGCTCGCACGAGGGCTAAATGTCAAACCATCAGTTCGGAGGTTCGTGTGCTTGGCCGGATACTCCTTTTTTTATATATATTACGTTCTATGGTGTGTTTTTGATTGATTGATTTGTCTTAAGCTTTTCTAAAACTGTTAAATGGCATATGCAAAATAATTATTTTAAACAGGACATGCTAAGTGTGTTGGTGTGTGCGCACACCTTGATAATAAAGCGTATCTTTTCTTGTCGGTCACCAAAACATCAAGATATAATACTTTCTTCATTTATTAGTGGTATGCACCTGTCATCGCAGTGTTTTGAGCCACCTTTCCCTTGCTTTCAATAGTCACTGTTTTCTAAGTTTTGTTGTTGTGATCTACTCACTATTCATTTTATGGGGGCTTTAGATCTCTTATTACTTGGGCCGGGAATCTAAAGAAAACATTGCTTTCTTGCAAGGGTTCTCGAGATTTAGACATCCTTTGCTAAATAACAAGCCATTGACGTCATGTGCTAGTACTTTTTTTTTTTTTGCTTATGACACAAATAATTTTAACTCCTATTTTTGCAGTTTATTTGTACTAGTTGTTAAATGAGTTAAGTAACGATGGTCACCTATCGCCTTATCCTCTTATTCTCGATATCACAATTTTCTAGCAATGGTCTAATGTTATCTTTTTTTTTCTGTGTATCCTTGTTACCGCAATTTACTTATATTAGGTTGGCCATATTTCTTTTTATTTTAATGAAGGTTGGCTATATTTCATATTGCTGTTATAACAAAAGTTCTACATTTACCATATTTAGCATGTCAAATTAATATCTACTTTAATTATTTGGTGTACGCAGAATCCATATTTAACACTAACAGGCCCAACTCGAGCTGTTGTGTTATCTTTTTTTTTGTGTGTTATCTTATGTGTCGAATTCTGTGCGCTTCGAAGTTGTGCTGAAAGTGAAGAGCAGCATTAACGAATCTGAAGATAAAGATTTGAGCTTCTTAGCAGCAAAGTACAAAACATTTGAATGGAATCCTTCACGTGTGATTAACCTTGTTGCCACTAGCAAACTTTCCATACTAGAATGGACATTCGTTCGCCTTGTTAATTCTGTGGAGGCTACAATCAATATACAAGTTATTCATGGGTCATGGCCAGACGGTTGCCAGGGTATATTCAGTGCAAGTACCAGAAGTCTAGATGGCATGAAAGTCTTGCTGCTCTCTCTTGAAGATGACAAGTTACCGGTTACCACTGATGGTATGGTCAATCTCGCACGGCATGTTGCTTGCGTCCAAATTAAGGGTGAACTGAAAATTTCTGTTGCAGCAGAATATTCCGATGGGAAACAGTTTACGACACACAGTAAAACGGTTTTCACACCTAGGGAAGTCGGTAGAAGTTGTGCTATTCTTAAGGTTCACTCATGTGTGATGAAAGTCATTGTTGCATGGTCACTTGTTTGCTCATATTAATATCTAAGACACGCAGTATGCTATATATGAAACATCGATAAGGTTGCGTGAAAATATTGTGATTCTTTATATAGTCAATGTTACAAGACGGCTATTACTAACTCCAGCGGAAGTTTTGTATATAGCAGTCATATAGTCTTCATAAAATCTTCTGCTTCCTGCAACACACCAGTGAAATAATGCCCAAATGAGATCTCGCTGGCTGTTTGGAGAGAGGTCCATCACCAGATCACATATTCAAATATAATTTTTAGGTTTGACCATCAATGAAAAAGCAAGACAAAAACTTTTACAACACTAACTCGATGGTACTATATCTACCTATATGTTTCCACAATCGCAATGGAGAGTGATTCTTCTAGTGGTGTCGGTTTCTACCGCGGTTCTGTATGCACGCCATGCCTGCACGTACATGTATGAGATACGTGTTGTGTACTGCTGTCCTATGCATTATGTGACTTATGTACATCATATTACTTTCTGTATGTAATGTGTGTGACAACTAGCGAGGAGACCCCAACAGCAAAATGATAGAGGGTTTGTTCTGTAGTTAAAAGACAGTATAACATCTTTTTGTACAAACCCACCCACGCTTTTCAGTTCAATTATATAGTTTCTACCAGTTATATCTTTTGAATCAAATATCCGATTAACAAACTGATAGAATATTAATATTTAAGATATTTAAATCTTCAAAATAAGATCAATTTTGAACACTAAATCAAATTCAAATTATGAAATCATGAACACTAATCTGCAAACGGATTCTAAATCGGATCATTGGTTCAAACGTGAAAAGTGTTACTCCCTCCATTCCTGAATCTACTGCACATAGATTTTTAACAAAATACCAATGCATGTGTTCGCACTAAAATTTGGACGAAAAAGCCCCGAGCTTCCCACACTTTTGTCCATGTCCATGTTCCAAAAGGAGTACTACTTGGTCTCGCGAGTAGAGAAGAAAGTAGTAGCGCCGTTGCGGCTATGTCTTGCCGGCGGCGAGCCCTCGCGACTTGGTCTAGCTGGATAAGGAGGCGCCGGACTCGGACATGGTGACGCAGGCTGCAGACTTGGGCATGCAGCCGGGGACGCGGTGACGACGGAGATGCTGTCCGTGGACAAGGTGGGGTCGGGCATGGTCGTGGCTGAGGCGGGCGCATGTGAGGTCGTCCAGCCAGTCCCCGACGCCATCACGTCGCGCAACTCCTCTTCTTCCGCGCCATCTATCATCTTCTTCCGCCATCTACGCCAATTTTTTTCGCCGCTATTCGAATCTCGCTGCCGTTTGTCCAATCCCGATAGTCTGCATGGCCTCCATCGCCTTCTATGACGGCGGCACTAACTTCCCGCTCTCCACCCCTCACCACCTCCATCCATCATGCCCTTACCGCTGCGACGCTGCCTCCCCCACCACCTCTCCCACCGCTGAGCACAAACGCAACGCGTGACCAGGAGAGTGCCACCTGACCGATGTGTTTCAAAAAAGGATAAATCTAGGGAGGTGATGCATGCATATTCCATCTCTATCTACTCCGATTCCCGTTGTTGCTAGTCGCCCGGGGAGATCGGAGATATAAATTTGGCTGGTACTTTGAAGGAAAGGAAGGATGCGTTCGTTTCGGTTGGAGGGGATAAAGTCGAGGGCAGTTTCATCCAAATGAGCGTGCGGCTGCTAACACGCACTACATATCGGAATTTCCTCAAAAAGCTTATGCGCAATATATATTAGAATGGAAGGAGTACAAATTTTAGAATCAGACTAAAAGTATGGATGTGGATGGACCGTGGAATGAAAAGGTAAAATATTCCGAATGCAATAAATATCATGTTCATATATGTATACAATGGATAGTCCCACAAAAACAATACAAAACAGTAGTGGAATACTCGTATGCACTGTATATAGTTGTACACATGGCAAGCATGCAGGACCTTGATAGGGGTGAGTGTATGCGGGTGTATATGAGCGCTTGCGTCTGTACTGTGTTTTCAAAGAAACGAACACCTCTAGTTTTTCATGTCCTTTATGTATACACTCTGAATATGGAAATTCATTCTAGTAAGAACTTGTAGAGAACCATGAAGGCTTTGAGAGCGTCAAGTCCGGCGCTCTCCATACAAATCATGCATACACATTGAAGAATATAACATCTGTTGTAGTTATACAGCAAAGCACATCAAAAATAAAGTGGGTATTACGGTGGGACAAAATGGTCCAACTGCAAGTTGCAAAGACGAACTGTCTCTCCACGGCAGCCTAGTGCCCATCGCGTTGTGCATGTGTCGGTGCTAGGATCGTAGACTCGGAGTACAGCAGAGCCTTGTCCGTAACACGAAGAGAAAAAGATCAACTTCCCGCCATCACTTGTCACCCTGAGTGGCATGCAATACCTGGTGGACGGATCCACTGGGATCGTGTACGCCTTGACCCACTTCTCATTTTCCGATTCGGCCATGAGCCACACAGTCACGTGCGTCTCCAGATGAACCACACAGAAACAGCCATTGAGTTCGGTTATCCGAACTATCCCACTCCTCTTCCACCTCTCGGGGACCATCGTGTTCATTGGGCCTTTCAGCGGTTCCATCCATTGTTCACTCTCGAGGTCAAGGCAAAGTAAATTGTCATCGCTTCGTGTATCTGAGTTCAAGAAGTACATAACGCCATTGACAGCGACAGGGGAGCTACGGACGAGGGAGACACCGGCGGGAGGTGGCTGCAACCCCCTCCATCCGACGCGGTCTCCTACCGTGAGGACCTCGCAGTACCAACTCCGGAGGCGGACCACCTTGTACTAGCCGGATGGTAGGGCACGGCCGAAACCAAAGAGGTGCTGCAGCTTCTGTTCCGGTTTCGGGCAGTCCACCACCACCTCCCCGGAGGCGAGGTCGATCACATATTCACATGGGCGTTACCGGAGAGGTAGTCGGTGATGCAGACGTGGTCGTCGACGCTCGTGGAGAGCGTCCCGAAGCCTCCTAAGCCTTTCATCACCCTGACAACATGGCCGTCCATGTCCATCAGGCGCAGGTCGTGGCCTCCTCCGGTGTTTTCCTGGGGGGATCTGACGACAAGGAGAGGGTCTGGTTTGCGAGATCTATGAGCCGCGATGAAGGCTGGGTCTGAGACGAGGGCATGCCACCCTCTGGACACGCACCGAAACTGACACACGGAATTCACAGGCACCCTGGAGAGGATGTTGAAGACAAGCTCGTCTGGCAACGACACCATGGCGGCCGGACAACAGCGGCGTTTGGGTGACAGCGGTGGCGGCATGGCACCAGGCGGCGTTGTCCCCGTGCAGATTGAATATTTTCGATCGATGGGCGTTGATCGAGGAGGAGGACTAGACCCGTACGTCCAGGATATTTGTTGAGGGCTCCGCGCAAGATTGGATTGGTAGATAACCAACGATGGGGCTCCGGGTAAGATTGGATTGGTAGGTAGCCTTCCTCTTCGATGTGTATACACGTATAACGTATTGGATTCGAACTCATATTTTACTATCCAAAAGGAGATGGTAAGCAATTCAATTAACTGCTTGTAGTTGTACTTTATACATAACTATAGAGAATATCCCGCACATTGCTCCCGAATTCGATTGCTATATATTTCAGTGATTTGATTGTATAAACATACATAGTTTAAACAGTAACGCTATTCTAAGCGTGAGTGTTAAATAACTTATTCTACACCCCTAGTAAACGGCATATACAAAATCTAGTAAAACGGTGTATAAAATATAGTAATTTCAAAAATATTTTTTCTACTCTTCAAATTTGAAATTTACTACACTTTTTAATAAATTACCATATTTTGTATGGAGCGTTACTATATTTTGTATGGAGCGTTACTGGGGTGTAGAATAAGCTATTATGCACTCACACTTAGTTTAGAGTTACTATAGTTCAATTGATAATATATGAACTCAAATTAAATATAAATATCATGTATTGTGTGAGATTATTGTGTAGTCGGAAAATATTTTGAATATAATTAACATAACATAATAGAAAAAAAATCCCGTACATGTTGACTGGACCTTTGATGAGGTGGCATGTTTGATGAGGTGGAATATGTACATGAGCTCAACTAAGAATGGAAAACATTTCTCATGTATGTTGTGGTGGCCTTTGATGAGGTGTTATGTGTGCATGTTAAGATAATAGAGATAGTGAGGATGAACTATTTAGGTACATGTGCATGTCTTCATAACTTCATCCGTGAGACCAAACTAAGTGATCAACACTTTGACATGGTTGAGAATGAATCATATGCTCATGAGGAGAGCCTTTCTAATCACCTTGCACCCATCGACGATTGTACTATGGGTACCATTCATGATGCTATTGCTGCAAGTGTCTTCCCTTGATGGTTAGCTATAGGGTGTATGTTTTTGTTGAGAGAACCATGTAATAATTTCAAGATCTTCCATATCCATATCTTCTTCCCACGTACTCGTACTTGTATGATGTGAGATAATGATGTATTGTTGTATATTCGTTTGTCAGGCAAAATGATATTAGTATGTGAGTTAATCTCAGTTCATTTGAGAAACAAAACGAGAAAAATAACACAATATCATTTAATCAGGACAACCATATAGTCCAAAGGCATTACAAACTTTTCGCTTACTATACAACAGATAAGCTAGAAAAACAGGCACCAAAAAGAACTGGTTAGCTTATCATCTAGAACTTATTTTCACATGAGCTGATCTAGAGCTTATCGCAGGAGCTTATTTCCACAACATAGCTCAAAAGAACTAGCCCGTAGACACATGGCATAGATATTCTAGGCCGAGTACCGCCTTGTCGGTACATGGCATAGCTATAAGCCAAGTATTTTTTCAGCTCTGGACAGCATATATCTAAGTCGAGTACTTGCGTATGTCGAGATCATTTACTGCGTCTTAAAGGTTTTCGTCCTATCAGTTTGTGTAATGTAATCTACAAATTGTATCAAAGTGCTTAGTTAATCGTCTTCGGCCTTGGCTGTCAGGGCTGATTTCGGACAACCAGGGTGCTTTTATTCCATGTCGGCTTATTTCTGATAATTCTATCATTGCTTTTGAGTGCATCCACCACATCCTGGCTACAAGGGCAATGATGTTCTATGTGCTTATAAGTTGGATCTCTCCAAGACATATGATCGTGTGGATTGGTATTTCTTGGAGATGGCACTATCGAAGTGGGGTTTCTCATAAGCCTGGATTGCTCGTATTATGGCCTGTGTTACTTCGGTAAAATATTCTGTGAAACTGAATGGGAAATTGTTGGAAACTTTCACGCCCTCAAGAGGACTTCGAAGAGGTGATCCCTTGTCCCTGTTTTTATTTCTCTTCGTTGCTGATGCCCTGTCTGCCTTGATAAATAAATCAGTGACAACAAATGGATTAGAAGAGGTGAAGATATGTCGTAATGCTCCGGTTATCTCGCATATTTTATTTGCGGACGACTCATTACTATTTTTTAGAGCTTCTGTACAGCAGGCGGAGTTGGTAAAAGGTTTGTTGAACACTTATGCTTCTTCGACGGGACAACTTATAAATTCTTCAAAGTGTTCCATCCTTTTCTCTGACAACTGTCCAGAAGACATTGCAGTGGATGTGAAGAATGTCCTTGAGATTACACAACAGGGTGTTTGATCCTAAATACTTGGGCTTGCCTGTTCCGGATGGTAGAGTGCACAAAGGAAGGTTTGAAGCCATTCAAGCAAGGTTAGGTAAGAGGCTTGTTGATTTGAGTGAACAATATTAGTCTTGTGGGAACAAAGAAATTTTAATAAAGTTTGTCGCTCAGGCTATCCCCACATATGATATGAGCGTTTTCAAACTTCCTGCCTCGGTTTGTGATGACTTGACTCGCATGATGAGACAGTATTGGCGGGGTGTTGAGAGAGGCAAAAGGAAGATGGCATGGTTGAGCTGGGACAAATTAATGTTACCAAAATCAAAAGGAGGCATGGGCTTTCGGGATATGCGTTCTTTTAATCAGGCGTTGTTGGCGAAACAGGCTTGGCGACTCATTGATAATCCAGGAAGTTTATGTGCGAGGTTGCTCAAGGCAAAATATTTTCCTAATAGGAAATTGATGGACACGGTCTTTTCTGGTAATGCTTCTGCAGTTTGGAAGGGTATTTAGTATGGATTGGAGTTGGTTAAGAAGGGGATGATATGGAGGGTGGGGGATGGGAATTATATCCGAGCTTGCAGGGATCCATGGATTCCTAGGGGCCCATCTCTTCTCCCAATCACACCGAAAAGGAACTATAGGTATAATCGTGTGTCTAGTTTCATAGATGAGAATGGTGCATGGATCAAGGAGCGACTAGTTGAGTTTTTTTGGCAGCAAGATGTAATACAAATTCTCAAGATAAGAACCTCACCACGGCGCCGAGACGATTTTCTGGCTTGGCACCCGGAGCGGTTGGGGTTGTTCACGGTTCGCAGTGCATACCGTTTGGCCACACTACAACATGATGAGGAGTTTTCTGTAGGTGCAACCAGTGCGCATCCGGATGGCGAGCGGCCGTTATGGAACTTGATATGGCAAGCTAGTGTGCCGCAAAAGATGAAGATCATGGCGTGGAAAGTGGTGGCCGGTGCATTAGCTACAACAAAGAATAAGGCATACCATTTCATAACCATACGTGATGTGTGTTCTCTATGCGGGAGCGGAGAGGAAGGGACATATCATGCATTAGTATCTTGCTTATATGCGGCTGAGCTATGGGATGCAATGAGTAGGTGTTGGCCTATTCCACGCAAAGAGGACGTACTAGACACTGGTAATGATTGGCTACTACTACTGCTAGCAGACTGTTCTGAATCAGTACGTTCCATGATCGTTATGCTAATATGGCGTATATGGCAAGTACGGTCCGATGTAACACACGGAAAGGTGGCTATGCCAGCTGCTATTTCCGCAGACTTTCTTGTGAGTTATATGAATTCGATTCAGCTAGCAAAAAAGTTTTCAATGGAAGATATGATCAAAGGGAAGATGGTATTGATGGAGTATGGGGATCGTCCGTCGCATCAACCACTGACTAGGGTGCTATGGTGGCATGTGCCTCCACGTAACATGACGGCACTCTCGGTGGATAGGTCTTTCATGGAGGAGGATGGTAAGGCAAAAGTTGGGATGATTCTATGGAGAGGTACTGTGATCATCTCAGCATACCAATACTTGTTTAATTGCAATGATGCTCTGGAGACAGAGATACATGCTTTGATGATTGGTATGGCGTTTGCTCGACAATTTAAAGAGCAACCGGTCTGGGTGCAGTCTGACTCATCTACTGCACTTTCTTGTTTATCAAGTTGTAGCTTACATCGATCGATTTATGGTCATTTAGTTGCTGAGATTAAGTCATTAATGGTTGATAGGGTGTTTATTCCTAAGAAACTTCATAGGTCTCAGAATAGTGTTGCAGATTGCCTGGCAAGGTATAGTCGCTCTGAGCGGGCTACGGCTGTGTGTCTCGACAGAGGACACCCACGTATTGAGGAACTTTTGCCGTTGGATTGTAGCCCTACCCATTTGGAATAAACTTCTATTGATCTCGAAAAAAAAAAGATAAACATGTTAAGGAATAAACTATCTTTTTCCCGCATGGAACATTTAAGAAAAGAATATTATCTTGGTCGAGTAATTCTAACACAATATAGACCAAAAACCTCAGATGGTGAACGCATGGGGCTCCAAACAAAGTTTACATGAGTTCCATCCAGTTTAGGATTGTTTCATCAAATTTTAGAATTTTCTAAAAAAATCAAATTTTAGTAAATCAACCCTATACTTGACCTGCAAAACTTGATGAAACATTGATATTTTTCATCAATTTTTATATTTCAAATTGAATGATACTTGGTGTACATCCAAAAGGATCTAAAAACATGATGAAACTTATTTTTGTATCATAAACTTAGTTTTAGAGCAAAAGCAGCTTGTTAGAGAATAGGGTGTTTAATCCGGTTAGGATATCTTGTGAAAAAAATAGTGTTGCATGTTGCTTAGAGAACTATGGTCGTAGTTGGGATAGCATTGCGTGCTAGTTTAACCACATTATACCATTGAATTTCTCGTGAACGATTGTAACGCTGTGATTGTGGAATAAATATCCTATGTTTCTCTACATAAAAAAACTAGAGTGCTAGTTGAATTAAATGCACGGTTCTATTCATAAATAATAAGAACAAATTGATCATGGTCATCTCTTCTCCATTGAACGGTTGGAGAGATATGTGTGCACCGATGCAGTTGATTCGGCCTCTCAAAATGAGCTACCGTTGGATTTTTCTATCATAAGCGACGGGTCATGGCTAGAGAGATGATACCTTATCTTCAAGGTGTGAAATGGATACAGAATTTCCTTCGACTTGGTTTATGGACAGTTTATTAAAAAAAATCTTAAATATTGAAAACGTTAACCATAAACTATGTGGGCTTGTTAATTGGGCCTCCATTCGGGCCTGGCCTATATCACGATCAGGTGACGCCGACTACAGTATACGAGAAAGGTGCGTCTATGTCTCGCTTCACGCGAGACAGAGCGCAGTCTCGCCTGAGGCGAGCGCCAAACTGGGCTGGCCCAGGAGTGAGAGAGGTCACAACCTACAGGCCATGGTCTCGTTTTTCTCTGTTTATACTTCCAAATATTCTAATTACATATATATTAAAAAATATTTTACATAAAAAATGAAAATGTTAATGAAGCATTAGAAAAATAATAAATGTGTATAAAAAACCTTTCTCATGTACAGAAAAAATATATACAATGTGAAAGAATTTTTTTGATAATTAATTTAAAATTGATAGTCAAGCATTTGAAACATTTCAATTAAGTATTTAAAAACGCTATTATATTATGGGACGGAGGGAGTATTAATCAAGCATTAGAAAATTGGTAAATGCATATAATGTTTCCCATGCATACCAAATATGTATACAAAAAATATATAATTTTGATGAAAAAAATGTTGATCATGTATTAGAAAATTGTAAAATATGTATTGATCATGTGTTGAACATTGTTTTAGTGGAAATAAACATTTTCTCACACGCAATGTATTGCTTAGTGCTCCGATTGCGCCTTAGGACTAGGACTGATTGGTAAATGCCGCTTACTCAACCAATGAAGGCGGGTAGGGCTTTTCTTTTTCTTTTTGTTTAGAATTTGGCAAAAGGATGGCTGCCGTGGCTTCAAGGCTATTAAAGAATGTGCTCTTATAACTACAAGGACGCGAGAGAAATTCCTCGAAGGTAGTATTAAAGGGATGGGGCATTACCGGTGTGGTCTAGGGAAAAGTCACCCTCGTTAGGCGCATTGTCCATGACGAGAACGTCGAGATCGGCCCTTTGCGGGATGTTTAATGTTGTCTAGTTTTATGTAATGTACGCTGTACATTTTCAGTATACATGATCAGCATTAGTATATTATTTTTTTGCGGAAGACGAATTTATTGGCTTAAAATGAAGCATTATCAGAATACAGACACGATGAGCACATATCTGCTCTCTACATAGCTAGGATGCACAAAGCCAAAACATACGCACATAAGCAAATCAGTAAAGTCATATAAGGCCAAAGTTATGTTTGGGCAGGGGGGAGGGGGTCTCTAACTACGTCGATTGACCATATCATGACATGACACAGATGATGAGGTCCTTCAACAACAAGGCCTTCAAAAAGTGAGCGAGGCTCAAAGTACCGCCATCACCTGATCCAGCCACGAGAGCCAGAATCAAAGTTTCCCTGCAAAATTAGTGTGTGAATATTTGAGCAATGCCTTCGAGAAGCTAACTGTCATGGTTTTGTCATGGCAGATGTACGAGGACTTAGATTCGAGGCCATCGCTAAGGTGATGGACTCAAAGGGGTTGGTTGGGACGAAGGATACGAGTTTACCTAGGTTCAGCTCCTCAAGAAGTGGTAAGAGCCTATGTCCTGCTTGTGTTGTATTGATTGGAGTATCGATTACAAGGGAGCGGATTCGCTTGACCTAGTTCTCAATTGATTGGTTTTTTGTCTAAGTCGCCCCGGGTCTCGCCGTTATATAGGATGTCAAGACCACGAGTTACACAAGTCTCATACCGACTCTTACAAGGTGTCCGACTCTAACTCTACGCCGTCTTGCCTTCCGGAGCAAGCCGCCTCCGGGCGGCTTATCCGCCTGGGTCTTCTTTGCCTTCTTTGTATGGGCCTCACCTTGGCCCATCTTAGTGAGCCACCATACGTCTGGGCTTATGTCTCCAGGCCCATCCTTGGTCTAGCCCATGAGCCGCCAATCATAACCCGGCCCCACCTGGGCGGGTCTTACCACGGGGTTATATCCCCAACATTAGGCCCCAGGTTGATTTGAGCTTGCTCATTTCAACCTTCCATCTCACTTGGCGGCGAGTCTCGCTTGTTATCACCTGAAAGTAAGATAGAATGACCCGCCATGACGTCATATCAGATATATCAAAAAAGATTCGCTAACTACCGCAACGAATCTTTCCACTATTAAACTGATGGCCCGAAAATCGAGGCGTCCATCTCGGTCAATTAACTTCCGTCGCCTAGATTCTTGTTCCCGTTTCCACCTTTTACCTATTAAATAGGACCGCGAAGGGCAGTTTTCATTTCCTGCTCCGCTCGCGCCTCTTCTTCTTCCTCCCGACGCTGTCCTTCCAGCGTCCTTCCGCTCCGGTGAAGCTTCCACGTCGTCGTCACGCTCGGCCGTTGCATCAACCTGATCGGACCAGAACTTTGCCCACATCCATCGCGTCATCTCCAGTGAGTTCTTCTCCACCCCGAGGTCTGTAGATTTTGGTAGGGTTTTCATGGAGTTCCTCCGCCGCTAGAACACGAGCTCTTCACAATGTCTGATAGTAGGTAGATCAGTGAGCTTGATAATTCCCCCCTTTCTAGTGCGGTAGATCGTAGGAAGTAGATAATAGCACAACACAGATCCGTAGTTGCTCCCTTTACTGTCTTCAAAACACTGCTAGTTCTTCTATTCTTCGCTAGGTTAGAATAAACCTTCTTTTTTCTTTGTTTTGTAGATCCATAACTATGTAGATGGTCTGTCAAACCTGTTTTCCACATTTAGTAATATTTGCTCTGCTTTCTTTGCAAACTTAACTCGCCAGTGAACTTCCGGCTCTCGCCTAAGCCGCTCCAGCGACTTGGCTTTATAGAACGTTGATTTTTTAGCCGCCCTTAGCTGTCTATCACCTTCTAACTCGCCACACATCATTGCTTTGCACAACTTTAAGTCGCCACCATGCCTCGTGCGTCCAATTCGTGTAACTGAGTCGGCTCTGTTGTCAACGAAGAATTTCTGAAGGATTTTTTAGACGCTAGGAATTTACCAGCCAAAGATGTCATCCATTGGCGGGTGCCAAGCAATGAAAAGAAACCCATTCCTCTAGGGGCGAAGTAGTTGTATTCGCAGATCACCTCACGCGTGGTTTCAGCCCACCCGACTCGAAATTCTTCCGAGACGTTCTTCATTTCTTTAAGTTGCGTCCTCAAGACATTGCCCCAAATTCCGTCTCAAACATGTGCAACTTCCAAACTCTCTGTGAGGTTTACCTACAAAAAGAGCCATCCGTTGTTCTCTTTCGGGAGTTCTTTTACGCCAACCGCCAGACGAAGGTGAAAGCTAGTCCAAGCTTAGAGCTTGGTGGGATCTCAATTCAGAGAAGACGGGATGTGACCTTTCCGACTGCTCGGATGCCGAGTCATCCCAAAGATTGGAATAAGACATGGTTCTACTGCAACGACACTTCTCTCCAGGGAGAGCAGCCCTTGCCGGGTTATCATCCAACCCGGCTCAAGACAACGACTGAGCTCCCTAACCGGCTGTCTGCGGCTGAGCGGACGAAGTATGCCTCGGCTCACGCAAAGATTAAAGCCCTTATGACCAATGGTCTAACGCGGATTGATCTGACCCGCAGCTGGATTTCTTGGAGAGTCATGCCCCTGAGCCGGCGAAGCTGTCTCATGTGCGAGTACACGGGTGAATCTGATGACCCCCTCTGCTTTAACCCTACCACATTATCAGAGGACAATATCGTGGCTGCCATCAAGAGCCTGGTTCATGAGTCTTCAGGGGCTTGTCGTGCCACCGGGCTAGCACCTTTCTGTGCCGCAAACCTGGCCCCAGACGTAAGGGCGATTCTTGACCTCCTTACTTCCGCGTTAGTCATCCATATGTATACTTTGCAATCCTTTGACCTCTGCTCGCTTATACTTCAGGCCAGTTCTAGCTTCTAGGAAAAGAAGTATGTTCCTCCTCCGAAGAAGTCAAAGGAGAAGGCTGACGGTCGAAAGAAGAAAACCGCACCTCAAGAACAACCGGAATCTGACCACTCAGAGGTAGAACTTGACTCCCTTGGCCGTCTCTTCATGCACCTTATTGACAATAATAATCCACAGGACGAAACGGAGACAAGCCACGCCAACGTTCCTGAGGTAACTTACGTTTCATCCGACTCAGAACATCTTTCACCACAGAAGATACGACGGGTCGTCCGAAAGGTCCGACTTTCTCATCCTCTTGCTTACTTAGACCCCCACTTTCTTTTGAAAAAGCAATAGCAACTCTCCCAGCGCCAGACCCGGAGCACCGGCTCTAACGATCTCATGGCCAGGTTATCACACTCTCCGGCTCAATGAAAACGGCCGGCTGAGGTATCTATTCAACCTGGCTTTGTCTTATCAACCTTGCCTTCATAATTCGACACTGTCTTATATTGTCTTAACTGCTTTCAGGACTCACCCCGTTCATTTGGCGACTCTACCGGAACTGTTCTGCCACCTCTGAAGATCAACCCAGAGTACGTGCCTTTCATACTTATGTTCAAACTTGTGTTATCTGTAAAGCTTAAACCATGACCTTCTGTGTTTTTCAAGGCTCAAGAAAAACGAAGGAAGACCGGCGGGTCTACCCCTGCTCCCAAGGCTCGAGAGCCGGAGCCTGCCAAATCAGATTCTCCTGCACCGCACGCTGATCCCTCTGCGGCCTCAAAGGACATGCCTGAAGAAGCTCGTTGCGTAGCTGAGCCGGCAGCTAATGATATAATTCCCGAGAGTCCTCCGAGGGCCAACTCTAAGCCGCCAAGCCCTTCACCAGCTACTAACGACTCGGTTACTCCGGACGTCACCATTACTGTCACCGAGTTTCACTCTCCTCAACCTCATGTGTTAACAAAGCACACTCAGGCGACTGAAGCCTCGAAGAAGCTAGAATTTGAGCTCCCCGCGGTAGAGAAGCTAACAGCTGATGAGCTTCACGCTGGTTATCTAAACTGCATGTCTACAAGCCGGAACATGGAGCTCAAGCTTGTCAACTTGATGGAGAAGAAATATGAGGTACTCTTGCTTTCTTTTCCTTATACCCTTACATAGCCCCCAAGAGCTGGTTTAGAACTTGCTAATGGTAAGCCGGGTCTTTGAATCTTGATATAAGTAGAAACACTTAGCCTGTAGCCCTCAATGATCAGCTTAAGACTTGACGACTGAGCCAATGTTTAAGTGCGTAAGTAGTTGTTCAAAGCGCCATATGTAGCCCCCAAGTGCCGGCTTAACTTGATGAAAGATGAGTCAGAACTTCCACGTAGATAGACCAAAGAGGCATATGTAGCCCCCAAGTGCCGGCTTAACTTGATTAAAGACGAGTCGGAACTTCACTGTAAATAGATTGAAGAGCCAACTGTAGTCCCCAAGTGCCGGCTTGACTTGTCTAAGTTGAATCGGAACTTCATTGTAGTTTTGGAGAACAAATAGAAATTAGCCCCCAAGTGTCAAGCATATTGCTTGCAATCTGCTTGAGACTTGCATTATATTGTCTTAATCTTTATCATCTGATAATATACCATCATGGCGACTTAGCCTTCATTTTGTTTTTGATATGTCACAGAAAGCTTTAAACGAAGCCGGGTCTAAACTGGCCGGTTTAAGGAGCAATCTGGCCACTCAGCAAGCCGTCCGAAGCGAAGCAAATGAGAAATGTCGGCTCACCGTTGAGGAACTTACAAAAGTTAAAGCTAAATTTGTTGCCTTCATGAAGTCTGCTGAGACGGAGAAAGCCGCCTTGGTGAAACATGCTGACGACGCGGACTAGCGGCTTGTGGTTGTGTCTGACGAGCTTCATGCCTTAAAGCGCCACATTGCGAAGATGTCTGTCACCATCTTTGGTAAGTAGCAAATATTTAACCAATACTTCTTGTGTGAATACCTTTACCGGCGACTTATAACCAAAAATCCATCTTATGCAGGTCAAAGGAGTCGGCAACTTGCTACTGACAGCTTGCTGCCATTGAAAGCCGTCTATACTTCGACAGAGCAGCTGTATTGTGGAGCTCTCTGCACAATCACGGCGGTGCTCTATAAGGACAACATCCCTTAAACTATGAAGGGAGTCATAGAGTTGCTGTCCACCCTGCCGAAACAAATCTAGGAGCTTAAGAAATCAGCCGCCCGAAAAGGAGCCATTGCAGCCATAAGCCGGGCGTTAGCTTTCACCCCAGAGTTGACTCCTGAGGACATGATGGATGGGTTTCCATCCAAGAAGGATGACGGCTCAGAGTTCACGGAGGCTGACTACGCTCGGTGCATGAAGGCTTCTAGAGTCCTCGCCTCCGTGTTAGCACAAGAAGTGAACTTGTCAACATACGAGGTGGCTTATGACGCCGAGCAGAAGAGAGTATGCGGCCCAACCTTTGAGGACAAGGACTTAACGCCTGCATGCCGTAAGCACCTCTTTGCTCCTGATCTTGACCCGTCCCCCCTCTTCGAAGAGGCAAACTTTGCGGCTTTAACCAACTGCAACTGGGACATGGACAATCTTCAGATCATGGAGGTCGAAGACCCGCCACAGGTTCATCCGCCATCCAACTGACGACCTTGGTAACACCATGGACAATCCGGCCTTGTGACCTGCCAGAGGGTGGTGTAAAAAACTTTGAATCATCTCTTTGGAGCTCCGCAGAGAGCATTATAATAGGCTTGTAGTAAACTTTGTTTTGCCTGAACTGTGCCATCGAGCACATATGGAATCATCCGGCTTAACGTATTATACCCGCCTTATGCTTTCAATTCATACCAGATGTTGTGGCGACTCTTGGTAATTAACCAACCTGCGAGAATAGAACACTCTTCACGTTGTTAGGAGGGTGGCTTAGCATTGCACGACCCAAAGATGCTATATCTTTCCTGACTTGTTGTGTTTTTAACTCATGTGCCAGTTCATCTGGGATGACTCGCCACTGAAAACTCCTTAGCAGTACAGGGTCTCTATCGAGATTAGCCGTCAATAACTTTGAGCGGCTCAGGGTCTCTAAGTGAGATTGACTGACAGGAAGTGTGATGTCCCAGAAGAGACTCGGCAGGGCATGAGTACCCTGATAGCCCATAAACTACCTCTCACGTGACAGAAATCCGTCGTTTTAACCTTAAACAATATAGGGTCTTTAGAAGATTATTTTTTTTTGTTGGGGAACGTTGCATGGGAAACAAAAAATTTCCTACGCACATGCAGATCTATCCATGGTGATGAGCATCTATGAGAGGGAGAGTGGATCTACGTACCCTTGTAGATCGCTAAGAGGGAAGCGTTAAGAAACGCGGTTGGTGTAGTCGAACGACTTCGCGATCCAAATTGCCGAGTGTCTCGCGATCCAATTATGATCCGTCCTGCGATCTAATCACGATCCGTCCCATGAACTTGATCACGATCTGTCCCACGAACTTGATCACGATCCGTCCCACGAGCTTGATCACGATCCTTCCGATCTAGCGCCGAACGGACGGCACCTCCGCGTTCAGCACACGGACAGCTTGATGATGATCTCCGCCGTCTTGATCCAGCAAGAGAGAGTGGAGAGGTAGAAGAGTTCTCCGGCAGCGTGACGGCACTCCGGCGATGGTGGTGGAGCAATTCCGGCAGGGCTTCGCCTAAGCACTCTAGAAATCCGATCTAGAGGAGAAACTATGCACTGGAGGAACGGGTAGCACGTGGCTGAAAAAACTAGTGCAAAACCCTAAAACCCACCAGTATATATAGGAGGAGAGGAGGACAGCCTTGTCACAAGGTCCAAGGCTCCTTGGATTCGGCCGAACCCACTAGGAGAGGAGGACTCCTCCTCCAATCCTAGTAGGACTAGGATTGCTCCTTTTTTGCCTTTTTTTCCACCTTTTCCTATTGGGTTTTCTTCTCCAGCCACATGGGCCTTGTGTGGGAGTTTCCACCATCCCACCAAGGGCTGATATTCACTCTCCCATAGCCCATGAAGCCTCTTGGGTCGAAATACCCCTCCCAGAGGCCTCCCGGTACACTACCGGCACTCCCGGTACACTACCGATGAGCCCGAAACTTTACCGGCGACCAAAACAGGACTTCCTATATATAAATCTTTACCTCCGGACCATTCCGGAGCTCCTCGTGACGTCCGGGATCTCATCCGGGACTTAGAACAACCTTCGGTCACCATGATACATAAGTCTATACTACCGAAACGTCACCAAACCTTAAGTGTGCAGACCCTGCAGGTTCGAGAACTATGTAGACATGACCGAGACACCTCTACGGTCAATAACCAATAGCGGGACCTCGATGTCCATATTGGTTCCTACATATTCTACGAAGAAATTTACCGGTCGAACCTCTATGTCAAGGATTCAGTTAATCCCGTATGATGTTCCCTTTGTTCTTCGGTATGTTACTTGCCCGAGATTTGATCGTCGGTA
The DNA here is from genome assembly GCA_022496015.1 of Hordeum marinum. NCBI lineage: Eukaryota > Viridiplantae > Streptophyta > Magnoliopsida > Poales > Poaceae > Hordeum > Hordeum marinum. Next base: position 34,166,637 of record CM039677.1, read on the forward strand.
TCTCCATACCTAGTTCAACCTTGTTACCAGCAAGTCTCTTTACTCATTCCGTAATACAAGATCCCGTGGCTAACACTTAGTCACATTGCTTGCAAGGCTTATTGTGATGTTGTATTACGGTGTGGGCCCTGAGATACCTCTCCGTCACACGGAGTAACAAATTCCGGTCTTGATCCATGCCAACTCAACAGACACCCTCGAAGATACCTGTAGAGCACCTTTATAGTCACCCAGTTACGTTGCGACATTTGATACACACAAGGCACTCTTCCGATGTCCGTGAGTTGCATGATCTCATGGTCATAGAAACATATACTTGACATGCAAAAAATAGTAGCAATAAACTGACACGATCATATGCTACGTCTGTAGTTTGTGTCTTGTCCATCACATCATTCTCCTAATGATGTGGTCCCGTTATCAAATGACATCATATGTCAATGGCTAGTAAATCTTGACCATCTTTGATCAACGAGCTAGTTCACTAGAGGCATACTAGGGATAGAGTGTTGTCTATTAACCCACACATGTAATGTGTTTCCAATCAAACAATTATAGCATGGATAATAAACGATTATCATGAACAAGGAAATATAATAATAAAAACTTTATTTATTGCCTCTAGGGCATATTTCCAACAGTCTCCCACTTGCACTAGAGTCAATAATCTAGCTCACATCACTATGTGAATTACATTGTAATGAATCGAACACCCATGCAGTTCTGGTGTTGATCATGTTTAGCCCTTGGAAGAGCTTTAGTCAACGGTTTTGCAACATTCAGATCCGTGTGCACTTTGCAAATATTTATGTCCTTCTCCTCGATGTAATCACGGATGGAGTTGAAGCGTCGCTTTATGTGTCTGGTCATCTTGTGAAACCTTGGTTCCTTGGCCAGAGCAATGGCACCAGTGTTGTCACATAACAGGTTCATTGGATTCAGTGCACTAGGCACTACTCCAAGATCTGTCATGAACTGCTTCATCCAGACACCTTCCTTCGCCGCCTCCAAGGCTGCGATGTACTCCGCTTCGCACGTAGAATCGGCTACCATGCTTTGCTTGGAACTGCACCAGCTTACCGCTCCCCCGTTGAGAATAAATACGTATCCGGTTTGCAACTTAGAGTCATCCGGATCAGTGTCAAAGCTTGCATCGACGTAACCCTTTACGACGAGCTCTTCATCACCTCCATAAACGAGAAACATTTCCTTAGTCCTTTTCAGGTACTTAAGTATATTCTTGACCGCTGCCCAGTGCTCCATTCTAGGATCACTTTGAAACCTTCCGGCCATACTTATGGCAAGGCTAACATCGGGTGTTGTGCACAACATTGCATACATTATAGAGCCTATGGCTGAAGCATAGGGGATGACACTCATCTTTTCTCTATCTTCTGCAGTCACTAGGCATTGAGTCTTACTCAACTTCACACCTTGTAACATAGGCAAGAACCCCTTCTTCGACTGATCCATTTTGAACTTCTTCAAAACTTTATCAAGGTATGTGCTCTGTGAAAGTGCTATTAAGCGTCTCGATCTATCTCTATAGATCTTAATGCCTAATATGAAAGCAGCTTCTCCTAGGTCCTTGATTGAAAAACTCTTGTTCAAATATTCCTTCACGCTTTCTAGCATTTCTATGTTGTTTCCAATCAGCAATACGTCATCCACATATAATACTAGAAACTCTATAGAGCTCCCACTCACTTTCTTGTAAATACAAGCTTCTCCATAAACTTGTATAAACTCAAATGCTTTGATCACCTCATCAAAATGCTTATTCCAACTCCGAGATGCTTGAACCAGCCCATAAATGGATCACTGGAGTTTGCAAACTTTGTCAGCATTCTCTGTATCGACAAAACATTCTGGTTGAATCATATACAACTCTTCCTCAAGGAAACCGTTGAGAAACGCTGTTTTGACATCCATCTGCCAAATTTCATAGTCGAAATAAGCAGCTATTGCCAACATGATTCTGACAGACTTAAGCATCGCTACGGGTGAGAAGGTCTCATTGTATTCAACTCCTTGAACTTGTGAAAAACCCTTTGCCACAAGTCGAGCTTTATAGACGGTGACATTACCGTCCGAGTCTCTCTTCTTCTTAAAGATCCATTTGTTCTAAATGGCCTTTCGCCCTTCAGGTAATACTTCCAAAGTCCATACTTTGTTTTCATACATGGATCCCATCTCGGATTTCATGGCATCTAACCATTTCTCGGAATTTGAGCCCATCACTGCTCCTCCATAGCTCGTAGGTTCATTGTTGTCCAACTACATGACCTCCAAGACAGGGTTGCCGTACCACTCAGGAGTAGTACGCGGCCTTGTCGACCTACGAGGTTCAATAGTAGCTTGATCCGAAGCTTCATGATCATGATCATTAACTTCCTCTTCTACCATCATAGGTTCTACAGAAACATCTTTCTGTGTTGCGCTACTTTCTGGTTGAAGTAAAGGTTCAATAACCTCATCAAGCTCTATTTTCCTCCCACTCAATTCTTTTGAGAGAAACTCTTTCTCAAGAAATGTTCCGTTCTTAGAGACAAACACTTTTCCTTCGGATCTGAGATAGAAGGTATACCTGACTGTCTCTTTCGGGTATCCTGTGAAGACGCATTTTTCTGCTTTGGGTTCCAGCTTTTCAGGCTGAAGCTTTTTGACATAAGCATCACATCCCCAAACTTTAAGAAACAACAACTTTGGCCTCTTGCCAAACCACAGTTCATATGGCGTCATCTCAACGGATTTCGATGGTGCCCTATTTAAAGTGAATGCAGCTGTCTCTAATGGATAACCCCAAAACGATAGTGGCAAATCAGCAGGAGACATCATAGAACGCACCATATCTAATAAGGTTCGATTACGACGTTCGGACACACCATTACGCTGTGGTGTTACGGGCGGTGTCAATTGTGAAACCATTCCACACTGTCTTAAGTGACTGCCAAACTCACAACTCAGATATTCACCTGCTCGATCAGATCGTAGGAATTTAATCTTCTTGTTACGATGATTCTCAACTTCACTCTGAAATTGCTTGAACTTTTCAAATGTTTCAGACTTGTGTTTCATCAAGTAAATGTACCCATATCTACTTAAGTCATCAGTGAAGGTGAGAAAATAACGATATCCACCACGCGCTGTAACATTCATTGGACCACACACATTAGTATATATGATTTCCAATAAGTCACTCGCCCGTTCCATTGTTCCAGAGAACGGCGTTTTAGTCAGCTTGCCCATGAGGCTTGGTTCACATGTGTCAAGTGATTCAAAATCAAGTGACTCCAAAAGTCCATCAGCATGGAGCTTCCTCATGCGTTTTCACCAATATGACCTAAACGGTAGTGCCACAAGAAAGTGGTACTATCATTATCAACTCTACAACTTTTGGCATCAATGTTATGAACATGTGTGTCATCACTATCAAGATTCAATATGAATAAACCGCTAACATTGGGTGCATGACCATAAAAGATATTACTCATATAAATAGAACAACCTTTATTCTCCGATTTAAATGAGTGACCGTCTCGCAATAAACAAGATCCAGATATAATGTTCATGCTTAACGCAGGCACTAAATAACAATTATTCAGGTTCATCACTAATCCCGATGGTAATCGAAGAGAGAGCGTGCCGACGGCGATCACATCAACCTTGGAACCATTTCCCACGCGCATCATCACTTCTTCCTTTGCCAGCCTTCATTTATTCTGTAGTTCCTGCTTTGAGTTGCAAATGTGAGCAACCGAACCGGTATCAAATACCCAGGCACTACTGCGAGAGCTAGTAAGGTACACATCAATAACATGTATATCATATATACCTTGTTTGTCGTTGGCCGCCTTCTTGTCATCCAGGTACTTGGGGCAGTTCCGCTTCTAGTGACCAGTTCCCTTGCAATGAAAGCACTCAGTTTCTGGCTTGGGTCCATGCTTGGGCTTCTTTACAGGAGTAGCAACTGCTTTGCCATCCTTCTTGGTTTTACCCTTCTTGCCCTTGCCCTTGACCTTGCCATTTTTCTTGAAACTAGTGGTTTTATTGACCATCAACACTTGATGTTCTTTCTGGATTTCAGACTCAGTGACTTTTAGCATCGCAAACAGCTCAGCGACTGACTTGTTCATCCCGTGCATGTTATAGTTCATCACAAAGCTCTTGTAACTAGGTGGCAGTGATTGAAGAACTCTGTCAGTGATCACCTCTGGCGGAAGGGCAATTCCCAACTCCGCTAGACGAGTCGAATACCCAGACATTCTGAGTATATGTTCACTAATAGACCCGTTCTCCTCATCTTGCAAGCATAGAACTTATCAGAGGTTTCATACCTCTCGATCCGGGCGTTCTTCTGAAAGTTAAACTTCAACTCCTGGAACATCTCATATGCTCCACGACGTTCAAAACATCTTTGAAGTCCCGGTTCTAAGCCATACAATATCGCACACTGAACTATTGAGTAATCTCCAGTACGTGCCTCCCAAGCGTTCTTAACGTCTTCAGAGGTCATGTATTCTGGTTGGTCACCAAGCGGTGCATCAAGGACATATGATTTGTGGGAAGCCGTGAGGATAATCCTCAGATTACGGGCCCAGTCAACAAAGTTACTTCCATCATCTTTCAACTTAGCTTTCTCTAGGAATGCATTAAAATTCAGGGGTGCTACTGCGCGAGCCATTGATCTACAACATAAATATGCAAAGTTTACTTATACTATTGGTCAAGATAATGAGTTTACTTAGTCAAATTACTAAAGCTCCCACTCAAATTGACATCCCTTAGGTCATCTGAGTGTCACATCATCCAAATCCACCAACTCAATTCCGATCATCATGTGAGTTGATGTGGCTGCAATGGTGAACATCATTATGTTGATCATATCTACTATATGACTCATGTTCGACCTTTCGGTCTCTCGTGTTCCGAGGCCATGTCTATACATGCTAGGCTCGTCAAGTTTAACCCGAGTGTTCTTCACGTGCAACACTGGCTTGCACCCGTTGTATGTGAACATAGAGTCTATCACACCCGATCATCACATGGTGTCTCAACACCATGAACTTTTGCAACGGTGCACACTCGGGGAGAACACAATTCATCTTGTAATTTAAGTGAGGGATCACCTTATAATGCTACCGTCATCCTAAGAAAAACAAGGTGCAGAAAAGGATTAACATCACATGCAATCATAAGTGGCATGATATGGCCATGAACTTGTGCTTTTGCTCTCCATCTAGAAAGCACCGGCATGATCTATATCGTCACCGGCATGACACCATGATCTTCATCATCTTGATCTCCATCAACATGTCGCCATCGGGGTTGTCACGCCCAACATGCTTCTACTACTATTGCTACCATTTAGCGATAAAGTAAAGCATTACATAGCGCTTAATGATTGACACGCAGGTCATACAATAATTAAAGACAAACCTATGGCTCCTGCCGATTTCCATACTCATCGACATGCAAGTCGTGATAATATATACATCACATGATCATCTCATACATCACATATATCACATCATGTAATTGGCCATATCACATCACAACATACCCTGTAAAAATAAGTTAGATGTCCTCTAATTGTTGTTAAATGTTTTACATGGCTGCTATGGGTATCTAGCAAGAACAATTCTCATCTACGCAAAAACCACAACGGTGATACGCTAGTTGCTTTTCAAACTTCTCAAGGACCGCCTTTATCGAACCTGATCCAACTAAAGTGAGAGAAACTGGCACCCGCAAACCATCTATACAACAAGTTGCGTTCAAGGAAACCGATCTCTCGTAAGCGTATGAGTAATGTTAGTCTGGGCCGCTTCATCTCACAATACCGCTAAACCAAAATCCGACCAAGGGAGGAAGCAATCTAAGCATTAACGCCCAAAAACCTTGTGCGTTCTACTCGAGATCTCATCTACACATAGACCTAGCTCTGATACCATTGTTGGGGAACGTTGCATGGGAAACAAAAAAATTCCTACGCACACGCAGATCTATCCATGGTGATGAGCATCTACGAGAGGGAGAGTGGATCTACGTACCCTTGTAGATCGCTAAGCGGGAAGCGTTAAGAAACGCGGTTGGTGTAGTCGAACGTCTTCGCGATCCATATCGCCGAGCGTCCCGCGATCCAATCACGATCCGCCCCGCGATCTAATCATGATCCGTCCCACGAACTTGATCATGATCCATCCCACGAACTTGATGATGATCTATCCCATGAGCTTGATCACGATCCTTCCGATCTAGCGCCGAACGGACGACACCTCCGCGTTCAGCACACGTACAACTTGACGACGATTTCTGCCATCTTGATCCAGCAAGAGAGAGCGGAGAGGTAGAAGAGTTTTATGGCAGTGTGACGATGCTCCGGCGATGGTGGTGGAGCAATTCTGGCAGGGCTTCCCCTAAGCACTGAAGAAATCCGATCTAGAGGAGAAACTATGCACTGGAGGAATGGGTATCATGTGGCTGAAAAAACTAGTGCAAAACCCTAAAACCCACCAGTATATATAGGAGGAGAGGAGGAGAGCCTTGGCGAAAGGGCCAAGGCTCCTTGGATTTGGCCGAACCCACTAGGAGAGGAGGACTCCTCCTCCAATCCTAGTAGGACTAGGATTGCTCCTTTTTTGCCTTTTTTCCACCTTTTCCTATTGGGTTTTCTTCTCGAGCCACATGGGCCTTGTGTGGGAGTTTCCACCAGCCCACTAAGGTCTGATATTCACTCTCCCACAGCCCATGAAGCCTCTTGGGTCGAAATACCTCTCCCAGAGGCCTCCCGGTACACTACCGGCACTCCCGGTACACTACCGATGAGCCCGAAACTTTTCGGGCTACCAAAACAGGACTTCCTATATATATAAATATTTACCTCCGGACCATTCCAGAGCTCCTCGTGACGTCCGGATCTCATCCGGGACTCCGAACAACCTTTGGTCACCATGATACATAACTCTATACTACCGAAATGTCACCAAACCTTAAGTGTGCAGACCTTGCGGGTTCGAGAACTATGTAGACATGACCGAGACACCTCTATGGTCAATAACCAGTAGCGGGACCTGGATGTCCATATTGGTTCCTACATATTCTACGAAGATCTTTATCGGTCGAACCTCTATGTCAAGGATTCAGTTAATCCCGTATGATGTTCCCTTTGTTCTTCCGTATGTTACTTGCCCGAGATTCGATCGTCGGTATCTCCATACCTAGTTCAACCTCGTTACCGGCAAGTCTATTTACTCATTCCGTAATACAAGATCCCGTGACTAACACTTAGTCACATTGCTTGCAAGGCTTATTGTGATGTTGTATTACCGAGTGGCCCCTGAGATACCTCTCCGTCACACGAAGTAACAAATTCCAGTCTTGATCCATGCCAACTCAACACACACCCTCGGAGATACCTGTAGAGCACCTTTATAGTCACCCAGTTACGTTGCGACATTTGATACACACAAGGCACTCCTCCGATGTCCGTGAGTTGCATGATCTCATGGTCATAGAAACATATACTTGACATGCAAAAAACAGTAGCAATAAACTGACACGATCAGATGCTACGTTTGTAGTTTGGGTCTTGTCCATCACATCATTCTCCTAATGATGTGATTCGGTTATCAAATGACATCACATGTCAATGGCTAGGAAATCTTGACCATCTTTGATCAACGAGCTAGTTCACTAGAGGTATACTAGGGACAGAGTGTTGTCTATTAACCCACACATGTAATGTGTTTCCAATCAATACAATTATAGCATGGATAATAAACGATTATCATGAACAAGGAAATATAATAATAAACACTTTATTTATTGCCTCTAGGGCATATTTCCAACAGTTTTAAGAGTACGAACGGGCCACCTAGCGGAAAGTCGGCAGTAGATGGGAGAGTTTATCCTTGCTTTTCATAAGCCGACCCTCGCGTGACAAGAGCCGCCATTTTAACCTTTAACCAGTACAGGGTCTCTACCGAGATTGGCCGTCAATTTCTTTGAACCGGCTCAGGGCCTCCAGGTGAGATTAACTGGTAAGAGTTCGGCGGGTCACCTAGTCGGAGCATCATCATCTTGCAGGCAGGTTTAACCCTATTTGGCTTAAGAGCCGAGCAAGAGGGTGTGTAAGCTAACCCCGGTGGGTTGGAAGCCCCCAAGTGACCTTTGTTGATGGAATCAACTGTTTGGCGTAAGAGCTGAACGATAGGGTGTCATAAGCTAAACCTGGTGGGTTGGAAGCCCCCTGGATGATCATGTTGACGGAGTCAACTATTTGGCTTGAGAGCCGATCAATAGGGACTGATAAGCTAAAACCAGTGGGTTGGAAGCCCCCTGATTGACCATTTTTGCACAGATTGAGAAATGACAAAGGGACCGGCTTGCAGGGATGCCAACTTTATTCATATATATTTATATATATATATGATATTTACAATGAAGGTGTACAATGTCAAGTCTTGACAACTTAAGTATAATAAGGCCGTACATGCGCTATGTTCCACGGCCGGCGGGTCTCCTACCCAGAAGTGTGTGAGTCATCTCGGACGTCAACGAGGTAATATGACCCGTTGTTGAGATTTTTGCTGGCCACGAAAGGCCCTTCCCATGGAGGAGATAACTTGTGTGCATCTGTTTGATCTTGAATCAACTGCAGCACTAACTCGCCTTCTTGAAACGACCGGCTCTTAATTTTTCGGCTATGATAGGGACGCGGGTCTTGCTGATAAATCGCTGATCGAGCCGCCGTCAGATCACATTCTTCCTCCAAGGCATCCAACACATCTTGACGTGCCATTTCATTGTCTGCCTCAACGTAAGCCGCCACTCGTGGCGAGTCATGACGAATATCACTTGGTAACACGGCTTCTGCACCGTAAACCATGCAGAAAGGTGTATAACCTGTTGATCTGTTGGGAGTGGTTCTGATGCTCCATAAGACAGATGACAACTCCTCGACCCAACAACCCGGCGTTCGCTGTAAAGGAACCATAAGCCGGGGTTTGACACCTCTCAAGATTTCTTGGTTAGCATGCTCGGCCTGACCGTTTGACTGTGGATGAGCAAGTGCAGAAACATCAAGTCTGATGTGTTCACTTTCATAGAACGCTTTAATATCCCCCTTGGATAGGTTTGTACCATTATCTGTGATGATACTGTGAGGGTAACCAAAACAGTAGATCAGCTTCTTAATGAACTGAACCGTCTTAGCTGCGTCACACTTGCCAACCGGCTCAGCTTCTACCCACTTGGTAAATTTGTCAACCGCCACCAGGATGTGGGTCTTCTTGTCCTTGGATCTCTTGAAAGGACCGACCATATCAAGCCCCCAGACCACAAACGGCCAAGTAATTGGAATCATGCATAACTCTTGAGCCGGGATATGAGCACACCGGCCAAACTTTTGACATCCATCGCACTTGCGGACCAAGTCTTCCACATCCTTATGAGCCGTCAGCCAGAAGAAGCCATGTCGAAAGGCCTTGGCCACTAGTGATTTTGAGCCGGCGTGATGACCACAATCACCAGCATGAATTTCATTCAAGATTTCCTTGTGCTCTTCAGGTGAAACACAACATTGAAACACGCCGGTGATGCTGCACTTATGTAACTCACCATTGACTGTCGTCATAGACTTAGACCGCCTGGTGATCTGTTTGGCGAGATTTTCATCATCAGGTAACTCGCCGCTAGTCAAGTAAGCTAAATAAGGCACAGTCCAGTCTGGAATTGCATGCAGAGCCGCCACCAGCTGTCCCTCCGGGTCAGGAATAGCCAAGTCTTCCTCTGAAGGTAACTTCACCGACGGGTGATTTAATACATCTAAGAAAACGTTAGGCGACACCGGCTTACGTTGAGAACCCAGCCTTGACAGGGCGTCAGCCACCTCATTCCTGTGACCATCAATATGATCCACCTGATAACCCTTGAAGTGACCAGCAATGAAATCCACCGCCTGACGATAAGCCGCCATCCGCGGGTCCTTGGAATCCCAAGTGCCTGAAACTTGCTGGGCCACAAGATCTGAGTCGCCGAAGCATCTAACCTGGCTCATGTTCATCTCCTTAGCCACCCAGAGGCCATGAAGAAGAGCTTCGTACTCAGCTGCATTGTGAGTACAAGGAAACATCAACCTTAACACATAACAGAACTTATCACCTTTGGGGGAAGTTAAGACAACCCCTGCCCCTGATCCTTCCAGCTTCCTGGATCCATCAAAGTGAATTGTCCAATATGTGTTATAGGGCTTTTCCTTGGGCGCATGACACTCAGTCCAGTCGTTGATGAAATCCACCAAGGTTTGTGACTTAACCGCCGTGCGAGGCACATATTTCAAATTGAGAGGTCCAAGCTCCAGTGCCCACTTAGCGATCCTGCCAGTGGCTTCTCTATTTTGAATTATATCTCCCAACAGGGCAGAGCTAACCACTGTAATACGGTGCCCTGGGAAGTAGTGCTTTAGCTTGCGACTGGCCATGAACACCACATACACCAGCTTCTGCTGATGTGGATATCTCTGCTTGGACTCTATCAGGACCTCACTGATATAGTAAACCGGCCGTTGAACCAGATATTCCTTCCCCGACTCCTTACGCTCAACAACGATTGCGGCGTTGACAGCCCTATTATTAGCCGCCACATACAAGAGCAAAGGTTCTTTCTCAACCGGAGCGGCTAAGACCGATAGCTCAGTGAGCTGCCTCTTGAGTGCCTCAAATGCTTCACCCGCCGCCATACTCCAGAAAAAGTTGTCCGTCTTTTTCATCATCTGATACAAAGGGATAGCCTTCTCACCAAGGCGGCTTATAAACCGTCTTAACGCAGCAATCTGTCCTGCCAGGTGCTGAACATTATTGATGCATGCCAGCTCAGACAGGGAGGTGATAGCCTTGATTTTATCCGGGTTAGCCTCAATGCCACGCTCAGATACCAGAAATCCCAAGAGCTTGCCCGTGGGAACGCCAAAGACACGCTTAGCCGGGTTAAGCATCATCTTGTAGACCCATAAGTTGTCAAAGTCTCCTTCAGGTCGTCAAGCAGAGTCTCCTTCTTTCTTGACTTGATCACAATATCATCCACATACGCATGAATGTTGTACCCAATTTGGCTATGAACACAGTTCTGTACGCTATGCTGGTAAGTCGCCTGGGCACTCTTGAGCCCAAAAGGCATAGACATATAGCAGAAAGCACCAAAAGGCGTGATGAAAGCCGTCTTCTCTTGGTCCTTGACTGCCATCTTGATCTCAAGATAACTAGAATAAGCATCTAGGAAGCATAAAATCTCACAACCCGCCGTTGCATCAATGATCTGGGCAATACGAGGGAGAGCAAATGGGTCAGCCGGACAGGCTTTGTTGAGATCCGTGTAGTCCACACACATATGCCACGTGCCATTTTTCTTGAGCACTAGCACCGGGGTAGAGAGCCACTCCGGGTGAAAGACCTCGACGAGGAAACCCGCCATCAAAAGCCGGGCTACCACTTCCCCAATGGCCTTGTGTCTCTCCTTATTGAACCGCCATAGAAACTGCTTGAATGTTTTGAATTTAGGATCCACATTAAGGTGGTGCTCAGCGAACTCTCTCGGTACACCCGGCATGTCAAAAGTTTTCCACGCGAAGATGTCCCGATTCCTACGGATGAATTCAATGAACGCGCTTTCCTATTTGGGATCCATATTAGCTCCGATAGTAAACTGCTGAGATGAGTCGCCTGGATTGAAATCCACCAATTTGGTATCATCCGCCGAAAATTTGAGGGGCGGCTCAACCTTTGTGGTAGGCTTTTTCAGCAGAGTCATGTCCTCTGGGCCGACGTTTTCCTTGTAAAACTTGAGCTCCGCCTCGGCACAGCTGGATTCTGCATAAGCCGCATCTCCTTCCTGGCACTCAATAGCCATCTCTCGATCACCATGCACCGTAATCGTACCTTTGAGGCCCGGCATCTTGAGCTGCAAGTACACATAACAAGGCCTAGCCATGAATTTAGCGTAAGCCGGACGTCCAAAGAGAGAATGATATGGACTTTTGATCTTGACCACCTCAAAACACAAGGTCTCCACCCTGTAGTTGTATTCGTCATCGAAGGCGACTTCCAAAGAGATCCTTCCCACTGGATAGGCTGACTTGCGAGGCACCACACCGTGAAAAACTGTTGAAGATGGCTTAAGATCATTATCAAGCAACTTCATCCGGCGGAAAGTGTCGTAGTACAAGATATTGATGCTACTGCCACCGTCCATAAGCACCTTAGTGAACACGTAGCCTCCAACTTGGGGAGCAACTACCAACGCCAGCCGTCCCGGGTCATCAACACGTGGCGGGTGATCCTGCTGGCTCCAAGTTATATCATACTCAGACCACTTCAAATATTGTGGTAGAGCCGGCCTGACCGCATTAACCGCCCGCTTGCACAACCTCTGATCTTGCCTGTCAAGGCTGGTCGTAAAAACATGATACTAACCCGAGCTGAGCTGCTTCGGATTACTATGATATCCAGACTAGTTATTCTGTTGTTGATTGTTACCACCCGAATGCGGATGATGTCCTCCCTGGTTGGACTGGCCGTGATGGCCGAATCCTGAGCCACCGAACCCAAACCCGGCTCTTGACCCGCCTGGTCCTGAGCCGTCGGGCGGGCCACCGTCGTTGTTATGCTGTCGTGAGCTGTAATCCTTGAACTTTTGCATAACGTGGCAATTACCCAGTGTGACCCGCCGGTCTGTCGGGCTGACTATGCTCCGGACAAGGTTTATTGAGCATCTCCTCCAAATTAAAAGGACTCTTACCTTTATTAAAAGGCTGCTTGAACTTCGTGTTGCCCTTAGCACGATTGTTGCCGGTGCTGGCGTTGGCTACCAGCTCTGACCCGCCGTCCGGGTTGTTCCTATTGCCTTGGTTACCATTGCCTGCCGCACCCTTGACATTTCCATTCTTCTTACTCTTACCAGGATTCTCTTCATTAGAGCATGGATCCTTCGTATTATCAAAGTCGGCGTATTTCATGAGAGTCGCCATGAGTTCACCCATGTCTTGACACGTGCGCTTGAGCCGGCCGAGCTTCTGCTTCAAAGGCGTAAAGTGGCAATTCTTTTCCAGAATCAAGACCACTTCAGCCGCCGTAATCTTCTCAGACGAGTGGATGATAGTCGAAACCCGCCGGACCCAATGATGACCCGACTCATTTTCTACTGTACACAGTGGTCCAAATCCACAATCGTCATGGGCTGCTTGCACATCCCTTGGGAGTTTTTGATGAACCTCGTGTTGGAAATATGCCCTAGAGGCAATAATAAAATGGTTATTATTGTATTTCCTAGTTCATGATAATTGTCTATTGTTCATGCTATAATTGTGTTAACCGAAAACCGTAATACATGTGTGAATACATAGAACACAACATGTCCCTAGTGAGCCTCTAGTTGACTACCTCGTTGATCAATATATGGTCACAGTTTCATGACCATGGACATTGGATGTCGTTGATAATGGGATCACATCATTAGGAGAATGATGTGATTGACAAGACCCAATCCTAAGCATAGCACAAGATCGTGTAGTTCGTTTGCTCAAGCTTTTCAATGTCAAGTATCGTTTCCTTAGACCATGAGATTGTGCAACTCCCGGATACCGTAGGAATGCTTTGGGTGTGCCAAACATCACAACATAACTGGGTGGCTATAAAGGTGCACTACGGGTATCTCCAAAAGTGTCTGCTGGGTTGGCACGAATCGAGACTGGGATTTGTCACTCCGTGTGACGGAGAGGTATCTCTGGGCCCACTCGGTAAGACATCATCATACTGAGCTCAATGTGACTAAGGAGTTAGTCACGGGATGATGTATTACTGAACGAGTAAAGAGACTTGCCGGTAACGAGATTGAACAAGGTATAGAGATATCGACGATCGAATCTCGGGCAAGTATAACACCGATAGACAAAGGGAATTGTATACGGGATTGATTGAATCCCCGACATCGTGGTTCATCCGATGAGATCATCGTGGAGCATGTGGGAGACAACATGGGTATCCAGATTCTGCAGTTGGTTATTGACTAGAGAGGTGTCTCGGTCATGTCTACATGTCTCCCGAACCCGTAGGGTCTACACAGTTAAGGTTCGATGACGCTAGGGTTATAGGGAAATGGTATACGTGATTACCTAAGGTTGTTCGGAGTCCCGAATGGGATCGCGGACATCACAAGGAGCTCCGGAATGGTCCGGAGGTAAATATTGATATATAGGAAGTCCAGTTTTGGTCACCGGAAAGTCTTCGGGCTCATCGGTAGGGTACCGAGAGTGCTGGGAGGGTGCCGGAGGACCCCCGGGAGGGGTGTGACGACCATAGGACTTTGTGGGCCCTTAGAGGAGGTGTGCGAGCCCTTATTGGGCTGGCCAAGACCTTCTAGAAAGGCCCATGCGGCTGGGATCAAGAGATAATGGGCAAAATGGTTTTAAAAGAGGAGATCCACCTCCCTTGTGGGAGGTGGACTCTCCCCTAGTTCGGCCGAACCTCTCCTCCTTGGAGGAGGGGACAAGGCAGTCCTTCCTCTCCCTCCTCCTATATATATGCAAGGGTTTGGGCTGATTTGAGACACGACTTCTCTCTCTCTCGGCACAACCCTACCCTTCCGCTTCCTCGTTCTCCGTAGCGCTTGGCGAAGCCCTGCCGGAGTCCACGTAGCTCCACCGTCACCACGCCGTCGTGCTACTGGAGCTCTCCCTCAACCTCTCCCTCCTCCTTGCTAGATCAAGTTGCGGGATATGTCACCGGGCTGTACGTGTGTTGAACGCGGAGGCACCGTTGTTCAGCGCTAAGATCGGAGTCCACCGCGATCTGAATCGCTACAAGTAGGACCCCACCAACCGCGTTCTTGTAACTCTTCCTCTTAGCGATCTTCAAAGGTATGAAGATGCAATCTCTCCCCACTCGTTGCTGGTTTCTCCATAGATAGATCTTGGTGATACGTAGGAATATTTTTGATTTACTATTACGTCTCCCAACAGTGGCATCATGAGCTAGGTCTATGCGTAGAATCTATGCACGAGTAGAACACAAGTTGGTGTGGGCGTCGATTTTGTTAATATGCTTAAGTACTAGTCTTATCTTGATTCGGCGGTATTGTGGGATGAAGCGGCCTGGACCGACTTTACACGTACGCTTACGTGAGACTGGTTCCACCGCCTGACATGCACTTGTTGCATAAGGTGGCTAGCGGGTGTCTGTCTCTCCCACCTTAGATGGATTGGATTCGATGAAAAGGGTCCTTATGAAGGGTAAATAGCAATTGGCATATCACGTTGTGGTTTTGGCGTAGGTAAGCAACGTTCTTGCTAAAAAACTATAGCAGCCACGTAAAAACTTGCAACTGCAAATTAGAGGACGTCTAACTTGTTTTTGCAGCATATGCCTTGTGATGTGATACGGCCAGAGAATGTGATGTGATGCATTGTGATGTATGAGATTGATCATGTTCTTATAATAGGATTCATGACTTGCATGTGATGAGTATGACAACCGGCAGGAGCCATAGGAGTTGTCTAATTTTATTGTATGACCTGCGCGTCAATCATAAACGCCATGTAATTACTTTACTTTATTGCTAAACGTTAGCCATAGTAGTGGAAGTAATAGTTGGCGAGACAACTTCATGAAGACACAATGATGGAGATCATGGTGTTGTGCCGGTGACAGTGATGATCATGGTGCCCCGAAGATGGAGACCAAAGGAGCAAGATGATATTGGCCATATCATGTCACTATATTGATTGCATGTGATGTTTATCATGTTTACATCTTATTTGCTTAGAACGACGGTAGTAAATAAGATGATCTCTCAATAAAATTTCAAGAAAAGTGTTCACCCTAACTGTGCATCGTTGCTAAGGATCATTGTTCCGAAGCACCATGTGATGATCGGGTGTGATAGGCTCTAATGTTCGCATACAACGGGTGTAAGCCAGATTTACACACGTGATACACTTAGGTTGAGTTGACGAGCCTAGCATGTTCAGACATGGCCTCGGAACATGGAAGACCAAAAGGTCGAACATGAGTCGTATAGAAGATACAATCAACATGGAGATGTTCACCATGGATGACTAGTCCGTCTCACGTGATGATCGGACACGGGCTAGTTGATATGGATCATGTGTCACTTAGATGACTAGAGAGATGTCTATCTAAGTGGGAGTTCATTAAATAATTTGATTATGTGAACTTAATTATCATGAACTTAGTCTAAAATTGTATTTACAATCTATATTGTAGATCCAATGGCCAATGCGAATGTCACCCTAAACTTCAGCGCGTTCCTAGAGAAAACCAAGCTGAAATATGATGGAAGCTACTATGCGGATTAGGTCCGTGGCTTGAGGATCATCCTCATAGCTTCCAAGAAATTGTATGTCCTTGATGCACCACTAGGTGACCCACCCCTTCTCCAGCGGAGCAAGATGTTGCGAACGCTTGGCATTCTCGCTACGATGATTACTCCCTTGTTCAGTGCGACATGCTTTACAGTTGAGAACTGGGGCTCCAAAAGCGTTTTGAGCAACACGGAGCATATGAGATGTTCCAAGAGCTGAAATTGGTTTTCCAAGCTCATGCCCGGGTCGAGAGATATGACGTCTCCGACAAGTTCTTCAGCTGTAAGATGGAGGAGAATAGTTCTGTCAGTGAGCACATCCTCAAGATGTCTGGGCTACACAACCGCTTGACTCAGCTGGGAGTTAATCTCCCGGATGACTCGGTCATTGACAGAATCCTCCGGTCGCTTCCACCTAGCTACAAGAGCTTTGTGATGAACTACAACATGCAAGGCATGGAGAAGTCCATTCCTAAGTTGTACTCGATGCTGAAATCGGCAGAGGTCGAGATCAAAATGGAGCATCAAGTGTTGATGGTGAATAAGACCACTAGTTTCAAGAAAGGCAAGGGTAAGAAGAACTTCAAGAAGGACGGCAAAGCTGTTGCCGCGCCCGGTAAGCAAGTTGCCGGGAAGAAGAAGAACAAGAATGGACCCAAGCCTGAGACTGAGTATTTTTATTGCAAGGGTACCGGTCACTGGAAGCGGAACTGCCCCAAGTACTTAGCGGATAAGAAGGATGACAATGTTAAAGGTATATGTGATATACTTGTTATTGATGTGTACCTAACCAGCGCTCGTAGTAGCTCCTGGGTATTTGATACCGGTGCAGTTGCTCACATTTGTAACTCCAAGCAAGAGCTGTGGAATAAGCGGAGGCTGGCAAAGGACGAGGTGACGATGCGCGTCGGGAATGGTCCCAAGGTCGATGTGATCACCGTTGGCATGCTACCTCTACATCTACCTTCGGGATTAGTGTTAAACCTTAATAATTGTTATTTAGTACCAGCTTTGAGCATGAACATTGTATCTGGATCTCGCTTGATGCGAGATGGCTACTCATTTAAATCTAAGAATAATGGTTGTTCTATTTATATGAGAGAAATGTTTTATGGTCATGCCCCACTGGTCAATGGTTTATTTTTGATGAATCTCGAACGTGATGTTACACATGTACATAGTGTGAGTACCAAAAAGTGTAAAGTTGATAACGATAGTCCCACTTACATGTGGCACTGCCGCCTTGGTCATATTGGTGTCAAACGCATGAAGATGCTCCATACTGATGGACTTTTGGAGTCTCTTGATTTTGAATCATTTGACATGTGCGAACCATGCCTGATGGGCAAGATGACCAAGACTCCATTCTTCAGAACAATGGAGCAAGCAACTGACTTGTTGGAAATTATACATAGCGATGTATGCGGTCCAATGAGTGTCAAGGCTCGTGGTGGCTACCGTTATGTTCTCACCCTCACTAATGACTTGAGTAGATATGGGTATGTCTACTTAATGAAACATAAGTCTGAAACTTTTGAAGTTCAAGGAATTTCAGAGTGAGGTAGAGAATCAACATGACAGGAAAATAAAGTGCCTACGATCTGATCATGGCGGAGAATATTTAAGTCACGAGTTTGGCACGCACCTAAGGAAATGTGGAATTGTTTCATAACTCATGCCGCCTAGCACACCTCAGCGAAATGGTGTGTTTGAACATCATAATCGCATTCTATTCGATATGATACGATCTATGATGTCTCTTACCGACTTACCGCTATCATTTTGGGGATATGCATTAGAGACTGCCGCATTCACTTTAAATAGGGCACCGTAAAAATCCATTGAGACGACACCGTATGAATTATGGTTTGGAAAGAAACCTAAGCTATCGTTTCTAAAAGTTTGGGGATGCGATGCTTATGTGAAGAAACTTCAACCTGAGAAGCTCGAACCCAAAGCAGAAAAGTGCGTCTTCATAAGATATCCCAAAGAGGGTATTGGGTATACCTTCTACCTACTATCCGAGGGCAAAGTCTTTGTTGCCAAGAATGGATCCTTTCTCGAGAAAGAGTTTCTCTCAAAAGAAGTAAGTGGGAGGAAAATAGAACTTGATGAGGTAATTGTACCTCCACTCGAACTGGAGAGTAGCACAACACAGAAAGTTGTTTCTGTGGAGCCAGCACCGGCTGGAGAGGAAGTTAATGATGATGATCATGAAACTTCAAATCAAGTTACTGTTGAATGTCGAAGGTCCACTAGGACACATTCCGTAGCAGAGTGGTATGGCAACCCTGTCCTAGAGATACCGTTGTTGGACAACGGTGAACCTTCGAACTATGAAGAAGCAATGGCGGGCCCGGATTCCAACAAATGGCTTGAGGCCATGAAATCCGAGATAGGATCGATGTATGAGAACAAAGTATGGACTTTGGTGGACTTGCCTAATGATAAGCGAGCCATTGAAAATAAATGGATCTTTAAGAAGAAGACTGACGCGGATGGTAATGTAACCGTCTATAAGGCTCGGCTTGTCGCTAAGGGTTATCGACAAGTTCAAGGAATTGACTACGATGAGACTTTCTGACCTGTAGTGATGCCGAAGGCTGTCCGAACCATGTTAGCAATTGCCGCATTTTATGATTATGAGATCTAGCAAATGGACGTCAAAACGGCATTCCGTAATGGTTTCCTTAAGGAAGAACTGTATATGATGCAACCGGAAGGTTTTGTCGATCCTAAAGATGCTAACAAAGTATGCAAGCTCCAGCGCTCCATCTATGGGCTGGTGCAAGCATCTGGGAGTTGGAACATTCGCTTTAATGAGGTGATTAAAGCATTTGGGTTTATACAGGTTTTTGGAGAACCCTGTATTTACAAGAAAGTGACTGGGAGCTCTGTAGCATTTCTCATATTATATGTGGATGACATACTGATAATGCGAAATGATATAGAATTTTTGGAAAGTGTAAAGGCCTACTTGAATAAGTGTTTTTCAATGAAGGACCTTGGAGAAGATGCTTACATATTAGGTATTAAGATCTATAGAGATAGATCGAGACGCCTCATAGGTCTTTCACAAAGCACATACCTTGACAAGATATTGAAGAAGTTCAATATGGATCAGTCCAAGAAGGGGTTCTTGCCTGTGTTACAAGGTGTGAGATTGAGTACGACTCAATGCCCGACCACGGCAAAGGATAGAGAAGAGATGAGTGTCATCCCCTATGCTTCGGCCATAGGCTATATTATGTATGCCATGCTGTGTGCCAGACCTGATGTGAACCTTGCCATAAGTTTGGTAGGGAGGTACCAAAGTGATCCCGGAGCGGAACACTGGACAGTGGTCAAGAATATCCTGAAGTACCTGAAAAGGACAAAGGACATGTTTCTCGTATATGGAGGTGCCGAAGAGCTGGACGTAAAGGGTTACGTTGATGCTAGCTTTGACACAGATCCGGACGACTCCAAGTCGCAAACCGTATACGTGTATGTTTTGAACGGAGGGGCAGTCAACAGGTGCAACAGCAAGCAAAGCGTCGTGGTGGCATCTACATGTGAAGCGGAGTCCATAGCTGCTTCAGAAGCAGCAAAGGAAGGAGTCTGGATGAAGGAGTTCATCACCGACCTAGGAGTAATTCCAAGTGCGTCGGGCCCGATGACTCTATTCTGTGACAATGTTGGAGCTATTGCCCTTGCGAAGGAGCCCACGTTTCACAAGAATACAAGACACATCAAGCGCCGCTTCAAATCCATCCGTGATTACATTCAGGAGGGAGATATAGATATTTGTAAAGTGCATATGGATCTGAATGTCGCAGATCCGTTGACTAAACCTCTCTCACGAGCAAAACATGATCAACACCAGATTGCTATGGGTGTCCGATTCATCACAATGTAACTAGATTATTGACTCTAGTGCAAGTGAGAGACTATTGGAAATATGCCCTAGAGGCAATAATAAAATGGTTATTATTGTATTTCCTAGTTCATGATAATTGTCTATTGTTCATGCTATAATTGTGTTCACCGGAAACCGTAATACATGTGTGAATACATAGACCACAACATGTCCCTAGTGAGCCTCTAGTTGACTAGCTCGTTGATCAATAGATGGTCACGGTTTCATGACCATGGACATTGGCTGTTGTTGATAACGGGATCACATCGTTAGGAGAATGATGTGATGGACAAGACCCAATCATAAGCATAGCACAAGATCGTGTAGTTCGTTTGCTAAAGCTTTTCAATGTCAATATCGTTTCCTTAGACCATGAGATTGTGCAACTCCCGGATACCGTAGGAATGCTTTGGGTGTGCCAAACTTCACAACGTAACTGGGTGGCTATAAAGGTGCACTACGGGTATCTTCGAAAGTGTCTGTTGGGTTGGCACGAATCGAGACTGGGATTTGTTACTCCGTGTGACAGAGAGGTATCTCTGGGCCTACTCGGTAAGACATCATCATAATGAGCTCAATGTGACTAAGGAGTTAGTAACGGGATGATGTATTACGGAACGAGTAAAGAGACTTGCCGGTAACGAGATTGAACAAGGTATAGAGATACCGACGATCGAATCTTGGGCAAGTATCATACCGATAGACAAAGGGAATTGTATACGGGATTGATTGAATCCCCGACATCGTGGTTCATCCGATGAGATCATCATGGAGCATGTGGGAGCCAACATGGGTATCCAGATCCCGCTGTTGGTTATTGACCGGAGAGGTGTCTCTGTCATGTCTACATGTCTCCCGAACTCGTAGGGTCTACACACTTAAGGTTCGATGACGCTAGGGTTATAGGGAAATGGTATACGTGATTACCTAAGGTTGTTCGGAGTCCCGTATGAGATCCCGGGCGTCACGAGGAGCTCTGGGAGGTAAATATTGATATATAGGAAGTCCAGTTTTGGTCACCGAAAGTTTTTGGGTTCATCGGTAGTGTACCGGGAGTTCCAGGAGGGTGTCGGAGGACCCCCGGGAGGGGTGTGGTGACCATAGGACTTTGTGGGCCCTTAGAGGAGGTGTGACAGCCTTTATTGGGCTGGCCTGGACCTTCTAGAAAGGCCCATGCGACTGGGATCAAGAGAGAAAGGGCAAAAGGGTTTTAAAAGAGGAGATCCACCTCCCTTGTGGGAGGTGGACTCTCCCCCTAGTTCGGCCGAACCTCTCCTCCTTGGAGGAGGGGCCAAGGCAGCCCTCCCTCTCCCTCCTCCTATATATATGCAAGGGTTTGGGGTGATTTGAGACACGACTTATCTCTCTCTCGGCACAGCCCTACCCTTCCTCTTCCTCATTCTCCGTAGCGCTTGGCAAAGCCCTGCCGGAGTCCACGTAGCTCCACCGTCACCATGCCGTCGTGCTGCCGGAGCTCTCCGTCAACTTCTCCCTCCTCCTTGCTGGATCAAGGTGCGGGAGACATCACTGGGATCTATGTGTGTTGAACGCGGAGGTGCCGTTGTTCGGCGCTAAGATCGGCGTCCATCGCGATCTGAATCGCTACGAGTACGACTCCACCAACTGTGTTCTTGTAACGCTTCTGCTTAGTGATATTCAAAGGTATGAAGATGCAATCTCTCCCTACTAGTTGCTAGTTTCTCCATAGATAGATCTTGGTGATACGTAGGAATTTTTTTGATTTACTACTACGTCTCCCAACACCTCGCCTTCAACTCAGCCCAGGAATTGATGGTATTGGGTGGCAATCCCTTTAACCACGTGTGAGCCGGCCCTTCTAGCATCATGATGAAATACTTCGTGCATACCATGTCGTTGAGGTCCAACATCTCCACGGCTAGCTCATAACTTTCAATCCAGGCCTCCGGAGGCAGGTCAGCCGTGTAGTTCGGGACCTTGCGAGGGCCCTTGAAGTCCTTTGGCAGGCGCACATTCCGAAGAGCCGGCACCAAGCATGGTACTCCCACGGCCCTGGTGGTCACTCCTGCTCCGACTGAGATGGAAGGTGCACGCTCTTGATGAGTCGTTGTTGCCTGAGCTGCCGCCTCCCGTTGTGCTGTTGCCCGATCTACGAGCGCCTGAGCATCCAGAGCCGCTTGATCATCTCGCGGCGGGCCCCGGTGCCGATCACTGCTAGAAACCGCTGGCGACTCATAGCGCCGGTTGAAGCTACGGCTGGGGATGGGGGTTGAATGCACGCGACTCCGGCTATAAGTATACTTCTCTTGCTGGGCCTTCGCCGTCTATAGATATCCAATAGCGTTCCTCACCTCCCCAGCGAAAGGCGCCTTGTCGGGAATAGGGATTGATTCAAGCCAAGTGGTTGCCACCACCATGTTCTCCGCCGGGTTTGAGTAATGACCCTCCGGCGTTGGGAAAGCCATTGGTGAGGTATGGTTCCGTCGGGGCGGGTTAAGCTACTGCCGAGCCGCCGGCTGACTTCCAGGTGCTTCCATTGTCCAATCTGTTCCTATCGTGTTAATGAGGATTCTGGCCTCATATTGTTCTGGCAGGTGGGAATGATGCCTCATCCACCGCACTGCGGCCGCCGATTGCTGTTCTAGCTCAAGGCGGAAGGCATCCGTCTTAAGATGCTCTGCCTCCGTGTCCATCTGGGCTTTTAACGTGCCTCTGTTGGGCTTCCGCCATTTGGTCCTTCAGTATTGTCATCTCTAGGTTCCGGGCGTCTTGATTCTCAGGCGTGACTTTTGTCGCCATCAGGGTTCTGAGCTCGTTCATCAGATCCAGAAGAACCTGAGCCAGCGGCGGGTCAGCCCCCGTGTCTGCTGCCCCGGCGGCCGCACTGCTTGTGCCCAGCTCTGTTCACGCCATGAACACGGCCGCATGAGTCGACAACCCCTGATTGTCAGGCTCAGACCGCTCCGACTCCGGGTAAAGCTCGTCGTAGCCCCCGAGCCCGCCATCGTGAAGTTGGTAGATTGATTCCACCTGTCCGCTCGATGATCCATCCTCTGAACAGATGAGGGTCTCCTGTGACTTAGAAGCCTCAAGATCCATACCTTGAGTGAATCCAACGAAGACATGCTTCCTACCCGGGTTAACACAGGCGGGTTGCACGTGTCGGATGGGTTGCGCGCACCGAGCCGGCTCGACGATGTCGGTGGAGACCTTCGGCCCGGGTGTAGATTTGCCGATTTTGCCGATGAAGACGTGGATTCCGCCGAAGGGAACCCAGAACCCATACTCCACAAAGTCGGTGGGACCCCAGCCGGCGTCGTCGATGTAGAGCCGGCTGTGGCAACTTTTGTTCATCCTCCCAATCATGTATCCCTCGATCCCCGAAAGAGAGCCCTTTGAGAACTCAACACCACTGAGCGCTAGCCCCATGATGGGCGCCAACTATCGTGGTTTTATCACGGCAGATGTCCGAGGACTTAGATTCGAGGCCATCGCTAAGGTGATGGACTCAAAGGGGTTGTTTGGGACGAAGGACACGAGTTTACCCTGGTTCAGCCCCTCAAGAAGAGGTAAAAGCCTATGTCATGCTTGTGTTGTATTGATTGGAGTATCGATTACAAGGGAGTGGATTTACTTGACCTAGTTCTCGATTTGATTGGTTTTTTGTCTAAGTCGTCCCGGGTCTCGCCCTTATATAGGATGTAAAGACCACGGGTTACACAAGTCTCATACCGAATCTTACAATGTGTCTGACTCTAACTCTACGCCGTCTTGCCTTCCTGAGCAAGCCGCCTCTGGGCGGCTTATCTGCCCGGGTCTTCTTTTCCTTCTTTATCTGGGCCTCACCTTGGCCCATCTTAGTGAGCCGCCATACATCTAGGCTTATGTATCCAAGCCCATCCTTGGTCT